>LR990504.1:6765515-7445439 GCA_905147785.2 Thyatira batis | reverse complement strand
TATAGTTCTACTAATACTCTTATAACAAAAAAAAACCGACTTCAAAAAAAGAAACTATTCCTAAACAAACTAATACGCACTAAAAAGAAAAAAATAATTGGAAATTAAAATGTTTTCGTTAATAAAAAAAATAAAATAAAAAATATTAGACTACTTTAAAGTCAATCAAATTATTACGATAAATATATTGTAGTTACAATTATTGTTATTTTTGGAGTCGGTGTCAGCCAAGGAAACACTACAATATACGAGAATACTATAGTAAATTCTTCGTAAAGTAAAATCTTCGCGACGAAACTCCGTGCACACTGAGGGCACGTGAGTACGCAGTTCTCATAATGATTGATATGGCAGCAGGCGGGCGAGCCTTTAACTGGTCGCGTTTGGTATCAAGGTCAGCTTTACGCTGAACCTCGAACTCGTGAACTTGGCTGTTCATCATCCTGCGCCATTCTGGCCACTGTGCTGCCAAACGTTCCAAAACGAGAGGGACCTATATTGCATCTCTTCATGTGTCGCTTTTAGACATCTTTGTGCCGGAGAAAAGGACCGCCATGATTCAGTTTGCCCTTCTCCAGTTCTGAGTAGAGACATACTTACAAGCCTACGTTGGCTGACACCGACTCCAAAAATAACAATAATTGTAACTACAATATATTTATCGTAATAATTTGATTGACTTTAAAGTAGTCTAATATTTTTTATTTTATTTTTTTTATTAACGAAAACATTTTAATTTCCAATTATTTTTTTCTTTTTAGTGCGTATTAGTTTGTTTAGGAATAATTTCTTTTTTTGAAGTCGGTTTTTTTTTTGTTAATATTTTTGTTTATTTTTTGATTTTTATCTGAATATGGGTAAGGAAAAACGCCTATCTCAACAGAAGCAATCTACTTCGAGGACAATTTCAAACAAAAGAGACTTGCGATGAGCGTACAAATAGACTCTCGAAAATGCGGCTTTACATGAAAATAGTTTTGAACAGAGTGCTATGGTTTATTTATCTATACCTACTAACATCATAAAGCGGAAGAGTTTGCTTGTTTGTTGGTTTGTTTGTTTGGTTGAACGCGCTAATCTTAGGAACTACTATAAAGTATACTACCTACTATACTAATCTAATATATAAAATTCTCGTGTCGCGGTGTTTGTGATTAAGCTCCTCCGATACGGCTTTACCGATTCTCATGAAATTTTGTGTGCATATTGGGTAGGTCTGAGAATCGGGCAACATCTATTTTTCATACCCCTGTGATCACGGGAACAACTACGCGGGTGAAACCGCGGGGCGGCAGCTAGTAAGTATATAAAATTTGCATTAAGTATGTGTGTGTGACAAATGAGCGAGTAAGTCAATATAGCCGATTCGATTTATTTATAAACTAGCTTCTGCCCGCGACTTCGTCCACGTGGAATAGTTACTTTGGGCTAACGCTAACTTTCAACCTGTGACTTTGTTTACGTAGAAGGATGGTCTCGCAGAGCGAACTGATGACTGCACAAGCGCTGGGCCGGCAGCGCTTAAAGGCGCGCGAAGTACTTGATCATCATTTTGCTGCGATGTTATTTAAAATTTGCGATATCTCCTAAGATATTCATTGAAATCGAATGCTGTAAATGGCAATTTTGTTTTAAATTAAATGCTTGTAGTGAATAACGTATTTATTGGGATAAGGATTAATATCATCTTTATAAAAACACCATCACAAATAATGCTTTATTTTAGAACAAATTTAGTTAGTATAAAAATGGTTATAGTGAACCAACCTTAACAGATAGACATATGCTGTCGCGGACTTTTTTTAAGATCTTTTAAAGGAGAACAATTCTGTCATACATGATTTTAGCGTAACTTTAACCGTTTACGCAGCGTACGCAGCGGAACCTCTAAACGGGAAAAGAAATCTCCCGATTTTGAAACATTCTTCATTGGTGCTCCGCTCCTATTGGACGTAGCGTGATGATAATGAAATGGGACCAATCGGGAAGCACCAGCTTTCTAATAAAAAAATAATAATTTAAATCGCTTCGCTCAGTCGAAAGTTCTGAGGTAACAAACATAAAAAAAAAAAAAAAAAAAAAACATACCGGTCGAATTGAGAACCTCCTCCTTTTTGAAGTCGTTTAAAAAGAGAAACATTGTTAGTATGGATGGATGTTTTTTACTCTTTCAAGATTAATAAATAGGCTACTTTTTATGAACGCGGGTGATACCGCGGGGAGCCACTTGTTTAATATAGCGTAAAATCCGTGCGATATTATTAGTTTTTATATCAGAAACAAAAACCTTTTCCGTTGTGTTATCGTTTCAATGCTGAGTGAGTCAAGTTTGTTATGGCTGACGATTATCATGCCTAACATTAAACAATGCAGTATAATAATGATAAATTTAACAGAATACTCAATCGAAAACTATTTTAATATGGTATAAGCAATCTGTATGTTCTCTTGTTAGTAGAACTTAATTACCTACAACCTACTAATATTATAAATGCGAATGGTGAGTATGGATGGATGGATGTTTGTTCCTTTTTCATGAAATTTTGAACACAGATAGTTACTGTGGAACACAGACACTGGATTAACACATAGGCAACATTTTATCCCGGGACAATTGAAGGTCCCTCGGAAACGCGGGAAACCCCGGGAGCCGCTAGTTTTATATCTAGTTTACATCCTTGATTCTATATAGGGAGCTAGGGGAGGAATATCTATTAACTTTTTATCAATTACTCTATCTTAGAGCCTTATTTGCATACAATAAATTATGTTTATACTCGCCCTACTGAGAATTGAACTTACAACCTGAGGTTTGACAGTCAAGGTTAGCAGCCAGCCGGTCGGTTTATAAATATTTGAGTAACGGATATATATATTTTGCAAGCAAGAATTTCAGTCGAGCGAAATGGGCAGAATAATGCCTTGAAATAATAAATAAATAAATATCCTGGGACATTTTTCACACACGGCCAATCTGATTCCAAACTAAGCAGAGCTTGTAATATAGTAACCAGATAGCTGATTATACTACATATACTACTTTTAAATACATACTTATATAGATATTTACATCCAGACACAGAACAAACAGACATATTCATGCATACAAATTAGTGTTGCCCAAATTCAGTCTTGGTCTTGCAGTCTTGGTCTTGTTCTTGCGTTTTTGCAAGACCAAGACCAAGAACAAGACCGCGTATTTTTAGCAAGACCAAGACCAAGACTGACCGTGCAAGACTTGAGCAAGAACAAGACTAAGCCTGCAAGACTCTTGCTTCTTGCAGCTAGGACTTAGCGCTATTTCACGGAGTAGTTAGGTGTAACAGTTCGGTGTATAGGTACGCTTAGGAATTCTATGAGACGCAAAAAACTGTATCAAAGAATATGAAAAACTGGACCTATGCGCATTACGACTAATACCATAAAGATACCTACATAGCGAATAAAAAAATATCCATTAAAATCAAACTGAGTGCATGCATAGTTATGTTTTAACCATCGGCACTTTGATAATGCGGCATCAAAGGTTTTGTACTTACTTCTCAAAGAAATTTGCCGCTTTTCGGAAGTACATGGTTATGATACACGCGCCCGCGGCTTCTTTTGAAATCATATACATACAACAATCGTTGCCGCCGCGCCGAAATCACAACATTTGACACTATTTGATTGCCGCCACAGGGCGTAGGTATACTCATGCAAAATAATTTCGAATTTTAAGAGTACCTACAGGTGTTCCAAAGAATAAATAAGTTTCAGAGTTTTTAACAATGGTCGAAGTTGTCGCTACGGGAATTTTAACTCCGCGTAGCTATTCATGCGATACTTTCAAAAACGCCATTAACTTACGCAAGTATTTTTGAGTTAGTGGTGTTTTCATCTAGGGGTGTGACATATTAAGTATGTAATTATCGTCTTAAATATTTTTTATAAACACCCATATTTTCATTTGTTTTCATAATCGGCCAGTAACAACTAAGTACTTTATTTTGGTAATATAACAAATGTCAATTTAATGATTTTCTCGAATTAACAACAACAAACCTCCTCCTCCTAAACGCTCAAACCTAGTATGTTTTAAATAATAACACAAGTTACTTATTAATCTGCTTGATCTTTACTATGGCTATGTTAATTCAAGCTCACAATGTTTCAATTCTAATACGTTTTTCTAAGATTTAAAGTAAACTTTGATAAATAGTAATAGACTAATAGGTAATTGCAAGACTTGCAAGACTCTTGCTGCAAGACCAAGACCAAGACTGGGAGCGCAAGACCAAGACCAAGACCAGGTGTATTGGCGCAAGACCAAGACCAAGACTGGCTAAGTCTCGTCTTGTTCTTGCATTTGGGCAACACTAATACAAATGTTTGTCCTGGGTGGGATTCGAAACCACGACACGCGGCTTGAGAGTCAGGGTCACTAACCACAAAGCCAACCGGGCTGTCATTTCATGAAATTGCGACAAAGGGGCTACCGAGTACCTACCATAAAATGGACGTAAAAGACCAGCTACTAGGATTTCAGCAAGCCCTTTATGCCGGAATAAGTTTTCAAATGAAAACCGGCGGAAATTTTCGAGGGTGAATTCTGAAAGCTGTTTTGGAGCGGAAATGTATGAATATTATAACTAAGCTTAGCCAGAAATGTTGATGCCGTACTAATAGTTTGAGATTTAATTTTGTTGTTTTGTAAACACATAATTGAGTTTATAAATATCCTGGGTGATTTTTACATGAGGACAATTTGATTTCAAAGTAAGTAGAGTGAACTAGTAGTCAGATTACTGATTTACATGTTACTTAGGTATACTTTAATAGGTTTACTATTGTTCGTTTTTAATAAGACTACATATGAGCATACGCTATATAAATAAATGCATAATTTCTTATTATTAATCAAAGCGATATTTCTTAAGCGGTACGTTAATAAAGTAGGTACACCGTTATTAATCAATCAACGTGAATACAAGGAAAAATCACCCTTAGTAGAAATACTAGCTTTTCGTCCGTTAACGGATTTCGATGGTTTGTGAATATGACACTTAAGAAGGAAGAAACTCACAAAATTCTCACTCAAGTGAGTTTCCCCTGATAAGGTTAACAGGAATACACACTGGATGTTCTCGGAACTACTTCCGCCGCACCATGTCGTGAGAGACCATAAAAATGGACTATAAATAATTTCCCCGTGAAAAACGTTCGATGATCGTAGGAACCTCATTCAGTTTAACCGTAGCACTTTTCATAATGGTCTGTTTCGTTGTATTGTTTTATATGGATTCTTTTCAACGCTACTATTAAATATGGAGGGTATTTTTAAAACACCGATCGGCCATGTTGGATTGATGAAGATGGTTCCGTACAATAATATGAAAACCTTAATGCGATTTTGTAGTTTTGTTTGATTACTCTAGCGGCCGCGACATCTCTATTTATATGCAGAGTGTAGAATTTATGTACAAGTTATTTGTTAAAAAATGTTTAATAACCCTGTAATGTGATGTTTGCCCGTTATGTAGGTACATTGTACACTATGTCAATCCGAGTTTGAGTGGCAATCAAAGGCGGGGCGCAGTTTTAGGGCGCTAGTGACGCAATCGCAAGAAATTAGGTGTGCCCTGTCGTAACTTTCGGGTATGATGCTAATATGTAAAACTGAGGTTTCTTCCTTCAAATTTATTCGTTAAAACAAACGAACAGTATGTGTTTAAAGCCCGGTCAAAAAACTTGGAATGAAGGTGCCAGTTGTCTATCATACTGACACCTAAAAGTCCTAGGGTTTTTTTTACTATTATCGCCACAACATGGAGAAGTATTTTATATTGTTAGTTGAGCTTTGTATATCTACTACCTGTTCCGCAAACATGCAGTTTCACCTCCTCCCCGGTGGAATATCAAGTTTCCCGGAATAAAAGGTAGCCTATGTCCGTCCATACCAATACTCTAGTCTTTCTCGGTTTTAGGTGTGAAAGCGTAAGAACATTCGCATTTATAATGTTTATTAGGATTATTTCGGAAACTACACATCTGATTAAAAAAATTCTTTCACCGGTAGAAAGCTCCATTATTCCCTAGTACCTAAGGCTTTTATAGGAAACGTGAAATCTTCCAGAATCGCAAGTAAATCCCCGGTACAGTTGTTAATGTAGTATATGTACAGACCTAGAATAGGTATTGTCTTTGCTCTACCGCACAATAGATGGAGGCTCTCCTTATTATTACTGGTCACGCTCCGCATGCCACATATACAGGGGGATGGGTTATTTTTTATATCTATAGGGGAATGTTAATTTTTTATACAGTCTCGAGTAAGGGGCGGAAGTGTATGCAGCAGGTGCATCCATTTATTCCTATGTTGTAGTGTTTTGGGTGAAATTGTAAAGTCGTACTAATATTGTAAATACGAAATGTGAGAATGTATGAAAGTTTGGTACTCTTTCAAGCCAGAATAGCTTAAAGAATCGCGATGAAATTTGGCACAGAGTTGGAATATGTGTTGAAATAACACAGACTAAGTAGGTACTTTTTATTTCCAGAAAATTGAAGAATTAAACCCATTCATGGTTTGTGTTATAATTTAGTTTTGGGCATGTAAAGTGATTTTCCTTATTATTTAATGATGACTTTGCGGATTATGTCAAAAAGTGGGTCGAACTTTTAATCACATTAAATACCATTGTTAGAGCATGTGTGTTTAGTGAAATTGGCAATTCTTCACACCAAAAGCAACTTTAACGGCTACATATAGAGTCAGATTTTCAATGTGTAAAAAATATTCTTAAAAACATACGTTTACTCACCTATAACTAAGTCTTGATAATAGTCGAAATTGTATTACACGAGTAGTTCTCTCTCTCATAATTAGGTACATTAAAAAATCTAGTAGGTACCCGAGGTACTTGATAGAATTCCCACGGGTATAATAGCGCGGGTATTAAATTGTAAGTCTGCTAGGATTACAATTAAAAAATAATTACTTTTGAAGTAGCTTATTCAAAGCTCAACAAGTATTTACCAGTTGATTGCGAATATAGTGATTTTTAAGCTCAGAAGACAATTTTGCATTCCTACGAAATATTCTTTAAGGTTCCTTCTTAAATGTTCTTTCTACCTTCTTGGTTCAGATTAATAGATATTGTCATTAAGAGGTAGGTAGACAATAATAAGTCGACTGATAAGGCATGATTTAAGATTAGATTGGAATGTATAGAAACTTACCTCTATATTTCAATGATTAAAAAATAAATCTTTTTAAATGCCCTTCTGTCTAAGATATTGTGTTTATTTATTTATTGATTAAATACTAAGAAACTCAAAGGAACGGCTCTTAAAATCATCTACGTAAACAAAGTCACTTAAGATATAATCTGTTAACATTTAACTTCTCACACTAATTTAAAACTATTAAAGTACGTACGTCACTACTCCACAACGAATCTTGAAACGTGCCATTAACCAATGTGTAAACAAAAAACCTACATTATAAATTTGGCATATAACGTGTTAAAGTAGAAGCTGTGGTTTAGTGGGGAACACACCGATTAACGATTATTAGGGTGCAGGTTCAACCACGGCCCTTAAATCTGAGTTTAAAAACTTACGTACGGATTCACACCACTGGCTTTCGGTGATGGAAAACATCGTAAGGAAACCTGGATGCCCGAGATGCCACAATAAAGGGAAGTGAAGTCCGCCAATCCGCACTAGGCTCGCATGGTGGACTATGGCCTACACGTTTCGTTGTTAGGGGAGGCTCGTGTTCCTCGGTGGAGACGTATATGACATCACATTCAGAACAGTATAGTACATCTATTCTAATTTACTGAATGGCGGAGGTATGCAAAACAGCCAATCAGCGTATGTCATAACGAACTTGTGCTTTTCACGAACTGGTAGAGCTACTGTGTTAGGGTTGGCGATGTATATGGCGAGAATATAAAATATACGAATAGTAATATACCTACTAATATTATAAATGCGAAAGTTGGTGAGGATGGATGGATGTTTGTTACTCTTTCACGCCAAAACCGCTGAGGGGATCTGCTTAAAATTTAGCACAGAGTTAGAATATGTTCTGGAATAACACATAGGCTACTAATAATCCCGGGAAAATTAAAGTTCTCCCGGGAACGCGGGTGATATCGCGAGGAGCCACTAGTAAAAATATACTATTGTCACAGTAACGATACTTATAAACTAGTCAATTTTGGTTCTGATTTTTTTTCAATGGAAGCTTCTTATTGCGTCAGCCAGACATAGTTTTAAGTGTAATGGCTTTTCGCTTAGCCATCTTGTAGTCTACGCCAAATACCTATGTATTACACATATTTACACACATAAGTCAGAAAATAAAGTAGCATCTGATTCTAACGTCATTCATGTTTTCCTTTCCATTTGTAATTGTTCATATATTTAAGAGGGAAGACATTGTAGCCTGTAACACAGCTATTATATAGCTACCTAGTATAAAAATTGCGTTTTTGAACAATAATCTTAAATTTATATTTCTTCATAACTTTCAATGGATTTAGGAACTGGCGCAAAGTATTTTAACCCCATTTATTTTTAAACTGATATAACTAAGCTGGCAACCCTAACGTGTCCCACCCCCACCCCCACCCCCTGTCATGTTGCCAAGCGATAACATTGTTACGTCTGTTAGGTAACTGTGCTCTGAATGTATTTTTTTCTGTTAAGGGTTGACTATAAGTACCTTAGCCCTGTATGGTAATCGAATATTTTGCTTGCTTCACCATAGAATAGATTGTTTATTGTACCTGATGGTAGGTGGTCACCACCTATGGGTATTTTAAATACTAGGGATTATTATATATTGCATTTGCATGTATATGTCTGTTTGTTCTGGATGTTAATATGAATTTATAACGTAGTATATCAGCTATCTGGTTAGCATAACACAAGCCCATTTTAGAATCCAATTGCCCGTGCGTGAAAAATGTCCCAGGATATTTATATTGCCCCAGGATATTTATATATTGCCAATACGTTGTCGACGTCGGAAACGATTATATTATTGTGCTATATTTTAAGTTTAGTCGGCATTTTAAATACTCTGTTTTAAATACCTTATACCTAACTGATGGATACTTTATTTACCCTGGAATTTGTAACTTTTTTCATTGATGCATGGAATTTTGTCGTTTGAAAGAAACGATTGTTAATTTCTTGAGACTATTAACATGTAACTTTCTATCAATAACGAGATCATCGAAAGCCTATTTGACATATTCCACATGATCACATCTGATCAGCATAATCAGATCAGATCTCAACTTTCACCTACGATATAATAATTTCGTGGACACGAGCACCGAACCGGCGACGCGTCTACGTTTATGTAAATAAGCAACTGATTCATCGAAGACGAAACGTGCGTCTTTCCGGCGTTGTTATACATCTTTTGTATAGAAGATAGTTGACCCGCGCAACTTTGTTAGCGTCACTCGCCCGTTTTTGCAACATTTTTGATTGATGCTCCGCTTCTATTCGTCGTAGCGTGATGATATATAGCCTATAGTCTTCCCCGATAAATGGGCTGTAGGAAACATTTGGAGTAGGATGAAACTTGAGTCCAATATTTTGTAATATTTAATTCTTTGGAGTAGTTTCTGAATTAATGTATGAGATTCAAAGAGATCATTTTAGAGCAAAAGAATGGAGTTTTTTAGTCTTTGGTAATAACCCGTTAGAAGCTGGGTTAGTTTGAAGCAGGGTTACCAGATGATTCACCCATCGACCTGTGCTGGTACACCCGTACGCCGGATGTCTATGTCTCAGTGCACTGTTCCCACATGTCAGATATAGAATTAATAGCCGCTGAGCTGTGGGCGAATGGCGATATGTACGTCGTCCCATCTGTTCCGTACAGGGTTGCCAGTGCTGGATAAAGTCGGACATAGTTAAGATTTTTGGTAGCATGTCCGGTCTAATCAGACGGTGTCCGGGTGATGTTAGGCTTTTGACGCGCAGAACGCGCGGGCTTATTAAAATGATTGAAGAGTAGTGGCTCCCCGCGGTGTCACCGGCGTACCAGGGGAACTTCAATTTTCTCGTGATAAAAAGTAGCCTATATCCTTTCTCAGGCTCTAGACTATATGTATACCAAATTTGATTTAAATCGGTTCAGTAGTTTTAGCGTGAAAGTGAAACAGAGAGTTACTTGTGCATTTATAATATTAGTATAGATAGATGATACAATATATTAGTTTTACTTTAAAAAAATTGCTGTGCTGTATTATAACTGAAAAATAAAGGTGTCCGGGTTTTTTGCCCAAATTTCCGGCTAAAAAGGCTAGTCTCTCCGGTTTTTCCGTTTTATGTACTGGCATTACTACTATGTACAACTCCTGATGCTAGCGTACGTTGTTTTGTGTGAGGTCGACGGCCTTGTGGCGAGATGAGACGGAATTTGTTCGTGAAATGTGCCGGGTTCGAATCTAGTAATTTACGGATGCGGTATTTAGCTTTTGATGCTATGAAAACAGTAATATGAAAATAGTTGATTGTTTTGTTATTTTCAGTTTTATGACCATGCAATATGCCAACTTATAAAATACTAGCTGCCTCCCCGCGGTTTTACCCGCGTAGTTCCCGTTCCCGTGGGAATACAGGGATTAAATATAGCCTATGTTACTCGGGGATAATGTAGCTTTCCAAAGGTGAAAGAATTTTTGAAATCGGTCCAGTAGTTTCGGAGCCTATTCATTACAAACAAACAAACAAACAAATCTTTCCTCTTTATAATATTAGTATAGACTAGCTGCCTCCGCGCGGTTTTACCCGCGTAGTTCCCGTTCCCGTGGGAATACAGGGATAAAATATAGCCTATGTTACTCGGGGATAATGTAGCTTTCCAAAGGTGAAAGAATTTTTGAAATCGGTCCAGTAGTTTCGGAGCCTATTCATTACAAACAAACAAACAAACAAATCTTTCCTCTTTATAATATTAGTATAGATTTACGCTTTGTCGACTAAACTACAAGACCAATTTTAATGAAATTTGTACAGCGATAGACTAGCTAGAGCATAAGTTGAAGGTCCCCCGTGAACGCGTGTGAAACCGGGGAGAGCCACTAGTTAGAAAAATATACTGCTAAAAGAGCGCGCTAAGGAAGAAGTTATGTTGTACATTCTGGTTGTTCACAGTGTTTTGCAACTCAAAAGTTTTTCAATGCCTTTATTCAGGCTTTGAGAGTTCTGCTAGACTCTTTTGTAGATAGGCTGAGAAAAGTTTAAAGTGAGATGGACTGTCTTTTGTCTTGCTTGCACTAACTTATATGGACCACTTTTGTTGTCATGATTATGTATTGTCAGACAAATTCAATGTCTAAATCTACACTAATATTATAAAGAGGAAAAATTTGTATTTTTGTATGTAACGAATAAACTCAAAAAGTACTGGACCGATCTTAATTATTCTTTTTTCATTAGAAAGCTACATTATCACTGAGTAACATTGGCTATATTTTATCCCTGTATTCCCACGGGAACGGGAACTACGCGGGTAAAACCGCGCGGAAGCAGCTAGTATTTTTATATATTTGTATTCTAGGATAAATATCGTAAAAATATTTTATTCAATTAAGCACAAGATAGTTTTGAGGTCAGGTAATATTGGGATGCATTTTTTCAAATTTATGTATTAACTTCTCAATATATTATGAGGGTTTGTAGATCTGTTTTTACCTATAGATTTATCTAGTGGCTACCCGCGGTTTCGCTTGCGTTCCCAGGGGATCTTCAATTTTGAGATAAAATGTAGCCAATGATATTATTTATTTGTCTATAGTACATTAATTTGCACAAAAGATATGAAAATATGTATGAATCCATACTATATTTACTAAAGATTTACATTGCATTAAAAAGCAGATATTAAGTATTTTCTAACTCAAGACTAGACTAACGTCAGAGTAAGTGAATTCACATGTAAAATCAAGTTTATAGAACACAGACATAAATCGGTTTGTTCCTACATAAAGCCTGCAAACGAAGCTTTAATAGTAGGAATCCGCCAACTAGTAAACTAGGAACTAGTAAGCCGCTTACGTTCACAAACCATTCCAATTTGAACCTTATTACAGTGCGTTAGGGTATGCTATCATGTGTTAAGCCTGGTGGGTTATAGTGCTGGGCTAGCGCGTTGGGTCAAAATATCGGATTTCATTTACATTGACGTACTGATTATTCTGTACCGACATCTAGTTCCTTTGATGTGAACGTCACTATTCTGCTTGGTAGTGATATCGCCAACTACCAACCTAACACCAAGTAGGCGAAGTCCAGATAATCCTGGGACATATTTTACGTATGGCTAATATGATTCCAAACTAAGCAGAGGTACTATGGTAACCAGATAAGTGATATTTTATACTACATATACAACATTTACGTACATATAGTCCTGGGTGAGATTTAAACTCATGATCAGGGTCGCTTACCATAAAGCCAATAGCTTGTCAAACAAAGGCTCATTACAATTGATCATATTAAAAATGACGATACTGTGAAAGTGTTAAAAACTTATTTCGATAAGAATATTTACCGAGTTTATTGACGGCTCTGCCATCTCCTATTGTCTGTAGCGAAATGATATAGGTATAGCTTAAATGGGCTATCTAACACTGAGAAAATTTTTCAAATCCGACTTGAAGTTACTGAGAGCGCGTTCAAGTACACAAACAAACTCTTCAGCTTTATATATTAGTATAGATACCTATAGATACGTATGCCGTAGGATTCGGTGTGTGAATGAGGAAATGCGGTACATGATTGCTTTCGTGATTAAAATGTGTTCGGACATGTCGATTCTCTTGGTATCCCATTATCGGCTGTGATTTCGCTTTCGGAAAAATGCTATCGGAGTATTAATGAGTTTTCCTGATGGAGTAAGATAGCAAATATAACATATCAGCTGGTAGCAGCTGGTTTGTTTATAAAACCAGAGTAAACTATATGTTATCATCAGCTCATATAAGTCTCCACTGAGGAGCTCGAGCCTCCCGTAACAACGAGGTTTTTTTTTTAACATGATGGCTCCAATCCTATTGTGTATCAAACTAATTATAATATTAAACTAAGGTTAATTAAAGAGTGAAAGACATGTTTTCGTCCTTGTAAATTATGTAGTCTATTTCACAGCGAGAAACATCACGACTAAATTGAATCCAATGGAACTTAAAATCAAATGAGATGAACATTTGAATTACAGAAATAAATACACTGTGACATTTTTATACACGGTCAATCTGATTCCAAAGTTTCCAAACTAACCAGATCTTGTATGTTTTTTTTCCTTTTTCTGGCCATGATTAAAGAGGGAAAATTATGAACTACTATTAAACACATACTTATATAGATATTTAAACCGAGACACACTGCAAACAGACAAGTTCATGGACACAAATGTTTTTCCTGTGTGGAAATCTAACCCGCGATCAGCGGTTTCAGCCAGGGTCGCTAACCACAAAACCAACCGATCAGTCGAATTTAGTTTTTTTATTTAAGTGATTCATAACAGAATTGGGCCCATTGTTTGTTTTGTAACGGGATACCGTTTACCAAGGTTTTAACAATATAGGGAAATGTATAATTACCCGTCACTGTTGCAACTAACATACGTTGTGTATACTATACATTATTCATAGCTATTAAAGGGAGACGGTTGTTCTGTGTCCTTTTCTATCATTGTCTATTTATGTATTAACGGAATTGAAATATCTTGGATGAAAGACGAGAGTCATTACGGAGAGACACAGGGTCTCTTCTAGAGCGTTACTTTCAGGAGTTGTTAATAAACTTTTTTTTGATACTATACATACTTTTTGAACATTATTCGTCTCTAACATTGATTAAGTTCCAGTTAATCTATGGCATATATACCTAAGTACATTTTACAATTGAAAAACCTAACCCTGTCTTTGTAATTATTTCAGTAATTATGCTGTTTCGATTTCGATAAAAAATCAATTCATTTCTATCTATATATATAAAACAAAGTCCCCGCCGCCTCTGTCTATCTGTCTTAACGCGATGAACACTAAAACTACTGAACAGATTTTCATGCGGTTTTCACCAAATTACGGAGTATTTCATGGGGAAGGTTTTTATGTGTAATACATCAATTTGGACCCGGTAGGAGGCGCTGGTGGGCAGAACGAAGTCTGCCGGGTATAAATAAATAAATAAATATGCTGGGACATTTTTCACACACGGCCAATCTGATTCCAAAGTAAGCTTCAAATGAAGCTGATATACTACATATAATACTTTTAATGACATACATATTATAGATATTGACACCCAGGTATGTTTACATACTCTCGCTCATATCATGTATGATTTATAGGTCTAACTCGTTCACTAAAGTCCCGGTATGTATTGGAAAATTAGGTAAATTTTTACGGAAGTTCATGTAACTTTACCCTATGTTTATTGTATGTTACCTAATACTTAACAGGTTTACCAATGAGACATGTGTTCAAACAGTTCTACATTAACTCTGCAAATACTGCGTGTGTGGTCTGGCGTTATTTGCATTAAAAAAATACGTTATTATCGCATTATTTGAGAAAACAATGGCGGTTGCCCTGTACGGATGTTTGTTCTGTTTGATTCACATACGTGGTTAGATTAGCGTAAATAAATTATAATATATATTTTGTCTGTAAATTAGCAGAATTTTATTACAAATGCTATGAGGAGTAATTATGCTTATTTCATGCCGAATATTGCAATAGTTTTGGGAGATAAATTATTCTTCCAAATAAGTTTGTTTATTTAATAGACGTTTCCATAGTTAGCATTAGGTACCTCACACCACAAACACTTAAATGTATGAACAGGAACATGTTTGTTTGTTCTGTGTCTGTCGTCTATTAATATAATTTGGTATATAGGTATACATACATAATTTAATTAATACTACAGTGTATTCCATTCCAACTTGACCTATAGCCACTCACGAACGGGATAAAGTATTTTTTTTAATCAAATGAGCGAACGTTTGGCTTCAGACATACTCTGACATGAGCATCATCGAAGCCTAAGATGTTACACGATTGCCTAAAAATTTTAGCATAGCATGCCTGATTACCACAATACAAGCTCAGTTTTGTTTAGCATCAATAAATAAATGTACTAGCCAGGTATATTGATGTATTTCCATATGTATTATATAAATCTACATACTCTTGTTGAAACAATACGCCACGGTACGTTGGCTACTGCCACTTCCTAACGAAATGTGCGTATCGTACTATGACGTCACCTGTCACGGCTATATTGCGAACCACAATAGAGATATTTGCATACATTGCATCTGAAGAATGGATAATTAGTTTAGGCACTAACGTGTATATAGTACACCAGCTTCCGTAGTGGTTTTACCAGCTTAGTACCCGTTCCCGTAGGAATAAGGGGATAAAATATAGCGTATGTCACTCCCTGATAATGTAGCTTTCCATTGGTGAAAGAATTATTCAGATCTGTCCGGTAGTGTCGAAGCCTATTCATTACAAAGAAACAAACTCTCTTTTCGTCGAATCTATATATAGTGCGTGTGTTTTCTGTTAAATATTTATCTTTACGATAAAAAGTAGCAAAGTTACCTCTTTAATAATCCTGGGAGATTTCCTTGCAGACTGCTTACTATTCGAAACTGTAATATAGGCACTGCACTGAAACTGTATATGCCTGCCTATTTAAATAAAATTGAGCTATATACACTCGGCGTCAAAAAAATCGCAACTTTTCTAAAATTCGATTGAAGCGATTATTACGATCTGTACCCTGTCCAGATTAGTATCATTTGATAGGTAATAAAACCCCCTACCTAAAAATGTCGGAAAATTGACCACCACCGCCTCAAATAAAAGAAAATTCTTGGAAAATGTGAAACAATGTGTATTTTAATTAAAATTGCAACAATAAAAAACGTACAAAAATTAAAAAAAACAACAATTATAAAGCTTAGAATTAAACTTAAAACCTAGTGTTGCCTCCTCTTGCTCTCCGAACAGCTTCCATGCGGTCAGTCATGGACCTGATGAGCGTTACAACGTGTTCTTGTGGAATGTTGTCCCACTTATCAATGACGGCATCTCGAAGCTCACTGAGAGTGGCAGGAGCAGCACACGCCGTTTCAGCTCATCCCAAAGGTGCTCAATGGGGTTTAGGTCTTGCTGGCCAGTCCATAACTTTGATTCCAACTTGACGCAGGTAATCCTTGACAATTAAGGCTGTGTGGCAGCGGGCGTTGTCATGCATGAACTCGAAGTTTGTGCCGACAAAACCAGCATACGGGACCACATGCTGCTCCAAAATTTCCGTTATGTAGCGGTGAGCAGTCAGAGATCCCTGGCCGCGACTACCTTCAGTTCTGGAAACGCACACGAGGTCTGTCTTTCCGTCGATTGAAATGCCGCCCCAGAACATCACGGATCCCCCTCCGTAACTGACGGTTTCCACGGTGCAAGCTGCTGTAAAACGCTCTCCCTGTCGCCTGTACACTCTTCTACGCCTGTCATTGCTGTACAGGCACACTCTAGTCTCGTCGGGAAGAGGACATTCCTCCATTGGTCGTACGTCCACGGCTCATGCGATTCGGAAAATCTTTTCCTGGAAGTCCGGTGACCTGTAGCCAACTGGGGGCCCGTAGCAGCTCTTCGGGGCAGTAAATTCTTTTCTCGCAACCTTCTTCTAATCGTGGAGACGCTAACTGCTGTTTCTCGAGACACTTAAAGCTGCTGCTGCACCTCCAAAGCGTTGGAGAATCGGTTCCGCAGAGAGGTCGACACAATGTATCGATCATCTCTGGCTGTAGTGCAGCGTTTTCGTCCGGATCCATGCCTTCTGATGTAACCACCAGTCTCCTGGAACCGTCGGAATACACGGTGCACCCGAAATTTGCTGATATTCGGTTGCCGAGCAACCTCAACCTGTCGTAGCCCGGCTTGCAGTAAGGCCATAACTTGAACTGGTTCTTCAGCCGTGGTATCCATTTTCAGTAGTTTTTTTCTTGTAGGAGCTCTTCAGATGTGACCTCTGTGACGTCTGGATTGTAAGTGACCCATAATTGACTGTTACCCCCTCTTTTATACGCGTCCAGGGTGGCACAACTAGGGAGGTTACAAACTCGGATTTCGGCACTTTTTAAATAAAATGCTGTATTTTTGTGATTTTTGTTTTTATTTAAATGAATGTTTCTTTTTTTTAAAGTTGATTAATTTAGCTTTCAAATGATACTAATATCGGCAGGGTAGGTACATTAAGTATCTTAGGAGGAATAATCGCTTGAAAGGAATTTTAGGAAAGTTGCGATTTTTTTGACGCCGAGTGTATCTAAATTGTACCTATATATCTTTTCGTGCCAAAGTCCAGACACAAAAATCCGATAAGAAGTTTTAGTTAAAAAGTCTATCTCTAACGTTCCAATTGAATTTGAGCGAGAGGCCATCGTTCTAAATTATGTTTATTGGTAGTCTGAGCCCGCTGGCTTGCGATAAATGAAATTCCAACCGGCGTCAAACCCTCCCACAGCAACCCTCGGGAGGGGGAGGGGGAGGGCTAAAAGTTCCTCATTTTCTAGTTTAATAACACACCACTTCGCCCTAAGTGCTGTTTGTGGATAATGGTTCGAGTTTAAAAATATCGGTTTTCTGTTCAGCACTTGTTTTTGAGACTCGTGAGCAATTAATGTAGTTAGAATTGTAAGATTGTAAGACTTACCTTACCTTAAACATTATAAATGTGGATTTTGTATTTAAAAGCTTAATTATATGATACTTACTATTTTTGTATAAATGCCTATATAATAGTACTTGTAAGAACACTGATAAATGATTCATGGAAAATCATTCTAGTTGGTTCAATCTACACTAAAGTTCGCATTTCAGTAGGTATTCGGTAGAAATACTTATATAGTAGGTACACAGTAGATATGGGGTATTGTTACCTACTGACCAAGTGGTCAATTGATAAAAATCGAGTGCATTGTTTGTGATTTATCGCAAAGAAAGACTCGGATACATTTATTATTTATTTATGTATTATTTATAAGCAAATACTACTAGTAAATACATTAATGGGCTCTTCTACGAATTGAACTGAATTTTAATCATTTAATACAGCGTGACTTCTATTTATTTTGCTATGATAACTGTAAATATCTTCTTCATTAAATAAATCTAAATCTATATATATAAAACAATGTTCCCGCCGCCTCTGTCTGTCTGAACGCGATGAACACAAAAACTACGGAACAGATTTTCATGCGGTTTTCTCCAAATTACGGAGTATTTCATGGGGAAGGTTTTTATGTATAATCAATTTGGACCCGGTAGGTGGCGCTGGTAGGCAGAACGTAGTCTGCCGGGTCCGCTAGTATCATATAATAGGTACGTACGTATAACCTAAACAGTTGGGGAGATTTGAATAAAATTTTGTGTGAAAATGAACATTGAAAATGGGTTACCGGATAGTTTGGTATCGTAATGGACCCGGACTAAATAGCGCTGCTTCTCCGGGTAGGACGACGCATGGCAGGTCCGTTATAATGTATAATATATTTCTTATATAAAATTAACATTTAAAAATCGTATACCTATTGTTTCCAGGACGAAGAGTCCCTGGAATCGACGAGGCCAGTAGCCAACATCACCCACCACAGCATCATGTACGCGCCGAAGTGCCTGGTAATAGTTTCCCGCCAGGACTACATCGATACATTCAGGGTAAGTGTACAAACTTGATTCCGTCCCAGAGTATCATCAAATTTCTCTAGACAAAAATATATAATATTCTGATTGAGGGCTATTTCATCGAGTTCCCTTGAGCCATGTTATAAACATCCATCGATACTTTTGTATAATAAGATACATTAATGTTTGTTTGGGTATTATTTGGAATGTATGTATATAGGTATAATTACACAGGACAAAGGAGAGACCAAAGCTATTCCTTAATAATATTGTGAACATCAGAGTTGTGCATGTCTTTTCGTTTTATACTACTCTAAATAATACCTACTCTTAATTGTTTAACAGTTCAATATACATAATAAGCTTTCTCAGTTGACTTTTGAGTAGCTTTAGCAGATATAATTTTTTTATCATGTAACAGAACTGCCTGGGCATTATCTACACTGTGTGGGTGGAGAACGTGGGGGTGCCCCTCGAGACCCTCGTGGGGAACCTCGTGGGCGGGGTGCTGGTGCCTGGCGCTGGAGGGCCTCAGGTGCGGTTCAGCATCGGCGCTGGCGACCGCCAAGCTCTCCAACCCCCAGCAGCCCCTCCCATGCCGGTCACACACACCGCCGTTCACATGCTGCTTAGGTTGCTAGGTATGTGAAATTTAATGCTAATAGGAAGAATGAAGCGTTTATTTGTGAGAAGTCTTGTTATTCCGGCCCTTATCATTAACTACATATGTTTTTCTTCCAATACTCCCTATGAGCTATCATACAAAATCCATCCATACTTTTTCCGGTTTTCCTCTACTTTAACGATCATCCATCCACCTGTACAAATTTATTTAAGTTATATTATCCAATTTAGTAAGATGTGTGTCACAAAAAGCTTAGCTCACATAACTCTAGGCTTAGACTCAGCTTACCACTAACCCTAGTCTTGCGTTGGGGCCGTGTAGTGACATCATGGCAGACTTTTGCCATGTCTGTCTACTATGCACTACTACGTCTACTATATAATAATCCAAGTGCTTTTGTAATATTTAGGTATTGATTCAAAGAAAGAAAGAAAGAAAACTATTTTTTATTTCTTCGTTCATTCTTTTAAGTCTTTAAACATTATCATTTATTTTGAACATATTGACGTGACAACGTCTTATAAATTGGTTTGCCGGGTGACACTTCAAGAAACTGCGTTACGCTCCGCTCACGTTACGTGACGTTATGTTTTAAATTGTTACTATTATTTCATCCTTCTTTCTACTATACGAATGAATATTCACATTAAAATTATTTTACCACTCAAAGTCGTTGTCACGTAAAACTTTCGCCCGTATACCGACTTTACAGGCAACCAATTTTTTTTATTGTGTTTGTTATTTTGTATCTGTCTAACGTTGTCTCTATATACGTCCCCACTGCATATTCAAGAAGAGAGTATACATTGTTTCTGTAAAGAGGACAAAGTCCTTCATGCCCTATGAAGTCACATTTTCTATTAATATCTTCAATACAACAGATACTCAAGCCTCAGAATATCATATAACAAAATAGTGGTATACAATTGCAGGTATCCACAACGCGGTGACGCTGTGGTGCGCGGTGATGAGCGAGCACAAGGTGCTGCTGGTGTCGCTGGCGGCGGCGCGGCTGGCGGCCGCCTGCAGGGCCCTCGCTGCACTCATGTTTCCATTCCGGTATGACATACTATACCAGCGGTTTTGCTCTCGTTTCCAAGGGGATCTTCTATTTTCCCCCTATAAAAAAGTAGCTTATGTATTCGAAAACATATGATATGTGCCAAATTTCATCGCGATCCCTTCAGCCGTTTATGAGTGAAAGAGTAATAAGCATATATCCATACATTCTTACGACTTTCAGCATTCCCCACGCCCGGGATATTAATAGTTCCCTAGAAGTATTCAAATGAACAGAAAAACTGTATACTTACACAACTTAATTTCGTGATCTGTCAAGGGCATATCACACATTGTATGCTGGATGGCTTTCAAGCCGTCAGTCGTGGGTTCGATTTCCGGGACAAACGTTTGTGTTCATGAACATGTATGTTTGTTCTGAGCTTGAATGAAAATATACAAATATGTAAAAGTAGTCTACACAGTATATTAGCTACCTGGTCAAACTGTCCTCAATTTGAAATAAGATTGCAAGATATTTATCTTATTAAATTACTTATTATACCTACCAATTTATTTATTGCAATATTTTGTAATTACAGATACGCCCACGTGTACATACCGCTTCTGCCGGCGGGTTTGGCCGAGGTGCTGGCAACACCGACGCCGTTCCTCATCGGTGTACATTCCAGCCTGAAGGAGGAGGTGTCTGAGCTGGTAAGGGGCCATTTTACGGGTGAATTATGCTAAGTGTATAGTGAAGATTCTTAATGTCTTAATAGGAAATATTTAATACTAAAATGGTACATAAGGAAATCTGTAACTGTTACTATTTTTGACATGCTATAAACTTGTTTGGTAGAGTTATAGAACGAGATTACCCACATCTGTTTATTAAAGAATTTGTATTTTAAAATGGGTCCTAAAACGTGGGGTTTAAATCTGAATATTACCACTGCTTATATTTATGAAAGCGCTTAGTAGAGCTATGGCTGGAACCCGCTGGCTGCAGGCAACCTACAACCGGTCTGTATGGAAGTCAATAGGGAAGGCCTATGTTCAGCAGTGGACGTCCTGTGGCTGAATTGATGAGTAAAGCTATATAACTAAACCAAACCACGGTAACCGCTTACCATCAGATAATTTCAATATAATCACTATCCTAAATGTATCTAATGAATATAAAATTCAATTTTCAGCTGGACGTGATAGTAGCAGACTTAGACGTGGGCTCCCTCCACATTCCTGGTGGGGTGAGCATACCGCCGGCGGAGGGTGGGGGTGGGGGTCTTGCTGGTGGCCTCGCGGGGCCTGGGGCGGGTGGCTCTGGGGTGGGGGGCCCCGGGGCGGCGGCCGGTGGGGCCCTCGGTGGCCTCCAAGCGGCGCTGGCGCTGGTCCTGCAGCCCGAAGTACGAGCAGCTGACTGTGCCTTCGCCCCACCACCCAAACCAGCTTCACCCCCCCATATACTCGATAAGGAGATCAGGGCGGTTTTCATGAGAACACTCGCTAATCTACTACAGGGTTACAGGTGGGTTTTGTTTTACATTGTATTATATTAATATATATCAATTATCTTTAATCAATTGATCAATATCTTTAAAATTATGGTAAACACTGACCCTATCAGCCAGTTCATTAAGTAGCCAGTTTATTTAATGTAAGTTTATTTAATAAAAGTGAACTAAGGATAATTATTTATTCACTAAAACACATAACAGTAAAAAATGCTTGTAATTTCCGATCAATAACAGAGTTACATGGAATGTAAAAAAAATACCATTATTTATATTATTTTTTTGAATCTATAATAGAATTAGCGGACCAGCCAGCATACTTCGCTCTGCCCACCAACGGCACCTACCGGGTTCAATTGTAAATGAAACCATTATAGAAACCCCTTTAGCACACATAATAAAATTCATCAACATCTACCCGTTTAGGAGTTGACATACACACGTACAGAAGAAATATAAATATTATGATTATTATTAAAAAAATTATAATAACCATTAATTAATTAATTTTTTTTTTTTTAATAAATATCCTGGGACATTTCTCACACACGGCCAATCTGATTCCAAATTAAGCATCAAAGTGAGCTTGTGTTATGGCAACCAGATAGCTGATATACTACATATACTACTTTTAAATACATACTTATATAGATATTTACAACCAGACACAGGACAAACAGACATATTCATGCATACAAATGTTTGTCCTGGGTGGGAATCGAACCCACGACCCGCGGCTTGAAAGTCAGGGTAATTAGCCACAAAGCCAACCGGGCTGTCATTCAATGTCAATTAAATTGTCCCATTACCTCCTTTCAGACACTGCCTCACAATAATCCGCATCCACCCGTCCCCGGTGCTGACGTTCCACAAGCTCGGCTTCCTTGGGGGACGGGGTCTCTCCCAATGCCAGTTCGCGGTGCGGCTCCTCGACTCGATGTTCTTCAACGGGCTGGTGGCCGAGCGGGGCCCTCCGTGGAGGCCCACCGATATATGGGACGAGCTTGTGCAGTATGTACACCGAGCATGTAACCAATAGAGTAGCAATAGTGAGCCATTTGTTTAGCAACGCATCAATGATTTGTCACATATAACTGGTATAACTAACAAACCACGCTCGAACTAAAACAGTACCCGACCAATAAGAGACTTGTGTGTACGTCTAGTGCAACACTTGACCTTGAGTCGGCCAATCAGAACACAGGGGCCGGCGCAGCGTTTTGGCGTATTTTGTTTTCTAACAAAACTGTTAACAGTTCTACTCTATTGGTTACATGCTCGATGAGTATGTACACTTATATATTTAGTTGAGTGATGTTGTAAGAAAGAAAGATAGATAAATAATTTTATAAACTAGGGGATCCCCGTGGTTTTACCCTATATTTATAATATTAGTTGCGTCATGAATTGCTGGGCGTTTTAATGTTTTGTAAAATGGAATCACAACTTCCTACTAGACAATTTATTTATCCCAAAAATGATACTTTTATTCTTATACTGAAAACTGCTAGGATGGACTTTAGAATGTAAATAAGTAATTTAGGAATTTATTTTAGGAATTATTTAATATTAATCTTTTGTAGAATTGTACGCACATTGTTGTTTATTCCGTCGTTATATGTTACAGAAATCTACCCGAGCAGCTGAGGCTAGAGTCATTAAATCCAGAATTAGAATTGCAGCACATACAGGACCTAGCAATGCAGCTACATTTAAATGAAAATCCAAATCCGCAAGTATGAATCTTTCTAAATAATTGAGCCATCTATATTCCTAAGTTTATTGAATAATTTTAATTCCTAATAATTTCAATTATTTAATTCATTAATGTTTAAAATACCTCCCAAATTGAAATCTAGCTAATCTCTTTTTTATCAGCATACTAGCGGACCCGGCTGACTTCGTTCTCCCCACCAGCGCCACCTCCCGGGTCGAAATTGATGTATTACACATAAAAACCTTCCCCATGAAATACTCCCTAATTTGGTGAAAATTGCATGAAAATCTGTTCAGTAGTCTTTCAAAAAAATCAGAAATATTTTTATTCAAATAGGCCAATATGCAAAGCACTTATGAATAGTCAGACTCTAACGCTCGGCTCGGAAGGTTGGTTTTGCTGAGAAGAGCCGGCAATAAGCTCAGCAATTACTCTTTTCAAAATAAACTTAGATTATAATACATTTCAAGGAATTAGTCTCACTGACAATATCTGTGTGGTGGGGAATGACATATATAATGAATGATAAGACATATATAGGGAATGATATATATAATGACTATGGTTCGGAGAGACCGACAGAGGCGGCGGGGACTTTGTTTTATATATCTAGGTAGATAGTAATGGTTAACAATGCGTTTTCCAGCCATTCCAACAGAGGATACTCCGTCCGCCGGAGGGCGCGTCGTCCCGCATCCACCAGCCGCCGCTGCCGCCGCTCGACGCCGCCAGGGTCCGGGAGATCATCGACGAGGTCTCCACCAGAACTGCCTCTAATCATAAGTAGGTGTTCCATTGTCTTTGTTTAATGTGCGTCAATTTTCTATTAATAAATGATATTCTATAGTGGCACTGATTTTCAAGCAGCAGGTTTTAGGTTTGATGCGAGGGTAATATTGCGTGAACATGTCTGGATGTAAATGTTTATAAAAGTATGTGTTTAAAAGTAATATATCAGCCATAGTACAAGTAAGTTTTGACAGATTGGCTGTGTCAAAAATGTCCCAGGATATCAGCTGTTCTTCCTATTAAATCCTTCCTATTTCCTTTTAAAATAAAATAAAAAAATATTAATATTATTTTTCTATAAAGTGTAATATCTACCTACCTACCTATGTAACCTTAAAAAATATTTTATAACATATGTTTTATCTATCAAGCAAAACCAGCTGTAGTTACTATTTTATTCCAGAATAAATTTAATTTCCCTTAATTTTGGTATCATTTTCTGTTTTTTTTTTCTTTAGTTCTACAAATGAGTTAGTATTTAATATACTTTGTTTGTATCAGGTTGTCGTCGTTACGGACCCCTCAGCCACGCATAGTCCCGCCCGCGGCTCCGCCCGCCGCCGCCGGGGACTGCGCCCCCCTAGTGCTCACCAACTCGGCGCGGAGGCTCGAGGTAAATACACCTTTCGTCCCTTACCTTACAACACCGCATAAGTCATTTTCACCAACTTTTCAGGAGACGAAAAAAAAACTGTTTATTTTATAAGGCCATCCGGCTTGCGCGCTGTTACTGCTTATTAAATAAAAGCCTCTTATTAACTGGAATCTATATCATGTGACCTATGGTTCGACGCGCAATGAGCAGCTCTATCCAATGGCATTAATATGTAGAAACTGCCAATTTTCGACTTGAGCGGTGTTGTAAGCTAAGGGGACCTTATTTATCTACTAGTGGACCCGGCGCACTTCGTACCGTCTAACAGCTTTATACCTACTGCACTATTTTTCCTCCTTAGATATTATTTTCTAAAAAATACAAACTTTTCAAGCTGTTGTAATAAACAGAACGCGTGTATAAATACTTGACTATCAATAAATATGTAGTATCATTTGTCATAACTGTGACAAGGTACTGACTGTACCTGTCCAACATTTGATGTTCATCCCAGGATCATTTTGGGAAAAATATTTGGGACAAAGACAAAACTGAAATGTTACACCTATTGGCAATCAATGCCGGAGTTCCTTAGGGCTCAATTCTCTGTGCGACGTTATTCTTGCTGCATATTAATGACCTGCTGAACCCCGGCACCTTTGGGTATGCAGATGACAGCACAGTTGTGGAGAGATACATCTCCAGTGCGCAAGCCACCAGTGACGAGATCCGGTTGTTGCGTGAGGCCATGGTAGAGCGTTTGAATGTGACCTTACAGGCAGTCGCCGATTGGGGCGAAGCCAATCTGGTCACATTTAATGCTACCAAAACGCAGGCGTGTCTATTCACCGCAAAACTGAGTCCTTTTCATCAGACTCCTGCTTTCCAAAATGTGTCCTTGCCTGGATGTGATGTGTATGCTTGGTCTCCTCGGCATGACCTTAACCGCCAACTTTGCTACTTACACTAACAGCAACTTTGGCTGTTCAATTGAATCAAAGGCTAAAACCGCTGCCAGAAAGATGGGCATCTTCTCTAAGGTTAAGCAGTACTTCACGCCAGACAGCTGCTCCTTAATAAAGCATAAGTCCAGTTATGCATGGAGTATTGCTGCCTTTGGGATGGATTTGCAAAGCACCAAACGCCCTTGACTCAATAGACCATCGTGCCAGGAGACTGATCGGTGATCCATCAACGGAAGGTAGCTTGCTTGTCGATTTTCTACAGGAAATATTTTTGAGAGTGTGCGTAGGAACTATTGGATCTGATTCAACCATCCCCTAACTACACCGCAAGACGCCGGTATAGTATAATATGGAAGGTTGCTTTTGCTGAGTAGAGCCGGCAATAAACTCAGCAATTACTTTCTTCAAAACAAGTTTATCAATAATTATATTAGTCCTGCTAGAACGAGCGCCAAGATGCAATGATGACGACATTAAAATAATCATTTATACTGTAATAAGCCTTCTGTACCAAAGCTGACTTAACTCGTTCCTTAAATTTATTTATAGGCAATTCTAAAATTTTTGTGGGGATTTTGTTATAAAAACACCAAGTCTTAAAAATGACCCTTGCACTTTCTTTAGTCTACAAGCTTCTTGAGATACAGCCCGGTGACAGGGACAGCGAAGTGTCAATAGTTCTCCCCAAATACGGATAAAAATGCATATAACAACATATCCAAATTAATTGACTTAGACATATTTAACATTAGTATCCCAATACTGAGGCGTCGGCTTAGCCAGCAATTTTTCTTTAGGCATAATTATTATTAATTTTTATAGGTAACACAGGTTTTATATAGGTAACAGTAACGATTCAAGTATGTAGTATCCTGTAAATGGATCATCTATTTTTTTAAGTAAAATTTACATCACAATTTTGTAAAGCTGTTGGTCCCCAAACAAAAGGAAATAATAAATATCCCGGGTGGCAGGTGCTGAGCGGGTGCATAGCGGCGATATTCGAGTGCCGGTACGCGGACGCGCGCAAGTCGTTCCCGGCCGTGCTGCGGGCCCTGCGCGCGCCGCCCGCCCGCGCCGCGCTGGCCGCCGACCTGGCCGCGCGCCTGCCCACCAACAAGCACCTACTCCACCACCACCAGTTTGACCTGCTCGTCAGGTATGTAAGGACCCTTTTTGATGACCCAGGAGAATCCTCATAGGATACCCGGCAGCTCCGGGGGTAGCCGCCGGGTTATGTGGTGACTCGCCGGCATAGAAGGTGCCGGTGCCTTCCCACTAACCCTGGGTGTTCCAAAGACCCCTGGGCGTCGTGTGGCGTGTGGCGACACGCGTAAGGGCGAGGCCCCATTGGTGCGGTGCGGTGCGGTGCGGTGCGGTGCGTTGCGTTGCGTCGGGATGCGTCCATACATTTTTTATGACACGCGATCGCAATCGTATGGGGCCTCGCTCTAAGCCTTACAACCGCCTGCCCCGCCAGCGCTATGTTATGTATCCAGCTACAACTGCACTGTTGAGGCCAGTGGTCAATAAATGGTAGACAGCACTGTGTTTTTGGTGCGGTGGTTAAATTACCCGATTTGAATCTAACTGTGGAGCAGAATAAACATTACTCTGTGTCTTAAGTGTTAATTAGTCATAGTTCGTTTTCAAACATCAATCGTTATGATTTTGAATGGAAAAACAACAGAAATTATTTGGAACAGTATTAAAAAAAAATACGGACAAAAGTTATAGATAAGTTATCGATAGGATCATTAAATATTTTGTTATTTAATAATAGAATGAGATAAAAAAGTGCAATGCCACATCACACTCGCAAACAGCCAAATAAAAATTCGCTTAATGAATTAACAGTTCGCTTTATTTTATTAAAGTAATAAGTTTATTATACAAAAACAAATGGATTTCACCATAACTTAAGGACGTCACTTTGGACCGCATCGAGAACGAAGTCGATGGTGACCTGTGCGCAGGCGACCCTCGCGCCGTCCTTGATGACGTAGCCCGTAGCGCCAAACTTGCCGATCACGCCCTCTCTACGGAGTTGGGAGTAGTCGAATACGTAGTCTGTGAAACCGAAGTCTCCCTGGAAACATATTATGACGCCATTTTATTAAAATAATATAGATATTTGAAAAATGGTCGTCAAGTTTTGCCTTTGTTTAGTTTTTTATATTTGTCAAAATTGCTAGGTGCATTATGCTACTTGCGTTTTTGAGTATACAATTGTTGTCTTAAAATCAATATGTGGTATGTTTTTGGAGTACTATTTTTATCAAAAGGATACTTTTAGTTAAATAATTTTTCATAAAAAATATATGTAGGTACTATAAATACCACAAAATCAATCTCTGTCTATCTCAATAGTATACTCGATAACGTTTCGAATAAAAGCTAAAAAAAAGTCTATATGGTTACCGCTGGTATGGGAAAGTCAGGGGGATCCAATCCAGCTAGTGCCAATGCTCTTTTCAAGTTGCCTGGTCCGTACGTTTTCATTAGACCCTCGAAACTGGGGTTCGCTATGAATTGGTACGGCTTGCAGCCGCCGTCCACGTATATGCATAAGTCTATCCACACCTGCAAATATAAATATGGTATATTTATAATATTAAACACAGTCGCTTTCTCTGTCCCTATATCCCTATGTATACTCTAAAAAAATCATATCTTTCCACTAGTATTCAGATTAATATAGATAACTTCTCTCGATAAATGGGCTTTCTAACACTAACATTATTTATTTGGAACCCTGTAGTTTCCGAGCCCATTACAAACAAACAAACATACAAAACATCAAATACTTGTTGTAATATCAATGCTGATCGGCTTTTCATATATTTATTTTATTCGTCAGTGATTTACTTACTCCATAGGAATAGTCGAATGTCTCTTCGAGGTACACAGACAAGTCAAAGCCATCATGTGTCCGGTTCAATTTCTTCCGTCGAATATTCAGCTGTATAGGATACTGCTCGTGGTCTGGACATTTCATTATGCTTAATACACGCCACTGACCGAAACCCTGATTAAAAAAGTAATATATAAAACATCGACAAAAGACCAATTTTTTAAATAGCTTAACAGATTTTTGCTAAGAACACCCGAAAAAAAAGATCGGTTTATCTATTTAAGAGCTATGATTAACGTTAAACGTACAATAGACCTATATTTGATATAGAAAAGTACTTTAAGTTACAACAAAGAAATTTGGACTTTAAAACAAGCGCACAAGGTTTCTTTTGCAATAAGGTACCCTATTTAACATGACATGTAATTTAAAAAATTATATCCACTTTAGACACCGCATATTCCTAAAATAGTTTAATCTTAAAATTATTTTCATATATGATTTAATTAATTTATCAAACGAGTTGTGCAAAATTACATTTTACAAATTGAAACTATTTACCACTGAGCAAACTTTACTTACTATAAGAGAACCACTGATACATAACACAGAAACGAAGTAACAGAGCAAGCAGAATATAACAATTCTTAACATGTACACCTCCATGATTCCTCACAAATGCTGTTGATATGGGTCAACGTAACCTTTAATATATATTTTTGCATCACTAGTGCCTCGCCGCTGTATCACCCGGGTTTCTTTATATTTTCTCGGGATAAAAACTATCATTTGTATGTGTATTTTAGTATTCTAGAACGTATAACTCTGTGCCAAATTAGCTCCAGATCCTGTTAGCTAGTCTGGTGTGAAAGTATAACAAACATCCACACAAACTTATGAATTTTATAATATTTTTATTGCATGATGCAATCATTATTATGCTTTAGTTAGAAAAGCTATTATTACAGTAACTAGACATTATTGCATGTGTTTACATTGTAGACATTTGATGATAAGGTTTACGTAATACATATCACTACATAGTATAAAACAAAGTCGCTATCCGCCGTCTGTCTGTCCCTATGTATGCTTAGATCTTTAAAACTACGCAACGGATTTTAATGTGGTTTTTTTAATAGATAGAGTGATTCAAGAGAAAGGTTTTTATGTATAAATCATTACGCTACGACGAATAGGAGCGGAGCATCAATCAAAACTGTTGCAAAAGCGGGCAAGTGACGCTAACGAAGTTGCGCGGGTCAACTAGTATAATTATATTTAACTTTGTATTGGTGTTAAAACCATCATGGCTCAGTACCGAACCCAACAACTCAAGAGTTTAAATAAACGTACATACAGATTCAAACTACTGGGTTTCGTTGAAGGAATATAGTGAGGAAACCTGCATGCGGCGTGCAGGTAGCGTATGTAGGCTCGCGTGGTGGACTATGGCCTAAACCCCTTCGTTATTAAGGGAGGCACGTGTTCCTGCTGTGGAGACGTATGTGAGCTGATGATGATGATGATGTATAATTGGATAGCGATAGGCTAGTTGGCTTTGTGGTTAGCGACACTATTAAGCCGCTGGTCGGACGTTCGAATGCTAGGCAGGTTTAAAATTATGTGCATAAACATGTCTGTTTGATCTGTGTCTCTAAATATATGCACGTAAGTAGGTATGTATTTGAAAGTACTATAAAGTTTCAACTATCTGATTAGGTACCATTGAACAAGCTCTCCTTTGCAATCGTATAATACATATTTCAGGATATTTATTAATTTATTATTATTCTTTAAAGAAAATATTTCCCGTCTGTAAATAATGCAGACATGTTTCTACTATTCATTGTGTCTGCATCTCCTTTTCGCGGTCTGTTACCTTATAATATAGCTACCTTCCACCCTGCATTTTCACCCAATTTTAAACTTTCCCAGGACCAAAGTAACCTATCTGTATAGTGTAAAGTAACCTATGTATGTGTATTACAGAATATATTCTAACTCTATGCCAAATTTCATCCAGGTCCCTTGACCCGTTCTAGCGTAATTGAGTTACAAACAAGCATCCATCCATCCTAACTTTCGCATTTATGATATTACCTAGTAAGATTGTTTTTCCTCTTCCTCTAAATATACTCTATTAAATTTCTGTATTTTGTATATTGGAGAGTTTTATGTTAAACGAAACTTCGTCGTGAGCGAGTCGAAGCAGTTGCAAAATGGCATTTACGAAATTAAACAGGATATTTAATTTAACCAAATATAATCCAAACTTTAGCTAAATAAGAGAAATACTGTTTGACTAATATCTATCTATACTGGTTTTGGAACGGAGTTCCTTATCGCGCGTTGTGAAAGGGGGCTAGACGGGAAAAAAATTGACCAAAGAAGTTGTAACGATACTTTTCGCGTCGCGTTGCCTAGCAACCGAGCGGCGCCCAGCGTGCCCGTGCGTGGCCTACTAGTTCCGCGCGCACTATAGTACCTACTACTTGATGTGCGTACGTGCGTGATGTTATCAAGTTTGTTAGTTTCTAGAGGATAAATTTGATTAGAGATTTTTTTTTTATATTCTTCAGCTAAGAAATGTTTGTTCCTAACTTCCTAGCAAGGGATGCACATAGTAACTCAAACTGATTTGATAATGCTTTTTTGCATAATAAACTAACTTCTACTCAATTCACGTGTGGGAACTTCATTATTATTGTTTCTGCATAGGTAAAAATAAATATTTATTGAAATTCCAAAACTACACAAATAGTTTTATTTATGTACATTTTATTACTACATATTAAAGAATTCATTGCCTTCTTTGACAAAGAATTGAACAGTTAGATCAATGCAGCCTATTTTTTGGTCATCCTTCATGAGGAACGCCTTGGCGCCGTACCTCCCGATCACGCCTTCTTTGGGTAGCTGCTGGTAGTCAAACAGGAAGTCGCTACACCCGAAGTTGCCCTGGAATAGAAATAACATTTAGCTCATTATGTAGGTTAGGTTAAATCCACAGACCTATAAATCATAGATACTAGATAGCGTTAGTACCGCAATTGGTACGAAGACCATCTGTATCTTTTTCTTTGACGTCCGAATGCAATAACGGTCGATCGCGGACTAATAGACTACAAGCCCATGAAGAAAAATTACCGGTGATATGAACCACCGTGAAAAACGCATAGAAGGCTGTTACTGTATCCTAAAATAACTCTGAGCACTATGCCGTCAGTTCTGAGCGGTACATTTGAGTGAGTAAATGGAATTTCTTAAGTTCAACTGAGGAATAAAGATCAAATATTACTGTACGGCGTGTTTTATAGCTTGTAGATGATTAAAAATAAATGTCGAAAAACCTAGTGCCGTACAAAATTGGTGGTACCGGAAGTTGGTGCAAGCTTTTAATTCGCCGGTAATTGAGGGAGCAATATAGGTCATTTATAACTGTACGGGATTTATGTAATCCTTCTCATCCTTCAAATACTTATCATCTATTGTATGTTATTTAATTTGTTTTAATCATGTCTTGAAAGTTGAGTTACAACCGCTTCTCGACATCCAACTGAGTTGCAATATCACATATGCCTGACCAATATCGGATATGCAATACCTAATTAATATTGTAATTTGTACCTAGATTCAATAAATAATAATAAATAAATAAATATCCTGGGACATTTTTCACACACGGCCAATCTGATTCCAAACTAAGCAGAGCTTGTGATATGGTAATCAGATAGCTGATATACTACATAATTATACTACTTTTAAATACATACTTATATAGATATTTACATCCAGACACAGGACAAACAGACTTTACAAGACTTTACAAGATGGCGGGTAATGTTCAAGGGCTCTTAATTCTAATGCTGATCAAAATTTACTTTTATAACCTAGAACTATGAAGTGATTAGTATTATTCGACATCGAATATGCTGACCAAATTTAAAGGAATATATTATTACCGGTTTTATGGGGAAGTCGGGCGGATCCAATTTGAACAATTCCATTGCAGTATCAAAGCTTTTTCTCGCGTGCATCTTCAAAAACCTTTCCACACTGGGGTCGGATAGCTGTTGGTAAGGCTTGCGAACACGCACACGTCTACCAAGATCTGTACAATAAAAAAATTAGGTAATACCTGAAATAACGGAACAAGTAGACGTAGAGAGAAAATTTAGAAAAAAAAACCGGCCGAAAAAAAGTGCGAGTAGGACTCGCGCACGGTGGTAATGTAATTTGAAAACTGGTAAACATTTTTAGACCGCGACCGTACGCTTATTATTTCCCCATAATTTTTACATACCCCATAAGTACTATCAACAGTCTCGTCAAGGTACACCGACAAGCCAAAGCCGTCCGTGGTCCGGTTCACTTTCTTTCGACGCACATCGTATTTTAATCTATATAATTTTTCATCATCTGGACACTTTCCAATGTTCTGTACTCTCCATTCGCCAATACCCTATAAAAAAAAATCAAAGATCAATATATATTTATTATTAATTAAAATAGGCCTTTATGAATAGTCATATTCTAATTCTCTGTAGCTTTATTGAGAAGAGCCGGTAATTAACTCTTTTAGATGATGATTTCATTGTTAGAGTATATAATAAGAAAATGCAATTATATTTTATTAAATCCAGTCATATTTATCCTTTCTAGGCATTATATCTAAATATAACTTATTTGAATAGTTTTTGGCATGTTAATCCTATTAATATTATAATTGAAAAAGTTTGTACAAATGTTTGTTACTCATTCACGCGAGAAAGAGATTTGAATGAAATTAGCACCTATTTAGGTTATTAGAAAGGCAACTTGTCGTCTCGGAAAAAAAGAAAAGCGGGTGAATCCGCGGGGGGTCTACTAGTCTAATATAACTCAAGTAAATGAGAGTTAAATTCAATGAAATTTATTGCTATGAATAAAATTTAATATTAATGATACTAACAATTATTTTATCACCGAAACATGTCACATAAACAAAATAAAATGTAACACACAAAGATATTATAATGATTTTTAACATTTTCTAGTACAGTCCGTACTTGAGTTATTTCAGTCGGGAAAAAACTATATATATATATATGAGTTTCTACATCATGTCATAATTATTGTCACATGCCAATTGATTCTATCGTGATAGAATAATAATATGGTACGCGAAATAATTACTGTTATTATAATATATTGACATATTTTTCGATGTTATATTTACATAGGTACGTGTGCGATGGTGAAATTATAATGTACCTACGGTACAATAAATAATAAATAAATAAATATCCTGGGACATTTTTCACACACGGCCAATCTGATTCCAAACTAAGAGCTTGTGATATGGTAACCAGATAGCTGATATACTACATATACTATTTTTAAATACATACTTATATAGATATTTACATCCAGACACAGAACAAACAAACATATTCATGCATACAAATGTTTGTCCTGGGTGGGATTCGAACCCACGACCCGCGGCTTGAGAGTCAGGGTCACAAACCACAAAGCCAACCGGGCTGTCAAATGATCAATGTCAATGAATCAATGATTACTATGTGTGTTTTTATTTTCATGCTCCTATATTGAATTTTGTAACTCAAGGTAGAGAAATTCTGGCGAATTATACATATTTTAGTCTCAAAATTTGTGTAGGTACGATTTCAATAAAACAAATATATACTCATTACACAGATTTTCTCGCAGTGGTCATGATTCTGAGGAATCTTCGATTTAACCAAAATATTTTTTTTAATTTTTTTTTATACCACAAGGGTGGCAAACAGGCATACGGTCCCACCTGATGGGAAGCGGTTACCGTAGCCTATGGACGCTTGCAACACCAGAGGCGTCACTCACGCGTTCCGACCCTATAAAAAAAGGGAGCAACTGTATAGGCAGTGAAAGGGACAAAGCGCAATGTACTTTTCATCGAAAGGCTAAACAGGTATCACTCCTGCATACCCCTTAGACGCTACTCCATCCCTGGTCCCCCTCACTGCCGCTACAGGGTCTCCTCATGGAGCTCTGGCTACCTTACTCACCGCAGGAACACAACACTACAGTAGTGTTATTTGGCTGCGGTCTTCTGTAAGGTGGAGGTACTACCCCAGTCGGGCTACTCCAATTTCGAACGGACGAATCCGTTGCGCCCTACCTCCTTCAAAATAGAATATATTCGTGTGTAAATAGGTGAAATATTCATCATCATCATCTCATATACATCTCCACCGAGGAGCTCGAGCCTCCCCTAACATCGAGGGGGTTTAAGGCCATAATCCACCACGCGGGCCTAGTGCGAATTGGCGGACTTCACATTCCTTTAATTGTGACATCTCGGCTCGCACGTACAGATCCTCACGATGTTTTCCTTCACCAAAAACCAGTGGTGTGGCTTAATATTGCAAAAGGTTAGAATAAGGTTTTTGAAAAAAAATATCGAAGCTGTTATTTAGTTTTGGTATAACAATATATTTTAATATTCTTAATCTTAATTGTATTTCTAACACGATGCCGATGGCCGAAACCGAAACACGATTTCACAAAAAAATACTAAAATAAACGGTCTTTATATACTTTTAAACAACATGATCTCAGTAATTTATCAATTTTTTTTTCGTCCCGCGGTTCAGCCATAAACTTTACCAGTTTAAAATGTAGCCTATATCCTTTCCCAAACTCATGTCTATCTCTCTACTCAATTTCATCAAAATCAGTTAGATTATGTATGTTAAGATATATGGTGTGGTGGCTGTGTTAAAATTTTGGATTCCTTAGTTAAACTATTTTTAGTTTGTGTGTGTTTATGTATTTTATTACAAATCTCCGTACATTTTCTTGTCACTAGTGGAAAATATTATTTTGAGTGGTCCGAGTTCGTCTCAGCTGTTATTGCTTGTTCTAATGTTAATAGAATACAAAGCTTAAGGTTACATTTCTATACAATACAATACAAATACTCTTTATTGGTCACACATAATAAAATAACAAAAAGTACAAATATAAACAACAAAAATAAAGTGTAAACAATTTAGGTGGCCTTATCGCTAAAGCGAGTTACATTTCTATCTTAATTACCTTAACAATTTACTACTGTCTATCTAACAGGTATATCATATACTAGCCGTCCCCTCGCGGTTTGACTCGCGTTGCTCAGGGATATAGTTAAACTGTATGTATATTTTTTTCCATAAGAACCTTCATATCTATTACAAACATTTTAAGGTCTAAAACATCCAAATCGGTTACGTCGTTCTCAAGTCGGGTCCAACAGAAATAGGGATTCATTTTCATATATATATAACTAGCGACCTATATGCGATACATCACATTAGAAACCTCCAAAATTGTCAGTGTTTCTCTCACATATTCTGCATGTATTGTATATAAAAACCTTCCTCTTGAATCACTCTATCTATTAAAAAAAACCCCATCAAAATCCGTTGCGTAGTTTTAAAGATTTAAGAAGACATAGGGACAGACAGCGGAAACCGACTTTATTTTATAATATGTAGTGAATTTGGTAATGAAATAATTATTTATTTAAAGCTTGGATCCCACTACAGGGCTAAAGCCTCCCATCTCGCTAAAACTACCACTCAATGCGTCCTACATTATTGAAATAATATTAGTTTTATAGTATTTGTACATGTATACGTGTACTATGGCGAAATTATCATCTCCTGTTAAATTATGTGTGCTATTTTGTTTTAAGCTCAACATCTTCAAAAGTTAAACGTTTGTCCGTGGTATCGTTGCTCCCAAACGGATATTTATTATTTTTACCGATTCTTAAAACTTAGGCTATTTTCTATACTAGAAAAAATCTTATTTTTACACCGATGAAAGCTCAATGGTATCATGGTTAAATGTCGCGACAAAATCTCCAGTTTCGCACCTTAAGCTTTCAGTAAAAAATATTATATTAATATCCGGCATTATATGAGTCGTATCATATATGAATTTATTCCCTCATATCATATGACCCATCTGACTCCAAACTTAGCAGGGATTGTACAATGGTTACCAAATAGTTCGTTTTAAAATGTTCTGCTAAATACTAAGTAGGTACAAATTATAATACTTTATCTATTTTAATGCTCTGGGACAGGGTTTTATATTTAATGTGTATAATTGTAGCTAATAGAGTTTCCAAAGTAGGGGTTCATTGCTTGTAATTATATCTTTGTCCTAATTTCAAATACATACCTACTATGTAGCATAATTAAATTTTAGCTCTAGCCATGTAGGGGTTAAAAATGTATTCTTCTTCTAGAACTATTCTAGATCATTCACAACATTGTTTCTTAAGAGGCTCCACTAAAAAACAAACGGATACATCTGATAAATCTTTATTATTTATGTACAACCCTTACATATTAAAGAAAAGATCGCCTTCTTTCACGAAGAATTCGATTGTGACATCGGCGCAGGCGACTCTCTCGATGTCCTTGATCAGGTATCCCTTGGCGCCGTACTTGCCGATCACACCATGTTTGGGTAACTGACGGTAGTCGAATAGGAACTCGTTGCACCCGAAGTTCCCCTGGAATAAATAAATACCCTGGTATTAACCTAAATTGATACTAAGCAGAGCTAGCAAGATAGCTATAGGCGTGTCTTTCTAGTGTCTCTCAAGTTAACTTGACTTTACTGTATCAACATAGGTATTGGTTTGTATCCACCTGAATGGGACATCTTGGCGAAGACTGATCTTTGAGGCGACTGACCCCCATGTGTGATAGACTCATCTTCATCTTCTCATCAAGACAGAATAGTGTACTTTGCAGTTTCTGAGGTTCATCTAAACTCAATTTTGAAAAATCAACCACCGTAAATGCTACTTAGTTTTTTTACCGGTTTTATGGGAAAATCGGGCGGTTCCAATTCAAACAGCCTCAATGCCCTGTCCAAGTTATCCCTGGCGTGCCTCTTCAGGAACCCTTCGAAGCTGTTGTCGGTCATCACTTGGTACGGCTTGCACCCTCCGTCCACGTAAACGCACACCTCCACAACTACCTGGGCATTAAAACAAAATGAAACTAGACTCTAACACCGCTTTCTAAGGTTGCTTTTGAATAAACAGAAAGGAGCATTATTGAAACTTACGCAAACTCATTGGGTACGTTATCGAGGAATACATACAATATACATGTCTAGAAAAGAGATGTATATTATCCCACTTTAAACTCCCTAAAATCTCGACGTGTTCAAGGAAATAAATCTACCAGCCAATCAATTATTTAGCTGCCGTCAAAACAGCGATATTACATTATTAATTAACTTCAAAAAATTAGGAGGTTCTACGTTCCGATGTTTATAAATATAGCTATATTATTATGCTGCGGTTTTACCCGCGTACCCGGGAGATCTTCCATTTTCCCGGGATAAAATGTAGCCTACGTCCTTCCTCAGGCTCTACACTATCTGTGTACCAAATTTAATTTCAATCGGTTCAGTAGTTTTAACGTGAAACCGAAACAGACAGAGTTACTTTCACATTCATAATATTAGTTAGGATGTTAATTTTAAATATATCATTTACCGCATAAGTTTCATCAATAGTCTCCTTCAGGTAGAACCACATGTCGAAGCCATCAGTGGTCCTGTTCACCTTCCTTCTGCGCACGTCATATTTGATTCTGTAGTTCTCATCATCAGGGCAAGTTCTGACGTTTAGTACTCGCCATTCTCCAAGAGCCTAGAGTTGATAGTATTTTTTTTAATTTGTCAAAATGGTTGACCACCCAGCCAGTTGCCTGACGGTAAGAGGTCGCTTGCCAAAGTCTCTAGCTGGAGTCATAAAGTTAAACATTACAGTTTTTAAATCATATTTATGTGACGTGGATTGAAAAATCTGATTCTTACGGATATATATAAAGTAGGCTTTATATAGAAATAGCTTTCACCCCGCGAAGTCCCCTTTTCCATAAGAGTACGAGCATAAAATATAGCCTTTGCTTTTTCCTGATAATGTAGTTTCATTTGTGAAAAAAATTTTGAATTAGGTTTAGTTCAAGCGTAACAAACAAACTCACACTCATATTTATAATATTTGTTAGGATATTAGGACTTACAATTATAATACCACCAATACATGTCACATATGCAAAATAACATACAACTAATAACGAAAAAATAATAATTTTTAACATTTTTCAAGCACTGTACAGTACTTGAGTTAGTGCCGATGGGGACTAGTTATGTTTATATGTGTTTTGGTCATTTCAAATGGAAATTATCACATGTCAAAACACAATAATGATTGTATCATGATGGAATAATTACATACTGTCCATAATAATAACTATTATTACAATTTATTGACATATTTTTTACATTTACACCTCATGTCCAAGTATATGCTTTTTTTGTAGGTATATATTTTTTTTCCAATATCTTATTTATAGTTAAAGGTAGGTTCGGGTGTGCGCGTGTGAATTTTAAATATTTTTATTAGTAAAATAATGACTGTTAACCATAAACCGTCAGATCGTATAATATATGTAACTACTATATTTTGCAATTGTATAAAGTTTCTCATATTAAGTGAGTATTTTTAGAAATAAATTATTCAAATCGAACCCGAAACTGAAATTCTTCGATACATTTTTACTGTATCTTCATCTGTCTATCCTGTTACCAATTTTGGGTCAGCCTTACGCCAGACCACTTTGTGTCGTTAAATGAATCAATGATCAATATTCTTATTCAAATAGGTATTTAAAAGATCTTTCGAATAGCGATACACTAACGGTCGGCTTGGAAGTTTGTTGAGTTTGCCTTTGCTGATTATCACAGCAAATATTTAAAGCAAAATAGTTGACTATTATCAGCTGTAAAGTGCCTTAAGTCTTTCTGACCGTATCCTCTGTAGTCGATTTTAAAGAGACTCTAGAAATCTATTTATAAATACTTTATAAATGTCGTGCTAAGTGAAAACTCTGTAATGGCTCAAGAGGCCCACGACTCGGCCAGACTTTCGTTATTGTATAAATGTAGGTATCTACACAGAGAAACTTACAGCTTATACAGACATACGTCTCCAACACAGGTAAGAACGACCCGCGACTATGGAGTTTTTGTGGTTACTTGGGCAGATAAACAGATATTAAAGGTGCATAAATTAGTACCTTAGTTTCGTCAAAGTATAACTGTTATAGTGCCAAAATAATTTAAAATGTGTTTAATTCAGGCATATAATACCTAAACTGAATCATGCTTTTAGTTAGCGAAAGTTTCGATAATAAAGTGTAAGTAAACAATGTCGTACTTGAATGAGCTGGACTTAAATTCAAATTTATTAGATTTTTTTTAAATGTTTTCGGTGCATTAATCCTACTAATATTATAAATGCGAAAGTTTGTATGGATGTTTGTTACTCTTTCACGCTCCAACGGCTGAAGGGATCTGCTTGAAATTTGGCACAGAGCTAGAATATGTTCTGGAATAACACATAGGCTACTTTTTATCCCGGGAACGCGGGTGGAACCGCGGGGAGCCACTAGTAATAAAATAAACGTATCCCTCTATCGTTTCTCATGCTTTTAGATAACTAGTTATGCAGTTAAAAATTTAAAATAATAGATAAGCATATTATGTAATGTTAATCAGCAAACCCAATATAACTAACCTCTCAAGGGTATTATTTTCGAAATGCCCATATACTCTGTACCTACTTATATTAATAATGTTAAGTTTCGAGGAAATTCACCCCTATTTTTCATCATAATTAGCTGGTAACCCCGTATTTCACCTACTTCGTAAATTTAGTTTTATAAGCTTTATATTACTTTTCGTATTTGTTGTTAGGAGCATATCAGTTTCTAGTTACTATCTAGAATCTAGATTCTCTTTATTTTAATCTAGACTCACCTAGACGGAGTACCATTTTATGGGACGCGTATTGAATAATCCTTTCTTAGTGTTAAATAGTTAAGTTAAGAATACTTTGTCTTGCAGTTATCCGAAAAAACTCTTTTATAAAACTGACACTATAACTAGCCAACAACCAAATTGTGTTAATGAGTAACTAACTGCTATAACTTATTTACCTACCCTTAGAGTTACCAGTACAATCGCCATGGATTTGATGTCAAAATAAACAGCAGTATTTAGGGGTGACATTGTTATTATTATTTTTTGTCATTTTATTTAGATTGCAACACTTTAACAAAACAAATCAAACTCAATCAAACTGTCTATTCATAAGGTACTTAAATCGATATGACATGTCTATACCTTAATTTGCAAATCTAATAACTCCACTTTTCTTTTTAATTTACCTAGAAAATTTAAATTTAACTAGATGTCATCTAGTTTCTGCCGGTATCAAAATGAAATTTTCGTGAAAATGTGGAGTTATTAGGTTTGCAAATTAAGGTATTTATGTGATTGTTCTCATTCGTCATCGTCGTCGTCGTCCTCTGGTTTCTCCTTGAACTCCACAGCGACTTCTATGCAGGCCACTTCCACGTTGCCCTCCAAGGCATAAGCCTTTGCCAGGAATTCTCCGTACACGCAATCGCTTGGCATTTCAGAGAAGTCGAACACGTAGTTCGACACTGAATATTCACCCTGTAAATGCACACAAATTATTAACTAGCTTCGGCCCCGCGGTTTCGCCCGTGTTTCCTGGATAAAATCAGTCTATACAATTCGACAACATATTCCGACTCTGTGCTAATTTTCAGTCGTTCTATCGTGATGGAGTAACATACATCCATCCAAGCAATCTTTCAGTTTTATATTGGTAGGAATAGTAGGATATATATCTTATGACAGTTCTTTTGAATTAAAGACTGGCTTTTGAACCGATAGTAACGTTACTAGCTTTAACTTTCATATGTCACCTATTAAAGCTTGACCAAATTAATGGTTTAAATGTCTCACAACTTTTACTCAGACAAAACCTAACGAAAGAAAGAGATAGAGTATTACTCACTGGATCGACAGGGAAAGATGGTGGATCAATATCGGCCAATGTGAGGCATTGTTTCACATTCTCCTTTGCGTATTTGTCGACGAAATTGACGAAATTTTCGTCAGATAACACCTGGTACTGCTTGCACCCTCCGTCCACGTATTTGCATACGTCTATGCGTACCTGCATTAGGTATATGTAAAAAGTATATTTCGTCAGGATTGTCAAGAATATTTATGTACACCATATAACAGCTAATTCATGAATAAAGCTCGCGAATACTTAAAAAAAATATGCGCTTTTTTGTCTCCCATAAAGTTGGTATTTGCACATCATATCGTAACATCATAGACATTAGACCGTAGACATGCCGTAACATTTTTTTATCAGAGTTTTTATCTACGATTTACCACATACTCTTCGGTTCAACAGTCAAAATAGAGAACCACATTGAACTGTATTAATATAAACGGACAGAAGCATAATTAAATATCGAAAGTCCTCTTACGCCATACGAATCGTCGAAGATTTCAGCCAGTTTCATTTTGAAGTTGAATCCGGAGTGCGTGCGGTTTATCTTGCGCATTTCAATGTCGCAATCAAATTTGTAGTGGTCTTCCCAAGGGCACCTCTTTATGTTGATCACGTTCCACATGCCTGGACCCTGGGATTAAAAAAATAACACTAAATAACCTCCTAAATATTAATAAATAACGAGATGAATTCTTTACACACAACTAATTTGATTCCAAACTGATTAAATCCAAAGTATAAACTTTGTTAATTATACTATTATACCCAGACAGAACAACTGTTAGACACACAAATTCATAGGAGTCATTCCACAATCAGGGACTTGAATGTTCGACCTAGTCAACCGCCAAGTTGTTTCGAAACTTAGGTATTGATGAGTTGAAAAGCTTACAATCATATTGTCACCATTTCCAAACACAGAAACAGCGCAGAATACTAAACAGAATAGAATAAATGCCGCCATTTTTGCTGTTAAAGTGCCAACATACACTTTGACAGTGAATTTGTCATTAAACTCCTCGCGAATAAATAATACGATTATAATTACGTTATATCATGTGTAAATGTAATAATGATCTATATCAAACTTCATGATGAATGGTACGCATGAGATTCTGATCTTAATGTGCGAAACTGTAATAAATGGCGATAATAAATCAACCTTGCAGTGGCAGTATATGGGAAGTTAGAAGTGAAAATGTACACATATATATATATATATCAATAAAACAATAATGGCAAAGCTCGAAAACGGCTGGACCGAGTGGGTTATTTATGTCAAGATGTTTATAATAGTACATGAGGTTTAACATAAAAACAATATGTAAGTTTAAATAGTTCCCGCGCGTGGCAAGCGGAAGCTAATATAAATAAATACTCTAGAATATTCTTTACAGACAATCAATCTTAGTACGAACTGACCAGAGCCTTTACTACGGTAACCAGTAGTTAATCTGCTTCATATACGTATATATGTTTAGTCCCAGACACAGAAATAACATACATGTTTATCTGCACAAGCTTGCGTGGTAATCGAACCAACGACCAGTAGCCAATGTTTAGTGGCTCTTATTGGATCGTAGACGACAAGTAGAAACAATAACGGCCTACGATACTACCCTGCAGAACGCCAAACCGAATGTTTTAAAAGTGCGATATGATATTCAACCTGGTGCAGATTGTGTATCCAAGTTTTGATCAATAACAATTATACCATTATGATTGAACTTATCTAATGGTTGTCCATAATTAACTGTTTATAAAGGTTTGCTAATGTCGAAGGTTCAAATCATGCTCTATTTAAGTTTTAATAACATAATATTAATTTTGATTATTTTATAGATTGTCTCAAATATGCTATCCTATAGTATATTATAAGGTGGTGATATAAAACTGCAGGCTAACATCGTAACTATTATTTATTTTAATTCAAATTGGAAGAATTTATTAGACTGGTGGAATTCTTCTTTAGAAATAGTCTTTATTGTCTCCATAAGCTCTGCTTAGTTTGGAATCTGATATGCCGTTAATAAAAAAAACCCAGTAGGTATATTTATTTATTATTTATTAATAACACTCATTTTTATAGTTAAGTAAATAATGATTATTTAAATATTATCTTTCCTTATCATAAATATAATCATCGTCACCTTCATCGTCGTCTACCCGTTCTTTACATTCCACTGCGGCTTCTATGCAACCGACGTCGAATCCATACTTCAGAATATAGGTCCTCGCGATGAATTCACCATATAGGCAATTTGTTGGTAGATCATTGAAATCGAATGCGAAATCATTTATCTGGTAGTTGCCCTGTAAAAAAATATATCTTTATATGTGTAAATGGGTCGACGTCATAAATTTTTGGCACTAATCAAAGACACTATTATTAGCAAAGTCCCCGAGTTTATTGACTGGAGCATGCAAGTAAGAATAATCTTGGATCCATATCCATAAACTTTACCATAACCAAAGTAGTTTGTGACCAATTTATGAAGTAGCTGTAGAATCTCACCGCTTCAACAGGAAATGTAGGAGGATCGATGCTAGCCAATGTTAATAGTAGCTTTGTATTCTTATCTGAGTACTGCTCGATGAAATGGACGAGGTTATAATCGGCAAGCATTAGGTGGGGTTTGCATCCGCCGTCCATACGTTTGCATGTCTCCACACGAATCTGTAACCATGTGTGTTTCGGTTATGACAGAGGAAGCTGTAGAAAATAGCATTGATGTATTTACTATGGCTTTTGGGAACAGTAATTTGTGTATTAATTAACGTTTTTCTGGAGCTGGTTATAGCATTTTTAACCAATTCTGCTATGAAATGGTTCGGCGCGTGCGCAGACGCTTCATTAACAACTCGGTTAGTGTGGAACGGGCTCTAGATTCATAGAACCCAATGTGGCATTAATTTACTACTATCGGACCCGGCAGACTTCGTTCTGCCCACCAGCGCCACCTACCGGGTCGAAATTGATGTATTATACATAAAAACCTCCCCCATGAAATACTCCGTAATTTGGTGAAAACCGCATGAAAATCTGTTCAGTAGTTTTAGTGTTCATCGCGTTCAGACAGACAGACAGAGGCGGCGGGGACTTTGTTTTATATATATATATATTTCGAAAATAAAACTTAGAAAGTTTAAGTTGTCGCTTACACCGTTATGTTCACCAAGTTGCTCGCTTATTTTGATGATCGCCTGGAAACCAGAGTGGGTGCGGTTCAACTTTCGAATGACTATGTCGCAGTCGAACACAGAGTTCCTGGTGTCGGGGCACCTCCTTATGTTCAACACGTTCCATTTACCTGGACCCTGGGGAGTGAGCACGCATGACTATGAGTACCATAAATTAGACTGGGATACCACATTAAATAATTTGGAGCCCGTAAATTAGTGAGTCACAACAGACAACAAAAAAATGGGCTTCTTTATTTAGAGGAGGAAATTTTTAAATAAATATTATATGGTACATAAAAATGCTGACCAAAATCTTACTAAACCCAGTTCTTTAATATAACAAAAAGAGATGATCTCACTAGGATCACTAACCCCGCCACGCAGCTAGCACAGTAAAGGAAACATAAGACTAGGAAAATCATTTCAACTTTGATCTTGACCTTTGAACAAATGCGGTACAATAATATGATTCTGAATATATATTATGGTCGTCCAACGTGATGGTAATAATATCTGGTGGCGTGATCAGCTATGCCAGAGATTGTGATCAACAAATGCTATGAAATTGTAATAATGTCCATTCAACAACCCTGCAAAATTCCACACAAACTATCTAAATGATAAAATTGATATCTCCTATTTCCAACGGGAGTTCATGACTGGCCAAGTATAATGTACCTACTTGAAAAATACGTGGTAAAATAATAAATATACATATATATGTGCATAGAAAGCAGAACCTCCTCCGTTTTTTCGTCGGTTAAACGTCTATCCTGGTACATTCTTGCTCGGAAAATCTGATGCCGAGTAACTAAACCCAGAGCTTTAGTCTTCTCTCTAGTTCAGTAGTATAGCTAAATAACGATATTAGCTAACTGGATTATTATACTATTTTAAAATACTATCCCTAGTGGTGGGACACAGAAATCTGAATATTTGACTGTGTTCTGCTCTATACATATGATACCATAAAAAAAAAAATTAAAAGTAGAGGGCCAAAGCTGAAGGGTTCAAGAGTTTATGCAGTGTATTTACATATGTTTAATGTTGCGCTTTAAAATCATTATTTATTCTGCAGTGCCACCTGGTGTCAGTACAAACTGCACTATTCGTTAAAGATTTTTATTAATACCTATAACCTCATCCTCATCTTCGTTCACGTATTTTCGTGTCTATTTCTTTATGTCATCAGCGTTATAATGTCGTTATTTCATAAGCGAGAGAAGGATTTTTCACGACTTAGCAAGTTATCGCCCTAACAAATCATTTATATAAAATAGTTTTTAACATTTCTTTCGATACGCTTAGGTTGTATCCAACCCTTAGCTTCATATAAATTTGTGAGAATGTATGTAAAATAACTAGGCCCAGGTTCTCGTAGTAGATCCTAGCTTAGAATATTTATCCAATTTTGACATATAATGAGTCGAGGCAAACTAAGAAATCAATGGCCTAAGTAATTGATCCTTTATAATATGGGATCCTTATAAGGTAGGTATATATAACAATGCAGTCATTTATTAAAAAATAGACCCTTAGTATTGAGAAATAAGACTTTATTTTAAAAAAAATAGGAGACAGTATCATCATTCTTCCTCATCGCCATCGTCTTCATCAGGTAGCTTCTCGGTAAATTCAACGACGGATTCTATGCAGCCTACTTCCATGTTATTCTTCAGTATAATCGATCTTGCAATGAATTCACCGTATATACAATTAATTGGCAGTTCATTGAAGTCGAATATGAAATTTTTCACCAAATATTCACCCTGTAAGTAAGAAAATATTCCAAATATTATTTAGCTACACTCTTCAACCTAAAGCTAGCTGAGCCCACACATTTTCACTGTTTTTCCAACATTTTTCGATGTTGGTCCCCCACTATTTATGTTATTATAACCTTTAGGCTATCTAACACAAAAAAAATATTTACTTCGAACCATTAGTTTTGAAGCCTATTCAATACAAACACAAAACGGTTGGGTTAGTGATTTCTCTTACCACTTCCACAGGAAATGTAGGAGGGTCGATAGAAGCCAACGTCATCAATTTTTTGGCATTCTCATCGACGTACTGTTGGACGAAGCGGACGAAGTTAATGTCAGTGAGGGTCATATATGGCTTGCATCCACCGTCCATACGCTTACATGATTCTACGCGTATCTGTATAAAAAATAGTTATTTACGTGTAAAAATCGATGTCCGATAAACATTCCTAAATAATCAAACCAGTGAGCAGACTGAAAAAGTACAAAAATACTCATAACTAAATGCTATAATCGTGTAGGATAGGGTTGTATCAGCCAGTTAGATATAGCTTATGTTTATTTTACCAACTACAAAAGTAAAGTTTGTATTTCATATAGTTATACTATATTAATATGGAATACAAACATATTATTTGCGGTTGAACTAAAAGCTAATTTTTGACTTATATTTCTGGTAATTCTCTAAAGGTTTTAATAGCTTTGTTGTGGAAATCTGGTACTGGGAATTTTATATTGCGTTATAAAGCATCAGTTACATAGATATAAATAATCTAGACTGTAAATACTTGCTTACACCATAACTGTCGTCAAGCTTCTGATGGATCTTGATGTTTGCTGTGAAACCGGAGTGCGTGCGGTTGATCTTTCGCATCACAATGTCGTAGTCAAGCACAGAGTTGTCACTGTCAGGACACTTCCTTATGTTGATCAAGTTCCAGTCTCCGGGACCCTGAATATTGGTATTCAAATATGATTTGATTAAAACTATAGTATAGTTGAAAGGCCGGGGGCTTTATGGTTAGTGACCCCTCCCAGGACAAACATTTGTATTCTTATCAACATTCCTAATTAAGTAGAACTTGTGCTATGGTAATCAGATAGCTGATAGACTACATGTACTTTTAAATACATACATCATCATCGGCTCATGCACGTCTCCACCGAGAAGCTCGAGCCTCCCCTATCAATGAGGGGGTCTAGGCCATAGTCCACCACGCGGGCCTAGTGCGGATTGGCGGACTTCACATGCCTTTGATTGTGACATCTCGGGCATGAAGGTTTCCTCACGATGTTTTCCTACACCGAAAGCCAGTGGTGTGAACCGCACATAAGTTTTTTATAAAATCAGAGGTACGGGCCGGGGTTTGAACCTGCACCCTCATGATCGTGAGTCGGTGCGTTACCCACTGAGCCACCACTGCTCATACTCACCACGGCCACTCACGGTTAAATATTTACATATATAGATATTTACATCCAGTCGCAGAAAATATTTAGGAATTGATTATAAAAGTACTTCTATATATTTAAATTACTTACTAGCATATTATCTCCATAAACCGATACACAAACGACCCAGAAAATTATACAACAATAAAGAGCTGGAAAAACCGTCATTCTGACCATTGTTGTCAATTGATAGTGGATTTGATTTTTGATTGTTCGCAAATAAATATTGCATGTGCAATTATGTATACCATGTATTACTGTCATAATGATTATATCTTATAGCGTGATGGACGAAGCGCAAGCAATTGCGATCAAAGAATGCGATAGTATCGCATAAAAATCGTGTTAAAATTCGCATCTATTTATATGTTAAGAGCAAAAAGATCCATTTTATTTTATTTAGATATTAATTTTAAATACAATTAATTAACTACCAATTGCTAGGTTTAACGATATAGTTGAGAAGGGTGATCTGTGGATAAGACAAGCACATAACAAGAATGAGTAGACTCTAGAGGGGGGGTCCTATACTCTGTAGTGGGTCGATGGTGATGATGGTGAATTAGTATATAATCACCCCGGTTCCCAGGTTGTTTAATATTACTTGGCATTGTAACCCGACGACATTGTACGACCCCTATTGATAGACAAGAATAGTTTAAATTTATTATAAAATAATATTGTTTTAATTTTCTCCATAATATCGAAAAGGATTACTATACCCGTACTAGCTTCCGCCCCGCGGTTTAACCCGAATAGTCTCCGTTCTCGAATGAAACACGGAGAAAATATATGTTACTCCCAAAGCTGAGATAATTATTTATAATCGGTTTTGTGGTTTAGGCGTAGAAGCGTAGCCAAAAAACTCAAATTTATAATGATAGTTAGGATACACACTGAAATATAACATAAAACTAAATGTTATTTTTCTTTTATTCACAGATTAATGAACTGCTCTCTCCAGTCGGCAACGGCAGTCGACGAGCATTCCGTAGCAGCGGCAATGTTACCCCTAGCCACGGCGTACTGTAGAAAACTATGCACGGGCGTCATACAGTACGCTTATATGTGTATACAGGTGGGTAGTCACGTTATTTAAGGTGGCTATTTGATTAGGAGGATACCCTGACTGTCGCGTCGCATAAGTAGTTAGTCCACGTAACAGTTAAAAAGACGTTGTGACAGTCAGTCACAGTGAGACAGTCATATAAAAGTGTATGTGCCAAAAATAGACAAATATAGTGCCCGACAGACAAGAAGACTCTCTTGGCTCTCCAGCCTACTATTTAATAGAAAAATCATTCAATAAATAGGTATATAAGTACAACACAAACTTGGTATCAACTTTTATTTAGTCATGTAAACATCGCGGAAACAAAATAACTGATTTTTTTCTTAAAGATATCTCTTTCAACCTGCAACTTTAGGTAAAAACGATGATGATGGATGTTTACTATTACAAATCATCGTTGTCATGTTGGCGTTATCTGTAACGAGAAGTTTCCATATAATTAGAAATTTATGCTCTGTTTGTAACATACAAAAAATATATTTGTTTTTCCCCTAGAAACTATTCTTTAACATCTATTATTGAAACCAGGAGCACCAAGTATGGACGAGCCAGCAGTTCTGGGAGGCTGCGTTCTACCAGGACGTCCAGAGGGACATCAAGGCGCTGTACCTGCCCAGCCCGTCTCACGGCCAGCGGGTGCCCAGTCCGAGAGACGACGAGGAGTACATGTCGCTGCTGAAGGCGCAGGAGCCCAGCGCGTTGGAGATAGCCGCGGAACAGATGAGGCTGTGGCCTAGTCTACCACCAGGTTAGCTTTGTTTAGTTGGAGTTCTAGGTTTGTCTTCTTCAATGGGTTGAAGGTTTTGGATCATTGTTTGTGCTTTAAAGCTTGTAATAAACTATAATATTATATTTGTATTTTTTGTTATATGCAATAGGAGGGGAAATAAATACTTGCTTCCCAAATGTATTATTTATTAATATTTGCTTTGCTATTTAAAACGGTCGTCGGTTTTGGAAGATTGAATGTCGATAAGTATGTATTGTGGTTGTAATAAATTGGTACGAACAAAGTATATTTATTTTATGGAATGAGTGGGTTGATACTCGTATATAATTGCCTCTCCTAAAGATATACATCAATATATAAATAGGTAGTATGGATGTAAGCTAACCCTATGTCTTATACTAATCAACTGATTTTAAAAATCATTTCACTGATAACAAAATACACTATTTCCATATGACATTGACTATGTTTAGTAAGCCCTCAGACCGTAGCCAAACCTTCTTCACAGAGAAACAACGCGAAATCATAGCGAGCGAAGAGTCAACGCTGTATAGTCAGGCGATACACTACGCGAATAGAATGGTGTACCTTCTACTGCCGCTAGAGGGCGCCGGTCGACGGGCGGACGTGAGAGGGGACGACGCAGACAGAGCTAGCAATAGTATTACTAATAGGTAAAATATGAGCCAAGTATAATTGAGTTTTCCACTAGTAAAAGTCTATTTATTTGAAAAAGTGTTTCCAGGAACAGCCATTAAACGTTTATAAGTATGAAAATACAGTAATCTGTATTTATCAAAATTAGTTTATCAGCGTTTTCGGGGGATTTTCAGCTTTCCCGGAATAAAAAGTCTATATCTGTGCCAAATATCATCAAAATTGGATCAGAGGTTGAAGCGTAAAAGGCAGAGTTACTTTTGCATTTATAATATTTTTTATAATATTTATAATATTGGGATGTACTGGTTCAAATCTAAAATGTTTATAATAAATTAATTTAAAACAAAATTTTGCTTATGAATATTTTAGTTTCTAAAAATAAAGCATTTTTTTTTTCCAACAGTGTAGCAGAATCAGATAGTGTGGACGCCGAATCTGGTTTCGAAGAGGCGGACCCCGGGGAGGCTGGCAACAATGTCATCAAAATGGTCTCCAGATTTGTAGATAAGGTAACCTTATTATTTCGGACTATTTATATTAATTACAGAAAATGGTTTTTATCACACCTTATTAAAGTTCTTTATGTGTTTGATGTAAAATGTGTGTTTAGTCTCATAATTATCCAAGAATGTATAGATCAAAAACTGTTCGTTTTAAAATACATACTGAGTACCTAACCTACTATATAAATGGCATAAATTTTAAAAGTTATTGTGCGCCACTAGTAGTAGCTATTGATATTTTCAGGTGATATATAAAACTAAAATACTTAACGACTTATTCTCAGACCTACAAAATATACACAAAAAAGTCATAAGCCATTTCGGTGGAGTTCGGTAACTAACACTGTGACAAGATGTTTGCATATTAGAATGTATTAGATATAAATTTAAATAGGCCTTCAATTTTTTTTTCTGAATAACTATGAATGTTATGATTGAAATGTTCTTGTTTACTAGGTTTGTACGGAAGGAGGAGTGACAGCTGATCACATACGATGCTTACACCAAATGATACCGGGAGTAGTTCACATGCACTTGGAGACGCTTGACGCGGTGGCGAGGGAAAGTCGACGGTTACCACCTGTACAGAAGGTTCGTTTTTCTTTGATTCTAATACAGAACCACTTTTTGATTCGATTGAATTTGGAATTTGTCTTAAATACGTAGTTCTAGTAATAGTACATTACTCAATATTGTAATACTTTCAAAAAGGCCTCCACAAGATGGTGGATTGTGAGGGTGTGAAAATTTCATAAAAATCGGTCAAACGTTTTGGAGGAGTACTAGCGACCCGCCCCGGCTTCGCACGGGTGCAATGCTTATACATCACATTAGAATCCTCCAAAATTGACAGTGTTTCTCTAACATATTATTCAGTATTGTATATAAAAACCTTCCTCCTGAATTATTATTAGAAAAAAACACATCAAAATCCGTTGCGTAGTTTTACAGACAGGGACAGACAGCGGAAAGCGATTTTGTTATATACTATCTAGTGATTATAGCATCGTATGTGCGATATATAAGTATGTATGTGTGCTGATGAGTCTATCGGTGCCGGAGCGGTAAGTGGCGCGGCGGCGGCGGCCGCAACTGTTTGATGTACCACGAGCGAGGACTAATCTCTTAAAAGGAATGCCTCTAATAAGAACATTAGGGACATTAAATCTAGCTGCTGAAAATATAGATTTATTTTCATGTTCTGTGAATGTATTCAAACAAACTGTTATGTATTATTTGTGCTAAGCAATATGTATTATTTGTGTTAAGCAATAAGAATTTTTTATATTTTGTTTTTGTTAACTTTTTTCTTAGTTTAGTTTTTCTTAATTTTAAGTTTTAATTAATTTAAGTGTACTTGCACTATTGTATTGGGGTTTTCCTGTCATAATAGTGTAATTTGTGTGTTTTAAATAAATAAATAAAATAAATGTCCAGGCGCGGATCGTGTCCCCGGCGCTGGTGGGCGGCGAGGCGGTGTCGGCGCCGGCGCTGCGCGCGTACCTGGTGGCGGACGGCCGCGAGACGCCGCTGCTGCCCGCCGAAGGCGCCCTCTTCCTCACCAACTACAGACTTATCTTTAGGGGCACGCCTACTGATCCCTATGGTAAGTGATACTTGAATATCTATTCTATTCAATAGGTAATAAAGTAAGGCTGGTCTTTCAAAAGCACCTCTACGATAACTAATACCAAAATACCAACTCTATCTTATGGGAAACAAAGTCCCACCAACTGCCGGCTCGTCTTCAAAGCCACGCCCACAGATCCATACGCTAATATTATTTCTGTCTCAACTACTCGCACAAATGCTGGCGGTTGCGCGCCTCTAACTAGTATTACAAAATTGTATAGTATTACACATATTCTCATTATCATACTGTCACTTAATCAACTGACACTTTTGCAAAAAATAATAACAAATAAAATTATTTGTAAAACATTCTCTTTCTTAATTATATTTTCTCTTTTGGTATGTTAACAATTCCACTCAAGCTTCATTTATTTGAATAAATCTAAGATTTTTTTATATGTACACACATAGTATTTAGATATAAGACCTATTTTAAGTAATGTAGTTGTGTGATTGTTTTTCTAAATAAAATAAATATATGAATATTGTCTTATCTAGTTTTAAAGCTAATTAAATTTAATTCTAATTTATTATTTTCCAATTTACAGCATGTGAACAGACAGTGGTCCGTTCGTTCCCCTTGTGCTCCCTGACGCGGGAGAAGGCGGTGCGGACGCACTACTTGCCGCACTTAGAGCAGTCGCTGCAGGAGGGTCTGCAGCTCAGATCTGCGACTTTCCAACTTATCAAGGTAATTTAATAGTGTAAATAAACAATTTTAAAGTTATATTAAACAAATTATGACAGTAAATGGTGTGTAAATAAATTATAGTATTGAATACAATGTACTAATTTATGAAAAGGAATGAACCCCAGCAACTGTTAGTAAAGGTAAACTTTTACAGTACCTAATGGACTAAGAGCCCGTGAACGCCAGACCTTCGTTATTTTATAAAAGCTGAAAGTTCGTCTGCGCATGCTCCCAACACAGGTAAGAACGATGGCCTATTATGAAGTTTGGGTCATCGTGGCTTTGGCAGCTATACGGTACTAAAGGTGTGTATAATACCGATCTAGTTTCGTCAAATTATAAAGTGTGATTTTTTGGTATTATCTTCAGAATATTATAAAAAATCACGTTATTGATTGCCAGACACTTCACATCGTGGCAACCCCTTGCCAGACACCCCTAATGTTCATGAAATTATAATTCTACTAAAACAAGGTTTAATAAATAAGAAAATAAGTATTTTAATCAAAACAATGAAACATAAATCCCATTAAAAATTATATATGTATAACAAAAAATTAAAAAAAAATCTATTCTATAAGATCTTGAGAAATTTGCCTTTCGAAACATACTAAACACATATATGTGGTATGTTCGGTGCAGAGTAATTGCTTGCATAAAGTGCACGCTTTTTTTGAGCTTTTATTCTTACGCCTGGACGTATAGCACAGAAGGGAGTGAAGAGATTTTTACAGGGTTGGCAACGCGTGAGTGACGCCCTTGGTGTTGCAGCGTCCATAGACTACGGTAACTGCTTCCCATCAGGGCCGTATGCCTGTTTGCCACCGTAGTGGTATATAAAACAAAAAAACACGCACATATTTGAGCTTGCTGTCGATCGTCTATTTTTGATGTTTAATACGGCTAAAACATAAAATATATATTGTCTCACGAAGACATAATGGAGCTCTAATAAAACTCTAAATAGTTGGTTTAAACTATATTTAACAAAAAGTTATAGTACAAAACAAAGTGTACGTTAGGTTAGCTGAAGACAAAGTGAGTAAAAAAAAAGTTTTAATGTTCGTAACCTCTGTTAAACGCCTACAGTAGGATAGAAGCAACGAAATGCAGATATGCGTATACATATATTATTAAAATAAATATTCAATTAATAATACTTGAAGAAAGCATATAAGATTATTTTAGCTGATGTAAACATGTACTAAGTACTAATACATGCGCAGTAGAAATAACAACTGTGCAGTGAGAGATCGCGATAGACCTTTCTCGCCATCTATCATACATATACTGTCTCGCGCTCGCTCCTACAGCGACCCTACATCATTGTCTGGCAAGGGGTTGGAACTATCAAAAATGTCTGGCTGATGAGGAAACATCATCTTATTACTACCTAAGTATTATATATAAAAATCAGCTTTTATACTATAACGTAAGTAGAATTATAATTTTATGAACATTAGGGGTGTCTGGCAAGGGGTTGCCACGATGTGAAGTGTCTGGCAATCAATAACGTGATTTTTTATAATATTCTGAAGATAATACCAAAAAATCACACTTTATAATTTGACGAAACTAGATCGGTATTATACACACCTTTAGTACCGTATAGCTGCCAAAGCCACGATGACCCAAACTTCATAATAGGCCATCGTTCTTACCTGTGTTGGGAGCATGCGCAGACGAACTTTCAGCTTTTATAAAATAACGAAGGTCTGGCGTTCACGGGCTCTTGCTCCATAATTTTATATGTAACATAATATATTTAATAGTTTTTAATTATGAAAATTATACTTCTTGAAACTGTACTACTGATATATTTTCGTAGGTTGTTTGAGCTTTTTTACGATGTGTTTTCTCAGCGTAGTCTGGATTCCCTTAAATATAAAATATGAAAACTAACTCACTCCCTAATAATGAATTGCATTATGATGAATTAACACGATCATGTAGATTCAAATTCCTGGCCCGTACCTCTCAGTTTATAAAAAAAAACTTACGTAAGGATATACACCACTGGCTTTCGGTGGAAGAAAACATCTTAAGGAAACCTGCATGCCCGAGATGTCACAATTAAAGGCATGTGAATGTCGCCAATCCGCACTAGGCTCGCTTGGTGGACTATGGCCTAAATCCCCTCGATGTTAGGCTCGGCTGAGCTCCTCGGTGATGATGTGTTGCCTCCAGGTGGCCCTGGACGAGGAAGTGAGCAGCGAGCTAGCGGAGACGTTCCGCAAGCAGCTGGCGCGGCTGCGGCACCCGCACCACCCGCTGCTGCACTTCGCGCTGGCGCCGCGTCTGCCGCCGCCCACGCACCAGCCGCACCAGAAGCATCACACGCTCAAGTTAGTACCCGCTACCCAGTACCCACTACCCACTACCTACTGCGAGGAGGTAGCGGCGAGCTGGCGGAGACTACCCCTACCCTCTACTAACTACCCACCACCTGCTACCCACTATCCACTACACCTACCCATTACTCATTACTATCTACGCACTACGCTCTACCCACCACTCGCTACCCACCACCTGCTACCAACTACCTTCTACTCGCTACTCACTACCTACTACTCGCTACTCACTACCTACTACTCGCTATCAAACTAGTTCGGAAGGTACGTAACTATATTTTATATAATCTAATCTAATCTACAGTTACACCTTAGTTTTTAAGAATAACATAAGTCCATTCTCACTGTATTATCTTTTAAGGTTTATTTATGGAATAAAGAATTTGTAATTTGCTATTCGCTACCCACTGCCCTCTTCCCACCACCCACTACCTGCCACCCACTACCTGCTATCAACTACCTACTACCCACTACGCGCTACCTACTACCCATCACCTGCTACCAACTACCCACTATACAGATACCCCACTACAGATACTCTACATGACACTCCACATAATAGATGCCCGATATGTCACTTCCCCGGTGACTCCACTCTATGGATACTCTATATGACACTCTCCTAAAGTCACCATTCAACAGATACACTACATGAGACTCCCGCAGAGACGCCACTAAACAGTTGCTCATATGTTACTTTCCCGGAGACTCCACACTATGGACACTACAGAACCTCCTTTGGAGATCACACTCTACGATATGTTCCCTGCAGACGTAACTCTACCGGACACATTACTTTACAGACACGAATTTGGAGACTTCGCTCTACAGATACCCCACTAATAACTCCATTCCAGAATATTAACTTGTGTCTTATTGTTCTACTATGTTTATCACAATTTAACCGTGACAAGGCAATTTACTACTAATAACAATAAAATTGTATCTTTTCCACAGAGGTTTCGCAAAGAAAACGTTACTGAAGACGGCGCGTAAAGCTGGCCTCAAACCCAAACCGTCCAAACGGCAGAAGTACGTGCTGCCGTCCGCCGATGCGAGGTCGTTGACCTCGCCGCCTCTCATGTCTTCCCTTTCAGCTGACACACTATCACGTAAGTAGTATTTATCTTTACGGTTTAGTAAGGGCAAGTTTTTTAAAGAAAATTTTACCATTTTTTAAGACGCTTTAATGTTTCACACTAGTGCTAGATATAAAATGAAAAGTAAAAGTAGGTAGATAGTTTTGACAACTTCTCTAAATAGTTATTTATTAAAATGAAGCATTAGTCGTCATAATATTACACGAGGAATTGAATAGGTTTTCTTTCACTTTAACACAACTACGAAGTCGCCACAAACCAACTTTATTCATTATATTTTTTTTTTCATATTTTTTTTAATATCCTATTCAACAATATTAGGTTGTAATAATGCAATAAATAACTTAGAACTATTCAGATACAAAAGTTTTCAAATCCAAAATATTTTAATACATTTCTGTGTTATTTCCCCATAGTGGAAGAGCTAGAGCTAGCCTGTGGTGAGACAGAGCCACCTGCGGCGCGAACATTAGAGCGGGTACGCGAGCGGGTGTACGCGCGGGACTGGGCGCGGTTGGGGCTCGCCTCCCCACCCTTCCGTCTCGCACACGCTAATGCCGTCTACACGCTTTGTAGGAGGTATGTATTCTATGGGGGACGATATTACATGACACCACGTGACCAGTGACGTGGTGAAAGTCATTGTTGCCCGGGGCGGAGTCATAATTTGCCGCCCTTTTGACAGCGTAAAAATAAAGCAAATTTTACATAAAACACTTTGTTAAAAAAGCGAGGGGCGGACATTAAATAGCTAACTTCTTGAAAAATTTATGGTCTGACTGGTCAGTGACAGCATAATTTTTATTTTTCCAATTTTGCCCTTTTAATGGTAGCGCCCGGGGGATATTTTCCTAAGCATTTCTCGCAATATTTAAAACAAATTTTAGTTGAGAGTAGGTAAAGCTATGATATATGATATTTAATGTATCATTCAATTACTTTTGTTGTGGAAAAACTGTCGAAAAGTTGTTTAAACTAAACTAATCGTAACGTTATAAACCAAGTAAAGAAATACATTTCAATCATTAATTTTTTTTTTTTATAAGACCTGCGATCAGTCGTTTAGACTATAATCAGGTTTGTTGCAAGCGGCAGGTGTTTTGAGAGTCAGAGCCACTGCTCTTTCTCCCCTCAGAAATTAAGCACATCGGCTCTCTTGAGTCTTCTAGTCCGGTTAGGCTGCAAGAGCATGCAAGATGGGTTGGGTGACTAGTCAAGCGGTTTTTGTAGTTGGCCGAGTATCTTTTTACTTCATCCTGGATGAATGTAATTTGAAGGTATTCATGGATTTCCGAATTGCGAGCACACCAGGGTGCCGATGAAAGAGTCCTTAGAATACTATTTTGGGTTCTTTGTAGGTACATAATGTTGGATTTACTGGCTGAGGACCATAGTTGGATTCCGTATGTCCAGATCGGTTTGATTATAGAGCAATAGACCCTTAGCTTGTTCGATAGGGATAAAGCAGATTGTCTACCGAGGAGCCAGAGTAGGTTTTAAATCTTAGGTTGATTTCATTACGCTTCTTTTTTATGTGGTCTTTCCATGCCATTCTTCGGTCCAGGTGGAATCCAAGTTTTTCACACAGGTTGATTGAGGCAATGTTTCGAGGCCTAGTTTGACTGGAGGACAGGTATCGCGTCTCAAAGTAAAGGTTATGTGGTGAGACTTTTGAACGCTCGCTTTTATGCGCCACATGGTCAGCCAGGCATTAGTAGCATTAAGTTGAGATTGCAGCAGTTCGGAGCCGTGAGGCACGCCAGCTCTACAGCTGAAGAGCGAAGATCTTGCAGCGCGGAGTTTAACTTGAAACTTTCTATCACTGAGATAAGAATCAAACAGCAAGTAGTATAATATACCTCTTTTATAGTTTGGCGCGGCGGTCAGTATATTGCAGAGAGAATAAGAGGTCCTGATCGGTCTTCCACCCTAACCGTTGTGGCTTGAAGATAGGCAGCCGTACTAGGTTCCAAGACGCAATGCTTAATGCTGTTTTTAATAATTATTGCGGTGCCAGCATGGGCTCCACCATCGGGATGGCAGGTTAGGTACACGGAAAATCCTGGGATGCATATTCTACTTCTTATTGTAGTGTGAGATTCAGAAATGAGGCATGCGTCGAGCTTGTTGGTTTTCAAAAACATCTCCAATTCTTTTTTATTAGGGGGGCCATTAATGTTCCAGGTAGCAATGTATAAAGAAGTCATTTGGCCTAGAGACGCGGGTAGTTATAAGACTCACTAAAGAGCCTATTTGTTGTATTAAAAGATCCATTTTCTCACTTTGTTTAAATAGAATAACTTCCAGTTTATTTAGAGATTGTTGATTTGATTGGGGAATAATGCCCAATCAAATCAACCATCCGTGACTTCAGCGTAAGTGCGATGGTGAGCACTGTGAGCAGGTCTTACAGTTCCTTTAATTATTGTGTAGGTGGAGCAGATTGGATTACTTGGCAGGGCTGAAGTAGTTTGGGTAGGTTGAGTTTCTCTCGGGATTAGGTTTTTGTTTCTTCTGCTAAGAATTTCCTTGTAAATTTCACAGCCTTTGTAGTTAGCCGGATGGTCACATGAACAGAGAGCGCATTTAGCAGGTGTCGTTCTATCTTTCTTTTTTCACTCCGAGGTTTTGTGTCCTTCTCCGCATTTGACGCACCTGTATGGTCTCATGCAATTATTCTTCGAGTGACCGTAGCGCTGACAACGTTGGCATTGAACAACTCTTTTTGACTTTCGGGGATCCTCTATCTTGACCTTTTGGTTAAATATATGAGTGGTGACGGTTTGGAGTAGCTTCGTTAGCGTAGTGACATCTTCTATGCCGTTAAGAACGATAGGCGGAGGTTTGCTGGGCTTCGTAGGAACGGAAGGCTTGTATGATCCGTTGGGTCGAGAGGCAATGTGCAGAAGCGATTTTTTGTGGTACTGCTCACTGGTGGAGAGCTGCAATATTTCCTTTTCTTGCTGCTTCTGCTATTGGCACTCTTTGCCATGGTGGAGGAGGAGGGTGATAGAAAGTGTCTTCCAGTAAGTTTGGGTCTGGTGAATTGGTAGTCTCAAGCACTTGGTCTGCTTCTATCGTTTGGTTGACTTGTGTGTGATCTTTCTAAGTCAGGAAGGGATGAGGATCGTTGTTTGTTAAATAGACTTGGGAGGAGTACTTGTTGTACTAGGGATTTTTGTTGTAGTTGGGGATTTTTTTTGGTATTTGGCTTCATTTTATTCCCACGAGTAAGGTCGAATAGTTGGTCGCTCATGGGGTAACCATTCCCATGAGAAGGCACTATACAACGATGTTGCCAGGTCCATCGAGGTTGGCGCTAAAGACTGAATTCCCTCAGCCATTCATTCTGTCGGCGCGTTGCGCACCTTAAAATTGGGGTTATTTTTTATGGAGGATGTCTTCCTCTTGGCCCGGGCGGTTAAGCCAAGGCCACCGTTCTCACGAGACATGACCGCAAGGTTACGGTTTGTGAAAGTCATTTCCTACCTCCACATGAGCTGCGCTAGGTCAGCATAGTAGGTTAGTTGACCGCCGCCTACGACTCGGCGTTTGTTGTTCTTTAGCACCACTCAGGGGACACGTGTAGGGTTATGGTTAGGTAGCTCCTACGGACGCGAACAACTTCGTCCCCCAATCATTTATATGACGTCAATTTTAATGTGTATTATTTTTGACAATTAAAATGATTAGTTTATTACATACAACCCTCACAAAAACACCTTTCGAAAGGTTATCAAATCTTTAAACGAATTAACGAATGAATAAATGACGTTTTCCAGTTACCCGGCGGTGATCCCCGTGCCGGAGAGCATCGGCGACGAGTCCCTGCGGCGCGTGGCGCGCTGCTACCGGCAGGCGCGGCTGCCCGTGCTCACGTGGCGCCATCCGAGGACGCACGCGCTGCTGGCCAGGTATGTCCCAGTTACCCGGCGGTGATCCCGGTGCCGGAGAGCATCGGCGACGAGTCCCTGCGGCGCGTGGCGCGCTGCTACCGGCAGGCGCGGCTGCCCGTGCTCACGTGGCGCCATCCGAGGACGCACGCGCTGCTGGCCAGGTATGTCCCAGTTACCCGGCGGTGATCCCGGTGCCGGAGAGCATCGGCGACGAGTCCCTGCGGCGCGTGGCGCGCTGCTACCGGCAGGCGCGGCTGCCCGTGCTCACGTGGCGCCATCCGAGGACGCACGCGCTGCTGGCCAGGTATGTCCCAGTTACCCGGCGGTGATCCCGGTGCCGGAGAGCATCGGCGACGAGTCCCTGCGGCGCGTGGCGCGCTGCTACCGGCAGGCGCGGCTGCCCGTGCTCACGTGGCGCCATCCGAGGACGCACGCGCTGCTGGCCAGGTATGTCCCAGTTACCCGGCGGTGATCCCGGTGCCGGAGAGCATCGGCGACGAGTCCCTGCGGCGCGTGGCGCGCTGCTACCGGCAGGCGCGGCTGCCCGTGCTCACGTGGCGCCATCCGAGGACGCACGCGCTGCTGGCCAGGTATGTCCCAGTTACCCGGCGGTGATCCCGGTGCCGGAGAGCATCGGCGACGAGTCCCTGCGGCGCGTGGCGCGCTGCTACCGGCAGGCGCGGCTGCCCGTGCTCACGTGGCGCCATCCGAGGACGCACGCGCTGCTGGCCAGGTCATTATATACCTTATACTTGTACTAGCGGACCCAGCAGACTTCGTTCTACCCACCAGCGCTACCTACCGGCTCCAAATTGATGACATCGTCATCTTCATCATCAGCTCATATACGTCTCCACCGAGGAGCTCGAGCCTCCCCTAACATCGAGGGGGTTTAGACCATAGTCCATTAAGCAGGCCTTGTGCAAACTTCACAAGCCTTTAATTGTAATCTCCCTATCTCGGGTATGCAGGTTTCCTCACAATGCTTTCTTTCACCGAAAGCCAGTGGTTGTGAGTCGGTGCGTTCCCAACTGAGCCAACACGGCTTGACACTATTAATACCTTGTACTTATAACAATAAGGATTCATTTATTCCCTATAATATATCTAAGTACATAAAATAAAGTACAAAAAATTGTTAAAAACTAATTACATTTAAGGATGAGGATTATGTATACACTGATGAAATACTCAGCGCTGGTTTTCAGAAAAGCCCTTATTTATTTACTTTAGGAAAATGGCAAACATGGAATAAATATCTAGGCTTTGTTATGAAACAAACAAAAATAGAATTTATTAACACATTCTTATATTATGTAACTGTTTCTATTAGTAAATTGTCCCTATTATATATTTTATAGAATGTAAAATGTAAGGCAAATAAGGCATATAAAACAACTTTCCTTACATCATCATCATCAGCTCATAGACGTCTCCACTGAGGAGCTCAAGCCTTCCCTAACATCGAGGGTGGTTTAGGATTTTCCTTGCATATTAGAAATGAATTTGAAAAAATATAGCTCAAATATTATACTAAATCGTTACAGATCATCAGCATCACATCATAAAGGTGTGATGGGAATGCTGAAAGCGACTCACCAAACACCCGGCGCCACTCAGAGCGGCACCGAAACCACCTCCAGCTTAGAACAGGTATAGTTGCTTCTTTAGAGCATATTTTTTAAACAAGCTTCAATCAAACAACGTTTTTAAAACATCCAATACTCCGTGGTTTCATCCGCGTTCATCGGGGGTTCTTCTACTTTCCTAGCGATTAAAAGTATCCATGTGTTATTCCAGAACACATTCTAACTCTGTGCCAAATTACATCGCAATCCCTTCAGCCATTCTGGCGTAAAAGAGTAATAATTATATCCTTACATTCTCACAAACTTTCGTGTTTGTAATATTAGTAGGTAGTCTCACTCAAACTAGGCCTAAAATGTTTTCTTTCTTTCTTTCTATAATGTAGATAAACATTCTAAAATTTAATGTACATGATTTTAGTTAAATTAATTCAATATTTATTTTATGGACCCATTATTTTTAGACTCAATAAGTCCCTCCATTGCTCTTGGCTTTTCAACTGATGTCATGGACATTGTACATCAACAGTTATTTTTTAATAATATTTTCGAGACATTATAAAACGATTCTGTTCCCAGGAGAGGTACCTAGCTACCATAGTGGCGTGTACGCCAGCGTCGCGAGGGGACCTCGAAGACTCGAGCCTGAGCTTGGACTCGCTGCTGCTGTACTGTGATGACCAGCAAGCTACGCATACACCACTCCTCACCAAGGCTGCTGGGACCCTTGGGTATGTAGTCTTAATTATTTCACTAAGAAGGCCTTATTACATAATGTAGAATAATAGGCCACTAGGTGTGGTTAGTTGCGAAGCAGCTAGATATACTTAGATATGCTAGATTACACTTTATCATTAGGACAGTTTATGAAGTTTTGGTCAAACGTAAAATAGGAGCAAAAATTGCTGCATAATAAAGTAATCGATATGAATGTGTTTTTGAAGTCGCCAATCAATCAATCAAAAATACTAAATATTAGGTTTTGTTAATATGCTGACCATTATGACAAACTTAATTATGTACTAGTGGCTCCCCGCGGTTTCACCCGCGTACCCGGGAGGTCTTCCATTTTCCCGGGATAAAAAGTAGCCTATATGTTAATCCAGGTTATAAGCTATCTTTATTCCAAATTTCATTCAAATCCATTCAGTAGTTTTTACGTGAAAGAGTAACAAACATCCATACATCCATACTTACAAACTTTCGCATTTATAATATTAGTAGGATTTTTAGGACTTAACAAAAATTTATCTTCACTCAAATCTCCTGGGTCATTTGTCAAACTCGGCCAATATGATTCCAAATTAAGCAGATCTTGTGATATGGTAACCAGGTAGCTGATATACTACATAATAATATACTACTTTTAAATACCTACTTATAGATACATCCAGACACAGAACTGACATATTCATGTATACAAATGTAATTTCTAAATTTAATATAATCGATTTAAAAAAAAACTTTTCACCTAGTTGTTATATTGATGTATGGTCATGTAATGAATATGCAGCGTGTTCGGACGTAACAGCGGCGGTAAGGGCGGCGTGGGGTCGGGCGGGGGCGGGGCGGGGGCCGGGGGCGGGGCGGGGGCCGGCGCGGGGTCGGCCGGCGGGAGGCACTTCGGCCGCTGGGGCTCGCTCAAGGACCGCAGGCAACCCTCGCATCTGGACCTCTACCAACCAAGGCAGAGGCTCTCCACTGCTGATGTCGATTCTGGTGAGTCGAAATCAATATGTAGCCTGTTCTGACATAATAGCGGCGGCAAGGGCGGCGCAGGGTCTGGCGGGGGTGGGGTGGGGGTCGGCCGGCGGGAGGCACTTCGGCCGCTGGGGTTCGCTCAAGGACCGGAGACAACCCTCGCATCTGGACCTCTACCAACCTAGGCAGAGGCTCTTCACTGCCGATGTCGATTCTGGTGAGTAGAAATATGTAGCCTGTTCGGACGTAACAGCGGCGGCAAGGGCGGCGTGGGGTCGATTGGGGGTGGGGCGGGGGCCGGCCTGGGGTCGGTCGGGGGCGGAAGGCACTTCGGCCGGTGGGGCTCCCTCAAGGATACCATCCCACCTGGATCTCTACCAACCAAGGCAGAGGCTCCCCACTGCTGATGTCGATTCTGGTGAGTATAGATGTAAGAAATTTTTAAATTAAGACCCCCCCCCCCCACACACACACATATCGTGTATTTTTTTGTACTTACAAAGAATCTAAATAAAAACACGTGATATATTACAACCCTCCCCACCCTTTGTGATTTTTCGTGGTTTTTTTATGGCCTCTCGAGCCTGTCGTGCATTAATCACGAAAGCCCCTAATCATGTTAGGGTGGAAACATTGTTTTTAATTTAAAATTAAAGATCTATCTATATAGAAACCACTATGTTTGCCCACTGTTGATCGCTATAATTACTATTAATCAGATAATGATATCAAATCAGATAAAATTTGATTAAAAAATAATTAGTCTGAGAGGTTGTTTACTTTTTATTTTATTTTACCCATATGATTATTAATTATGTAAATTGCATAACTAACACTATAAAAGTTTCAAATATCTATAATTATAACCGTGATTTGTATAAAATTATATTACAAAATATATATTTCTCGCATATCTGTACCACTACAAAAAACTCTTTACCTAACACCTCTTTACCTTCACAGTATCAGGCGAGGGCTGCGGCCACGGGCGAGGTCGCGCGGCCCTGTACGTGGTGTCCGACAAGGGCGCGGGGGGCGGAGCCCCGGGGGGCTGCGAGCACGTCTCCGTGGAGTACCCCGAGTGCCGAGCCACTAAACACGCCTTCAAGAAGCTCATGAGAGCCGCCGTGCCTTCTGCCACTGCTGACGTGGCTGATCACGGGTTTTATAAGTATGTATGATGATTTATGTTGAGTGTTACCTAAGAGGTCTAAAAGATGATAATTTTCTGTAATACTAAGTTATTCTGATATTAACTAAACTTTAATAATAATAATAAAATAAAGTTATAAAAATAAAACTTAAGAGACTTTACTTTGACTCAAGTATCTTGTTGGTCAAAAATAAACATAAGTTGGTTTTGTTGGTGGGTTGCTTTCAATTTAATGTGTATGTTAAGTAAATTATTAGCCTAATAATATTTTAGCTCAGGATAAGATTGCCCAGGTTCAGGATAAGCTTGTAATATAGTTACCAGATAGCTGATATACTACATAAACTGCTTTTAAAATATACTTAAATTCATATTTATATGCAGACACAAAACAAACAGAAACACAACCATAAAGCCAACTGCCTGGTCAAACATTTGGTACAGAGTTTTGTCACAAAACATAACATACAATAGATCGTTGGTCTTGTCAAGTTTGCCATCTATATAACAATAAGCTATAAATTATATACAATTACGGGTAACTAGTAAATAAAGCATACTTATTTATATTTGTTTGAACAGGTTAATAGAAGAGTCGGGATGGCTGTGGCAGCTGCGGCAAGTGTTCCAGCTGTCGGGCGCCGTGGTGGACCTGCTCGACGTGCAGGGCTCCTCCGTGCTGCTCTCGCTCGAGGACGGCTGGGACGTCACTGCGCAGGTTACCTTGTCTATACATTACTAATCCTAACTAATGTTATAAATACGAAACTAACTCTGTCCGTCTAGCTTTCACGATAAAACTACTGAACCGATAAAATTTCGGGGATCTTCGATTTTCCCGGGTTATAAAGTAGTCTATATGTCAATCCAGGGTGTCAGCTAACTCCATACTAAATTTTATTAAAATCGCTCCATCCGTTTAGACGTGAAGAAGTAACAAACATACACACTCGCAAACTAGAATAATAACATGTGAATTAATGGATAACTGTAACATACTATCAAAAACCTACATTATTTCGTAAATGAAAATTTATAGTTTACTCAAAAGCTCACGATTTTCAAATCTATCTTACTATCTTTGGCCAATTACCATAAAAACACATGTCTATAAAAAAGGTTTTCTTAAATAAATTAAGAAAAAATCTTCAAATTGGAGACTCAAATCTAAATTCATCTATTCCAGATATCATCTCTAGCGCAGATATGCCTAGACCCCTACTACAGGACCCTTGAAGGGTTCAGGATACTAGTGGAGAAGGAGTGGCTGGCGCTCGGTCACAAGTTCCAACAGCGGTCCAACATCGCAGCCACACCCCAGCAGGGGTTCACGCCTACATTCCTTATGTTTTTAGATGCTGTACATCAGGTAAGATGGACATTACTCTTTTATATGTATGTGTAAAAATAACTAATTAAGATGTACAGCTTTGTTATCGTGACTTCTCAGCTTTTGCAACACTACATCTACACTTCTACACTAATATTGTAATGAGCAAAAATTATGATTTTTGAAAAGGAATGAAAATATAATTATTCATTCAAATAGGGCTTCTTAGGTACTTATTCCCGACATCACATTAGAAACCTCCGAAAATTTACAGTGTTTCGTTAACATATTATGCATGTATTGTGTTTATAGATAGATAGACATTCATTCGAATCACTATCTATTATAACCGCATCAAAATAACTTGCGTAGTTTTAAAGATTTAAGCATACATAAGGATATAGGGACAGAGAAAGGGACTTTGTTTTATGCTAGTAGCAACCTTCCGAACCGAGCATTAGAATCGATGTTTCATAAGTGCCTGTGAAGGCCTATTTGAATTAATAAATATATTTCATATCATTTACTATGTAGTGAAGATGACGACGACTCTAATATGTCATCATCACTTCCACCAGCTCCAGAAGCAGTTCCCCCTATCATTTGAAGTGAACGAGTACTACCTCCGGTTCCTAGCCTACCACAGCGTCTCCTGTCGCTTCCGTACCTTCCTGTTGGACAGCGAGGCGCAGCGCGCGGACCTGGGCATCGCCGCGGCAGATGACAAACGAGCTGATACCGCAAGACTGGTATTTATAACTCTATTGTGTTTGGGATAAGGGCTGTTTTGTGTATGGGGGAAAATGTGGTTTATGATTATAAAAATGTAGTTATACTGAAGGTTTTTTGGGGAAAATAGTGCAATTTTTCGTTTTATGTTGGGAAATTTTAGTTAACATTTATATAAAAACTATTGACCCGCCCCGACTTCTCACGTCAAGCAGAGCATTGCTTTCACGTCTATATGATAACTGAGTACAATGTCCCAGGATATTTATTTTTATGATCATTGTCATATTTCAACAAGTTTACTCACATCAATACCTATACCTATAAACCTTCCTCTTAAATCATTATACCTATTGTTGAAACCTTATTAAATGCGTTGTTTAAAGGATTTACAGCGTACTGAGTTTGCTATATGCTATGTAAATTCTATACCTTATTAAGATCATAACAGCATCAAATTAAATATATTTCCTTTCCAACATACAGGGTGTGGAGACAGGCGCTGGTTCAGAGGAGGAATGCGTAGCTGGTTCCTTCACCGCGGGCCGCCCTCCCCCACTAGGACACTCCCTATTCGACTACATAGACAAACACCACCAGAAATCGCCAATATTCTACAATTTCCTCTACACACCAGATCTGGATAATCCTGTAAGTACCTATATACACAAGGTTTTTGGCTATTTATGTAATTCAGGCCCTTAAAAGAAACTATGAAGGTCGAAGCTGCTAAAGGGACTCTATTACCGGTTCGAACGCTTTTGATTGAGAAAAACGAAAACGAACGAAAAACGAACGAATATCCAAACTAATATTGTAAAGCTGGAGAGTTTGTTTATTTATTAAAAAGCCTGATCTAAGAAAATGCGGGAGGACTGGAAATGTATGTATGTGTTAGATAGCCTATTATGTATAGAGGAAGGTTATAAGCTATATAACGCTACGACCGATAGGAGCGAGAAGATGTTGCGCGGGACAGCTAGTATTATTTATATATTATAAGTCTGACTAAGGCTATATTTTTCTATTATTTAAACTGACATAAACTAAAACTTACCTTATCTATCTCGCTCAATAAAGCAGATTTTAAACCAATAAATAAAAACATCCATCCAAACTCACCATAAGTAACATCTAATAGGTAAATATTCCCTTTTTCTTCCAGGTATTACGTCCAGTATCGTCGGTATGTGCATTAGAAGTATGGCAATACTACACGAGCGAGGAGCTGTCTCACGGAGCACCCTACGACCTGGAGGCGCTGCCCCCGGAGCCCGACCCCAGGATACACCGCCGGGTCGTCACTGCAGGGTTAGTTATACGAAAATCTATATATTTTTCATTCAAATAGGCCTTTACAAGCCCTTATGAACAGTTATATTATACACTAGCGGACCCGGCAGACTTCGTTCTGCCCACCAGCGCCACCTACCGGGTCCAAATTGATGTATTACACATAAAAACCTTCCCCATGAAATACTCCGTAATTTGGTGAAAACCGCATGAAAATATGTTGAGTAGTTTTTGTGTTCATCGCGTGCAGACAGACAGACAGAGGCGGCGGGGTACATAAAATCTCTATATCTTGTCTGTTCTTGTATCATGACTATACTTCATTACTAATTCAGCACAGATTAACGAAATACGAGCTTAAATTTTAATTAACAATAGCCGAGTAAACGAAGACATAAAACAGGCAATATTCGGAAGTCCTCAAGAACAGCTCCGATTTCGATGATTTTTTTTGTTAGATTTGTTTTTTTATATTATTTAAAATCAGAAACCTTTTGGAGCGGGGAAAAAAAATACATTGTTTAAACAATATCTACTATATTTATATGAAACCGTTTGCCCGTTTTTGCAATATTTTTGATTGCCGCTCCGCTCCTATTCGTTGTAGCGTGATGACACATAGCCTATAGCCTTCCTCGATAAATGGGCTATCTAACACTGAAATAATTTTTGAAATCGGACCAGTATTTTTCTAAAATTTCCGCGCAAGCAAACAAATAAACTTCAAAATAGCCTTCCTCGATAAACACAACGTGAAATATTATATATACATGCATATATATAGTATAAACAAACATCGAAATCGGAGCTGTTCTTGAGGACTTCCGGGTAAAATGCTTTATTGACTCCACTACAAAGTCACACGAAGAAAAGAAACACCAATGAAATTTCAACTATCATACGACCTTTATTGCCAGGTACGACAGCATAGCGCGCAGTATGCCGGACTCGTTCACCGGCCTCCTGGAACGGATTAGACAACTAGAGCTAGAGTTGGGACACTTGCCGCAGAAGTGGCGAGTACGCTGGGACCAGCTTGAGCTGCCCAACACTTTGGAATTACAGGTAAGGCTATATAAATAATAGTGGCTCACCGCGGCTTCGCCCGCATTCCCGGGAGATCTTCCATTTTTCCGGGATAAAAAGTATGAGTATGGATAGTATGGATATATCGAATTCACTAATATTATAAAGAAGAAAACTGTGTGTGTATGTTTCAAATGAATCTATACCTAATATTATAAATGCGAAAGTAACTCTATCTGGTCTCTAGCTTTCACACTAAATCTACTGAGGCGATTTAAATGAAATTTGGTACACAGATAATCTAGAACCGGAAAAATGGAAGATCTCCCGGGTACGTGGGTTAAATCACAGGGAGTGAACTTTTAAACTACTGTGCCGATGTCAAAAGTTATTTCACAAATGGAAAACCACGTTATCATGAAGTAACATGTTCTACATTGTATCCCTGTATTCCCACGGGAACGGAAACTACGGGGTGAAAACGCGGAGGCAGCTCGTTTTTAATAAATAGCAAATATTCTATTTATTGTTTGTATTAGATATAAAACTAATTTAAAACATTTTTTTGAACTATAATATTACGTATAATAGTATTTATTCAGTACAATTAGCATTTTTAACACTTTTTTTATCATGCCTGTGTCTATGTAACGGAAACATACTATTCCTTCAAAACTTCACAAACGTAACTCCCCAACAAACATTTTAGTGCTAGCGGCAGCCTTTTTTAGAGCTCTTACTGTTATTTAAGGTATATAAGAACTCCGATAGCAACCTTCGACTCTACAGTAGGGTTAGTTATGAATAATTAAACCTTCCAGAGGAATAAGAGTAATAAATAAAAAAAATATAAATCAAGGCGGTAGTATGGAGTTTATCGTAACCATTGTATAACTTATTCTTATAGCTTTTAGTTGCACAAACCTATAAAAGCAATTGTAAGGTGTCTACTAACACTTACTAACGGGTGATGTTCGACTACTGGGGTAGTGAAAGGTCTTGTAACACCTGAAGTCTTACTCTAATAACTTCAAGAAGTATTAAACACTCTGAGTGATACTCAGGTGTCTACTAACACTTACTATCAACTGGTATTCTTAAAAAGAGTTAGACAAATACTTTATATCACCTAACGAGTTTTGTCGAGTCTTAAGAGTTACTAAGAAAGCTATAAGGATCTAAGAAGTGTTTATTATAAGTCCTATAGAGCTAGATTCTGCAATCCACCTTAGTATCAGTATTTAATCACTACGGGAGGAATAACAGAGATATCAGGATGCTTAAGTAATTAGAACTAAGACGCCATTTAATAAAGATATACCTACTATAAAATTGTGAAAGAAAAACCTTATTGCAATGTTCCTAGTCCAATTATTTACTTACATTGTTCATAATTTTCAATTTAAATATCTTAAGGAGGCTCCAGGAATTGATAAATAAGATAAATAAAGAAAAAAAAAATTCTGGCAGTATTTTTTTACATCATTTAATCATCAAAAGTAGTTTATTTTTAGGGCGCTTCAAAAATGAGATGAGAACTAGTATATATTGTTACCGTAAACTTACCGCCGCATGTGATTAAATCCCTATAACACCCAGTAATCTTAAACACTTTAGGTACTTACCTTAATTATTTTATTAAAACGCCATGACATGAATGCGTGCTATAAAATACTATCACTATTGACTCTAACAAGAACGTAAAACTCTGCGAAACAGTTTAAATATTTAGCGCTTTCGGTGAAATTTATTGCTACCAAAAAAGCCATTTAAGTGGTTTCCATAACTTGTTTACTACTTTAGCTTGCAGTTATACCCTGTGTATAGCTTATAAAACACTTGAAGTGGTAGTCACTGCTACTGTAGCACTGTTCTAACTCTTAATAAACACTTATTTATCACTCTCTATAACCATTAAATAGCCTCAAGCTCTCGTACGAACAGGCCCAAATCAGGGTTATAAGAGAGTTACAGAACGCTTTATCACCTAGTTGTTAGTGCCTTTACAGAACCTTGGGTTACAAAAATCCTCTTAAGCAGCTCATGTAGCCCTTATTCTTATTACCAAAATGTTAGTTGGGTCATTAACGAGTATACAAAAGCATATATTTTAATGAACTGTTTACTTATAAAGCTAGTGACATCACAATTTCATCTTTATCTTCCAGCGCAACTCATCGATGTCATCGGGCGTGGTCCGCACAGCTTCAGTCTCGTGGCACAAGCGGGGTACCCTCGAGGTGTTGGCCCGGGGTCGTCTCGCGGCGGCTCCAGTCCCCGGCCCCGGAGCCCCGGCCTCCGCCCCTCCACATACCCACCCTGCTCCAGCCCACCGCTGGTTACCCGCCGCCGCAGCCCCGGCAAGATGCGACCACTGCCAGGATCTGTTGTGGGTGTGGGGACCGCTCAAGGTATACCTGCAACTCATCATCATCATCATCATCATATAAATAATAAATAAATAATAGCCTGGGACATTTTTCACACACGGCCAATCTGATTCCAAACTAAGCAGAGCTTGTGATATGGTAACCAGATAGCTGATATACTACATATACTATTTTTAAATACATACTTATATACATATTTACATCCAGACACAGGACAAACAGACATATTCATGCATACAAATGTTTGTCCTGGGTGGGATTCGAACCCACGACCCGCGGCTTGAGAGTCAGTGTCACTAACCACAAAGCCAACCGGGCTGTCAAATATAGGCCTCCCCCATCGACTTCCATGCAGACCGGTTGGACGTTGCCTGCATCCAGCGGGTTCCGGCAACCCTTATCAGGTCGTCAGTCCACCTTGTGGGTGGACGCCCTACGCTGCGCTTGCTGGTGCGTGGTCTCCACTCGAGAACTCATCTGCCCCAACGGCCATCGGTCCTACGAGCTATGTGCCTGCAACTCATTATTATTAAACTAACTACTCTCTATATAGCGGATAGCGAGGGAGTGGAACTTGCTTCCAACCTCTGTGTTTACTCTTAGGATCAAACCGTAAATTTGGTAGGACAAACATTATTTCAAATAATTTAGATAATTGTGCAAAAAACTTGGACTATCCGTTTGAACATTATGTAATGGGTGTTTCCTGTACAATATCTGTGACAATAAATTTATTTATTTACTATTGCATGAATTTATTTGTTTGTTCTGTGTCTGGATGTATTATCTACAAAAGTATGTATATAAAAGTATTATATGTAGTATACTAGCTATCTGGTTACCATATTACAAGTTAGGAATCAGATCGGGCATGTGTCCCAGAATGTCCCAGGATATTTATTTATCCCCATGTCTCCCTTCGTCTTAAAGTAGCTGGTACTCAATGGTCACGAGTGGCAGAGAATAGAGAACACTGGTGATGACCAGTGTTCTCTATTCTCCAGAGATGTCTGGAGGAGGCCTTTACCTTTCATGGAGAGGGTTCTTGCTAGTAAAAACCTTTGAATAGATCTATTATCTAAATATTTAAAATCAATTATTCAAATTAATAACTGAATTAAACAAAAAAATTATGGTTGTGTTATGTTATGAATTCGATTTTTTTTTTTTTTTTTTTTATGTTAGAATTAATTAGAATTAAGTTATTTATAAAATTAAGATATGAAGCTGAAATATTATTTAAAGTAGTATTATATTTTATAAAATAAATTCTAAATATTGTTTTCGATCCACTATTGTAAGCAAGAAATAAAAGGCTTTTTATTTTATTATTTATTTATGTCTCCCTACAGACGGGAGTGCGTTGCGTGGACTGCGGCGCGGGCTGCCACGAGCGCTGCGCCGACAGCTACGCGCTGCCGTGCACCAAGTACAAGGCACCCCCCCAGGACCGGGATAAGGACCACCGTCCCACTGTCTCCAACAGTATGTACCCCTATCCCCTCTAATATTCTTCTATTACTCTCCTTTTATTAACCTCCAAAAAGCCAGTATTTAGTATTAACACAAATATTAAAATTTATGTCTAGTTCTTATAATATCGTTTATATAATATTAATTATAATTCTTTATCTATGTAATTTTGCAATGCTTATTTAAATTTATTTATGTGTGGTCTAGCTTCATCTATTTATTCATGTTATATATTTAGGTATTTATTATCCATATTATTGTTATTTATTATCAGTATTTAACATTATCGTTGTATGTAGGTATGTCACCGTCGTATATGTCCGTGAATGACACGCGGCTTCAGCCGAAATCCAGCGCTGTAGTCTTCTACAGCATATGCTGAGCTGAGGCCATTTGGGCACACTGTTCACATTATGACTATTCTGATAACTTATCTTTTGTGTCAATATTGTTTTTATTTTTCTCTATTCTTTCTCTGTTTTGATTGTCTACTTTGTGTGAATCTGTGTGTGTGTCCAATAAACATTATTTCATTTCATTTCATTTCATACTCTTCTATCTACTATTCTTCTTTCTTTTATGTCATTCCCTACCACGCAGATATTGTCAGTGAGACTAATTCCTTGAAATGTATTATAATCTAAGTTTATTTTGAAAAGAGTAATTGCTGAGCTTATTGCCGGCTCTTCTCAGCAAAACCAACCTTCCGAACCGAGCGTTAGAGTCTGACTATTCATAAGTGCTTTGCAATTTGGCCTATTTGAAAAAAATATTTTTGATTTTGATTTGATTGATTTGATATATACTTCTATACTAATACTAGCTGCCGCCCCGCGGTTTCACCTGCGTGGTTCCCGTTCCCGTGATCACATGGGGGCGAAAAATAGATCTTGCCCGATTCTCAGACCTACCCAATATGCATATAAAATTTCATAATGATCGGTCAAGCCGTTTCGGAGGAGTTTAATCACAAACACCGCGACACGAGAATTTTATATATTAGATTATAAAAAGGAAAGATTTGTATTTTTGTATGTAACGAATAAACACAAAAAGTACTGGACCGATTTTAATAATTCTTTTTTCATTAGAAAGCTACATTATCACTGAGTAACAGGCTATATTTTATCCCTGTATTCCCACAGGAACGGGAACTACGCGGATAAAACCGCGCGGAGGTAGCAAGTGTCCCATAAAAAAAATCCCTAAATAATCAAACCAGTGAGTCCCTCACTCCCAGCAACTGAGCCGAGGCACAGTCCGTAGAACTTTTGTTAGATGACAAAAAAAATGCACTTTTTACCTTGGTAGTTTCCTTCGGATTTCTCCAGACCAAACATAATACAAAAAATCTGAAAACTAGACACTTGAAGCTACAATTTAGTATTATTTTTTTGTTGGACGATTATTTTCCTCGGAGTTACAGCTCGTTGAAAATCACCCAAACATTTCTAATTTTAACTTTTTGTGTCTAGTGTATATTAGTATGCTAGCAGTTTGAAATTGATGAGCCAAAACTAAAGGGTAGTTTTGAAAAATTCCCTTTTTCAATGAGTATTTAGTGTGAATTTCAAAGTGACTACCAAAAGTAAAGAAGTTTCATATGAATTTCCAACCCCCATATTGCATCCCTAAGGGGGAAAAAATCTCATAACCTGAGGAAATTTGATTTCTGTAAAAATGTCATACTTTTAAACCCAGCGGTTTCAACTGTGCATTGATCAATCATTTACCCATTTTCCAGGACATGTTCAATCTTATGCTGCTGAATAATAAATATGAATGCCTTAATTAAACAATAGTCTAAATTAATTATTTATTACACTAGGCGTAGCAACACTGCAGTCATCATCACAACAGTATTACGAGCAGTTCTCGTCGAACGTGGCCGAGAATCGAACCCATGAAGGACACTTGTACAAGCGAGGCGCTTTGCTAAAAGGCTGGAAACAGAGGTAAATAGAAAATATTCAATATTTTGCTCTCATAACTAGATTTCTTTATTTTTTTAAGCAAAATCTAAGTCATTGTATGTTAACAAAATTATTTTCTGTGTGATGTAAATTATTTCTTTGAATTACTAAAAATATTACTAGGGTTGAATTGACTTGGAATTAGTTTGTAAAAGATTTTATATTTAATAAAAGTTGTGTAACAGTTTTTTTTTCAATTTTTTCATTATTTCTGTGAAATTATCTGCACATTATAATCATCTAGAAATTAGTTCAATGTTTTGATTAAATTATTTAATAAATAAACTTATTAATATTAATCCACACTATGTACAAAAGTCTGATACTTAATGTGGGTATTATATAACATTTAATAATATATTAGTTAAAAATTAACTGAATTATATAAATTTCTTTGACAGATGGTTCGTGTTGGACTCGATAAAGCATCAGCTGAGATACTACGACGCTATGGAGGACTCTCACTGTAAAGGCTTTATTGGTAAGATGTCATAATTATTTCTAATACAAACTAGCGGCATGGCTTCGCAAAACACAGTCATATTGTAGAAAAAATTAAATGGAAAAGTAAAAAATTCACTTCTTCGTTTATTGCCTTTTAGTAGAAACCATAACAAAATCTGATGCATAGTTAGAAGTAAGCTAAGAAATAGGCAGGCAAAATTTTTGATTTAGTTTTATACTGTGAAAAGATTGATATATGTACCTGTAAATTGAATGACTGACATACAGACAGCGCTAAACCTAAGAATAAAGATAAAAATTAGACTCAAACATAATATATTATTTATTGAGTCCTGAGACTCTGCTTAAAAACATCCCTAAGGGGCAAATCGTAACTTTTTTTCATTTATGTATTTTAGTATTGAAACCTCTGTACACCTCTTTGGGGATGTTGGTCGTAAAGATATTAATTTGATTATCAGATCTAGCGGAAGTAATAACGGTGACGCAGGCGCCGCCCGCGCCCGGCCCGCCAAAGAAGTGTGACGATAGATCCTTCTTTGACGTAAGTATTATAATATATTTTTAATACAGTTGCTCAAAAAGTGGTGTATTGCAGGGACGTATAGCGTTCGGAAAGTGGGCTATTACACACTAGTGCTTTTTTTTTACCTTTCCCGAACTCGTGCGTGCATCTTTCCCAACTGTCAAAATAATGTCTATTTAAAAGAAAAACCAACCATGAAGGTTTTATTTACTAAAGAGTTTTTATGATTAATACAAATACGTATATTTTTAAAAAGAAGCTTGTAATTTATCTCAATATCAGATTTCATGATTTAGGTTAGGTTTCATTTCATCTCATTAAATTTCATTTTCATTTCATATCAATAAAAAAAATATACTGAAGACTAAGCTGTATAGATAGTTCCCTTTGCCTACCAAAATGGGCGAAAAAAAAAAACTCTGCTTATAAAATGGCGCCAACCGTAGGCGCCATTTTCCAGTAATTTTCATTGCGTGTATAGTTTATTGTGTTCTTATTATTTTATTAAATTGCTTTATTTTTTCGCAACTGTATTAAAAATAGTCGTTCAGTACACTTGCGGAACCGTCATTGCAACTTGTTCCGACTGTCAACCCTCGCCTTCGGCTGCGCCGCGGCTCGGGTAGTCATTCGTCGGAACTCTTTGCAATGACAGCCTTTCCGCACTTGTAACGAAATATACTATACTATACTAGAATTTTTAGACAGTATTTCTTTTATGTAAATAATTTTGCCAGAAAAATTTAACTAACAGACAATAATTGAATTAATGCTAATAAATAGTGAATTAGAACTTACTTCACACTGGTAAAATGGTAATATGACTTTTTTATACTTAAAACCTACTAATATTATAAATGCGAATGTTTGTTACTCTTTCACACAAAACTACAGAACGGATTTGGATGAAATTTGGAACACAGTTTATAATCTGGATTAACACAGATAACTTTTTATCCCGGGTATATTGAAAATCCCAGGGAACTCGGGTCAACCCGCGGGACGGAAGATAGTGTTTAATATTTTGTAATTAAAATTCTAGTTGCGCACGAGCAGACGTACGTACAACTTCTGCGCGAGCGACGCCAACGCTGCGCAGGAGTGGATCGAGAAGCTGCAGGCTTGTCTACAATGAGCACACAACTTTACTAAAACACAACACTTTACTAAACTTATCGAGATTTATGACTTCTCTTTTTCTCCCACTATATCTATCTCTTTTTGCCACATGGATATAATGTACGGTAAAAAAAGGACTTTTTAAATCTCGACAAGTTATTAACTTATGGATACGGTTCAAGTGAAGTGTAAAAAGGCCATACACTAAAAGTTGGTTAATTGAGTGATGAGATTTTAAATAAACCCTTTGGATTAGGGTTTCGTTTCGTTGTTTATCACTGAACTTAATATACGTACATCTCTTTCTATTTTTGTTTGATGAAAAAGGGAAAACAAATTTTGATTAATTCTTATAACCTTTTATTATATTTTTGTGGCATTATGCATGCAAGACGTTTTGATCGAGATAAAAACTAAACTGATAACAAAAAGGTTAAAAGCTGTACATTTTTGTGCTATATTTTTTTTGGTGTATAGTAAAAAGATACATTGAGATGTATGTTAAGTTTAGTTTGATAAACAATATTTTAAAAGGCATTGTCTAAAATAACGACGAAAGTTCAACCGAAATTGGACTGGAGCAAGGAAGTATCTACAAGAGATTAATTATAATAGCTTATAATTGATTATTATTTCTTACATTTATTGGTTATAGAGGATCAAATCACGTCACAAAATTGTCTTTTTTTTTTATCCGAAAAATAGTCGAAATTTTAAATGATATCCAACATTCGATAAAAAGGATGAATCTGTTTTGGACTACTGAGTAATAAATATTAAAAATGTTGCAATATTTCTGTCGCTTTAATTTCATAAAAATGGCACAATAAATAAATATTTTAGCAAATATTTTCTACCATATATAATTGTAATAAAGTAACAAAAATTATTCTCATAAATTTGTACGAAATATTGCAACAATTACTCGAATTTTGGAATTTATCAAAGAATTGTATGACGGAGTAGAAGATATATTAAAATCAGTGCAACTATTTATAACTTAGTATAAATATAATAACTGTCTAAATATATAATAAATATTGTTACGTTGGATGTTTGTAAATAATTTTATGTTTAATTAATTAATTATTATTGTTGTGTAAAGACTTTGGTTCCATTACCAGTATTTCGGGTTTTGTATATCTTTTTTTATATGTTACAGTGTAGAATGTTGTCTTTATAGAATTCCATAGCGTCTCTTATATAACCTGTGTATAATGCATGCGCTGAAATTGTGTGAAAAGTACTTTGATTCTTCATAATTATTTGAGATGTAAGTAGATATATTCAGATCATATTCTAACAAAGCAATTAGATGACTTGGCATGAGTGAAAATTCTCAGAGACATCAATGAACAGCAAACATATTTCCTACTCAAGTTTATACAATACTAGCTGCCTCCCCGCGGTTTTACCCGCGTAGTTCCCGTTCCCGTGGGAATACAGGGATAAAATATAGCCTATGTTACTCGGGGATAATGTAGCTTTCCAACGGTGAAAGAATTTTTGAAATCGGTCCAGTAGTTTCGGAGCCTATTCATTACAAACAAACAAACAAATCTTTCCTCTTTATAATATTAGTATAGATTAAAGATACTGGTTCAAAATTTCAGCGCATACAGCTTAGTGTCTAATGTATTTTAGCTAAAAATGTACACTTATATAATGAAGGATATTATAATAATTTTAAATCGGGAATCTCCCCAATTTATCTGTTACATACTCATTGTTCATTATTTTTTGTAAATAAAGTACATTTTATGTTGACATATCAAGGCGGGTGTCGCATCGCGCGGCGCAAGCGTGTAATGTATTACTTTTTATATGAAAATGAAAAATAATTTATCCATTATGTACCTATGTAGTTAGTCTGTTATGTAAATAATTATTTTTATTCTTTGGCGTAATGCATTTAAATTAATCACGTGTGTGTGCGTGTGCGGACGCTGTGTGTATGTGTGCGTGCGAGTCGATGTCCGTTGGAACCGTAGGCGAGGCGCATGCGCAGAGATTGTTTGTGCCAAATAAAATGCACAGTGTGCACAGAAATTGTAATTGCTCACGACAAACAAAATAGCGAAGTTAATTAATATTGTCCACGTAGACAATACACCAGCTTTTTTAATGTTTTATAAATGTAATACGATATTTGCAATGTTTCGCCTTATCGTTTGGATGAAGTGTCGTGCTTCGAACGCTTAAGTGTCAGTATTGCGTGCAGTTCTCAAATGTTTATATAGAAAATGTATGACGATATTGGTATCCAATGCACCCGATATTGAGTCTAAAGTATGTGTAAAACCATGTAGTGATTTAGCTTGGCTTAGATTTACCGTTGAACGAACGTAAAGCCTATTGCTGTACGTTATTATTTGGACTTTGTTTCAGTGCAATATCGTAATGTTCGTGGTTATTTGTTGTAATTTGACGCCAATGTACGGCAGTAGGCTCTAATGAACATGTGGACAGCACTGCATACCATCTAATAAAAGATTTTTGAAATTTACATACGCCTTGTTTTAATTAATCACGTGAACATTCGTACAACAAGTGTTAAAAAAAACACCGTTATACGGATGGTAGCTCTTGGTCTAATAGGAAATTCTAAGGAGTTAGAAGACGATTCATGGTTGAGGGATGAGGGATAAATATAAAAAATTGATTGCTAATGGCAAAATTATATATCTATAGTAATAAAACTCATAATATCATATGTAACAATTTTATTTTACCAATATTAATAATATATTAACATATGTGGTCCAGAACCACCCTCTCTCTGATAATAATAATATAATACACAGAATTTCTTTCACAAGTGGTCGACGAACCCATAACAATGAAAACAAGGAGTTACGACTTATATGTGAACTACGAGCGATACGATTCACAAATTCACATGTCAAGTGTTAAAACTCAGCCTCGACTTAAGTAATGACTTCCCACAATTATAATTACAGTACAACAATATTTAAAACGAGGTAAAAAAGGGAAAAGAAAAGGGTAAACATTTTTTTATAATATATTATTATAGCAGTTATTATTTATCTAACCTACACAACGAGGGGGCGCCAGCGGGGCGGGTGTAGCACCTAAGTTACTCAGTGCTCGAATACGCCCGTCGAGGCAGTTCTACAACAACGAACAAGTAACCCGTTAATATATACATAGATGCGTTAAACTTTACATTAACTTCGCCATACCTGGTGTGCAATTACTAAGAATAAGTAATTAGGGGGCCCACACACGTACAGTAGGTCCGACAGGGAATAATAGAATTCTCAAAATCTTTAATAGCCCGAATAATTAGGGCTTAAATATAGTACATGTGCAAGCGCCCTAAATTATTAGGCCCGAGTTTATAACTGAGCGCCCGTCCCCGTTATAACTTAACTCACTTCACATAAATGGATAATTAATTACAAGTTATATACAATGGGAAATAAATATTCTATATGCATGTGAAATAGTACGTTACATGTATGTACATTGGGCGCACCGAGTGAAGGCGTCACGACCGTCCATGGTTATTTTATATCACAAAACAAATCCCATTACCATTTGAGGCCAGTATTCATCGGTAAGAGACACATCGGACCGTTTGGATAACCTCATTTACACCAACATATATTTTGTAGATTTATTTTACACAGACAAAGTTTACATATTTTTTTCGGTGTAAACAAGGAATGTCTAAAAACGTGATAGATTTTATTTCCGATGAGTTAATTACTGACAAATGAATACCTAAAACATTTGATTTTGCCTATAATAATATTTATATTGGCGTACACTTTTTGGCTTAGCTAAGTTCCCTTTAGATTTAACTCGTGCAGTTTTAAGGACAGGTGTCCAATTTAAAAACTAAAATCCGGATCTACGCTATTCTTACGAATTTATACGATCAGTATTGCCTACTAAGCGATGTTAATATAAACATATGGAAAAATTTCGACAAAAATAGTGTAGACCAAGCACTAAAACTCATGTAATCGTCACTAAAAGTTACATAATAAAACATTTTTGGTTTTGTTTTGCACCTTACGAACAATTTCATCCAAAAATATCCTTGAACACACCTTCAATTCAAATCTGATCGCTTAACGTCTACGGTTGCGATTATAATACTTCAATAAAACGTAAGATACAAAAAGTACTGTCAAAAATTTGTTATGATGTTTATAAATACATCAAAAAGAGCTTGTATCGTTTGTCGGTGTTCGAAAAATAGTCATACAAGAGAGTTTAAAGCTCACTACTTTGCTCGCACGTCGATGATTTGTTTTATTTTTAGCTACATACTTGTTTAATGTACTTAAAGTCGTCTGTTACTATATTAATGACTACGGTGACTCGCGATTATAAACGAAACTAATTTAAATGGGAAATACTTCACAATATTAGGCCACTATTCTTGTCATGCGAGAATGCCCCGTATGCGCGAGGTAAATAGAAATCATCGCGCTTTTTGCCTAAACATGACAGGAATAAGGCCTGATTATACTCAACAGTGCGGACGTAGAAATGTTAGGATTAGTATCTCAACATTATATACATTTTATTTATTAATTTAAAGTTGAAAATTAGGCCACAAGAAATATAACATCTATGCAATATCAATACAAATCATTTATCAAATAAATATTGAGCCATTATAGTAAATATCGAGTTTCGTAAACATTTAAGCACTTTTCAATCTTATATTAATGCCATAAGGTTCAAAGTGCATTAAACTTTTTAATAGCAGAAGCAGTCGTATTACGTATTTATAGTTATTTCTACGTCCTCACAAAAAAACAAAATCTAAAGTAATTACACTCGGGGATAACATAAAAGCTATAGCTGTGGAATTTGATACTGTTGTGGATTACATTTTGTGGCAGTTCTAATTTTATGTGGGAATAAATAATCAAAATTTTATTTAAAACTAACATAAAATTCTTATAGCCATTTCTTTACATATACATTTCAAACAAGTTATTCATGTAGAATTGATGCAGTGGTCTTCATGATCGAAAGGGGTCCAATTTTCCTTTCAGTTTATGATTTAATATGTTTCCTGGAACCTAGTTACCGGTACTGAAATTTTCAATAATACAAGATTTTAAGGTGTATTTCCGTAATGATATTTATTCCCACATAATTTAGAAGTTATATATACGTAATTGGGGTAGGATTGGGGCGGGGCTAGTGGCTAGTGTCCCACGGGCTCGACGTAGTTGGCGGGGTAGAGCCCCACGCGCCCGTCCTTGCGCCCCTTGCACCAGCCCTGCTCGTCCTCGTCTTCTAGCTTCTCGAAGAGGTCACCTGAAGCGAAAAATAATATTATATGTTAGGAAAATAACGTCTGTTACATTCTGTTTTATATTATACTAGTGGCTCCCCGCGGTTTCACCCGAGTTCCCGAGAGACCAATACACATTTCCAGAGATGAAAATTAGCGTATGTGTGCCAAATTTCAAGCAGACACCTCAGCTGTTTTGACGTGAAATAGTAACAAAGATCCATCCATGCTTGTGTGGGCCTTTTCGCATTTATAATATTATAAGGATTAGATTTAAAAGAAACTGCACATTGTGTTACAATCCCAAAGTATTTTTTCTTATGCAACTGTTTGTTGAACTATATTTTATTTTTAATAAACTTATGTAAAATTACAATCTCCTTACTTCCTTGAATATTTTCAATGAGTTAACATTCAGAAACAGTTGACATACTTACTTATGAATTATGGCTAATATACAAAACCCCCACAGAAATTTGTGTCAGAATCATATTATTCTCAAATTTTGCTACTAATCTACACGAGATATATAAACCGTATACCTATACATTAGTATGTTTGTTACCTTGTCTGAAGCTGAGTTCATCGCTCTCTGCGCCTGTGTAGTCGTACAATGCCCTCACCGGTACCCCGGGCTCGCCTGAATCCGTCAGTCCCCCGGACTCCTCATCCCACTCTTCGTCTTCGAACGGGTTGTCAGCCCCTGGTCCCCCAGCACCCCCTGCCCCCCCCTGGCCTCCCACGCCCCCCGGGGGACCGGCCCCCTGGACGCGGGGCTGAGTCCCCGGCTCTTTAGCGGGGGAAGTCTTGCTCGATTTTGGCGCTGGGGCTGTACCGTTGCTGTAAATAATGTTATTTATTATAGACACCGATCACCGACACTTCTCAAAGGAGTGGTCCTCCAAAACTCTGAACCGAGAGGAGTGGAGAAAAGATGGGGAGGCCTTTGCCTTGCAGTGGGTTACTACAGGCTCGTAAAAAATAAATACCGATAGGTTTTTAGTCTAGTATTTACTTAGGTAAGTACCTTAAAGACCTGTTACTTGCTAATGGACGTTATCAGCTTTGATTTAACTAGGTACAATATTCGATTATGAATACAAAATTAAACTAATATACATTCTTATATAGAAAAAATATTACAAGTATGATAGCCCTACATAGAGAGAGAGGGTCACACAAAACATAATATGATGCGATCTATTTACGTCACTAAAAAATTTTTACCATCTAAAAATACATTAAATTACATCACTACATAACATCAGACGTATTTCTACATCAAAACTACTTTGGACAACAAGTAGTAAGTACTCAGCAGTAATCTCCGGCAAGTCAGGCATGATCCGATCGCTAATGTCGGTGAAGGTGTATCTCGATTGGTTGGACACGTCGGGGTTTAGAGCGAGACGGAGGAGGTGCGAGCCGAACGAGCGTTCGGGCCGCTGAGGAGCGCACGAAGCGCAGGCAAATATCTCCAAACGCTCTATACTGGAGGGGAAAGGGACGGGTATAGGGGGATATAGGTGACAAGGATCATCGCTTCTGTCTATGTGTGTATATTTATCCTGGTTTAGTGAAGGAAGTCTAAAGAAATTTTGGAACTGTATAATAAAATAACGACGCCATTTTGAATAAAAAATAATATAGTTTTCTGTGAGGTTTTGACAGCCATTTGCTAAAAAGGGACAAACAGAGCGCGATAGATAGATACACCGAATCGTCAAGAACGTATTTATATATCACTAAGCCCTTATTCGCACAAGTTTTTTTAATGGACGTTAAAAAAGCATTCAAATACAATCCCATGTATATGTTCACATGACAGCGTTTATAAAATGCGACGCTTTTTTATCGAGCGGTGTTGCATTTTCAACTTTGGGCGTTAGAAATAGAGTATATTATGACACTTGGAAATGTATTTGTTGTGTTTTAACGTCCGTTAAAAAAACTCCCGTGCGATTGAGGGCTAATTAAGAGAGTAAGGTTTAACGTCATTTTGTGGGTACTTACGTGACAGCAATTGGCGCGCTAATAGTCTTCTTGTCTATGGTGTTATTTGAGCCCGCCGTGTTGTTGGCTATGGTCGCCGGCGGCTCCGTGTGGTTGGCACCCTTGGCCTTGTGGTTCGAATTTATTGGCGGCAACTCCTGGCATTCATAGACAATCCACATTTTATTTCATGTCAAAAAATATGTGGCTCAGGAATACTAAACGATTAAGTATTTGTTATATATAAATTGATATTTAATTATTATAGGATTTAATGAATAAATAATTTAAGGGAATAAATATTTTTACATATAATATAAAACGATTTATAGAGGAATATAATATTTTCTAAATATTATACTTAATTTGTTATTTGTCATGCGAATATGCAAAACTATGGCAACATTCAGTCATGCAACATCGATATATTAAAAATAAATAAAATAATTATTTAATATATAATTAAAGCACACTTAATACTAACATAGATCGAAATGAGAATGACCTTAATCCCGAACATATCTAAACTACAAAAATTAAATTTCACCTTTAGAACATGCTGTATAAAATATATAAAAAGCCATTATGCATGTAACCGCTTGTAAAAACCGACTTGTTCATTCTCATTTTTATCGATTGATTACCTAATCACATTTTGTACTAATTTGTATAAAATATACCTATTTTTGACATAACCGAGTGTGTAAAAAACGTACACAGAAAAATTTACGTTTAAAAGTTTCCAAGTTTGAATCATAGCTTGTTATTTTTAATGTCATTTTTAGGTAACCGCTTCCTATCAGGTGGGACCGTATGCCTGTTTGCCATCCTTGTGGTATAAAAATAATGACAGAAAATATTGTGAGGAAACCAAGGTACGGAGTTAGTATCGAAAATACTATCTAATGTGACAAAAAAAATTTAAACCTATTTTACATTTGATATTTAAAAATCAATTCATATTAATGATCATTAAGTAAGGTTACCTATCATCTCTATGCTTATTAAAATAAAGGTCATAATTCAACATTTGATTAACATTTTGATATTAAAAATCAATTCATATCTATCATTTATTTTTTATCATCTCTATGTCTATTATAATAAAGCTGATAATTCCGTACAAATTGTGTTTAGGAATGTATTGACTCTAACACACGTGTGAAAAAAAAAATGGCGCTTGTGAACTTACTAGACGTTTCTAGAACGAGTCTTGTGACGTCATTCGGCGAGTTTACGTACCGTGTGGTCGGCGAGCGTGACGTCACGAGGGGGGGGCGTGGTTAAACCATATTTAAATAAACTTAAGGTTATTTATACCATATTCTTACCATATTTGTGGACTAAAATACTTTAGGATACAATCTTGTGATCACTTTAATTTACTGTTACAGACTCTTTATTGGGTTTTTATGCTCATGGTGATTTTACGGTATGCAGACTTGAAAAAAATGTAATAAACAGTACATATTAAAGTAGATATATGGTCAGTAAGTCGAAATCAATCGTTTAATCGCGACAGGGTAGTACATACAGACATCAAGTTCGCCATTTCTAATCTTACTGAACCCCATCATAGACAATGACAAAAAAAAATCCAAAATTTCAAATTCCTTTACGTTCTTTCAGGGTTAATTAAGCTAATTTCTGACTGTTGAAAGTCTAAAATCTAATAAACACTTGAAATAAATGGTTTAAACACGTCCCCCCCCCCCTCATTGCCGTCACAGTACTGAGAGGAGAATAGTGCAAACGTACATCCTCGCTGACGGGCCGCTGGTTGAGCAGCGTGATGGGCCCCGTGGGGAGACTCTCCTTCGACTTGCCCTTGGCGATGTCCCGGAACTCCTCGGTGTACTCCTGGGTCACCGATACACCGGTCACAAGCGGTCGCGACGACGTAACGACACGTTGGGATTATGGACTTTATTTTGTACACGTTAAAATTCAAAATATATAATAGTTTAGTGTTTCAAAAACATTTTCTTATGAGTGAAATTGCCTTTGAATATTTCGAAAATTGAAAATTAGATGGTTTTTTGTGGTCCCAACGTCTCGTTGCGCGTATGCAAACTCAAAATTAAAATGGAAAAAATGAATTAAAAAAAGAGTTAAGTTATAGAAAACAATATCACGTCCACTCAAAGCCAGTGACGTTACATTTTACAAGCTTTTGCATTATGAAAGTGAAGTAACTATGACTAAAACAGAGTGGGGCTGCAAAAACATGCGATTATTTCACTAGAAAAACCTTTTTCTATGTAATGAACGATATTTTTTCCGATTTTTTTATTCTCAACCCTATATAATTGCTGTTCCTATTTATAAAACCTTTTTTTTATAATCTGTGACGTGCGTGCCCTAATTGCGTATGCCTAAACATCATAACAGCCATGTGTTGGATGAGAGTGGCCATGGGTGAGCACCATCTATCAACGGTGCAACTAAATGATCGCAAAATGAACCTGCTTCGCGAGCCATCACGGTGTAATATCGTGTATCACCAAATCAAAACCCTTTGTGCTGATTTGAGGTGAAAATTGTCATTGGAATTTTACCATTATTTGTGGCTTAAGACTAGATAGTTGGTAGTGCAAAATGATTTTAACTCAGTAATTATTCTGTATTATAAATAATTACTTACCAATTCCATCTATATATTGTTTGATAAAACATTGCAAGTGTCCACACCACCTAGTCTAAAAGCCTTGAAGTGACAATAAAAATCACAACCTGTCTTTTAAGAAAAATCATTTCACTCTCATATATCAAAAAGTGAGTACAGTGCAGATCATTTGATCTAAACCGTGTATGAAACCGTCAGTGCTATTTGAGGGTCACTGTACTTTAACTGAATCGCTCTCCTATCAACTAATTTATTAGAAAAAGTATTGTTTATTTATTTTACAGGCTATTATTGTGATCTAAATTCCTGTCCATTGTCGGAAACGGTTTTCTGGAAGACGCATTAGGACCTAATTGGGCGCTTAGTTAATTGATTTAATGACTCATTTAAACATGAAGCAGAATAAGTATAACTACTATGAATTATTTATAAACTACTAGTGGCTCGGGGATCTTCAATTTTCCCGGGCTTAAAGTAGCCTATGTGTTATTACAGAACATATTCTAACTCTGTGCCAAATTTCATTGCAATCCTTTCGGCCATACTAAGTAGGATATAGGCTTTGTTAATACTTTATGATTTATTCACGTTCAAATTACTTTTATTCTAGTATTTTTCATGACTCTTTACTGTTGGTGTTTATAGCTATCTATCACAAACGATTCAGTTAAGTTGAGACCCGTCCATAACCGATCCTACACCGTGGTGGCAGTGGGCGTACCATCAACGGGTTGCTATAGAAACGGCTACTCCCGTAACAGTTGCTACTGGTGACAGATGGCGCCACTTTAGCCGATCTCTCGTCGGCGCCGAAGCAGAAGGGCAAAGTGAGCCGGAGCTGTCGGCTCGCGGTGGTCCACAGTGAGGCCGTACGGCTCCGCAGGGCCACCGGCCTCGTGTGGGCCACCACACTGGCGAGCATCGCCGACGCGCCCGCCGGTAGGTATTTGAATCGGGTAGGTTCGGGTGTTTCCGCCGGTTCGTCCTTTTTAATCGACTTCATAGTAAGTTACTCACGACACTTGCTGAGTTTCTCTCTGACTACTCAGACACCAGTCTCTCACATAATGTATAAAAACTGTCCTAACAAAACTTGCTCATTATAGTATGTACAATTGTGTGATGAGAGAAATAAATAAATAATCTAAACTTCTCTGACTGTGCGGTTTAAAACAGAACCATATTTCTATGAACACAAATACTACTTTCGCGGTAAATACTAATTAGAGTCAAATTTCATTTTATTTTGACCTAACAACAAAGTTGTCCGCAGCGCAGCACAGATATAATGGACAGAAATCCACCATAAAATTTTAATTGCCTACAAAGTAAATCTAATTAACACATTCAAACGACGAACCGAAAGTATTATGTACCTACTCTAGCTGTTTAATTATTTTGTAAATATTTACTGAATAATTTGACTTTGGAAGGTCGTAAAGTACAAGCTAACTACAGTTACGCAATAGGAGGTAAAGATAGGGCATTCAACTAGTTTAATTTTACGCATGCCAACTGTTCTAGTATACTACCCGTTTTGTCTGATCTGTAGATGGACATTTTATATTATATATATTACAAATAATTATCAAGACATTGTTTTCTCTGTAACGTTATAGTCATTCTTTGATAATTTTGTCTATTAGAAAACCTTGAAAAAAAACTTGTTTTCTAAACTTTAAAATAAAGTTTTGCTGATATTAAACTATGGAAGATGCTATGCTCTGGTCATCAAAAAGGGCCATTACTATATTCATTGTTTTTCGTATTTATTAGCTTTCATAATATTATATTTATTTACCAGAGCTTACCAAATGTATTTATTAAACGTCACATCCGCAGATCAAACATCAGATAAGACTAACGGGCTCGTAAAGAAAATGCAAATAACTGCCTACGACAACTATCTCTCATAGAAGCATTCAAGAGTTAATCTTATGCATAGAATAAAGAGAATTGCAGATACGTATGTAGGTATTAATGCGTTGCGTTGGATTGCATCACAGAGGCAAGTGAACGGGCAATGTTACCTCGAACTGTGGCCACGCCATCGCCATGTTGATTCCGTGGTTGTTCGCCCACCATTTGAGGTCCTTCTGGTGGTCAGCATTGTTTATCGTGTGGTGGAATTCTTCGTATATTTGTGGTAATCTGAAATTTGGTGATAATCATGTTAATTGTGAAATATTTCGGATTCTATTTACAGAGGGGCGTAAAAGGGGAAGGCCAAAGTAAGAATGGTATGATTGTGTAAAAGATGATATGAGATGATATGTGGAGAGACTGTGGATTTGACTGGTGACCGAATGTAATAGAGGGACATGATGCACAAAGCCGACCCTAAATAGGAAAAGGCGAGGAAAATGATGATGATGATTCTCTCTATTCACAACATTAGAGAGAGACACTTATATGACTGATGATGACATATTGTACCAACGCCATTGTTCACAATAACAAATATTTCGTTGAAAAGAAAGCTTAACCTAATCACGACACAGTTGCTTTATTTGGACACCATTTATAATTCACCCGTTATTTTCATTGTCTTGTACAATAAACCTCTCAAAACAACCCTTATACATTAGGCATTAAGGTTCAACTGATACGGGAGAAACTGACAGCTGTCAAAAAAGCCCACCACCTAAGGACAAGAATTACTCACGTCGGCTCCTGACTAATATTGAGGCACTTATGGAAGCTGAAGAGTACGTCCTTGAAGAAAGTGAGCCGCTGTGCCTCCATCTGTTGACACCGTTCGAACACGCCCGTCATGTCCTCTATGTACCGTGGGTTGTAGGCAGATATCTCGGCTAGTGCCGATTGGTATTTCTCTCTATTCTTTGACACCTCCTCGCGACATTTAGCGACGCGTTCCGCCATTTTCTTTACCTGTAGAAGATTTTGTTGGGTATAAATTAGATAAGTATTTAAATAAAAATAATAAATAAAAAATATCCTGGGACATTTTTCACACTCGGCCAATGGGATTCCAAAGTAAGCTTCTAAGTGAGCTTGTGTTATGGTAACCTGATAGCTGATATACTACATATAATACGGTTTTTAAATACATAGGTACTTATATAGATATAACTGTAGAATATAAAATGATCATGCTATTGATTGATAAATCGGTAATTATTTCTCAAGTTAGGTATTAGGTACTTATTCTTCGTGATAGCAACCACAACGTCCTGTCTAATAATATAAATATATATTGAGATTAATTTGCAAGTCAGTAGGCACATATATAGGTATATATATATAAATGTAAGCGTCTGTAAGAGTTCGCAAATTGCCACATCCGGCGGCGTCGCGCCGTCTATAACCACATTATAATAACTCGGTTTAGTATACGCGACACCCCTGAGCAGGGCTGCCACCCTTATTGATTTACTTTATTTTATTATACCTATTTGGGAAACTAACGGCCATAGTTTAAAATAAGAACCGAATGCAAATAATATACAAAGAGTTAAAAGTCAATCAATAAGGACTTCGTGACTTAAAGAGAGATGTTATATTAAAACAAAGATATTGCATTTAGCAAATACCAATTTTAAATCTACTCGCGACACCAGTGATTTTCAATATGTATGTCAAAACTCAAAATGTTTTAACATGTAAAGAACTAGAATTACAAATAGTAGCGATCAAAAAAAAAGGAAATTAGAGATTTATTTAGATTATTTACAGCCACACTCAACCCTTAACCAAGCATATAGGTATACAGCGTTATGATAAACGATGACGCGGCAACCCTAGCTGGCAGGGTTGCCGCTAATTGGTTTATGCGGCAGAGCAGCGTGATATCGCGTTGACGAGCTAATTTACCTATAAAATGTGCAGATTACTACGTAAATGGGTAAGTGCGAGGGGCAATGAACTCACACGACTGTTAGCTGTCGTAATACAATTATTCCCTATACTATTTACTAACAAATCTATATATATAAAACAAAGTCCCCGCCGCCTCTGTCTGTCTGTCTGAACGCGATGAACACAGAAACTACTGAACAGATTTTTATACAGTTTTCACCAAATTACGGAGTATTTCATGGGGAAGGTTTTTATGTATAATACGGTAGGTATAATAAGTGGGAATCGAATACGCGCACTTATGTTTGACACATAACTACGGTAAGTAGATACCGATTCAACTTCAAAGTATTGTTTACAATCATTGTTCGTTTCTAACAAAGTGATATCGTACCTAATTACAAGTTTCTCAGAAACAACTTTAACTTGTATGAATAACTTAAAAACTTTAGGCCTTTATGTATCATTCGTACGGTAGCGACCAAAGACCTATAAATCTAACAAGACGTCGCGATTATGTACTTCGCGTGCAAGCAGCAAAAATGTCCGCTTTCTAAGCTATATTTTTATGTTTATTAAGGGTGGGGTTGGATTTGTTCTCTGATCCGTCTATAGAAGACGTTGACGAAACTTGTCCGCGATCGACCGTTATTGGCTTTGGACGTCAAAGAAAAAGTGACACGGTTGGTCTTCATACAAATTGGGATACTTACGTTAACTAGTCAGATATTAAGTAGTATCATGTTACGCTGTTACCTAAAATTTGACTAAATACTGACTCGACGAACGCTCGTTTTGTAACATGTTACATTACGCCTTGTAACATAATTCTGTACCCTTAGTAACAAGTTTTCTAGCGACACGGGAATTTACTGGGAGTAACAAAGTTGTATTATTAGGGGAGCGAATAGAAAAGTTGGGAAATAGCTTTTTAACTACGACCAGATGCTGCGACGAGACTATTTCGTTTCACAGATTATTAAACTGTAAAGTGGGCCAGCGTTTTAGGGCAGACTATAAAATATATTCTATTTAGGTATATTTAGAATAGGATAAACTAGCATTACGAAACGTAAGGAGAAACAAAATCATCTTACCATCAAAACCCGCTGAAGTTGTGGATTATAAAACAAAAAAATATAAATTACGATCGATTTATTGATTCACACTATACATGTATGAAAATTTACCTATACACTTAAATAATACACAGCACGGTAAAACAATACGGTATGCACAAAATAAGGTAGACGAAAAATGGCTTTTTTCACGATTAAGCGTTTATTTTAAAGGATTAAAATTAATTTTATCCATAAAAACTTGTATAATAAACGATTACATTGAAAAACAGCTCCTAAATATTGTTAAATTCCCTTAGTAAAGTTTCTAAGTTAACTGCTTGACCTATCAAAAAAAACGATGACCTATATTTTCAGTTAACAGAAACATATCAAAAGAAAAACTATTTTAAAAGAATCGTCGAATGTAAAAAAGAACTATAACTATGCGCAGTGTTGATAGAATATACTAGTAGTGTGAAACGGTGAGACAGTTCGCACTGGAGTGCCATCCATCATAGCGCCAACTCAGCTACGACAGACAGGGTTGGCAGACACAAAAGCAATATTGTCTTTAAAATCCCTACTAATCGCCCCCGGGTGAAGCTGCGGGCCGGAAGCTAATCTACTTCATGACATTAGTATGAAGAGGAAAATTTTAAATTTATGTGTGTGTCAGTGTGTGTGTGTATGTTTGTGATGAATTAATTAAAAAACTACGATGTCGATTTAAAAAACTATTTCACCGTTGGAAAGCTACATTATCAGGGAGAAACATATGCTTATTTAATCCATGTATTCCCACGAGAACGAGAACTACGCGGTCAAAGTTACTGCGTATAATACTTAACATTGCGCCATTTGTTGGACATTTTTGATATTAAAAATACGATTGCCCTCGTGGTCTAAGCATATGCGGCAAACATATGACTATTCGTCGATATATAAAAGTCAATTTTAAGATTTTTCGTAGTATATCCTTAAACTTGGTAGCACCATCCTTAGCCCGAACGCGAGCCACTTTGTCTGATAGTACCGCACGAATTCAATCATAGGACAAGTGTCTCTCGCCAGTTCACTCGCTACGTGACTAGTTCACGACGTTCACGTGGCCCTATGAACATACACACGAAGAACTGTAAGTTTGTTCTATAGTGACTTATAGTGTTTACTATATGACATCATAGATTATGGACTAGATCCAATTAGGATAATCGAACTAATATTAAAAATGCTAAAGTTTATGAGAATTTACGTATGAATATTTGTTACGCTTTCGCTCGCTAAAGGGTAAAAATAGGGATGAAGTAAGATTATGTTTTGGAATAGGTACCATATAGGCCATTTATCAAGGGAAAATTGAAGATCCCTGGCATCTAGTACCTAATAATCAAGTTGGATATTGACATGTATCTAGGAAAGGTAAATCAGTAGGTAAGGCGACAAAAAATCTGTAAATTTTTACCGCTACAAGTCATTATTAAAAAGGTCACAATTCAAACCGACAAAGCCAAAGCCGCAAAATTGACACAGACGTAGAACAATACAAATTAAGGTTAATAAAATACACTGTGGAAGGGTTGTGGGTTAAAATGAGTTTGTACCTAAACAAATGTTTCCTAAAGAAGTTCTCTTCAGGTGTAACGTATAGCGCTCGAGTACAATTCCACTGAAGGACAGCTGGTGACATTCAATTTCCTACTTGGCTGCCAAGAGCCAAGTTGCCAATGTATTCTAGGTCAATGCGGATACGTCCTGCCTTGTTGATATTACGTGGTTCTTTTGAGACGAAGTTTGATGCATTCAATTTAATTTGATGGGGTAATTTTTTTGTTAAGTTGATTAAGCAGAGAGTATTTTCAATTATTATTTTTTAGGCATTTGTCAGTCCCTGGTTAAGACTGTACTACTTGCTTTAGAGTAAATAGTTATATTCTTTATTAGTATCTAAAATCAAATATTAGTATTTCTAATTAATTATAACTCTTAGCTATCCTGCCATAATTAACAAAATTTTAAGCCCTTTGGTAATAAACAAAAAAGGGTCATAAAAACCTAACGCAGACAGCGTATGAGACCGACAAAAAATGTCCGAAGCCCAAATCGGATTAACCAGAGTAATTGACTCAATTAAAACGCCATCACGGTCCAGTTTAGCTGATCAAGTGCAACTTCCGTCGGTGACCGTAATACAGATAATTAAATTAAGCCACATGTTTTATTTTAAATCACTTTTCCACCAGAGCTAAAAGAGTGATGATTCTGAAATGAAATATGTATATTTATTAATTCAAATAGACACTTAGGAAACGTCGACTCTAATGCTCGGTTCGGAAGATTGCTTTTCCTGAGAAGAGCCGGCAATTCAACCTACTATTAGCTAATAAGATTAATAGACACATAAGAATTTTTCATGGATTTACAAAAAAACAATATACTTAGTGGACCAAATAAGTGACCTAGGACAATCGACTAATTTGAACCAAAACTAAGCGTTATCTGAATGGTAACCAATTGTTATATATAACGTAACTAGTGGCTCCACGCGGTTTCACCCGCGATCCCAGGGACCTCAAATTTTCCCGGGATAAAAAGTACCTTATGTCCGTCTCCTCCTCACCAATTTTCAGCCAAATCGTTTCAGCCGTTCATGAGTTATGAACAGTGTAACTAACACGACTTTTTTTATATATATATAGATATATGCTAAGCCCATGAATCTAATAATTCAGTTTGGGTAAAGTATTGCTAATTTCAGTGAAACTCATGATAGTTATTAATAACTTAGATACCTAAATAAGCAAAATAAATTCAAGTAAAAAGCCAAGGACGTTACTATAGGTCAGACTGAAATTAAACGAGGCTATAATTGATTATTTCATTATTACTGACGGTTTCCAATCTACTACAAATTGCCTGTCGCCGTGATAGACTACGCTACGCTCATTTTATCTCCAATAACAGAATATATGGCGATAATAAATTCAATATTGTACACGTTTGAAATAAATTCTCATTTCGTTTATACGGTGGATAGATTTATTTCGATACGTTAGTCCATTTTGACTCCATGCGCCATCATGACTACTAATATAAATGCGAAAGTACCTCTGTCTGTGTCGCTTTCACGCTAAAACTATTGAACCGATTTTTATGAAATTTGGAACATAGATAGTCTAGAGCCTGAGAAAGGACATAGGCTACTTTTTATTCCGGGAAAATGGAAGATCTCCCGGGTACACGGGTGAAACCGCGGGGAGCCACTAGTAACTATTAAAATGCGAGAGTATCTCTGTCTGTCTGTCTCGCTTTCACGCTAAAACTACCGAACCGATTTAAATGAAATTTGGAACGTAGATAGTCTAGAGCCTAAGAAAGGACATAGGCTACTTTTTATGCTGGGAAAATGGAAGATCTCCCGGGTACGCGAGTGAAAACGCGGGACACCACTATAACAGAATACATGGCGATAATAAATTCAATATAAAATATTGTACACGTTTGAAATAAATTCTCATTTCGTTTATACGGTGGATAGATTTACTTCGATACGTTAGTCCATTTTGACGCCATGCGCCATTGCTTATAATGTGTTAGCGTGAAAAATGATTGAAGAAACTCGTACGAGATTTTCCGTTAATGCATTGCTATATCATTTTATGGTACGTGGTAGCTACTGCTTGCGGCTTTGCTCACGTAGAAGTAAATTTTCATGATGCAATAACCTAATGTTCTTTATACTGCCAACCATTGCCTTAAAAGCTGGGGTCAACCGTCTCTTATTAACTTTATCAGATTACTAACTTCTGCCCAGCGGTTTTACCCGCGTTCCCGAGGAATCTTCAATTTTCCCGGCATAAAATAGCCTATGTCCTTTCTCAGGCTCTAGACTCTGTGTAGCAAACTTCATTTAAATCGCTTCAGTATTTTAGCGTGAAAGCGAGACAGAGTTACTTTCGCATTTATAATATAAGTAAGGATTATCTAGTTAGATTTATAGGCATGTGTATAGTATATCACATTCTCTCCATGTAACATATCTTCGCTTTACCTTGACATTAGGATACTTGACTTCGAGGTTCGGTAGCCCGCAATGTGTATTAGGAAAGTGATGGGTGTCTGCTCTGACCTTTAACACGATGGCATTTCTACATGACGAAATAAAACAGCCGTTTGTTTGTAAATTGTCTATGCTAATCAGTGATTATATTGATTTTAATAAGATTGTGGTCGGATTATGTTATACTAAATGATGAAAAAGCAACTAAACTTTAGCAACTGCCAATGTCTAAAACTGTCTGAAAGGTAGACTGTCTGGATTTCAATTTTAAACTCATAAGCAAGATATTTTTCTTGAATGTATCTTTTATAATATAGGTGGGTGCTATGAAAGGATTTATAAAAGTTCAGAGACACACTATTACACTATACATCTGATGTCCGTAGAACAAAAAAGAGACAAGTACATATATATTTTCTTTGAGCCTAAGTTTACCTCTTCATAAGCATTAGCTTTAAAGATAACAAATAAACTCTCAATCAAAATAACAAACAAAAAAGAGATATCATTCGTATAACAAGCGGATTTAGTCAAAACCGCAACAGTAAACTAAACATAGACAAGCGCGATGAATGCGGTGAAAGAAAGCAACTTCGTGCGCGTGCGCCGATGAAAACCATGTTATTGGTACAATGCCATGGGAACAGACGCCGTGGTGTTCCAAGAAACGTACTATGAACACTATAAATTGTGAACAGAAGATTCAATAAGCATAGAACCGGTTCAGCACATCGGTGGTAGCATTTAGGCTAGCACATTTAGGCGTTTCCACTAGCGAGCCTTGCTTAGTTAGGAACGCACCGACTCACGATCATGAGGGTGCAGTTTGAAACCCTTGCCCTTACCTATGAGTTTTAAAAAGAAATTTACCTACGTACGGATCCACAATTTCACACCATTGGCTCTCGGTAAAAGAAATCAGGTTCGAATTAAAAAAAAATATTTACTTTAGTGTGTTTTTGGAAGGTATCTGTTTACCATAACACAGATTGGTCGCGCCTCAAAAATATTTCATTGTATATTTATTTAAACTTTTTTACACTATGACAACAAATTATTCAAATACCAAAATAAAGTCGTGTTATCAAGAATTTCGGAATGCTTAAGGCGGTTTCACACAATTAACGGCTGACGGCTAGTAGGTCGACATACACCAGGTGGTAATTTGGGTCGTGCCAGATACAACATTATATAATACTATGTGAATGTTTGTCTGTTGCACCTGTTACCATGACGACCTTGTATTTAGGTAGCTACAAACAACAGTGCATCAATTTGAATCAAGGTGCAATAATAATAATAAAACTAAAAACTTTATTAGACCTTATCAAAAACTACTTAGCAAACACTAATAAATCATTTTTGTCTGTATTGAATAGTCTCTTAATACTGGACCGATCTGAATAATTCTTTTACTAATGGAAAATTACATTATCACGGAGTAACATAGGCTATATTTTATCCCAGTATTCCCACGGAAACTGGAACTACGCGGACACTGTTCTACCTTCCTAATATTATAAATGCGAAAGTTTCACGCAAAAACTATTGAACGGATTTGGATGAAATTTATATGGATTAACACATAGGCTATTTTCTATCCCGGGAAAATTAAAGATCCCCCGGGAACGCGGGGAACCACTAGTGAGTCTATCAAGTGGGATATTCATTTTTAAGTTTTATAGTTACCAACCATTCAAAAGACAAACATACAACACAAAAACCGACAAATAACCGAGCTTACTATACAAGTGTTGATAAGCACATATCACACGTTACAATCATAGGAACGTGACGCCGCTATCATATCACAAGATAGCTATAACACGACCTGAAGAGTTTGATGCTTGTTTCGAGAATAAATGCAAGACTTTAGAACTCTTCAATTTATATAATGTTACAAGAAAATGTAGCTTGACAAACTTGTGCATGTGTATGAAATGAATCAGCTATGGTTATTGTAGTAGTTTAAGTCAGATTTCCCGGGGGATCTGCTATTTACCCTGGATAAAAACTGTGTGCTATGCGAAAACATATTCAACTTTGTCAATTTCCAAATCCCATCAGCCGGTGCGGCGTGATTAAGTAACAAACATTCATCCATCAAAACATTCGCATTGATAATATTAGTATGTATTGAAAAAGTAATATATGTATCAGCTATCTGGTTACCACAGCACAAGCTGCTCTGCTTAGTTTGAAATCAGATTAGCCGTGTGTGAACAATGTCCCAGAATCTTTATATTTATTTATATAGTCGGATGTCCCAGGATGATTTTATCAATCAAAATAGGATTTATATAGCACAGACAGGGAATTTAATTCATTGGATATTTCAAAAGTGTAACAACATAACCTCATATACCTACTCGTGAAATACCTTTCAAATAACACAAGTGAGGAGCTATTCCGTTTGCATCGAAACGCTGGAATTATCGATAAATACCGAATACCGATAGCGAAATGCTCGTTAGTCACCGGCTATGATCGTAAATCTAATCAGAGTGACGTGTCGATGACATTCCGTATTAGATTAGTGATGGGACACCCGACTCTAGTCGATAAACTGGAGTTAAACGAGGAACCAAACATTCTTTACATAAATACTATTTGCAACACACATTAGTTGTATATCTAAATGTCAAAAAGAGAAAAATATTGCGCGGAAAAAGAGATACCCTCTCGTCCAAAATCGCCTCTTAAATACATACTTAAATAAACTACCGATAAATCTTACACAGACAGGTATCTACAGAAGGTAAAGTCGTTCATGCGACTAACAAGTAGACGGTCCACCAAAGCGGCAACATCAGAATCAATATTTTGTTGACTCTGAGGCATGATATTGTCAATCCTCTTATGCCAGTAATACATGTGCAAGTTACTAAAAACAACATTAAATCAGCTCTACTAAAAAAGATAAGAAAGTAGTTAAAGATTACTTTGTTACCCTATAATTTACAGACCACAAACCACTGTTTAAACGTATGGAGGAATGCACAGAATTAGCAAATAGTGAACACGAAACGAAAATGTACGAACGAGTTCGGCTGGCGACGGCGTTGCGTGCGCGCGCGCAGAGAAGAGCGGCGGGTGGAAAATCACACGTACAGAAAATAGCTGCTTTTTGGGTCTTTTCAATTAAACTAAAAAGATTGTGGATATTGTCAATTTAGGTCTTCAAACAAGTCTAAAGCTAGTTGACCGCGCTTGATCCCCATTCTTGCAACATTTTTCATTGCTGCTCCGCTCCTATTGGTAGTAGCGTGATGTTATATAGTATATAGCATTCCTTAATAAATGGGCTATCCAACACTAGAAGATATTTTCAATTCGAACCGGTCGTTTCTGAGATTAGCGCTATCAAACAAACTTCTCAGCTTTATAATATTAGTATAGATTACAATATTCCGCAATTAAAAGCAGCTAGTTTAGGCTCAATGACACATCGCGTTAGCTAATTACACAGTGTATGTATGTAATTACAAGAATTATCTTTGTGTAAAAGACAATGGACCATAAGTATGAAGGGACGGCGCGGCGTAAAGGTCGAACCATAGAGAATTTAATCTGTATGAGACATCGAGATGTTGATAGTAAGGGATGCAATTCTGCTATTGTCTCTGTCTTTTATTAATTAAACATATTAAATAATTATGTACACATTAAAAATACCACCTCAGTTATAATTTCACCATTCGTAAATTTGAATTTAATCAATTTAATGTTTGTTTTGAAATTACTATGATCATAGTCGGCTTTTATCACAATCCGATTATTGATATATGTACTTAAAATAAATAAATAAAATAGTAGTAGAATGACCAATTAAATATTAACTTAATAAGGTCAAAAGTCGACAGTGTCGCTTTTCCATGACCTTCCAGACATTAGTGGTGACCTCGAAGCGTGAGGACAAAGGCTCCATTACTACTAGTAGAGACAAACCGTATTTTTGTGTGTGACCTGCATTATTAATATTTTTTACCGTAACCAATATATATCTAACTACCAACCAGTATACATGTAACATTCAGTCTTGAGTATGTCAGTGTTGAACGTTTAAAAAAAATACAGTCGCGTCTAGACGCCTCTTTTAAAAGAAAAACAACAAAAGCAGCATTTTAAAGCTTACGGCGGCATATTCCGGTATGACTACATACAAAGTACGAACATTGTTTCTCACTTTTGACAAATAAACACTTCGTCTGAACTTTTGATATTATAAACAAGATATTTTGGGCCTAAGTTAAGTATCAAATTTTAAACGCAAACCTTTGTAAGGTTGTAAGTCTTGTTGTATATCTTGGTGAAATATGTTCTCCATTAAATCATATACTAGAGTCTAGTCACTAGACACATATAGACATACTATTATTTCGGTCAAATTGATGATCGGGACAAGACGCGGTGTTTTTTTTTTTTTTTATTTACCACAAAGGTGGCAAACAGGCTTACAGTCCGCTTGATGGGAAGCGGTTACCGCAGCCGCTTGCAACACTAGAGGCGTTACTCACGCGTTAAAACTAGTTAAAGCTAGTCTGAACCTAGTTAGTCAAAACTCTAGTCAAACAATTATTGTTGAGCACTAACAACATATAAAAACGGGGTGCTCCAACACCCCACCGTATTCACACTAACTGGGGGCGTATAGTTCAAAGACTTGCCTTCACGCTCTGCCGCCCGACAAAAGACTTGCTCCCGGCTTTCAAACTCCGAAATATTCGCTCGTTGGAACTTGGATAACGACGGTGAGTTGTTTATGTACGCTGAGTCGGCAACTAATTACAGTTGTTCTGCTGCTTTTGACACAATTTATAAATAAGTAATTGAAACTGTAAATGATTTATCGATCATTGTTGTTGCGTAACTAGCGACTTGTTTTGTTCTAAAGCTACATCTACGTTCCGTTTGTGTCCTTTTCGACAAGATCACTAAAGTTTCGCCCCCCTATTTCAGCAGATTTCTTAAAATTTCCCACAAAAAGTAGCTTATAAGATAATCTAGAACTAATTCTAACTCAATCCCAAAATTTATAGAGCTGTTATTGAGCGAAACACCCATAACAACCATCCGTTCATACGGATGATAAAGCTAAGGTGGTCGGACAAATTGTATCCAAACAGATTAGGTAAAACACAATATGCTACCATCAAAAAATAGTCTCTTTAAAATTACCTTCACCGTCACCCTGACCGAACGGAATTCAGCATTTCATTCCAATTATATTATAAATACAATAAGTCACATTTACACAAACAATATCTCAATTAGTTTGTGACTATCAAATTCAATTATCTCTCCCATAATTCAGGAAGACTCACCACTTACACCTTTGTGTGTCACGGCTTCTGACCTGACGCACGCAACTCATCCATTGTGTTCACTTAACGACCATTTTCCTATTGTGAGATGAATCCCCAACAATGAGCTGGCGGATTAATTTCTTCATCATCATCAGCTCTTATACGTCTCTACCGAGGAGCTCTTCCTCTAACATCGAGAGGGTTTAGGCCATAGTCCACCACGCGGGCCTAGTGCGGATTGGCCGACTTCGCCAACCTTTAATTGTGATATCTCGGGCATGCAGGTTTCCTCACGATGTTTTCCTTCACCGAAAGCCAGTGGTGTGAATCCGTACGTAAGTTTTTTCAATTTCTTACGCACGGTAATATAGCCTCAACAGCTCAGTCGGTAGTAGGGCTGTGCATCATTATGTCAAGGCTGAGGATGTGTTTGCGTGATCATTTGTATCGTATCGTGTCATTTGGATTGTTATAAAATGAACTCTATAATTATGGTTTTATGTGAAATAATAACAGTAGGTAAATCATAGGTAAGAATTCTGATCCTTTTTCTAAAACTACATTTCCATCCCATTTTTTCCAGATTTTTAATTTTCCCGGGAACAAAAGTAGTAATAAAGAACATATTCTAATTCTATGTAAAATTTCATCCAAATCCCTTCACCTATTCTGACATAATTGAACAAACATCCATCCTCACAAACAAACTTATATACTTTAGAACACGTTGTCATTTAAGGACATTGAAATCTAAAACTGAAACATTAAGGTATATATTCCAGTAATACATTTAACGTCGACTATATACATATACAATCTGTTATTAAAAGTTTAATGTATAAACAAACAGACCAGTTAAACAGACTTGTTCAGCTCGACGTATACCATTAGTGGAAATGTTTACTTGAATTTATTACTAAAGCTAACTTTAATAGCAGTTGCTTGGTAAATAATAGAAATGTTGATGACCCAGTTTTGGGAACATGGACAGTTTTGATTTACAATAATTGGTAGCTTGTTGAGGCATCACCTGTGCTTGACACAGTTTCTGGAAGACCAATAAATAATAGCTACACTTGTTATGGGATTATGAACCTTAAAAGCGAAATGTACAAAACCGATTTGACTAGACGAGATCCAACAGTTTTCAGCGTTCCCGGGGGACCTTCAACTTCCCAGGGACAAGAGGTAGCCAATGTCCTCGCTCAAGCTCTGGTCTATCTCTTTGGTAAATGTCATTAAAATTGGTTCAATAGTTTCGGCGTATAGCGCATAGCTACTTTCCCATTTATAATATTAGTAGGGCTATCTGTGAAAAGGACTCGGAAAACCAACATTTTCAATAGGAACGTAAAAAACAAAGACGGAATAAAAACAGAAGCTACCAAAGTATCTTTAGTAAATTCATAAACAAAGATCGAGCGACAGCAATTGAAAGTGATCGTGGTCATAATGGCGGCGAGATGACGTTTCAAATATCAAAATTTCATTCAAAATTAACAATGGTAGATGTTTTGAGAGGCAAAATATTGCGTGGGCGTGAATGACGTCTGCTCTCCAGCGGGTGTGCCTGGAGTGTTTTATTTTTGGGCCAGAGATACTGAGATAGCCAAGCGAGGCGGTGCTAAAGATTTATTTATTTACTCTGTGTATCGATGAAAACTATATTTACACTGGAGGAAAAATGCTTGCGGGAATATTAGGTCATGCTTCGGAACGCGAAGTGCTGTAAGAGTTTGTGTATCCATTTATTATTAACTTGTACTGGATAGTGAAGCTTCAGTTCACTTTAAAGTTGCAAAGCTATTTCTAGCCTTTGACAAACTTCGCTGCAACTGAGATACTTGGAATCTTAGGATTTATAGGGATACTAGATCTAAATAGTATTATAGTGTTTGTTTGTTACGCTTCATACCTCAACCAGTAAACCAATTTTACAAATGCTTACACCATTCGAAAGCTACATTACCAGGGAATAACATAGGGTATATTGTATCCCCGTATTGCTACGGGAACGGGAACTAGGCAGATGAGAATCTGGTATAAAATTCACTCCACTACAGATTAAAAACATGTTGGTGGATCAAGAAAGATTCTTATAATGAAATGGATGCGTTTGCTAAAGATTATAATATAAAATATGTAATGTCGATAGTGAAATTTTGCATATAAACGTTAATTTTATGCAATTCGACACTAGTATTGACATGTTGTAATTTGTCGCCGCCGAAGTCTTTGACCCAGTTTCCGAATGAGACAAACTTGACCTGAAGCTGTGTGAATGGTGGGGTATTAATAACATTATTTAAACCACTAGTGGTTCCCCGCGGTTTCACACGAGTTGCTGAGGGATCTTCAATTTCCCCAGGATCAAAAGTAACCTATGTATCAATCTAGGTTATAAACTATGTGTGTTCCCAATTTCAACCAAATCTGTTCACTAGTTTTTGCGTGAGAGAGTAACAAACATCCATTCATAAATTCTTACATAAAAACTTTCGCATTTATAAAATTAGTAGGATTCAAATATGTAAGTAGAGGCGTATGAAAAATTTCACCGAATCGTCTCGCTTATCATGGTGTAGATAACAGTTTCCAAGATACTGAAGGAGAATGACATTATTTCATATTAGATTTAAAGGTTATTTAGTTTCTTCAAGACAACATACGTAATTTAAATTTAAAAGTAATAATTGCTTGGACAGGATGATTATTATACCACATTGCAGAGAGCGAATTATTAAATATTCAAATTAATATATTAATAAATTAATTAATTTAACCTTCAACTTACTCGTACTCCGATTAAGAGTTCTTGACCCGTTTAGTGTGGCTACTTACAGGAGAATGCCCCATTGCAGTGTAATTTGATGCTTTTATACGGTTTGAAAAGACGAATGGCTTGAACGCATGAACTTAGGAACGAACCCAGTGTTACCAACCGATACAAAAACATAGATTATGCTACTACAAAATAATTCACCTTACAGCTCGGCCATCCTGCTTGGAGCAAGTCTCATTGCTCAATAAAAGTAAAAAAATAAATTACAGTACAACATAATTTACGCACTTTAAATCACAACTAGAATTTACAAAATAAATAGGTAGAACTAATCAATAAAGAACTTCAAATCATATATGAAATCTTCCCCTTTTTTTTTTAAACATATTTTTTTTAAGCACAGATTTACGTATCTAACTCTGACGCTATCAGAATTGACCTATGCTGATATTGTTATGAATGATGTTGTTATTAATAATGCCTAAATTTTGAAAATGACTCTTAGACGAGAATTTCACTTAGTAGTTCTCTTATTATTTAGTGTATCAAAATTTGAACACTCGAATGTTTTAATAATAATGGCATATTTCTTCATTAAACTCAAACGTGTGATAAGGTACATTAATATACACTTATTTACAACTTTATTCTTTTATTTATTTCATTATTTAGATGAGTTAATATTTGATTAATGGCATTTATGATTTATATTTATTGTTTCATATATGACTGCAATTTTTTTTTGTTTATGTGCATTTTGCCATGCCTAACATAATGCATAACAAACATGGGTATTAATAAATACCCATGAAACTAACAGGGAAATTAGATTTATACCAAAACGGAATAGAAGAAGTGTAATTGGGGTAAAAAAAGACAAGATAGGGTAAGATTAGAAAATATTAAAAAGATAACTACAAAATGGCAATGGACAGGACATACGTTACCAAGAGAGTTATTGTTTGAGTGGAAATCTTTATAGCAGGCCTACGTCGCAGGGCAAGCTGGGGAAAAAGTTAGGTAAATTAATTAAGTCTTTAAATTAGTTAATCCTTTAAATTAGATAAGTCTTTTAAGCCATTCAATTAGTCGAGTCTTTTAATCCATTCAGTAAGCCAAGTCTTTTAATCCATTCAGTAAGCCAAGTCTTTTAAGCCATTCAATTAGTCAAGTCATTAAATTAGTCAAGTCATTAAATTAGTCAAGTCATTAAATTAGTCAAGTCATCAAATTAGTCAAGTCATCAAATTAGTCCAGTCATTAAATCAGTGAAGTCTTAAATTAGTGAAGTCATTAAATCAGCGAAGTCATTAAATCAGTGAAGTCATTAAATCAGTGAAGTCACCAAATCAGTGAAGTCACCAAATCAGTGAAGTCACTAAATCAGTGAAGTCATTAAATTAGTTAAGTCATTAAATTAGTTAAGTCATTAAATAAGTTAAGTCATTAAATAAGTTAATATTTTATTTTAACATATTTTTATTTTATTTTCTTTTCTTTTCACATTTTATTTTATCATATTTTTTTTTCTTTTCTTTTCATATTTCTATTTATCATTTTTTTTCTCATTTATTTTATTTATCATATCTTATTTTATTTTATCATACTTTATTCTATCATATTTTTTTTGTTTTTTTTTTTTCTTTTAATTTTTTTTTCATCATATATTTTTTTTTTATTTATCATATCTTTTTTATTTTATTTCATAAGATCTTATTTTATAAGATCTTATTTTATCTTATTTTATACTGGAATATTTAAATACAGATTATATTTAAGGTGGTATGCAGGTTTTTTTGTAATATAAATTATAATAATGTAAATTAATAACGTGTTTTTTTAATAATTTTTTTTTTAGTCTTACTGTAAAATGTATGACATCTTCGAATAACCCATATTTATGCAATAAATGAATTTGAATTATGGTTACGTTAACTTTAATTTCAAACAATACAAGATGAAGAAGCTTAGTACAGAAAGAACATTATTTAGAGTTTTGTTACAATTGAAACGTTTGTGACCTTCTAGAATTATCTTATATATATTCTTGTTAAGAGTTATTAATCGGTCGAACATATACATCTGAACGACTATGGTTATTAGGTTGGATTATTAAATAATTATTGCCGCGAAATCTCTCCGCTTAGGCATATTAAATTATGTATGCGCTTGTGGACTTGCCTGTGCTGTAGACAGACTCTCATCCACGCCCTCGCAAGTTAATCGATGAACGACTATGGTTATTAGGTTGGATTATTAAATAATTATTGCCGCGAAATCTCTCCGCTTAGGCATATTAAATTATGTATGCGCTTGTGGACTTGCCTGTACTGTAGACAGACTCCCATCCACTCCCTCGCAAGTTAATCGATGATCATTACATTATGTTCGTTGCTGCTTCTAGGTTTGGTTTGGAATTAACAGCGTTAGTGTTTAAATTACTACAGTTAGAATATTTATAATAAGGGGAAAGTCTATAATCAGGTAGTGCCAGATTTAACCGAATTAATTATTAAGTATTTGAGAATTGTGAAATTATTAATGTGCAGATCATATTTGGTAGAAATTTACTCTAACCAAACATGCCAAAGGATAGCTAATAAATCCAGAGAGTTGCCCTGGCAAGTTATGAGCTCCCTCCGCCCAAAGATAAAATCACATCACTAGTTTAAAGGTTAGGTAAGGTTAGGTTTTACAACTATTTGTGGTTTGTAATAAAAAAATGTCTGTTCATGTACAAACATATCCCCAGAGGGTAGCTCTGGCTCGATATGTCCATCAAAAGATAATCTATACATCCAGGGAGTAGCCCTGGCAAATGTATAAGTATCCCTCGCCCTTGAACAGACTAACCACACTTCAAAAACATATATAAAATAACCTTTTAGTTAAATTTAGCACTGTTAGCGTAATAATTTATGAACTAAACATATCCTCAGAGAATTGCTCTGCCATGATATGTCTTCCAAAAGATAACCTATACACCCAGGGAGTAGCCCTGGCAAATGTATAAGTATCCCTTGCCCAAATTATTATTCGTATCTTAGTGCGTTCTCGTCACATCCATCTTTATGTTTCAACGGATATTATACACATGAACAAATAATTTTATATTTGAAACACTGAAGTTTTCCTGTAAATTGATAAATCACATGATAAAAAAAAATTAAAGTTAATTAGTAATGAAAGTGAGAAAAAATAAAAAGAGTGGACGGGTGTAACGGATATTTAAAATATCCGCTGATCCCAATTCTGAATTGAAGGAGAATGACATTATTTCATATTAGATTTAAAGGTTATTTAGTTTCTTCAAGACAACATACGTAATTTAAATTTAAAAGTAATAATTGCTTGGACAGGATGATTATTATACCACATTGCAGAGAGCGAATTATTAAATATTCAAATTAATATATTAATAAATTAATTAATTTAACCTTCAACTTACTCGTACTCCGATTAAGAGTTCTTGACCCGTTTAGTGTGGCTACTTACAGGAGAATGCCCCATTGCAGTGTAATTTGATGCTTTTATACGGTTTGAAAAGACGAATGGCTTGAACGCATGAACTTAGGAACGAACCCAGTGTTACCAACCGATACAAAAACATCGATTATGCTACTACAAAATAATTCACCTTACAATACTGCTGCTACATCGAATGACGCAAGAAACGCATAATCCGATAAAAAATATACATCTTGATACATCACGATTGTTCGTGATAAAATTCTAACTTACTACTATAAATGCGAAAGTAACTCTGTCTGTCTGTCTTCCTTTCACACTAAAACTACTGAACCGATTTAAATGAAAATTGGTACACAGATAGTCTAGAGCTTGAGAAAGGACATAGGTTACTTTTTATCCCGGGAAAATTGAAGATCTCCAGGGGACGCGGGTGAAACCGCAGGCGGAAGTTAATAAATTCTGAAGTTTTTTTCCAGGCAATAGTTTGACTTGAAATCGATACATATATAATTGTCATATCGTCTAATATTAGGGCAAGTGGTCAAGGAACCTAAGACGCGGTGGATGGATCGATATAAACATGAGCATAAGTGTGGACTGCCACTTTGCATTTACAGGAAACATCGACCTCGATATGTTTAAATTATTTAAATCGTACCGGTGTTTAACTAGAAATAGACCCTATGATTGAGAGTTAAAGTTTAAATTAAATCAATCACATAACTGGAAGATTAACTTTTTATTATTGAAAAGTAATGATTAATTTAAAAGCTATCGTGTATACTAGTATTGTTTGACCTAGATACTTTTTATCATGTCATCAATATGTTGATAAATGGCTGTATCTGCGAATTTCATTTACCTTCATATTTTTTACTTTTGCATATTACTGAAATGACGGCTGACAGAGAGGAATGGAAGAAAACACATGTTGTGCCGACCCTGCTTAGAAGAAGAATAATATCATTGTATCTATATTAAAACTAGCTTCCGCCGCTCGGTCTCACCCGCGTATTTCCCGTTTCCGTAAGAAAACTCGGATAAAATATAGCTTTATGTTACTCCAGATAAGGTAGCTTTGTAATGGCAAAAGAATTTTTGAAATCAGTCCAGTTGTTTTTTAGTTTATTCATTTGTGTATTTATTTATTAATATTACCAATATATAAGCTAACATTTCCCTGACACTTGATTTAATATTAGGGGTGCAATACTTTTGTATTTTTATACCTAGGTCCACCTCGTACTTAATCACGATGGGTTATTACCATTTGATAAGTCAATCATTAGATAAGCGTGACGATAAACATACACACGTCCAATCTGACATTTTGTATGTATTGAAATGTTGGAATTTAATATAACCTCTTATTACGTTATCAGGAGAGTCTTTATTGCTTTTTCAGTCGAAGATTTACGGCTGAAGGAAAAACTAGAACATAATTAGGTAAGTATAAAGGTTTTAATAGGTAAATCAGGAAGGGAGTGAAGAGATTTTTACAGGGTCGTCAACGCGTGAGTGACGCCCCTGGTGTTGCAAGCGTCCATAGGCTACGGTAACCGAATCCCATCAGGTGGGACCGTATGCTTGTTTGCCACCTTTATGGTACATTCTCAAAAGAGCTATATAAACTATTTATAGAAGTTTTATTCAAAATGAATAAATAATTCAAAACAGTTATTTTAATAATAGTTTCGGAAAATCCTTTTCGAACTCAACTTAATTACAATCTATACGTAGATAAGCTATTAAATATTAATGCCAGAGTTTCCAGTATTCATACAGTGATGCGAGTTTAAAACGACTCAAAATGTACGTGTATAGTAAACGAGTAGGTATAATTAAATCCGTACATCGTGGGCGTGTACCGAAATGGAAATAATGAACGATTTGTACCTGTTACCGGTCTTTTGTGCGAGCGTTTATAACCACTGAACCGTGTCGTACAAATTTAAGAGCGTGTTAGATACGAACGCTGCGGTTAGGCTGATATTATGTTCTTACCTTTATATATTTTTATAATATTTACTACTTAATTAGACAATAAAGGCATAATTGCATGCAGACATATAAAGCTATCTTCGTTTTTATCTTCTTGGATATCTTCGTGGCAGTCTTTGCGCCATGCATCAGCTCAGACTGCCATCTCCACTACTGTTCAAGTGACTCCACAAATCAGCTGTTCAAGTCATGCAGTGCAACATGCCTTAACCTATAAATGTAGGAGGAGAATGAAACTTACACTGACCTGGTCAGGACTGAGCGAGCTGTCACCGCTGGCATTCCTCTCTTGATTCTGTGCCGTTCTTTCTTGTTTGCATGCTGTGTGATACTCAAGCCTGGTGCGTTCCACCTTCTGGAGGAATTTCGCCCAGGGTTTCTGCGCCTTTTTGAATGCCTCGTCCATTTCTTTGCGCTCTTTTAGCTGGATCATTGACTGTGGACAAGGAAGGTTAGGTTACACGATGTCGACAATAGATATAGTAATGATTTCCTTATTTACTGGTAGCGATCCGCCCGGATTGTGCAATATACTGGTGCAACAAAAATCAGTTATATTTCACCCAAATTACAAGAAATCGTATTAAATTATACAGATAAACCTTTCATTAGATCAAATCAAAGCGTACAGACGACGGGATGTGACTTTATGTTTTTCTATGTAGAGGCATATGCCTCATATATGCCTTTTGTAGACGGCATAGCAATACTCTGAGCACTCCAAATTTAATAAACAGTATGTAAACAAAATGAGTAACAAATTGGCAGCCAAATTCGATCACTGCAGACGGAAATTGTCATGTAAAGGATGGAACGGCAGCTGCGTGCGAGCAACTTACGTAAGTGTCAAACGACATCTCAACTAAGGAAATCAGGAAACGTAGGTAGGTACCAAGTTAAATGTTTTATGTAAAGATTAGAACGCAACGAGTAATTTCACTTAGGCGCGAGCACGAGGCGAGTCAATAACTTTCTCCGTGTTTGTGTTTATCATCAATAAACAAATGTTACGTGGTGGTGATATGATGCGAGGGCACGTCTCCTCACACCGTTCAACATAATGAAATAACCGTGAACACACTGAAGAGGTGAAGATAGTTAAGCCAATGGAACGGGTTGGCAAAGCTCCTAAACTTTGTCTAACTTATCATCATCATCAGCTCTTATACGTCTCCACCGAGGAGCTCGAGCGTCCCCAATAACGAGGGGGATAACCCCCTGTTGATAATAATATCAACTTATCATAATAGGTGTTAAACTTTGACTTTCCTATAGAAACATCCCTCAATTTATTAAAATTTATTGGCTTATATTATAAGTTACATTTGTTGAGGGAATAAAGTTTTAATCTTGCTTGATCGGTGTTTTTTGACAAGTGAATTTGAATTAACACGTACAGCTAATATAAGGCGTCGGATTTGAACAAAAATCTTAACTGCAATTTCATAAATACATTAAAAACAAAGCAATAAAGTAAATAATATACGATTGCCATTGGAAAAGTAAGTGTCGTTCGTATGTATTGTTCATTCAGGCTGTTGGATGATTTGTCGTGATGTATGCGGTGTCACGCCCGCTTAGCTCAAGTTATCTATATAAAATTATGCACAATTGCATAACCGAATTGTATCCACTGTACAGTTTATTGCGACACGTCAAATTTAACCAAAACTATTCATACACCCAACTCTATAGCGTATATGGGTGGCCAACCGCAATCGACCACTCTAATTTAAAATTTTAAGAAATCTCATATTGAATTTTTGAAATGAAAAGAAGAAATATCACATGGATTTAGTCAATAAACAGTAAATCGTGAGTCTATCTATCAAATTAAGCAGCGTTTAAGCTTTAGTAACTAGGTAGCTAAAATACTAAACATAGTAAATTTTAAACAAAGATATTGTATATGTATCTATCTATCTAATCAGCCTGTAGGTAATTACCCTCTGCTGAGTGGCATAGGCCTCCCTCTATTTTCCCCACTTTACACGGGCATGTGCCAATCTCTTCCACTGCCTATACGCTACTCCACCAAAATAGTTTTTAATAGTAGTTTTTTTTACAAAATCGTATCGTCCAAACAAATGGACACAGTACAGTACAGTGGGATGTTACACAGGTATTTACATTAACATATGGATATTGTAGGAACATGGCGGCGCGAGGGAAGCGTTATTACTGCAAATATCGATGTTATTCTATGTTTTCAACCTTGTGTCCAATTGAATGTTAGTCTAGAATATCTTGGCTATACGATTGCTTCTATGTTCAGTGGTGATTTTTTTCTAATCGTTTAAAACTGTGTCGACAAATTAACAAATATCACATAGATCTTTGTTATTTTCTTCAAGTATCGATTATTGTATCTCATATAAGTAATTGTTTTGGATATAACCCAAAAATCTCGTTTGAGTTTGATACAAGACGCTTTATTAAATAGATTCGACAATTATTTTAACGGTAAAATAAGTATATACAAACCATCCTACTAATATAATAATACGAAAATTTGTGAGAATGTATGTTTGTTACTCTTTCAAGCCAGAACGACTGAAAGGATCGTGATGATATTTGGCATAGATTTAAAATATGTTCTGGAATAACACATAGGCTTCTTTTTATCCCGGGCAAATTTAAGATCCCTGGGAACGCACTAGAAAATAATAATTCGATTTATTTATAGATAAAAGTATACATTTAATCAGATATAAGTACAAACTTAGATTAGATCAAGTATCAAGAAACTAGGTGAAGGACTCCATAGGGATGTTCGAGCGTTGAAACTTTTTTAGTTACGCGTTGTCTGGAGTTATTTTCCTATGTTATCTTGTTTGAGCTTTATTTAGTTCGCTATTAGATTTCTTTGTGTAAAAGCAATGTCCCTGGATTGTTCCGAGGATAAGATTTTAGACGATTGTAGATTTAATACTAAACTAACTTAAATATAAGCACATATCTTTCGTGTCAAATAAACAAAAAGAAAATAAATATATTAAAGGACTTAAAAAAAAGGAGGAAGTTCTAAAAGACGTTTTTCTTTTTTAGTTAGGTTAACTGGAATTGCTAGAGTATTTTAAGTGTGACATTTGTCAGTTATAGAATAGAAATACAGAAAAATACTTGTTTGGACAAACTGTCATTTCTTCTCTACTTCTCTCCTTTCAGCAATCAGTAAAGTCATATTTATAGGTGTAGTTTTTTGTAGTTAGTTAGAACTTAGTTAAGTATACAGAATATCGGAATTGTGCCCATTACCAATATAATTGCTTGCGTGTTAATTTTATTACATGCATTACTTATAAAATTCATATGAAATTACTACATAAGTTAATAATACCCACTGATATATAAAATCCGGATTGATTATGAGTACTTGTAGATAAGTTATAAATAAGCATTGATATCAATAAATAATGAGTAATTGTGTTCGTATGTATTAAGTAACATATAAAATATATTAAGTTTACATGTACTGTTAGGATATGTTACTGTATATCTACGGATCTATTTGACTTATTAAATAAATAAATATGAATCAATGTGTTGCTTAGCTCATAAATTAAGAACGACTGCACCGATTTGGCTATTTTCAACATCAAATGTTTGTAAAAATAGAAGTATTCTTATTTCTTATGAAATACTTTACTATACCATAACACAAGCTCACTTTGAAGCTTACTTTGGAATCAGATTGGCCGTGTGTGAAAAATGTCCCAGGATACTTTAAACAGATTCACGGGAATGGCCACGGCCTCTATAAATATAAATACTTTTATTTCCCTTTATGTCCTTGAAAACATTGAAATCCTCTAGTAAAACAGATAAAACCGGGCAACACTGGCTAGTTAATACAGTAGTAAATAATTAGGTATGTAGGCTTCTACGACGCGACAATGGCGGCATAATTGTGTCATTGTCGGTGGCAGACCCAGTGATAACGTTATCACACTGATAAGAGATAATACAATCATTGATATGCCAGTTTAATAGGTATTTAGAACACCATTATGTTGGCACGTGGTCCATATTAATTATATCCTTTCTTTACATAGTATAAGTATAGTAATGTCGCTACCTGCTGTTTAACCTTAGATCTTTTAAACTACGCAACGTATTTTGATTCGGTTTTCAATAATAGGTAGTTGTGATTTAAAAGAAAGGTATATTACCTACGTATAGTTTTAATTTTGTGTTAGGTTGCTATGTTGATATAAAACAATGATTTTTTTTGAGAGGATTGAAAATCAATCGTCTGCTAAATGTGCGAAGCCGCGTCAGGTCGCTAGTACAATTTATAGACTGCAATATGAACTATATATGACTGAAATAGAGATGAGAATGCTGAGATGGTATGACGAGAAATTATAAGATAAGGAATTACTATATTAGAGGAAGTATAAAGGTGGTCCCAATTACGGAAAATATAAAGAGTCATAGTCTTAGCGTTATGTGGAGAGAATAAAGCCACATTATCAAAAATGCATTGCAACTAGCGCCAGAAGGCAGCAGTCGATAGGATAGGAAAGAAATATCAAAGAAAATATGGCATGATTGTATAAAAGACAAGATATATGAGAGATAGTAGACTTGAGTGATACCCGAATTAAATGGAAATCCCTAATAGGAAAATTATGATGTAGGTACTCCTAAATGAATCTCTTTGGCCGTTAGAAACTATTTCATAGAGCACATTCTAGAGGCAATATAGAGTGAGATTATGTATGGAACGTCATTTTTATTTAACGCACGATTAGAGGTGTTTGCACGCGGCGTGTGCGTTTCCGCATATTTGAGCGTCGTTATCGCATATTACGCACAAGAATAGTATCGTATGCCCACCCTATTAGCACTAGGCTCTGGCTGTAAGAGTGAATAACGCAAATTTCTTGTACTTTAGTATTATCTATATATATAAAACTGAGTCTCCGCCTCTGTCTGTCTGAGCGCGATGAACACAAAAAACTACTGAAGATTTTCATGCGGTTTTCCCCAAATTACGGAGTATTTCATGGGGAAGATTTTTATGTATGATACATCAATTTGGACCCGGTAGGTGGCGCTGGTGGGCAGAACGAAGTCTGCTCGAACCGCTAGTTAACTATAAAAGCCATGTAGATTCAAATCCCTGGTTCGTACCTCTGAGCTTAATAACTTGGGTACGGATACAAAAGTGGTTTTCAGTGAAGGAAAACATGCATGCTCGAGAAGTCACATTCAAAGGCATGTAAAGTCCGTCAATACGCTCTAGACCCGAAGGACTATGGCCTGTCCCAGGGGGGCTTATGCTCCTGCAGTGACAAATATGAGCTGATATGATGATGACCGGTATCACCCGGGTTAAGTTTCCCGGGATATAATCATAGCCGATATATTTAGCTTTTTATTACTAAGATATTATTAAATCTGTCAAGTAGTCTCGGGATTACGAACAACAATACATCTTTGGTCTTCTTTAGTTTGATTATATTTACAACCAAAATAGTAGTAAGAACACAGTAGTAGTTTAGCATATACTCGACTGATTCATAAATCATTGACATAAGTCTACCGTTTAGATAACACAAATATCTACTATAAATTAAATACCATTTTCTCGCAATATTTATTACCATGTACAAAATACGATCTGTAAACATACTTAAAATATAAATTTATATTATTTTTTCAAGGACTGTTGCATATGGACTGAGCGTTTGTGATTATTTATAGTATGTAAATAATATTTATAGTATAGGAACCTTGAAATGACAACACTGATTGTAATTTACATACATAATCTATATATTGAAGAACGCAGTGAGGAACGCACTGACTCACAATCATGAGGGTGCACGTTCAAACCCCTGGCCCGTACCTCTGAAGTGTAAAACTTACGTACGGATTCACAACACTGGCTTTCGGTGAAGGAAAACATCGTGAGGAAACCTGCATGCTTGAGATGTCACAATTAAAGGCATGTGAAGTCCGCAACGCACTAGGCGCGCGTAGTGGACTATTGGCCCCCTCGTTGTTAGAGGAGGCTCGCGGTCCTATGAGCTGATGATGATAATGATGATGATGTTTTTCTTAATTTATTGAAGCAAATTCTAACCAAGAGCAAAGGACAATATTCAAACTGACAAAGGTCACTCTTGTTATTTTCACACTAAAAAATATCTGGCCGAGTGCCAGACGATGTTATAAACGACGTTGTTTTCCAAGAGTACCTACGAGAAATCAGTATATATGGAGTGTCAACTTTTTTTTATTATGGGTCAATGTCCTTTCTCGTATGTACTTATTTCAGATTTATATATAGGTAGGTATATATCGGGACAATTAATATCTATTATTTTGATTAAGCCCGACGTTTCGATCAAGTTGCATTGATCGTGTCAATTCCTTTACTTTAGTTTATAACAAAACTAGCTGACCCGGCAGACTTCGTACTGCCCCAATCTATACTTCAATACTAATATCATAAAGCGGTAAAGTTTATTTGTTTGCTTGTACGCGCTAATCTCAGAAACTACTTTCCCGGCAATTATTCCATTATTCTCACCTTTTAAACCTTCCCTGGACCCACACGAACATTTCAAAACCAAGGAAAGATAATCAGTTCAACCGTTCTCGACTTTTTGTAAGACTAACGAACAGCAATTCATTTTTATATATATAGATTATTTTCAAATAAACGCCGTGGTTTAGTGGCGCACGTACAACATCACGCTCATAAGGGTGCAGTTTCAAATCCCTGGCCCATACCTAAGAGTTTTAGTTAATAACACATTCAAACCAGTAGTTCCTTTGATTTGATTCAAACAAACGTAAAGATACATTTTTTTTTGCCAATTTAAATATAACATTGAATAAAACCGCATAGCATGTTACAATGCTAACACATCATTATTCGATTGCGCAAAATTGCATTCTTGAATAAAATGTCGACCTCGGTAAATATGCCTGTATGCTAATAATGCTGATTATAATAAATTCCAACCTTGCACTGATGTAATAAGCATTATTTTTTACATTATTGTTAATCATATAAAAATAAGTAGGTAATATATCGCACATACGGTTTTAATGTCACTCATGCAAATGATGTAGGTAAATATTTAAGGGAACCATTTAAAAATCAACAGCCTATTACAATGTCGAAAAGAACAATATCTTCTCGACTATCCAAATAAAATAAAAATATTCAAATTTGATCTTTTAACTTCATTTGAAGTAAAAGCAAACACCGCGCTATTATTATTATTAAATATTATTAAGCGTAATAATATTAAAAATTACTACCGTAGCGTAGGTGCAGTACAAAATAGTCAATGAAATTTGGCAAAGTAATACTGTATTCTGGAACACCACAAAAGTTACTTTCTATCTCGGGAAAACTGTAGAAACCCCGGAAACGCCGGTAAAACTTCGAATCACTTGTTTCTTATAAATAATATGTATATATTATGACACTTTAATGAACCATGAGAAAACATACACATATAGGTAAAGTCTAAAAGTTACCTAATCGTTTCAAATGTAGCTTGACATAAATTGATATTTAATATGTAGTTATTAATATAAATAATGGCTACTTCAATATTGAACTAGATAGATTAATAACAGGTTTAAGTACATTGGAAAAGTAAGTTTCTACGATATGCTGAGGCTCGACTAATTTGTATTGAGCGTTCTATTTTTTGAACAGTTGGTCTTGGCTTCTATTGCCACCTATGACAAACATTTGAGCGCATGGACGTGCCTGTTTTTGGGTCTGGATATAAATTTAAAAGTTGTATCTAGCATATCAGCTATCTGGTTACAGTACATGTTCTGCTTAGTTCGGAATCAGAATAGCCGAATATGATAAAGTTACACATAAATAAATAAATATCCTGGGACATTTTTCACACACGGCCAATCTGATTCCAAACTAAGCAGAGCTTGTAAAATGGTACCCAGACAGCAGATAAACTACTTTATAGATAATTACAGCCTGACACAGAACAAACAGACATCTTCATGCATACAATACAAATGTTTGTCCTGATGGGATTCGAACCCACAGGATATATTTTTTATCACACTATCCGAGGAGATATAAGTTATTATAGGTACCGATATCTCGTGCGCAAATATGTATAATTTTCAAGACTTGCGTACTAACCAAAATTATAAACATCATCATAATTTTTATAGGCTTCTCATTAATAAACTACGCGTTTTATAGCAATAATAAAAAAATACTATGTACGTTGACAAAACATTAAAAATAGGTTATAACAAGATTAATGAATGTAGCTCTTAATACCATAGTAATAAGAGCCGTCTGTGACATGAGTTGGATGATAGCCAAACGCTGTCATTTTAGTTTGCGTGATTATATAAAGAGGGGTTATTAGAAATGTTGCCATTTATAAATGAGAAATAAGTTACCTTGTTACCGTGTTGAAGTTACGCAAATAAAGGCTAAGTGATTTTTTTTATACCACTAAGGCAGCAAACAGGCATACGGTCCCACCTGATGGGAGGCGGTTACCGTAGCCTATGGACGCTTGCAACACCAGGGGCGTTTTGATGCCCCTTTTTTATAGTGCGAAAAACAGTGGGTAGGAAAAGTCACAACAGTGTTCCAGAACATATTCTATTTGAGTACTTAGTTGCTTCATAATCCCCTTACGTAAAAGAGTAACAGACATCCTTACAAACTTGCGCTTTTATACTATTAGTAGGTTAATAAAAAATACATATATATAAATAATAGTTATAGTATATGCCACACGTGTGTTGAAATTAGCAATAAAATTCGAGTTAACGCCAAAAAAAATCGAAATTTATATACATTTTATGAATATTGACCAATAAAAAAATGCAAATGGCTGTTTATAAGATGTTAGATTGGACACGTTTTTCAGAATGTCAACGACGAGGTGGTCTATCGATGAAATATGGTAATTTTTTTATCAGTTATATTATATTTACTCTCACTAGGTATAGTAAAAATATATTAATAACTAGCTGCCTCCGCGCGGTTTCACTCGCACAGTTCCCGTTCCCGTGGGAATACTGGGATAAAATATAGCCTATGTTACTTCCTGATATTGTAGCTTTCTATTGGTGAAAGAACTATGAAATTGGCACAGTACTTTAGAATTTAGAACAATTTTCACACAATTACATTTCATGCATTGGTTCACTTTAGTATTTCGTTAATCTTATCGGTAATGGTTCACTTCTACATTTGTCTAAAAAGGTGTCTTGTCAAAGGTTGCAAACAGACATATGGTCCCACCTGATGGAAAGCGGTTACCATAGCCTATGGACGCTTGCAACACCGGGGTCACTCACGCGTTGGTGGTACTCCATTGGGAATACCATAGCGTGGATATCCAGAACGCGGGCAAACTGAGAGGCTAAATTAATAATATAATAGATAAGAGACTGAACCTTTGTTCGTCAAACCATTAACCTCTTCAATGGCTATTTAAAAAAACAAATAACGGATCTTCAGGTCATTACCTTGCTGGAGTCAACGTGCCAAGATTCCATTTAAGGATACGTAGCCAATAAAACAATGTGACCAATTATAAAAGCCTACATAATACACCGTAATAGACCAGCTGTTCCGTATTTCCGTACAGGCATCATTATAAATATCAAACTTGGTCGTGTCACATAATTTTCGGCCATAATGTACATAAGCGTAGGAGGGTCTCGACCGGCGACGTTACAGCTTATATACTTCTAATCTTCGAATTTATTCGCAATGCAAGCAGTCTACCAATTGAATTGTGCGAGCGCTGATCTCAGCGACCATTAGTAGTGTAAACTTTATTGTTTACACTATATATGAGAAATAAGAAAGTAATAAAAAGTAAATAACATTAATTTAGTTCAGCCGTGGTTACAACAAATTCTATAGGTCGCTACTTTTGTTAGTGTCGTTAGTGACTTCCCGCGACTTTTCTCGCGCTTCCGGGGTCAAATGTCCCGAGATAAAGAATAGCCTATGTGTTTCACATCCCTTCAGCAGTATCAGCGAGAATGACTAACAAAGCACCTTCCCAACATTCGCATGTTAGGAGTCTAATGGCTATCATGTCGATGTAGACACCGGCATAATCGGGTCAGGAGCGGGCTTTTAAGTGATTCAGGGATTTCGAATGTGACCTTTTGACATCAAAGGAAAAGGTGTAATTGAGTTTTTGCATATTTTCACGTTGAGATACGAGGACACTTAAGCTTATGTACTGTAGGGGAAAGGTTCCGGATTATATAGTAACATTGACTTGAAAATCTTACGTACTCAAAGGGATTTTGGCCCGAAGAGAGGGGACATAAATAAAATAGCTTTCTTAAGCCCAAGTCTGTCTGTAATACTGGCGATCTGACTTGACAAGGCGTTGTGACTCGATTCCACGTCTGGAATATAACGCTTATGAAGAATAAGAGCATGTGGTGTAAAGTCTAACATTATTATTGATTTTAACTAGCTTCCATCCTGCTGTTTCACTCGTGTTTATGTCTTTTTAACCAAATTTTTATCAATATACCAGCTTCCCCACCCCGCAATTTCTCTCTGGGCCTTCAATTTTCCCGGGATTTGAATTAGCCCACATATTAATCTAGGTTATAAACTATCTGAATTCCAAATCCGTTCAGTAAGTTTTGCGTGAGGAGTAACAAACATCCATCGATACTTTAAATAAACATTTCGCATTTATAATATAAGCAGGTTCTTTTTTACGTTTATTTTATACTTCAACAAAGTAATTAACTTTTGTCCGTCGTAAACAAAACGAGTAATTATTATCGGGTGTCAGCCCGCGTGAGTGCCTGCCGGGGCGAGGTAAAAACAATTTCAATTGTGGATATGGGAAATTAACCATGGAAATGGTAATGTTCAATTACTACAGATTCTGTCCATCCCGGGACAAACGATTGTCTGTTTGTTAATAATATAATAATAATAATAAATGGATATGGATAGAATTTAAATAATAATAAAATAGCCTACTTATAAAACAGGGAAAATTGAAAATCTCTCGCTAATGATAGTTTTACCACTGTGTGGAATCTAGTTTCTAAGGTACCTAAATAGAAACGTAGTATATGTAGATGTAAGTCACTTTGTCTATCTAATTACAAGCGTTTCATAGTTTGGAAACTTTCGAGTTCAAGCTTTATTTAGTTTGGAATACATTTTGGAAGTAAGAACGTCCTATTCACTCTTACTCTCTCGGATATTTACTCTTGAAACAAGTTGCCCAACCGCATCATAAATATCGAGGACTTTCGGGAACTTGAAATCAGCTGACGCAACATAGTATGATGGGGACTGGGGTCTCTAGTACTACTCTGTAATTTATCTATAGGATCTATGGATGGGGTTCCACAAACACTCAACACGTGAGTTTACATAGGATCGACGTCTTTTGAATTTGGTTCTATTTTAGGAAATATCCTTTTACTGAAAAGAAAAAATGTAGGCGACTTTTTTTATCCGATTTATTTGTGACTAACTTTCGCACCGCAGTTTCACTTGCCAAATTCCATTTTTCAGGAATATGCGAATTAAGCTAGCTTCCATTTGTTCTGAACGGATTTTTAATATCTATATCTAAGTTTTTGTTTTTTTAAAGTATTTTCAATCAAAGAAAGAATAAGTAGGTAGGTATTTTAGTTGTAGATTCAATTATTATTTTACATATTAGAGACACAACAGTTAGATTTAAAAATAAAAATCCTATACATAATTACTATATATTGCAATAATTATGGTAGTAATATACCGCATAATTATACATCGTTCAGGGCCATTAGAGGGTTGTAGAAATGTCAACTGTCGCTGTCATATGGTGCATTATGAACAATATTATTTCACTAGTTTCCGCCCTACGGTTTCATTCGTTTTTCCAAGGGTCGATAAACTTTTCAAAGATAAAAAATATCCTTTGAATCATTCTAGTACATATTCTATTAGTGTCCAGTTTAGATTGATGAAACTGGACACTAACTTTCACTGCCTTTACAGTTGCTCCCTTTTTATAGGGTCGGCAACGCGTGAGTGACGCCTCTGGTGTTGCAAGCGTCCATAGGCTACGGTAACCGCTTCCCATCAGGTGGGACCGTATGCCTGTTTGCCACCCTTGTGGTATAAAAAAAAAAAATTATTCAGATCAGTCCAGTAGTTTTGGGGCCTATTCAATACTAACAAATAAATAACAAATCTTTCCCAATTACATTTTAGTAATGTAGATATAGACTGACCGGTTGGCTTTGTGGTCAGTGACCCTGACTTTTAAGCCACTGGTTGTGGATTCGAATCCCATCCAGAACAAACATTTGTGGGCATGAACATGTCCGTTTGTCCGGTGTATGGACGTAAACATAATGAGATAAAATAAGTAGTTATCATACAATTTTTTTTTTCGACCGGATACTGAGAGGCATACCCACTAAAAATCTGTCGGTGATCCTCTATGCTTTTATGCAGATGACACGGGCGCACTAGTGTGTTTCAAGCGCGACATCTGCAAGCTGACCCCAGTTTTAAAAGCCGGGGCCTCCGCGCCAAGAAGGAGGGGACCAGGATCACTTGATATGATACTATAGCACAAGCTCTGCTTAGTTTGGAATCAGACTGGTTGTGAAAAATGGCTCAGGATATTTATTAGACTAAGCTGATATAAAAGTCAGTGCAAGATTTTAATAGTACAATGTCTTATCCATGTTATTGCTGCTACTGAGTTGTGACTTTATGATAAATAGTACACAAATAGATAAGTTGAACCGCAAACTGCGCATTGTTCCTTCACATTACTGACTAGTGTCTGTTATTATATGTAAAACTAACTACAGACGCGGTTTATTGAATTATTTTAAGTTTTAGTAAATGGATATCCTAGGACATTTTCATAAATGGCCAATCTGATTCCAAACTAAGCAGAGCTGGTACTTTGGTAGCCAGACTTACATCCAAACCCTGAACAAACACATTTTAATGCATTTAAATGTTTGTCTTGGGTGTGATTCAAGCAGGGGCGTAGCTACCGCCGTATCTGCCGTATCAATTATACGGGGCCCCCTGGCCACTGGGGCCTCGTGTGAGAAATCTTTACTCTTCATAAGGGCCCCCAACTAATGATTTATACAGGGCCTCGTCATGGCACGCTACGCCACTGGATTCAAGCAATCGGCGGGTTGAAACTTGAAAGACAGGGCCATAAACATGTCCTTTCTGGTTACCATATTACAAGCTGGGCTTAGTTTGATATCAAATTGCGTCTGAAAATTATGCCCGGATATTTATAAGAAAACACGTATTTCCCGGGACATTTCCGGCCGTCTGTCGGTCGGTCACGGACATTCTCCGATACCGGACTATTATAGTAGCGACCAGCTCGCGCCGTGTATAATTCATGAGTGGCCATGTTGGTTGGAATGCGATGCGCATGCGCATGCTCTGTTGCGCACTTGACTTCAAGACGAAAGCAAACTTATCCTTAATCCTCTTAATATTATGTTGTTTTGCGCATAAATAAATTTATAATATGGGCAAGTGTCTTAAGAAATATCGTGAATTTTGCAATGGTTGATCGAATGATTTGGGCACTGCGAAATGGGACACAGACAAAATATGCTGTGTATCACCTGTAATCTAACTAGATAACCTAAGTAATCTCAATTTGTATGAAGACCAACGTGTCACTTAAATTTTGACGTCCGAAGGCAATAACGGTCGATCGTGTACTGAATTACACAAAACAGTCATTTCTGCTGCTTTTTGACACGCGAAGTACCTAAGTACATACCTACACTCGCGACGTCAATTTAGATTATAGGTCTGTGGTATTTATTAAAAAGTATCTTAATATGTATATAAACATTTTCGTCTATCCTATCAGTCGTTAGGAAAAAGTTTTATCAAACATCCATCCATGGATGTAAATATCTATATAAGTATGTATTTAAAAAGTAGTATATGTAGTATATCAGCTATCTGGTTACCATAACACAAGCTCACTTTGATGCTTAATTTGGAATCAGATTGGCCGTGTGTGAAAAATGTCCCAGGATATAAATGTCCCAGGATATCCTTTCTCACACAGATTCGCATTTATAAAAGATTAAATACTTTTGCAATTGAAATGTACATAATAGAAAGGTGTTAGGTTTTCTATTCATTTGAGTATTCAATACCCAGATACCTGGCATGTTAGTATTTACATAATTAATGTGCATTCTAGAGGTGGTTGGAGGAAATCGCCGGTTCAATGACCTTTTCAACATGCGGAACCACGCTTCGACTTTGTAAAATAACCATTTATAACGCTGGACACTGATTTTGTTTCACTTTTGTTGTTTAAAGCCGATTTACTTACTAGTTAGGATATGCCGTTTAATAAACAAATTTTAAATACCTAAATAGGTGTACGTTTTCTTTTCGAAAAGCAGTATTTTTTTAGCAAGGCATATATAGACGATATAATAATTTTTGACTGGTAATAAGAGCTTGTAAGGTCGATTTGAATAAATCATATTTTAATCTATAATTCAGTCGAATTTAGAACCTCTTTCTTATCTTTTAAGTTGGTTAATGAACAGGAACTACGGGGGTGTAACCGCAGGCCGGAAGCTAGTTTCATATAATTTTGATCTCAACCCTCAAACTCTTAAGACACTCTAAATTTAAGACGTAAAATTCAAAGATTATAAAATAAACAGTCAATATTTATAGTTTCTAACATTTAACTAGAATTGTTCATAATAATAAACACGTAGTTAAAACAATTTACTGTTTGGTTACTTGTAGTGAGATTACGTGCGTATGAGTAGGGTTGCCACGCATAAAAATCATAGATTTACTTAATCCAAATGAGTCGTAATTACATATGTGTAAAATCATAAAATAAAACACGTAGCAAATTTTGTTGAAACTATAAGTAAGTACCTACATAAAATATTTTTTAACTAAAAAAAAAATATTTTTATTGCCTACAAAGACAGACGAGCAGTCGGCCCACCTAATGGAAAGTGGTCACCGACGCCCATGAACAACGGCAGTTTTTAGAGTTCATCTTATAGAATTTTAGGAGACGTAAATATGTATAAACTAATGTATTCTTTAATATGCAAGGTTAATTTTTTGAACTTAAAGTTAGTCAAATACATATGTGAGCAGGCGGCGACCCTAAGCGAGCGGCAAGTGGCAAACGTGCTCAGTTCAAACGGTGCCGCCCGCGCCGGCGGCGGAGGTTGGCGCTGGTCCAAATCGCCAGAATATCGGATTACAGTAACATCATAATGTAATATTTATCCTGACAGGTGTACTTTGTATTCAGTAGTTCAGGAAAGTATTGGAAAAATCAGAGAATTCATATAATTCGTAGTTTCACATTAGAAACACGAAAGTTTGTATGTGCCTATGGATGTTTGTTCCACTTTCACGCAAAAACTACTGAAATGGATACTTTGGATGACATTGGGAATACACGTAGTTACACCTGGATTAATAAATAGTCTACTTGTTATCCAGGGAAATTTTAAAATCTCCCGGGAACGGGATTCATCACTCAAAAACTTTCGCATATAAAATTAAGTAGGATAGTAGGTACGGTATGATAGTAGAAGATATAACAATTTTTATTTTAGACTAGTGGCTTCCTGCAGTTTTACCCGCGTACCCGGGAGATCTTCCATTTTCTCGTGATAAAAAGTAGCTTATGTCCTTTCTCAGGCTCTAGACAATATGTGTACCAAATTTCATATAAATCGGTTCAGTAGTTTTAGCGTGAAAGCGAGACAGAAAGACAGAGTTACTTTCGCATTTATGATATTAGTATGGAAATATGGATTATATATTAGTTTCATTTCACCTTTTTAATAGGTACCTATATCTTTCAATATTATTTACCTTTTGAGAGCACTTAATTTAACTTGCCCGTCTACTTCGATAGGTATTCTAGACATAATAGCACCTGGAATGCTCTGAATTATAGATGGGAACGTTCCAAATACCGTCGAAATTCTGAATAATGAATTCACCCGATGGAATTTACTGTTTATGGCCTGTCGGGTGAAATACATATTTTATTTTTACCTACCTGACTGAATTTTACCGCTTGTTTTTAGGGCTCCCTGGGGTTTCTAGTTTATCTAGAATATATCCTTCATAGTAAAAAACAAAGTCGCTATTTGCTGGATGTTTATTCGCTTTCTTCTTCTTAACTTTACTTTAGTAAATTGCACATATGCCAAGTCGGGCGGATCGCTAGTATTCTATACGTAGTCTAATTAAATTCAATCCCCGGTCTTGTCTATATGGTATGGTTTGTTCTAGACATGATAGTCTTGGGTGAGTACCTAATTTAATTGTAAACCTTAGTGCCTGCTTAACGCCTTTAAAAGTAACTCCTATCAAATCAGTTTTATACTCAAAAATTTACATTCTTAAGAACACATAAGGGACCTAATATTTACGTTACTTAGAGTAGAAAACGCTTTAGCAATGATAGTTCTCATCTACCTAAATCAAGGTACTCACCTTATGATACGTGTCCTTTTGCCAGTTCTTAATTTGGGCCATGACGTCATTGACGAGACGGTCGCGCACGCTGAGGTGGAGGTCTGATAGCCGTTCGGCTTCCACCATGCCACCCTTCCACGCCGCTTCCATTGTGCCGTATTCTGGGCCTGGAGATGAAGAAGCAAAGACAAATAATGTTGGTTAGTTCAGCATTTTTGAAAAGAGTAATTGCTAAGTTTATTGGTGGCTCTTCTCAGCAAAAGCCTTCCGAGCCGAGCATTAGAGTCGACGTTTCATAAGTGCCTGTGAAGGCCATTTGAATCTATAGATAACTTTACTTCATTTCATTATAGCCTAGCTACAGAAATCCTGAGATACCATAGTACGTGAGTACATATTTTGCCACAGTATAATATAGGTACAATGGAAGTAAATATTTAATACCCTATCATATGACTTATTTTATGATCTAAAGTAACTACATCCTTTCAGGCGTTGCGGAGTTATGTGGTTATAAATACACAAACATTAGCATTTATAAAATTGATTATTCTGCATCAACCTCAAATGATTGGGAGAAAAACAAACATATTTAAACCAAAATTTAACGTCGATTCGGCTCGAAGGACCAACTCGCAAAAAAAGTTATGAATCACTAACTTCCTGTTTTCTAAAAGCTTTAATTAATGTTCAACAATTTGTATTTAATTATGTTAATTGTTATTTTAATGGCGTTTAGAAACTTTTGGTCGTTTATTTATTATTAACAAAGTGCCTAATCCCAGCACAGTAACGGTAGGCAGTTGATTACAATTATTTAAATCATTTGCTACCGCTAGAGTTTCTACAAACGATAATATATCCAACAAATAATAACATAAAGCTCAGTATTGAATATAGAATATTGCATGAGCAATGAATCTAGTAAAAGGGGACCCCCCTCGCTATTTAGTAAGCAATTTGCTTTGACAGTTTATTAATGCAGATTCATATTGTGGTTTTAACGGTACATTTAGTACTAAGTATTTAAAATCCTAACAATAGCTTCCTTTGGGTACTATTATATGGTGGATTTTTAGATTTCTGGAGAATAAATTAGCTATGAATTTTTATCAAGGAAATACCAACCGTAACTCTGCGATAACCCGACTTTTAATTCGTTATCAAACATAATAATGTTCATATATTAATAATAATCAAATAGGTATTTTGTAGATCGAGTTTTGGTAAAGCGTAGTATACAAATAGGCTCATAATTTTATAGATGTTTTAATCATACATTAATCCTATTTAACGGCCTATTACTACCGCTATTTGAGGTTTAAATAATAATTAACTCATTAATTTTATATTATAACTGCAGTTGTTTTATAGTTTTAAACGTACATACGTAATCAGAACCAGTATCATCATAGCGCCTGAAGGCAGGGCCATTTTTGCAAGAACACTTTCATAACCAATTCATAATAAACTTGTACTTGTTATGACATAACAACTGTGCACCGGTGCCCCAATAACCGTTACGCACACCATTCGAAATTTAAACGCGCCAATTCGTATAACATTCGAAATTTCAATGCGCCAATGGTGACACTTTCGATTTTTGAATTGCACCAATGAGGCACGTAAAAATGCGGCCATGTCGATTTCGTACGCGAGTTGCGCTGCGCATGCGTTCCCCAAAATCACACCCGTGATTCGAATTCGCGATTAATCGTTATCGAATCGAATTCGATCCTCTGAATACTCGATAGACTTTCGTTTTCGTTGCATTCGTTTTACATTCAGGATGCATCCGATTGCACAATTGAAGAAAAAGTGTATTTTAAATTGACTTCGCACTTTGTTTTAACAATCGCTGTGAATTTCGAAAGCTCATGAATTATTTCATCCTCTTTCACTCCGTGGCCTCCTGGTTAAATCATAGTTTTCCTCTAAGAAGCTTAGGATTCCTGGAAACCCGCAACCAAGATATATATGTATATGTACTGGATTCAAACATTATCTGCGTTTCAGGAAATCTAATATTCTACTTTGATACATTAAAATAACAATAATTCGATCAGTAAAGTTTTATTTCGAAATTTCATGTAAATAAATAGCTTTACCCCTATTCTAGAACGTATTCAAACTCTGTGCCTTTAAGACCCTTTTGACGTTCTTTGGTGATAGAGTAATAAACATCCAAACTTTTGCATATAATAATAACTAATAAGATACATAAGTAAGATATAATATACATAGGTATATAGCGATAAATATTACGTAACAAATTGTTAAACATTATTTACAACCGATAAATCAAAAGGTAGTCCTTTAGATAAGAACACGGTAATGATAACGGAGTTTACTTTAAACTTTATCTTTTTACCGTAACTTTATCAAATCTATACGTATAGTATAGGTACGTATAGATTTGATAAAGTTATCACAAATATCATCAGTGTTGGTGAAATGGTAGATATGTATCACATTTTTTTATTTATTGCCCGATCAATTATATTTGTTTTCAACCGGATGTATTTATTATGTAAGTACGAGATAATTTATGTTTTCGTAATATTTATTTTAGATCTGTATTTATTTTTGTATTGATGAAGAATAATTTTACTTGCCCAAACTAAGCGGGCGGCTAATACTATGAAAGTATTTTTGAGGGAGTCTTTAATTCATCTAATGTTATCGCCCCAACAAAAATACACATTCTGTGAAAATTACAATTGTCTATGAGATACTACAACCCGGACAGACAAACTTATACAAACCCTTAATTCTTTATTTATGAAAATTCGGATAGAAAACGTCACACGCTACCTCCTAGTACGATCATAAAAAGAAAATGACGACGAAACATTTCTTTCACCAATTTAATAATTGACTGCTGTTTTTATTTCTTTTCCTCCGTGACAAGACCCGCCGTCGGCACGGTAAAAGCTTACCATCACGCCCCATTTGCCGCACAATGGAGCCGGTCAGAACAAACACACTATGCTCTTGTTAGCTAACTGGTTTAAGAATGAACGGCTTAATACATTGTAGTTTAACAATAGATTTTTGAAGGGCTTGGTAACCACGCATTGAAGCTGTCCTAATATTTGGAGTCAGTGTTTGAATAATGAAACAAATCTGTTAGCTGGTTTTAAACGATAAAAATTATCGCCGGTACTTCGTCCTGAAACTAAATTATTCAAATATTTATCCTGTGGAGATCTGACGCTGGAAAACTGCAATTAAATCATAGAAATTCTCGAATCTTACAAATGTTATAAATACAGTTTGTGAGAATGTTTGTTACTCTTTCATGCAACGGTTGAAGGGATTGCACGGGACAGAGTTAGAATATAATTTGGAAACGTAACTCCTTCAGTTGAGCATTTCATGATTAAAAGTACCTACCTATATATTTAAGTTAGTAGATGTATACCAGCTTTATACTCCACGGTCAATAAGCATTCATATCCAAGTATTTCCAAAGGTTCCTTTAATCAATGGATATGCGTATGAATGCGTTTCCGGTACTAAACAGAGATATCAAAAAGCTTATTGATGTACCGGTTTATCGCTGGCGTAATAAAATATTAGTGTACGAGTACCTACTTACACAGTTGATATTCTTTATAGAGGCATAAAATCAATGTATAATAAGTGCTTTAGACATTATGCGTGCTTATTCATATTTGTTTTCTAAAATGTTCGTCGGTGGACAGAACGAAATTACCCTACTTAGTTATAGGTACTTATATGTCTGTCCAAGCATGTAGAAACGGCTGAACGAATTTGGATATGGTTTATTTAGGATTCATTTTGATACAATTAATTATAGGAAAATTTAAGATTCTCAGGCATTATATCTCCTAACTTTAAAGTCCTTAGGAGTTCAATTCTACAACAGAACAATCAGAAGACTTAAGCTACAATCCTTACCTTTCTCTATAAGATCGTTCCATTTCTTCGCCCATCCCCGTAAACTCTTCGCGTATGTCTTCTCAATGTCTGCCCTCTCCTGGACTAGGGCCTGGAGTTCGCTGCACAGCCTGTGGCCATCGTCTACCCTCCTGGTGGTCCGCTTGTAGTTACCAGGCTCCCAGAAAGAGTCGGAGGTGACTGTGAGCAGTGCTTGCTCATCGCTGTGGTGCGACATGGCGGTGCGACACTCACACACCGCCCCTCTGGAATAGACGAGAGGAATAGGTGAGAGAGACAATATTATATGTTCATCCCTTTCGTATTACATTTGGAGGTACATATTAGAACTACCATGACACGTTGGTTGACCTAGAAGACATGGTTGTGAAAAGTGTATTTACGGGATTAGTGTGTTTGTTGCCTAAGTAGATAGTATTACGATCATTCATGTTTAAAAACTTCTGATCTTAAATTTATAATCCAATAGAAATAGAAAACGACTTCTCCACATTACTATAAATACCTAAAGATCCTGGGTTATTTTTACACACGTCCAAACTAAGTAGAGCCTGTTCTATGGTAACTATATAAAACTAGCTATTTAATTCCAGACACAACAAACAGCTCATGCAAACAAACGTTTGTCCTGTGCGGGAATCGCATCGACCGGCAGTTTGAAAGTCAGGGTCCACCACAAAGCCAACCTGCCAGCCACACAACAATAACTAATCATGTCGCGATAAAATATCAAACGATGACGCTAAGCAGAAGAGCGGCTCATAAAAATGGCGGCGGCAGTGGAATTCTAGTGAAGTAATTAGCCCCTTTGTGATGGAGGCGCAAATGTGACGGCAATCTATCAAGGCGGATCCAAACAATGGAACAAGCACCAGACTCCTCAGATATCCATCACTGTCCAACTGCAGGTTCCTTATTTAATATGAGGGAAATTGGCTGACTGCTAAATTACAAGCGCAATTTTACTGTCAACGATAGGGATCTAAGGTTTTAATGCGCAAAAGTTAACCTTATGGCTTACGCATGAAGGATGGATGATAGAATAATGAATTTCTGTGCTTTATTGCCGCTGTTTAAGATTTCAAACGACCAGCATGGGCTTTAGGAAGTGAAATTCTATCTTCTGGTATATTTTATTCATTGAATTTATAGGCTAATGATGGACCCCAATCCTCTACCCCCCAAAATATTTCAGAGCCCTAAGTCAGTTTAGATCCTATGGAATTATATTTAAAGTTGCTAAGCTACTACCGGTTCGGAAGTCTACTAGAAGGCATTCAAAAGTCAAATTCCAAGTCCAGTTCAGGTTACTAATTAAACGTGTCTTATACTAGGAATACCGACATAATAACAGGAATCCATTGCGGTTAGATACATAGTAAATTAAATTGCAGGTAAAATATTATCCTTACTAAGTATATAAATGAGATAATTAACTGACATCATGGCTATGTTGATACTCATCTTGTCGTGAGCGCATATTTATATGATCTTTAAAATTTTATGGGAAATTAAGAAAACTACTTCATACTGTTTCAATATATTTTTTTGAGAAAACAAACGACATAAATCAAATGCAATAGATATTAATAGTCAGTTTACACATATACATCGAAAGTTACCAGTTATTTGAGTTCGATATCAATCTTTATCAATACTAATAAATAAGCGTCCAATCAAAAAGTTAAATTCTAGCGTCCCCTAGGGTCGTAAACAAATAAAATTACAGTCCTCTTTTTTTAGGAACTGCATAGATCATAAGAAATATTATGTTGTTAATAAAATATGTCAAACCGCGAGAGTTCCGAGAATTAACGACCTAGAAAAACTTATAGTTCTTTTGCCTTAGATCCCTGACGGTGACCTCCCCCACTTTTGTACCCCCCAACGGTTGTAAATCACTATTATATCACCAGGTAAGTACAACAAGTGTTTATCACCTATAAATCCAATGATAACACAAACACGTCATGGCTGATGATGAATAGCGTCATCACCGAGAATACACGACCGCCTCGAACGATAAAAATGTTCATTTACAATTATAATTATCACATAAGTACGTGTAATATAATGCCATTGATTATATATTCAAGAATCCCATCGCGTCTCGAGAATACGTAATGACCGAGACCCGATGACCTAGTGTTCTTGGGTAAACAAATTAGGTAGGTAGGTAGGTACCTACCTAGTAATCTTAAAGAAGAATAATAGCTGTAGGACTCTATCGGATTGCAAACTAATTTGAGTTTATATGCGAAAGTAACTCTGTCTATTACAGTTTCAAGCGTAAACCACTAGTTACTGGATTTTGATGAACTAGATCTTAGGAAAAGACGTAGGCTAGTTTTTATCTTAGGTCTTCCACTTTACTATTCATGAATTTTCATGTTTACTTATATTTTAGTCCACTAAAACCTTAAATACTAGCAAATTTTACGACAGAAAACTAAGCCAGCCAACATGTCCATTAAAATTATGGTCGTAAAGACCAAAAAATACTTACACTTTCGCATTAAATTTTAACTAGTTCACCGAGTAAGTGTAATGACAGAGTTGCAAACCAGTTCATTTTAGGGTTCCGTACCCATAAGGTAACGGGACCCAATTACTTAGCCGCCGTCTGTCCGCACGCCTGTCTATCTGTCTGTCAAGAAGCTGTATCTCGTGATCCAAAAGGGGGAACAATTGAAATTTTCACATAATGTGTATTTCTGTTGCCACTATAACAATAAATAATATGAAAATAGGGTCTCCTATACTGGTTTCTTGAACAAAATTGATTTCTAAAGTACCTACATAGTATCAAATCTTGTACGATGGTACGGAACTCTTTATGAGAGAGTCCGACTCGCACTTGGTCGTTTTTATTTTAATTTTTTTTATTACAGTTATAAATCTGCGTGATTATACCATGATAATATTATGCCAGTGAGATGGTGCAATTATCAAGTTATTCGCGAAAGAAACTGAAGATGAAGAAAGTAAGAAATAGTGATGACTGGAACAACTATCATAAGTTCATATCTTACCAGAACGAGATCAGTAAGTACATACGCAGTTTTCCTCACATTCCCGGGGATAGTCAATTATCCAGGGATTGAAAGTAACTATCTGTGTTTCAAATTTCATACAAATCCGTTAGGTAGTTTTTGCGCGAAACAGTAACACTCACAAATATACGCATTCATAATATAAGTAAGATGCTTCAGTTGGAGAAGAAGGAGTAGCTTCAGATTTCATCTTAATAAGTACCTTAGTGTACCTGAATTTAGTAAATAGCTTTGAATTGAAGGATGGTAAAAGGAAAACAGAAAAAAGTAAAAGTGGTAAATGACAAGCAAAAGACTTAAGAAAAAAACAAAGCAGAAGATATATTAGAAGAATCAAAGTAAATATCTAAATATCTTCAAATTCACACCACACTTTAACATAACCCTGAGATAGAATTAACAGCCGCGCAGTAACTTCAATTAATATTAATAAGCATAACTAACATCTCATTAATACACATCCGAGGAACATATTTCTTCATCATTAAAAATCCTTAATGCCAAGGACGGAATAATATTAATGTCTTAAAGCATTCTTAGAGTAAGAAAGAACACTCATAAACACAGGTCCATATAAGAAATCATGTTTGTCATATGAAATGAAGTCCTATTGCTAAATGACAAGATTTAAATTACAATGGGTAATTGTTGGATGTAAATTTTTTTGCGATAATACATAGAAAATACTGGAATTATAGTTAACGCTAGACGTGACAAATTTCAAAAAATTGTTTCAATTCTCATGATTTTAGCATGATACTGACACCTCTCTAAAATCCACGGACTCCACAGTAGACAATTCAAATTAGACTTCTAAAATAATAATGTTGTAAATCCTTTTAATTTTATTATTAGTATGATTACCTTAATGATTCAATCGATAGAAATAAAATCGGACAAGTATGTTAATCCGTAACTATAAATAACAGATATTAGATTTAATAAGCACTTATTAATAGAACCTTTAATAAATAAAGCTACTTTAATGACACGTTGACTACGAGCAAAGATCGTAAAGATTTCCTAACGGTATTAACATTTACTTTACATCTTACTACTAAGCGAAACTAACATACAGATTCGCAAAAAGATAACCCAAATAAAAGTAATTATCATTCTCATCACCAAATCGGCGATTTAAAACATAACCTAAAAACACCACAAGGCACTTAAAAACTTTCCACGTACAAAATATACGAAAAAAAAACCAGAACTATTCAAATATCACATTACCTAAAGTACTGGAGCATATGATGCACTTTCCCCTTGCACTGGCCACATTTCCGTCTGTTTTTCACTTTTGTCATCACTTCAAATCGACCGGTGTCGGAGAATCAAGCGACATGAATCACTTGTGGGCTGAGATTGGTCGTATTCCTCCCACGGTCGTCTCTGATGCGATAACAAGTGGTAAACAAACAACGCTATTCTATTCATAGACAAGGATGCGTAGATTGAATCGTTTACACCGCACTCAATCAGATTCTACCGACTCTTTTTTATGTCGATGACGTTGTGGCGAGCGACTTGTGCAACTCCAACGACAATCGAATTTGCCGTTTTGCAAGAAAACATGCGAGACGCATTAGCGCTTGATATTATCGTTAGCGATTTGCTAATTGAACAATTGATCAATATCGATAAAATTGATTTTATCGACGACAATTTTGTATATTGCTCACTGAATCTTTATCTATTTTTAATCGCGACGGGTCAAAAAGAACGATGCGAAGTAAGACAACCCGAAAAAGATTTAGAAGCCAATTTTGAGATCAGCTGACATCATCGGGCCGAAAATGACTCATTTACTTTGACACAGCGAAAAAATGCATGTTATAAAAACCACAGTGATGTAAAATTCGAACACTATTATAAATACACACAACACACAGTTTTAATTTGATCGAGGTTGTACAAGTAATCCGATCTCGAAACTCGACAGGCACCGAATGATATCTCCTACAGTCTAACTAGAATTGTACGAGCGCCGAAACAATGCCGTTGACAAAAACTATCAAACACTAAATTGAACTCTAAACCTATGCTACTTGGGAGGCAAATTGACTGAAAAACAACTTGTTGAAGTTTACGAACCAAACGGCCTTGTGGAGCATGGAGTTGATTCATTCAAACAAGTTAATATTATGGAGTGTTTCACACGAAGCGTTGTGTCTAATTGTGAATTTGCAAATAAGAATAGGCGACTACAATTCACGTATTCTTATTATGTCCCAAGATCTCAACAGATCATGTATGAGATAAGAGCTGAGAATAATCTAATGTCATGTGACGATAGTAGTGTCGATAGCAGTTTTAAAAGAAGCGATAAAATGGATGTACTTAAGTGTAGCATGAGCCATGAATAAGATATTGATGGTTGTAACGGTAACGGTGGAAACGAAACCATCAATAATGTTCATGCTTATTCAGCCGGAGGACTCGTTGCAAGACCCATAAACAGTGCACTGGCCATGTGTAAAACATAAAAACCATTTCCCACGAGAGGAGCCTACAATGTAGAAATGCTAGTAAAATACATTGTCTCGCTCACTCGTATTGGTTTCTTAACGAGTAACTATCGGAGACGTATCGATGTATAGAGATTTGTCGCCTGATATATGATATAACGTAGATTTATTAACAAGAGCATGTAGTTTATGTCAAAGGAGTAATAGAATTGCTGAGTGCAAATGGAAATATAATGATTATTGACTTTGCTCTGTTTGTGGTTGAAAATGAATCAAAGGTGTATAGTATACTATGATGTCATAGAACTATTCCAATTATTTAAAGGTTAAATGGCTTATTAAAGTTTCTTAGGAATTCTTCGCCTGCTTAGACAATCGGTCGCAAGTATGGAATTTTGTAAAGTTCTTTATGATAATTATGACTTTTATAGAAAACTGCCGTATATGGATACATGATGTGTTCCTTCTCCTTCCTTGCAGCAATTAGGATATATCACATATGTTAAGCACAATTGTTTTTAGGTTAGTAGAAGATCGGAAAGCTACTCTAAATAGAAATTAATAAGTCCTATTTTCCCAAGGTTGTACATAACCCAGCTACTCTGAAATTCATATATTCGTTAGTGTAAACAATAAAGCTGTCTATCGCGTCTGCAGCATCGCAATACCAGGCAACTTGAATGCTACATTTGAAGGTAGTAAATCAAAATGTGTCCCGACCATTCGCAACTAGACGGCTTGGCGTCAGATCTCAAGGGGGAGGTTGGGTGGGAAAGGGAGATTGGGTCAAATGGGAGCCGGTGGAGGGGGGTGTCTGCAAGTGATAAACAACCATCTGTCCAGCGAGAACAGCTACAAATGTACTACGGTTCTTGTATTATATGAAATGTGACCTGATTTAAAAATCTAACGTGGAATAGCGTGCTAGGGTTATTTTATATTAGATTGTCATTTACGAGCAATATAGTTTAAAAATATTATCGTCAAAATAGATAAGTTTACGGTAACATGCGCAATTTTGACTAAAGAAAATGATATAGTCATCGATGTAAAGGTTCGATTCAGAAAATCTGTTACAAAGAAATATCCTGGAACATGTTTCACACACGGCCAATCTGATTCCAAACTAGGCAGAGCCGTTATGGTAACCAGATATACTACATTTTAAACATTTGGAGCCACAGAACAAACAGACATATTCATACATACAAATGTTTGTCCTGGATCTAAACCAACAACCGTCGACTCGAAAGTCAGGGTCACTAACCACAAAGCTTGGACTATCGATACAATATGTACAATTACTCGAGTTCATCGATTCGCGAATAATCGAACTGGGTTATTACATGTCATGGGTTTTATTCATGCAAATTGAATGTTGTCAGCTACCGGTCCACTTTTCGTATCGCTGCCAAAAGCAACTAACATACTTGGTGGAATTTATTCAAGAAGTAAAGTTATCGATGCATTATGCGAGCACAGGTAACGTATATTGTCATGTGTTTCCTTTTTTTACTTTATGAGGTATTTATTATCTGCATTTAAACTCGTTGGGGCTTACATAGATGGAGAAATTGAAGCGTCATTGTTATTCCAATTCTCTTCATTACTTACCAAAGGCCTATTTACCCTGACACTAAAATTGCTAAGGTATCAGGAGACTAGTGTATCTGATGATGAGAATACTCCTGTCACAGGTTTTGTCTCCAGTTACAACTGGAATAAACATAGCCACAACTATAAACAGCTTTAAGCACATCCTGTACTATGGTCACCAGAGAGTTCATCATCATCATCATCATTTCAGCCGTAAGACATCCACTGCTGAATATAGGCCTCCCCCATCAAACCTACTTTTAAAAACGTACTTATTTAGATATTTACATCTAGATACAGTACAAGTATGTTCTTGCACACAAATGATTGTCCTGTGTAAGATTTCAACCAAAAGTCATTGTCACTAACCACAAAACCAACCGGGCAGATAATTAAGATATTCATATCATAAGCATAGTACAAATAAAGACCTTATACCTAGTCAGAGAGTAACATTGTACTAATGGCTATATAACCTAACTTGCGGTTACTACAACCAGATATACCGAGGTCATGAGCAGTGTGGTTATACTGCTTTCAAACACTTACTTATATACTAGCTTACGCCCCGCGGTTTAACCCGGGTAGTTCCTGTAAGAATATGGAGATAAAAATATACCCTATATTATTCCCTGATAATTTAGCTTTCCGTCGATGAAATAATAATTCAGATCGGTTAATTAGTTTCGGTGCCTATTCGATACAAATAAACAATCAAATTATTCCCCTTTAAGTGTACATGTATATAGTTGGGCTTATCAGTGTAAATATGACAGTTTTGGATAAACTGTATGTTATTTGGTTCTAGGATATTTGTTTTATAGCCTAAAACTCAACTTGTTTAGTCGTTAGAATCGATAAATCTGTAAAAACCACTCGAATATTGTAATCAAAATCGACTATCGAGAAGAGGGCTTTCGATTTATTAGTAACTAGTGGCTCCCCGCGGTTTCACCCGCGTACCCGGGAGATCTTCCATTTTCCAGGGATAAAAAGTGGCCTATGTCGATCTCAGGCTTCGGACTATCTGTGTACCAAATTTCATTTAAATCGGTTAGTTTCAGCGTGAAGGCGAGACAGACAGAGTTACTTTCGCATTTATATTATTAGTTAGGATTGCTATCAAATTAAACTAATCTATATTTAGGTGTATAAGATAATTAATTCCGTGTCCCTAATTGTTTTGGGGACGAACCAATGAGTTGGAAACTTTTAGAGGTTCCATTGAAACTAGAGATCGTAACCGTCACGCCAATTTGAACACTAATGGCATTTCCGAATGGAAATCACACACACACATACATACAAACCGGAACTAATACTAGAGTAATTAAGGGCCAATACCTACATAGGCTACTTTTTATCCCGGGAAAGTTAACGGTCTCGGGAACGCGGGTGAATCCGGGCGGAAGGTAGTTTAACATATTAATTTATCATTTCCGATAATTAAGACATCCTCAAAGTTACAAAAGTCGATTGTCGTTTCCTATTTTAATTGTTTGAAACAAAATTATTTAAATTTTATTTACCAACTGCCTGTGGTTACGCCAAAATGTTTGTGTAAAAAACCATTTGATTATTAAATGGCTTGATTGATTTGATTTTCCAATAATCAAGGTAAATATCTCTTAATTAACACATTTCTATTTATACCATCATTATGATAACATGATTAAATTATTATGTAATTAACTTTGCACGGCGATAGAATACGTTACAGATACTTTATTCCCTACACACATTGATATAAAAAAAACCCAAGATGCACAGTCTCATACAAAAGTAACACTCTAACCCGTCCTCAAACACTCACCAATGATACCTACGATGTTATAGTTATACTTTAAACATATTTTGTTGCAAATTCAACCTTACTAGCATGTTTAAAAGTTGTTTTTAGCACGCAGTGTACAAAAAGTAATAAAATTTTACGACTGAAGCTAGCCGGTAGGACAAGGCATGGAGTGGAGACGAATATTATCAATAAACTTTTTGTTCATAAGACATTGAGTGAGATTTATAAGTTTAAATTGTGTTCTAAACACAAATTTTCAAGTGTTAGATTGAATCTACGTATCACTTTTATAACTAAAAAAAATATATTATCATAACATTGAAACACATAATTAATTATGTATTTTAATTAAAAAAAAAAGCTACTAAAACAACTCGTCTGGTTCATCTCCGTAATTTGTACATATAAATATTTGTTATTTAAAACTTAATACAAAATAGTTTAAAAGTGTGCTTATTAATTTAAACTTAACACAATAAAAAAAATCGACTCCATTAAAAAAGAACAGGGTCATTTGTATTATGCGACTAAAATAAAAGGGGCGTGTAATGTATCGTTCTTACGCTGACAAAGCCGCCATTTAAATCTGCCGTATTATACTTGGACCGTTGAGTGAAGTTTTGAGACAAATTAAATCAAAATCCCACATTCCTCTTTAAATTAAGTCATAAAAACAACAAAAACAAATAGATAAAGTCTTTTACTTACCGAAAATACGATATCCCATCCTTTTCTTACGTTCTAGACGTAATATTTTTACAATTTCGTAATGAACACTTCGCCATTTTTAACGAGTGTTCAGTGAGGCGAGCGACGCGAGACTATTTGAAATGAGCGCACAATTTCAATTTGTGCGCTCATTTTATGCGGACGTTTTTGAGACGCTGACTGACTGTGTATCTTGGGTTTTTTTATATCAATGCCTACACACAATAAATCCTACTTATATTATAAATGCTGTTTGTTACTCTTTCACGCCAAAACGACTGGAGGGATCGCGATGAAATTTGGCACAGAGTTAGAATACTGGAATAACACATAGGCTACTTTTGATCCCTGTAAACGCGGGTAAAACCGCGGGGAGCCACTAGTAAGACATATTTATGTCAACCCTTTAAAGATAAAGTACAAGAAGGCAATAAATACTTATTTTATCACTACATTAATACCACTTAAATGAATACAAGATTATTATACAGAAAGACTGCTAATGAGGTTATGACTGTAAAGTTTATTAAATAATGGACGTTATTGCTATGACGTTAAGAGTTCTAGGATAATATGAGGTGATATTGCATATGAACATAAGTTGCATTTTACAACCCACTACCATTTGTTGATATATTCCTGTATCTAAATTAATACATTGGTGCTACGGAAAATGTATGTTTTAAAGAATAAATATACTAAATTTTCTTTGTAATATATATTATATTATAGTAAATATAAAAAAATGATTTTAAGAATAGAAAAGTTTATTTTAACGACACTAGTTTTACTGTGTATTTAAAGTTATGTACAATGTAATTTACAGGAGAAATGTAGCTATCACGCGTATTAATAACAAAGCTACCAACACTTTATTTAATGAATCTAGATCTTATTTTTTAAACACAACCTAAGACCTAAATATACCTGTCTCATCTGCAACATTACTATTCTATGCCACAGCGGAATGCCGCTCGGACCTGCCTCAAGGAAGGGACGACGCAAGTTGTAATGTAACTTAAAACCATGGTATTCTGATCAAGTCGAACGAGTAATCTCACAGACAAACACGCGAATAGAGAGGCTCTTATTTATACGAGAGCTTTTTTAACGGAAGTTAAAAAACCGTTCAAATACAACAGTATTATGTTCACACAACAGCGTTTTTAAAACGCGACGCATTTTTATCGGGCCGCATTGCATTTTCAACTTAGGGCGTTGAAAATAGTGCATATTATGGTAGGTACTTAGATGCATTTGTTGTGTTAGAACGCTTTTTTAACGTCCGTTAGAAAAACTCGGGAGATGAGGGCTTAGACTGCGGTGTGCATCAGCATGAGTGAGATTGCAATAGTTGCTTGAAGGAATCCAGAGTCCAGTTTGAGTTTAGAATATCATGGTAGGGGCTGACACGAGTTATGGCGCTGCGCGGGCGCAACATAGCCGACCACTGTCTCGCGTCTGGATGATCTAAGGAACTATTTATTACTATAGGAATGTACTGTGGCGATGCCCGCTGTTTACAATAAAGGTGGTTGGTTTATAAATAATAAATAAATTATAAACTAGTGATATATTGGGAATGGATAGTTTGCTTTTCTAATTTATGACGCATATTTTATACTCCTTAAAACGATACTAGCATTATAAATCTTGAATAGTTTCTTTATTTGGACAAGCTAATATCAGGAACTAATGGTTCCAATAAAAAATAATTGTGTTGTATAGCCCATTTATCGTAGAAGGCTAAAGACTATATAAAATCACGCTACGTCCAGTATGAGCAGAGTATCAATAAAATTATGCAAAAACTAGGAAAATTTTGCAGACGAAGTCGCGCGGGTCAGCTAGTTAAATATATTGGTACCTACTGAGACACCCATATGAATAATTATTTTCCCACGGTTTAAGCAGCTTTCACATCAGCTAATCAATATGTTTCTATAATTAATATTCAGTAAATGCTGTATCATAGAGTTTTGCTGCAATATTTTTTAATAACCATCAGGTAAAAAAACCCGTTAGTTGTATTTTTGTTCAACTATAATATTGACGTACAAAACAGTGTTAAATGGTGACTAAGAAAGTGAAACCTGCAAAACGATACTTTTTCCAAAAAATTTTAAATATTCATGTAATCATAAGTCACTCATAGATGAGTCAAGTTTGGAAACAAGTCAGAGTCATACAATTAGTTGGCAATCCTATTATTTTTATACCACGCAGGCATGGGGCCCACCTGATGGAAAGCGGTTACCGCAGCCTATGGATACCTGCAACACCAGGGGTATCACGGGAGCGTTTCCGACCCTTTAAAAACCTATTCTACTAAACTATGGCAACCACATAGCTTACATACTACACATTCTATACTAATATTATAAATGCGAAAGTAACTCGGTCTGTCTGTCTCGCTTTCACGCTAAAACTACAGAACCGATTGAAATGAAATTTGGTACACAGATAGCCTATAGCCTGAGAAAGGACATAGGCTACTTTTTATCCCGGGAAAATGGAAGATCTCCCGGGTACGCGTGTGAAACCGCGGAGAGCCACTAGTACTATAAAGATATTTCTCGACAAGTTTGTTCACACAATTTTTTGTCCTGTGGGATTCGAATCTTGCTCATAACTTGAACTGAGGCCAACGGCACAAGGGCCGTTGACTACCTAGCGTTACGCTAAAAGAATTACCTTGAACCGCTAATAGGATTATAGCTTTCGCTAAGTCCTTCAGCTGAGCTGAGATGGTTAGCACTAAGTACCTACACCATAACGGTAAATAAATATTGCAATGTTGACTTGAGCTTTCCCTTTAGTGGTGGTTCGATTCTGTAAAGTATCCAGACACGTGGGAGCGTGTCAAGCCATCATGCAAAGGACCTGGCTAGTCAGGCCGACACGAACCACTTATTGACACTTTTTGACCCTTCTCGAATATATACTCTGTCTCTTTTATTAACTATGCAATCAGGTGAGAAGACCGATCCGTGCCCGGTGAAATTCTGGTAGAATGTATGGCAAAAAGCTAGCAATTTGTATGGACAATGCTCGTAATTCAGAATTTACTCGTAAATTATAGAACATAAAAAGTCGTTAGTGTAGGCTCTGGATCATACCTTAGTGATAGAATTTACTAGTTTTATGACTTAAATACATACAAAATTATAGAAAAAAAAAACGTTAATAAATAAAATATTCAGGTTACTTACTTTGTGGTTTTATTTACTTATTTATTTATTTTATGTTTTATTACAATTTTGTTTGCGTATATCTACCCGTATTTTATTGGCATAGTTAGTAGGGTATATTACTATTTAGTTCTAAGATGCTTAAGACCCACTCAGTTATGTATATTTACGCAAAATAAACGTTGACTATACGCTTCACTCGATATGTTAAGATGAATATCCTGTTTACTTTGCTTCGAGCTCATATTATAGGCAAATACCTCTATTTAGAAATATATAGAAGACTTGTAACGACGTAATATTATTAGGCCTATTTGTGCCCCATTTTATATCAAACAATTATTTTTAGTGACTAACCTCGACGTTTCGTTAAAGATGCATCAGTATATATATAGCAACCACAATACAAAAATTTTGTTACTATATAACAATTTGTAACTTATCTTAATATCATTTTAATGATTCACATTAATTGTCCAAGTGGACACAAAAACATAAACTTTCTTCTTTACACCAAAACATAGAGCAACAAAATAAAGAATAAGTCAAAAAGTTTTTTTTTCCAGCCTACCTTGGAAAATTTAATTTAGTCGGCTACTTAGTAATATGGAAACGAAAAGTGTTTTTAATCAAATAGGCCTTCAAAACCAATTACGAATAGTCAGACTCTAGCGCTCGCTTCGAAAGATTGGTGACTAAGAAGTGCTGGCAATAAACTCATCAATTACTCTTTTCAAATAAAATATCTACATATTAATATTCACTACTGTCTGTGCTCCGTCAAGATTTTCCGCTTCAATCGCACAACGCTGATGATAATTCAATGAGACATTGACAGAACTAAGTGGATATTTGTCAGATTGTCCACGCCCATTGTGCCAGATGTCCATTGTTGGGCGTCACGGCCCAATGCCCACCGAAGGGCATGTGACCTACCGTTTTGTTTGTGATATTGGCTTTCTTGCGGTTTCACCTAAACCGAGCTATTGGTGCTCTGCTTGGAATCATTCACGTATTTCAAATTTGGGTGAGGTATGAGAGACCAAAGGTCTTTGAGAGGTATTAGTTTCAATCTCAGGTTTAAGTCCATGGATGACTTGATTTACAAAAAAATGTCAAGAACTCAGATATTCGGCCACCTGCCTGTCACCACCATATTTATATAACTCCCATAGTTATCTGGAATTCTCATGCGACAATGAACCAGAGAATTCAATGTAAAAATCAACAAATTAAATAACACACTTTCACTATCATCAGACATCAATTATGTGATTTTATTGTTCTCATTGGAAGATTTCATCAGCAAAAGTAACATTGTGGGGAAACAGGCCACGTTTACACGTGTGACTGTCATTATTTGAAGATTTAATAACGGAATTTGCATATAAATGTTGCCACGTGGGAAATTTTCTACCATTCGGCAGTTTATTTACCACGCGACTCGTTCTTTTTATGGTTCTGGGCGTATGATTGAAAGTGATTTACTGCCCTATAACTTTTTCAATTAGAAAGATACTATCGAAGTATATTATACTTGTGAATATAAAATTATTAAAATTTCTATTTAATTGATTTTTTATCAATTCAATTAAATGCATCGATTTGAAATATTTGTGGGTTTTAATTTACATGTCTGTGTGTTCTGTTCTGAGTATAATTATGTTTCTAAGTAGGTATGTGTTTAAAGGTAATTCACGAAGTATATTTTATAGCCACCATAGCACAGCTAGTTTAGGGTCAGATGGATGCTGTAAATATTTTATTCAAATTGGCCTTTACAAGGTTTTTTTTTTTTTTTTTTAATGGAGTAGCAGGTGACAGCGGCTATGTGAACTTGGCACCCGACTTCAAAAAAAAAAATTTTTTTTTGGGTTAATTGATAGACATTCGTAAGTAGTGGATTGTAGTGAAATTAATTTCGTTTGTAGTTGCACCGAAAAAAAAATAAAAAATTACAAAAAAAAGTCCGCCCCCCACTTTGCAAAATATTACTTTTTTCTTCGGATTCCTATAGGAAAACGGTCACAGAGGATTGTAGTGATTTTCTTTTTGTTTGTAGTAAACTAGAAAAAAAATAAAAAAATATTTAAGTTTTGAGATTTTTTCCGTAACTACATTATTTTTGTACATCAATTTGATAGCTTTAAAACTAACTACAAACCCTAAAAACGACTAAATCGCATTCGTATAGGTCCCTAAAGGATTGTAGTGAAATTGTTTTTATTTCAAGTAATTCAGAAAAAATAGAAAAAAATGTTGAAGTTAAGATTTGGTCAAACTTTTTATTTCGTAACTATATATATTTTGTACAGCATAATAAAGGCTTAAATACTAACTACAAACCCCAAAATCGACTGTAAATCATTCGTACAGGTCTGTAGAGGATTGTAGTGAAATTAGTTTCGTTTGTAGTAATCTAGATTAATTAGAAAAAAATGTTGAAGTAACAACCAAAAAAATTCTGTACCTACATTATTTGTACATCAATATTAAGACTTAAATACTAACTACAAACCCCAAAATCGACTGTAAATCATTCGTATAGGTCTGTAGAGGATTGTAGTGAAATTAGTTTCGTTTGTAGTAATCTAGATTAATTAGAAAAAATTGTTGAAGTAACAACGCATAAAATTCTGTACCTACTTTTTTTTGTACAGCACTATAAGGACTTAAATACTAACTACAAACCCCAAAATCGACTGTAAATCATTCGTATAGGTCTGTAGAGGATTGTAGTGAAATTAGTTTCGTTTGTAGTAATCTAGATTAATAAGAAAAAAATGTTGAAGTATAAACGAATAAAATTATATACCTAAATTTTTTTGTACATCAATATTAAGACTTAAATATTGACTACAAACCCCAAAATCGACTGTAAATCATTCGTATAGGTCTGTAGAGGATTGTAGTGAAATTAGTTTCGTTTGTAGTAATCTAGATTAATTAGAAAAAAATCTTGAAATAACAAAGAAAAAAATTCCGCACCTACATTATTTGTACATCAATATTAAGACTTAAATACTAACTACAAACCCTACAATCGTCTGAAAGGCATCCGTATAGGTCTGTAGAGGATTGTAGTGAAATTAGTTTCGTTTGTAGTAATCTAGATTAATTAGAAAAAAATGTTGAAGTAACAACGAATAAAATTCTATACCTAAATTTTTTGTACATCAATATTAAGACTTAAATATTAACTACAAACCTCAAAATCGACTGAAAGTCATTCGTATAGGTCTGTAGAGGTTTGTAGTGAAATTAATTTCGTTTGTAGTAAGCTAGATAAATTACGAAAAAATCTTTAAATTACAAAGAAAAAAATTCCGTATCTACATTATTTGTACATCGATATTAAGACTTAAATACTAACTACAAACCCTACAATCGTCTGAAAGGCATCCGTATAGGTCTGTAGAGGATTGTAGTGAAATTAGTTTTTCGTTTGTAGTAATCTAGATTAATTAGAAAAAAAATTTGAAGTAACAACGCATAAAATTCTGTACCTACTTTTTTTTGTACAGCACTATAAGGACTTAAATACTAACTACAAACCCCAAAATCGACTGTAAATCATTCGTATAGGTCTGTAGAGGATTGTAGTGAAATTAGTTTCGTTTGTAGTAATCTAGATTAATTAGAAAAAAATCTTGAATTTTCAAAGAAAAAAATTCCGCACCTACATTATTTGTACATCATTATTAAGACTTAAATACTAACTACAAACCCTACAATCGTCTGAAAGGCATTCGTATAGGTCTGTAGAGGATTGTAGTGAAATTAGTTTCGTTTGTAGTAATCTAGATTAATTAAAAAAAATTGTTGAAGTACCAACGAATAAAATTCTGTACCTACATTATTCGTACATCAATATTAAGACTTAAATACTAACTACAAACCCTAAAAATGACTGTAAATCATTCGTATAGGTCTGTAGAGGATTGTAGTGAAATTAGTTTCGTTTGTAGTAATCTAGATTAATTAGAAAAAAATGTTGAAGTAACAACGAATAAAATTCTGTACCTACATTTTTTTGTACATCAATATTAAGACTGAAATATTGACTACAAACCCTAAAAACGACTAGAAGTCATACGTATAGATCTGTAGAGGATTGTAGTGAAATTAGTTTCGTTTGTAGTAGTCTAGATTAATTAGAAAAAAATCTTGAAATTCCAAAGAAAAAATTCCGTACCTACATTTTTTTGTACAGCACTATAAGGACTTAAATACTAACTACAAACCCCAAAATCGACTGTAAATCATTTGTATAGGTCTATAGAGGATTGTAGTGAAATTAGTTTCGTTTGTAGTAATCTAGATTAATTAGAAAAAAATCTTGAATTTTTAAAGAAAAAAATTCAATACCTACATTATTTGTACCTCAATATTAAGACTTAAATACTAACTACAAACACTAAAAACGACTAGAAGTCATCCGTATAGGTCTGTAGAGGATTGTAGTGAAATTAGTTTCGTTTGTAGTAGTCAAGATTAATTAGAAAAAAATCTTGAAATTCCAAAGAAAAAATTCCGTACCTACATTTTTTTGTACAGCACTATAAGGACTTAAATACTAACTACAAACCCCAAAATCGACTGTAAATCATTTGTATAGGTCTATAGAGGATTGTAGTGAAATTAGTTTCGTTTGTAGTAATCTAGATTAATTAGAAAAAAATCTTGAATTTTTAAAGAAAAAAATTCAATACCTACATTATTTGTACCTCAATATTAAGACTTAAATACTAACTACAAACTCTAAAAACGACTAAAAGTCATTCGTATAGGTCTGTAGAGGATTGTAGTGAAATTAGTTTCATTTGTAGTAATCTAGATTAATTAGAAAAAAATCTTGAAGTAACAACGAATAAAACTCGGTACCTACATTATTTGTACATCAATATTAAGACTTAAATACACACGTATAGGTCTGTAGAGGATTGTAGTGAAATTAGTTTCGTTTGTAGTAATCTAGATTAATTAGAAAAAAATCTTGAAGTAACAACGAATAAAATTCTATACCTAAATTTTTTAGTACATAAATATTAAGACTTAAATACTAACTACAAACCTCAAAATCAATTGATAGTCATTCGTATAGATCTGTAGAGGATTGTAGTGACATTAGTTTCGCTTGTAGTAATCTAGATTAACTAGAAAAAAATGTTGAAGTAACAACGAATAAAATTCTGTACCTACATTATTTGTACCTCAATATTAAGACTTAAATACTAACTACAAACACTAAAAACGAATAGAAATCATTCGTATAGGTCTGTAGAGGATTGTAGTGAAATTAGTTTCGTTTGTAGTAGTCTAGATTAATTAGAAAAAAATCTTGAAGTAACAACGAATAAAATTCTATACTTAAATTTTTTTGTACATCAATATTAAGACTTAAATATTAACTACAAACCCCAAAATCGACTGTAAATCATTCGTATAGGTCTGTAGAGGATTGTAGTGAAATTAGTTTCGTTTGTAGTAATCTAGATTAATTAGAAAAAAATCTTGAAATTACAAAGAAAAAAATTCCGTACCTACATTTTTTGTAAATCAATATTAAGACTTAAATACTAACTACAAACACTGAAAACGACTAGAAATCATTCATATAGGTCTGTAGAGGATTGTAGTGAAATTAGTTTCGTTTGTAGTAATCTAGATTAATTAGAAAAAAATGTTGAAGTAACAACGAATAAAATTCTATACCAAATTTTTTTTGTACATCAATATTAAGACTTAAATACTAACTACAAACACTGAAAACGACTAGAAATCATTCGTATAGGTCTGTAGAGGATTGTAGTGAAATTAATTTTGTTTGTAGTAATCTAGATTAATTAGTTAAAAATGTTGAAATAACAACGAATAAAATTCTGTACCTACATATTTTTAGTACAGCATTATAAGGACTTAAATACTAACTACAAACCTCAAAATTGACTGAAAGTCATTCGTATAGGTGTGTAGAGGGTTGAAGCGAAATTATTTTTGTTTGTAGTAATCTAGATTAATAAGAAAAAAATGTTGAAGTTAAGATTTGGTGAAACTTTTTATTTCGTGACTTTATATTTTTTGTTAAACATAATTAAAGCTTAAATAAGTCATTCGTAGAGTAGAAGTTTGTAGTGAAATTTGAAAAAAAAAGACCAAAACTCAAGTCACATTCGGTCCAGCTGTTCTTCACTTGAAGTTTCACCCGCATTCCCATTTTAAAATTCAATACTTGTATTGAATAACGTATTTATTTCGATAAGGATTAATTATTAAAACACCTTCACTAATAATGCATTATTTTAAATTTTAAAACTTATTAGGTTTACACAAAACAGGTTATAGCTGACCCTAAAAGATAGACATATACCGCGGACCTCTTCTAAAAACTTTTTAAGGGGAACAAATCTGTCATATACTATTTCCGCATAACTTTGACCGCTTACGCAATGCACGAAAAATTCTCAAAGGAAGAAACAACTCCCTTTATTGAAACTTCTTTTTTCTCGTAGTTGATAATATATAGCCTATAGCCTTCCTCAATTACGACTATCTAACACTAAAATCATTTTTTAAATCGGACCAGTAGTTCTAGAGATTAGCGCGTTCAACCAAACAAACAAACTCTTCAGCCTTATAATATTAGGATAGATTTGGTTTAAAAATAATTTAATGTACCTAACAAATTTCCATAGTTCAATGCCTTGTCCGATTGACTGCTGGTCTCGTCTGTTCTAGGTAGTAAAAAAAGGCAGTCTTTACCTACTCTAATGACATATCGACTTTGTGACTTAGATGTTTGCAGGCAATTGTAAACCTTAAGGCGGTAAACATTTCTGACCCTGACTGTAGAGTGCCTACAAAGGTATATTTATCTTCAAATTCTGTCTTGTCTTTCGTACAGTGCCTACTTAGGTATTAATTACTTTAAATCTTATTGTCTTACGTACTCGTAATGTTTATTTGGGTATTATTAACTTCAAATAGCATCTTTACAACAAATCCTGACTTGTCTTCCGTACGGTGCCTACTTAAGTATTAATTACTTTAAATCTTATTGTCTTACGTACTCGTAGTGTTTATTTAGGTATTATTGACTTCAGATCTCATCTTGAACTACTTAGGTATTAATTGCTTAAAATCCTGTCTTGTCTTACGTACGGTGCGTACTTAAGTATTAATTACTTTAAATCTTATTGTCTTACGTACTCGTAGTGTTTATTTAGGTATTATTAACTTCAGATCTCATCTTGAACTACTTAGGTATTAATTGCTTAAAATTCTGTCTTGTCTTACGTACAGTGCCTACTTAGGTATTAATTACTTTAAATCTTATTGTCTTACATACTCTTAGTGTTTATTTAGGTATTATTAACTTCAGATCTCATCTTGAACTACTTAGGTATTAATTGCGTAAAATCCTGTCTTGTCTTACGTACGGTGCGTACTTAAGTATTAATTACTTTAAATCTTATTGCCTTACGTACTCGTAGTGTTTATTTAGGTATTATTAACTTCAGATCTCATCTTGAACTACTTAGGTATTAATTGCTTAAAATTCTGTCTTGTCTTACGTACAGTGCCTACTTAGGTATTAATTACTTTAAATCTTATTGTCTTACGTACTCGTAGTGTTTATTTAGGTATTATTAACTTCAGATCTCATCTTGAACTACTTAGGTATTAATTGCTTAAAATCCTGTCTTGTCTTACGTACAGTGTCTACTTAGGTATTAATTACTTTAAATCTTATTGTCTTACGTACTTGTAGTGTTTATTTAGGTATTATTAACTTCAGATCTCATCTTGAACTACTTAGGTATTAATTGCTTAAAAGCCTGTCTTGTCTTACGTACAGTGCCTACTTAGGTACTAATTACTTTAAATTTTATTGTCTTACGTACTCGTAGTGTTTATTTAGGTATTATTGACTTCAGATCTCATCTTGAACTACTTAGGTATTAATTGCTTAAAATCCTGTCTTGTCTTACGTACGGTGCCTACTTAAGTATTAATTACTTTAAATCTTATTGTCTTACGTACTCGTAGTGTTTATTTAGGTATTATTAACTTCAGATCTCATCTTGAACTACTTAGGTATTAATTGCGTAAAATCCTGTCTTGTCTTACGTACGGTGCGTACTTAAGTATTAATTACTTTAAATCTTATTGCCTTACGTACTCGTAGTGTTTATTTAGGTATTATTAACTTCAGATCTCATCTTGAACTACTTAGGTATTAATTGCGTAAAATCCTGTCTTGTCTTACGTACGGTGCGTACTTAAGTATTAATTACTTTAAATCTTATTGCCTTACGTACTCGTAGTGTTTATTTAGGTATTATTGACTTCAGATCTCATCTTGAACTACTTAGGTATTAATTGCGTAAAATCCTGTCTTGTCTTACGTACGGTGCGTACTTAAGTATTAATTACTTTAAATCTTATTGCCTTACGTACTCGTAGTGTTTATTTAGGTATTATTAACTTCAGATCTCATCTTGAACTACTTAGGTATTAATTGCTTAAAATTCTGCCTTGTCTTACGTACAGTGCCTACTTAGGTATTAATTACTTTAAATCTTATTGTCTTACATACTCTTAGTGTTTATTTAGGTATTATTAACTTCAGATCTCATCTTGAACTACTTAGGTATTAATTGCTTAAAATCCTGTCTTGTCTTACGTACAGTGTCTACTTAGGTATTAATTACTTCAAATCTTGACATGTCTTACTTACTTGTAGTGCATATTTAGGTATTATTAACTTCAGATCTCATCTTGAACTACTTAGGTATTAATAATAAAAATCCTGTCTTGTCTTACGTACAGTGCCTACTTAGGTATTATTAACTTCCAATTTCATCTTGAATTACATACTGGTGGTGCAAACTAAAGTAATTTTAACTTTTCGCATAGTTCAGCTCTTTTTTACAATCTGACGCGATAGTAATTGATTGTATTATTAAGGTGCTTCACACACCTGGGGTGTATTATTCCAAGCGTTTTGGTGAAGTAGCTTAAAGCTACCGTCTAAAATGCCTAGAGCGGCGGCGATTTCGCCACATTTTATTTTCGACGCGTTAAAAGATCTGCGTTTCATCGATGATAAAAGTAATCTTTTGCCGTGGAGTAACGATGTTTGGCAATCGGCGATCGTTGCAATGAACGGTAGGATGTCGAAGGATTACCTTTATCTTTATTTTTCCCAAAACAGGAACGGTATTCTGAATAAAATCCATGGGATTGAACCGTTGGAATCCAAAAAATACGACAGTAATGTTGACATCACGGTTGATGATTCCCGCCAGGATCCAAATTGGTCTATGGGCGAAACAGATTGCTTGTTACCAGCTTTACGCAAAGACATAGATATATCAAAAAGTGAATGGGGTGCTCTCAAGTCTCGTGTTGTAGAATACAAGGAACGTGAATACGAGATCCTCGTTATCGGTTGGGTGGACGCTCTCTACGATATTTTATGGACCCACATGAAATTGCCTTGCCCTTTTTCGTTTAAAAACGCAAAAATTAATAGAAATCCAGGGGAGACGTTTTTGTCGGTTAAAGGCAGTTGCTCGGAATGCGGTTCAAAAATTCACATTTATTGTCAGAATGAACCAACCGATGACGTGACAACATTACATGTCTCTACTTTTGATAGTCGTGGAGTTGTGCACCAGAAAAAACGCCAATTGAGTGGAGAAAGGCGATTGCGCATAGGCAAAGAACTACAAGGCAAATCGACTTACGCTTGGCGTCGTGGAGAAGCGAACAGATTGATGAAGTTCGGGGATCCTATTCCAGCTAACATCCCTTCGGAAGAAGTTGTTCGCAAGGCAAAGCAGGAGGCTAGGGATAAGGATTTAGGTTTATTCAAAATAAGATCAGCTCTTGCCTCTGTGTGGGACATGAAATACGGATTAGAGTTTAACGGATGCATCCACGAAATTGCTCTTGATAAGTTCTATCTAATGTACTGGACTCCCACACAGTTACACATGTACAACAAGTTCTTGAAGGAAGACAACGTTGGAAGCATCAGCATTGACGCTACGGGTAGTTTAGTAAAGCAAATACCTAAACCAGACGGGTCAAAGCGCGTTATTTACCTTTATCAAGCTGTTTGTGGGTACCGCCAAAAAATTCTACCATTATTCCAATTAGTATCTGAAAAACATGATACAAATATATTAACGTATTGGATTCGAGAGTGGTTGCGATCAGGCGGGTCGTGCCCGAAACAAGTAGTTACGGACTACTCTTTGGCACTTCTTAATGCTACATCTCTTGCTTTTAATAATACAGATCTTAAAACATACGTTGAATCATGTATTGTCTTTGAAACTAACGGTTCATCTGTGAGGGTAAACCCACCACGTTGTAGAATTCGATTAGATATTTCACATATCGTAAACATGGTGGCGCGTTGGAGCTGCTTCTCTCGCGAGAGTCCCGAAAAGAAAGATTTCTTTCTTCGATGTGTAGGTCTCCTTACAACATGTACCGAAGTGAAAGATTTTATTCGGTTGTGTACTGACGTCCTGACCATTGCTTTTGCGACCCACGAAGACATTGATGACAAACAGAGCCATTGTTTTGCAGCTCAGAATCGTGTTTCAGAGCGATTGAAATTCTACAATCTTCCTGAAAATGGTACTGACAGTCATGACACTCATGACTATGGTCAAAATGAAAGGAAAACTCTATTGAAACGATTTGATGACACTGATGGAGACATTGAACTAGATTCAAATTCTGCGACTGAAGCTATAATAAAAAAAATCGAATCGGATAGTAAAAGTTACCTTAAACATGGACGATTAAATCCGTACCACTGCAATGCGTTCGGTTGCCGACTATTGAAATTGATTAAGCATTTTGTTCTGTGGACAGCTGTTATGGTTGTCGATGACCAGAATAGCTCGACTCTCGTAGACTTATCGAACGACAACGACGCACAACTTGTTCCCAGTTCGGCACGCAGTGAAGAATATTTTCGCGAATTGAAACATCTGGTTTTTAAAAAAGAAAAATCAATAAGAATTGATAAGTTCCTCGTTATTCACCTACGAAACCTGGCAGGAACCACCATTTTATTGAATGCTGATACAAAAAAAAACAAAAAAAAACAGATCAATGTAACACATTCGCCACCAGGACAAGGTGATCCGGTTAAGGACAATACTATCAATCCAGTGGCGGATTGCCTAACTTCGACAAAGATAAACGAGTTGAAAGTAGACCGAGTGTATGAACTTCATTTGGAACGTCACGAAAATGATGGTGAAGGTAAAGAGCGATATGACCTTAAACGTGTATATGAAGATGATGACGACATGTTGGAACAAAAAAAAGCCACCCCGGACCGTATGTCTGTTAAAAGTTCATTAGACACCATTTCGAACGAGCCGGAACAAGCTTCAATGGCTTTTTTAAATGAGAACGAAGACTGGCGTGGCCTAACAAAGAAGTCCGAACCAGTTCAACCAAAAACACAAGGCCGTCCCAAGAAACGAGGGAAATATTTGACACCGTGTCCTGATTTTCAAATAATCCACCAACGGCCTAAATTTAGTTTAACCTTGCCTCTACTCATAAATGGTAACAGTTTGGGTCCTGCAAAAATTGGCCAACGAATTGTTGCTGTCCGTAACACTTGTGCATTCGATTCAACTGTACAAAGTATGCTAGCCGCATACCATGACTTCGGTTCGTATAACGAACACATCACCAAATCTAAGATTGCTTTACATGATTTTATAGAAACGCTGGCGAGGACTGGTGTAAGTTCAAAATTGTACAACGCACGATGTGAAATTTTAAAACACACCAAAGAAATTAAGAATGGAGTATTAGATTGTGAGATCAACATAGGTACTTTGATAGAGTCTTACATTTTACCAAATACTCCGTCACTTGAAATAAAACTTAATTGCCCTGACTGTCAAGTTGAAAAAATAAGCAACATCCCAGTCCTCGAACTCAATCCAGATCCGATTTTTATAAAAGCCATGAGAGGCCTTCAGGAAGCTTTGAGTGAGACCGCGGAATACCACGCAGCTAAAACAAGTAGTGAGTGTTGCTTCTGTAAAGGCACAAATGTCACCAAGTTATTAGCTGGAGGAAACCATATATTCCTCAATGTCGAGGCTGCGGAAATCGAATTGCTCGCCGCGCGTCGTGGTCTGGCGAATTGCAGAAAACGGTTCACACTTTCAGAAATCCCTGAAAAATTGACCTTCTGCAATCATCAGTACAAAATCGTTTCAGCTGTAATATTTGTTGCCGGGCATTACTATGCTTGTATAAAACGTGCCTCTGGTATATGGGAAGAACATAATGACTTATCCTCATCGCACAGAATAATGGCTATTAGCAAACGAGAAGTCCTAAAACAACGACGTATCCCATTACTTTTTTACGTTCGAATTTAAATGATTAATATTTCAGATAAATAAAATGATTAATATTATACACAAAAAAAAAACAATATTAAACCTATAAATAAGGTATTAATTAAAAAAATATAAAAAAAAAATAATCCCGAAAAATGTACTGAGGAAGAAATTAACGGCAAATTCAATATAACAAAAAATCTAGGTAGAAAATAATTTCACTACAATCGTCTAAAGATATGGATAAGTAAGTATTTAGGGTTTGTATTTAGTATTTAAGCTTTTATATTGATGTACAAAAAAATGTAGGTACAAAATTATATTTTATGTTATTTCAACATGTTTTTCTAATAAATCCAGATTCCTACAAACAAAAATAATTTCACAACAATCCTCTACAAACCAATACGAATGATTTCTAGTCGATTTTAGGGTTTCTAATTAGTATTTAAACCTTGATTATGTTCTACAAAAAATATAAAGTTACGAATTAAAAAGGTATCACCAATTCTTTACTTCAACATTTTTTTTATAATTCTAGATGTCTACAAACGAAAATAATTTCACAACGAACCTCAACAGACCTATACGAATGACTTCCATTCGATTTTAAGGTTCCTTGTTTGTATTTAAGTAATTTTATTGATGTACAAAAAAATGTAGGTACAGAATTTTATTCGTTGTTACTTCAACATTTTTTTCTAATTAATCTAGATTACTACAAACGAAAATAATTCCACTACAAACCTCTACAAACCTATAGGAATGACTTTCAGTCGATTTTGAGGTTTGTAGTTAGTATTTAAGCCTTGATTATGCTGTACAAAATATATATAGTTACGAAATAAAAAGTTTGCCCAAATCTTAACTTCAACATTTTTTTTGAATAATTGTAGATTACTACAAACAAAAACAATTTCACTACAAACCTCTACAGACCTATACGCATGACATTAAGTCGAATTTAGGGCTTGTAGTTAGTATTAAAGTCTTTATATTGATGTACAAAAAATATAGGCACAGAATTATTTTCGTTATTTAAACATTTTTTTTAATTTATCTAGCTTACAACGAACGAAAATAATTTCACTACAAACCTCTACAGACCTATACGGACGACTTCTAGTAGTTTTTAGGGTTTGTAGTTAGTATTTGAGCCTTTATTATGCTGTACAAAATATATATAGTTACGAAATAAAAGATGATCACCAAATCTTCACGTAAATATTTTTTCAAATAATTGTAGATTACTACAAACGAAACTAATTTCACTACAATCCTCTACACCTATACGAATGATTTACAGTCGATTTTAAGGTTTGTAGTTAGTATTTAAGTCCTTATAGTGCTGTACAAAAAAATGTAGGTACAGAATTTTATTCGTTGTTACTTCAACATTTTTTTCTAATTAATCTAGATTACTACAAACGAAACTAATTTCACTACAATCCTCTACAGACCCATACGGATGAGTTTCAGACGATTGTAGGGTTTGTAGTTAGTATTTAAGTCCTTATAGTGCTGTACAAAAAAATGTAGGTACATCGTTGTTACTTCAACATTTTTTTCTAATTAATCTAGATTACTACAAACGAAACTAATTTCACTACAATCCTCTACAGACCTATACGGATGACTTCTAGTCGTTTTTAGTGTTTGTAGTTAGTATTTAAGTCTTAATATTGCGGTACAAATAATGTAGGTACGGAATTTTTTTCTTTAAAAATTCAAGATTTTTTTTATATTAATCTAGATTACTACAAACGAAACTAATTTCACTTCAATCCTCTACAGACCTATACGAATGATTTATAGTCGATTTTGGGGTTTCTAGTTAGTATTTAAGTGTTAATATTGAGGTACAAATAATGTAGGTACGGAATTTTATTCGTTGTTACTTCAAGATTTTTTTCTAATTAATCTAGACTACTACAAACGAAACTAATTTCACTACAATCCTCTACAGACCTATACGAATGATTTCTATTCGTTTTTAGTGTTTGTAGTTAGTATTTAAGTCTTAATATTGAGGTACAAATAATGTAGGTACAGAATTTTATTCGTTGTTACTTCAACATTTTTTTCTAGTTAATCTAGATTACTACAAGCGAAACTAATGTCACTACAATCCTCTACAGATCTATACGAATGACTATCAATTGATTTTGAGGTTTGTAGTTAGTATTTAAGTCTTAATATTTATGTACTAAAAAATTTAGGTATAGAATTTTATTCGTTGTTACTTCAAGATTTTTTTCTAATTAATCTAGATTACTACAAACGAAACTAATTTCACTACAATCCTCTACAGACCTATACGTGTGTATTTAAGTCTTAATATTGATGTACAAATAATGTAGGTACAGAATTTTTTTCGTTGTTACTTCAACATTTTTTTCTAATTAATCTAGATTACTACAAACGAAAATAATTCCACTACAAACCTCTACAAACCTATAGGAATGACTTTCAGTCGATTTTGAGGTTTGTAGTTAGTATTTAAGCCTTGATTATGCTGTACAAAATATATATAGTTACGAAATAAAAAGTTTGCCCAAATCTTAACTTCAACATTTTTTTTGAATAATTGTAGATTACTACAAACAAAAACAATTTCACTACAAACCTCTACAGACCTATACGCATGACATTAAGTCGAATTTAGGGCTTGTAGTTAGTATTAAAGTCTTTATATTGATGTACAAAAAATATAGGCACAGAATTATTTTCGTTATTTAAACATTTTTTTTAATTTATCTAGCTTACAACAAACGAAAATAATTTCACTACAAACCTCTACAGACCTATACGGACGACTTCTAGTAGTTTTTAGGGTTTGTAGTTAGTATTTGAGCCTTTATTATGCTGTACAAAATATATATAGTTACGAAATAAAAGATGATCACCAAATCTTCACGTAAATATTTTTTCAAATAATTGTAGATTACTACAAACGAAACTAATTTCACTACAATCCTCTACACCTATACGAATGATTTACAGTCGATTTTAAGGTTTGTAGTTAGTATTTAAGTCCTTATAGTGCTGTACAAAAAAATGTAGGTACAGAATTTTATTCGTTGTTACTTCAACATTTTTTTCTAATTAATCTAGATTACTACAAACGAAACTAATTTCACTACAATCCTCTACAGACCCATACGGATGAGTTTCAGACGATTGTAGGGTTTGTAGTTAGTATTTAAGTCCTTATAGTGCTGTACAAAAAAATGTAGGTACATCGTTGTTACTTCAACATTTTTTTCTAATTAATCTAGATTACTACAAACGAAACTAATTTCACTACAATCCTCTACAGACCTATACGGATGACTTCTAGTCGTTTTTAGTGTTTGTACTTAGTATTTAAGTCTTAATATTGAGGTACAAATAATGTAGGTACGGAATTTTTTTCTTTAAAAATTCAAGATTTTTTTTATATTAATCTAGATTACTACAAACGAAACTAATTTCACTTCAATCCTCTACAGACCTATACGAATGATTTATAGTCGATTTTGGGGTTTCTAGTTAGTATTTAAGTGTTAATATTGAGGTACAAATAATGTAGGTACGGAATTTTATTCGTTGTTACTTCAAGATTTTTTTCTAATTAATCTAGACTACTACAAACGAAACTAATTTCACTACAATCCTCTACAGACCTATACGAATGATTTCTATTCGTTTTTAGTGTTTGTAGTTAGTATTTAAGTCTTAATATTGAGGTACAAATAATGTAGGTACAGAATTTTATTCGTTGTTACTTCAACATTTTTTTCTAGTTAATCTAGATTACTACAAGCGAAACTAATGTCACTACAATCCTCTACAGATCTATACGAATGACTATCAATTGATTTTGAGGTTTGTAGTTAGTATTTAAGTCTTAATATTTATGTACTAAAAAATTTAGGTATAGAATTTTATTCGTTGTTACTTCAAGATTTTTTTCTAATTAATCTAGATTACTACAAACGAAACTAATTTCACTACAATCCTCTACAGACCTATACGTGTGTATTTAAGTCTTAATATTGATGTACAAATAATGTAGGTACCGAGTTTTATCCGTTGTTACTTCAAGATTTTTTTCTAATTAATCTAGATTACTACAAATGAAACTAATTTCACTACAATCCTCTACAGACCTATACGAATGACTTTTAGTCGTTTTTAGAGTTTGTAGTTAGTATTTAAGTCTTAATATTGAGGTACAAATAATGTAGGTATTGAATTTTTTTCTTTAAAAATTCAAGATTTTTTTCTAATTAATCTAGATTACTACAAACGAAACTAATTTCACTACAATCCTCTATAGACCTATACAAATGATTTACAGTCGATTTTGGGGTTTGTAGTTAGTATTTAAGTCCTTATAGAGCTGTACAAAAAAATGTAGGTACGGAATTTTTTCTTTGGAATTTCAAGATTTTTTTCTAATTAATCTTGACTACTACAAACGAAACTAATTTCACTACAATCCTCTACAGACCTATACGGATGACTTCTAGTCGTTTTTAGTGTTTGTAGTTAGTATTTAAGTCTTAATATTGAGGTACAAATAATGTAGGTATTGAATTTTTTTCTTTAAAAATTCAAGATTTTTTTCTAATTAATCTAGATTACTACAAACGAAACTAATTTCACTACAATCCTCTATAGACCTATACAAATGATTTACAGTCGATTTTGGGGTTTGTAGTTAGTATTTAAGTCCTTATAGTGCTGTACAAAAAAATGTAGGTACGGAATTTTTTCTTTGGAATTTCAAGATTTTTTTCTAATTAATCTTGACTACTACAAACGAAACTAATTTCACTACAATCCTCTACAGACCTATACGGATGACTTCTAGTCGTTTTTAGTGTTTGTAGTTAGTATTTAAGTCTTAATATTGAGGTACAAATAATGTAGGTATTGAATTTTTTTCTTTAAAAATTCAAGATTTTTTTCTAATTAATCTAGTTTACTACAAACGAAACTAATTTCACTACAATCCTCTACAGACCTATACGAATGATTTACAGTCGATTTTGGGGTTTGTAGTTAGTATTTAAGTCTTAATATTGATGTACTAAAAAATTTAGGTATAGAATTTTATTCGTTGTTACTTCAAGATTTTTTTCTAATTAATCTAGATTACTACAAATGAAACTAATTTCACTACAATCCTCTACAGACCTATACGGATGACTTCTAGTCATTTTTAGGGTTTGTAGTTAGTATTTAAGTCTTAATATTGATGTACGAATAATGTAGGTACAGATTTTTTTTCCTTGTAATTTCTAGTTTTTTTTCTAATTAATCTAGATTACTACAAACGAAACTAATTTCACTACAATCCTCTACAGACCTATACGGATGACTTCTAGTCATTTTTAGGGTTTGTAGTTAGTATTTAAGTCGTAATATTGATGTACAAATAATGTAGGTATAGAATTTTATTCGTTGTTACTTCAACATTTTTTTCTAATTAATCTAGATTACTACAAACGAAACTTATTTCACTACAATCCTCTACAGACCTATACGAATGATTTACAGTCGATTTTGGAGTTTGTAGTTAGTATTTAAGTCCTTATAGTGCTGTACAAAAAAATGTAGGTACAGAATTTTATGCGTTGTTACTTCAACAATTTTTTCTAATTAATCTAGATTACTACAAACGAAAATAATTTCACTACAATCCTCTACAGACCTATACGAATGATTTACGGTCTATTTTGGGGTTTGTAGTTAGTATTTAAGTCTTAATATTGATGTACAAATAATGTAGGTACAGAATTTTTTTCGTTGTTACTTCAACATTTTTTTCTAATTAATCTAGATTACTACAAACGAAACTAATTTCACTACAATCCTCTACAGACCTATACGAATGATTTACAGTCGATTTTGGGGTTTGTAGTTAATATTTAAGTCTTAATATTGATGTACAAAAAAATTTAGGTATAGAATTTTATTCGTTGTTACTTCAACATTTTTTTCTAATTAATCTAGATTACTACAAACGAAACTAATTTCACTACAATCCTCTACAGACCTATACGAATGATTTACAGTCGATTTTGGGGTTTGTAGTTACTATTTAAGTCCTTATAGTGCTGTACAAAAAAATGTAGGTACAGAATTTTATGCGTTGTTACTTCAACAATTTTTCCTAATTAATCTAGATTACTACAAACGAAACTTATTTCACTACAATCCTCTACAGACCTGTACGAATGATTTACAGTCGATTTTGGGGTTTGTAGTTAGTATTTAAGCCTTTATTATGCTGTACAAAATATATATAGTTACGAAATAAAAAGTTTGACCAAATCTTAACTTCAACATTTTTTTCTATTTTTTCTGAATTACTTGAAATAAAAATAATTTCACTACAATCCTTTAGGGACCTATACGAATGCGATTTAGTCGTTTTTAGGGTTTGTAGTTAGTTTTAAAGCTATCAAATTGATGTACAAAAATAATGTAGTTACGGAAAAAAACTCAAAACTTAAATATTTTTTTATTTTTTTTCTAGTTTACTACAAACAAAAAGAAAATCACTACAATCCTCTGTGACCGTTTTCCTATAGGAATCCGAAGAAAAAAGTAATATTTTGCAAAGTGGGGGGCGGACTTTTTTTTGAAATTTTTTATTTTTTTTTCGGTGCAACTACAAACGAAATTAATTTCACTACAATCCACTACTTACGAATGTCTATCAATTAACCCAAAAAAAAAATTTTTTTTTTGAAGTCGGGTGCCAAGTTCACATAGCCGGTGACAGCCTCAGATGGCTTTTACACCGTTACGCGGACTTTTTCGGTGAGCTCAGAGGGCTCTCAACCGAAGACCTTTACAAGCATTTATGAATAGTCACACTAATGATCTGTGTGTAAGATTGCTTTAGCTGAGAATAGCTGGCTGTAAACACTGCGATATGTTATTGAGTGATATTTTTTTTATTTTATCTATACCTAAGCTTATTTAAAAAAATATCGGTAGGATAGCATCTCAGCTATCCTACCGATATTAAAAATGTGAAAGTTTGTGATTATTTCACGACAGAACGGCAAAAGGGCTCTGGATGAAATTTGGTACAGAGTTAGAATATGTTCTGGAATAACATATAGGTAGGTAAGACAGCGAGAGGCCACTGTTTAAAATAATGATGGTATACCATGATGTCATAAACGTACAGGTGTTAAAGGTGAGCAAACATCGTCAATATAGATACATAATATATACGGATACAATAAAGTTATTAAATATGTATTACTCACTATTTGCCGTTGGAATCCACTTTTACCTTGATCGAGTATCGATATCGCGTGATGACTCATACTATAAATCTATTACGTGTGCGAGAAACAGTAATTACGCAAAAACAATTATAGTTTGTAAGAAAAATCCATTCAACGGAGTGAAATCACTTGAATATGATTAGCATCTTATTTTATTATAACACTTTTGCATTCCCGGGATAATCTTTACCTTATTTTAAAGCTGTATAGTTTGTTTTCTTGCGCTAATCTCAGTTTCGGGTTTCAAAAAAAAAAGTGTCATGGTTAACCCAATCATCGAGAAAGGTTATAGGCTACAACATCACGCTACGACCAATAGGAGAGGAGCATCAATGATAAATATTAAAAAAATGGTGAAGATATAACGCAAACGAAGTTGCACGGGTCAGCGAGTAAGTGTAAGTAGGTATGTGTTAATCCGGGACATATTCCATAGGTTTCCAAGTTACTATATTCCTTTAGGTATTTTCGTGAAATAGTAACAAACATCTACATTTAACCATTGTCACAAAACTTCGTTATTAATTTTGGGAGAAGGAAATAAGAAAAAGGGTTATCGACCATATTTATAATAATTGCTGATGTCAGTGTTAAAAAAAAGTTTTAACGTATATTTACGAATAAAATATAAATATTAGAGAGATTAAATATTACTTAATGTTAAAAAGGTCACATTAAAACAAATTGATTATTAGTTACATATTAATGATTAGCCATGTTTATAAATATACTTATCAGCTGGTGATACGAATAACTGGATACGAATAGCTCAAATAGATATTAGAATGACACATGGTCCTTTGACCTGGACAGACATTTAGATCATATTAAAATTTACCTATGAGTATGTTAGTCTGTAGTTTTACGAATGTAGTTGTCAGTCGTAAATATTATGGGTAGGTACCTAAATAATGAAATGAAATAACTAGTTAAAATTTTCAACTAGTGGCTCCCCGGGGCTTCACCCGCGTACCCGGGAGATCTTTCATTTACCCGGGATAAAAATTAACCTATATCCTTTAACAGGCTTTAGACTATCTGTGTACCTACCAAAATTCATTTAAATCGGTTCAGTAGATTTAGCGTGAAAGCGAGACAGATAGAGTTACTTTCATAATATTTGTGTTCATGGGTTCCTGGATGGTTTCAAAACATAATTAGAGCGGTAGGACGCGTTGGTGGGCAGAAGAATATCTGCCAGGTCCATATAATTTTTGTTGAGTAAAGAACTATTCATTTAAAATACTTAAATATATGTACTTAAAAATATGTCAACTCATATAACAATATAACAATACAGGCAGTCGCGTGTTCACTGTATGATATAATCAATCATTGTCGGGTGATTAAATGAAAGTGGACCATCTGTATATGTACTTAATGCTTACGAGTTATTACCTAACTACACTTTATAACGAATTAAATACCCACAAAGGTACTGTTTTAATGTTAAGGTAATCTTAAAATTTTATTGGTTTGTCTATATCACTCCTTGTTTTACTGCTTTGAAAACTATAAAGTATAGATCCCCGCAACTTTGTCTTATTCACATTCCCGTTTTTGTGACATTTTTCAATGATGCTCCGTTCCTATTGGTCGTAGGGTGATATTATAATATATCCTATAGAGTTTGTCAATAAATGGGATACCTACACACAATTTAATTTTTTTTTTCAAATTAAAGTAGTAATTCCTGAGGCAAACAAACTCTATAATATTAGTATCGTCCGAGGTCTAAATCCTATACGTTTCATTTGATTACCGACGTTATTAGTATCAATCTTTAAGGTCGTAAATTTAATAGCATAGTTTCATAGTACCTACAATCGGAAGTTGGACAGGGCCAGGTAATTTCTTCTAGAAACTTTCCAGATCGATCACGCTATATGTGCGTTTCAGTGAAGGTTTTGTAGGTTCGCACGCCACGTTACGTCTTCACTCTTCAACGATCTCATGATTAATGACCATGTATGATGTGACCTATGACGAAGGCAGATCTTATTTGAAAATTATTACTCTGTCGGATGCAATATAAACTTACCACAGTAATTGTATATCACTAGTAATTATATATTAGAAGTCGTGGTAGCTCAGTTGGGAACGCACCGAATCACGATCTTGAGTGTGCTGGTTCAGACCCATGGCTTGTAACTCGGAGTGGCTTTCGGTGAAGGAAAATAAAGTGCGGAAACCTGCATGTCCGAGATGTCAAAATTAAAGAAATCCGAAGTCCTCCAATCCGCACTAGGCCCTCGTGGTGGACTATAGCCTGTTAGGGGAAGCTCCTCGGTGGAGACGATATATGAGCTGATGATGATGATTTATATACTGTCGTGTGGAGGAGGATAGACCTAGGAAATGGCTAGTATGTTTGTCTAACGCCCTAGAAATAAAGGAGTAGGTACCTAGTAAGAACTACTAATAAAAAATATCACACACTTATATGACTGTGTATGTAAATGAAATACATTAGCACTGTGTCAAAAAAACTAGTAACAAACACATACATAATTGCATATATGTTAATGAAATGCGGTTCAATCGATGTGTGTGCGTGCGCGTGAGTGGCGCGCGTCGCCACGTAATAGACCGACGTGCGTAACAGACCGCTCTGGTGCTATACGAGTTAGCTTGGCGATAGTACGTGATAATTAGGGTTACCAATTGCGACTATAATAAGCATAAATTATGAAAAAAAAATTAAGTAGGTTCTATAATTTATTCAACGGTAATTTTTCCTTATTTACTGAAATGACGGCTGACAGAGAGGAATGGAAGAAAAACACATGTTGTGCCGACCCTGCTTAGGCGGGATAAAGACAGGAAGAAGAACAATTTTTCCTTATTTAATTTGAACAATAGAAATTGATTAATGTAAAAGAAACTTAACGATTTATTTATAAATTAAAATATCTGTTTACTATTGATGTAATTTATATGTAATTTCAGCTTAAAAATTTGCACAGTAAAATTGTGATCACGTATGAGCGTATCATAAGTCATAACACAAGAAGATTATTTTTTGTATAACATAAGTAAATCAGATGAGACTTGCTGCTATAGTCAAAGTCACACAAAGCCATTTCATCACACACACACAAACAGGCAACCCTAAAGAATAATAGCAGACATGCAACACAACACACAAGCGATAATTAAACCCTGCGTACGCGTCGTCGCAGAAAATTGTGTAACTATACAATCAATTTGATTGGTAATGTCAATTGAAAAGGTACGCAACTGGAAAATCTGTCGTTTACGTGTCAGGTCAAGTAATTGTATTGATACAAGTTAATTTGCAATCTATTCACTACTTTAATAAGACATCATTTGCGTTGAATGACTTGGATATATTTGATAAACTAGGGTCAAGACCTCGTTTATAAAAATGTCTATAAATTCTGCTTCAATACATGCGAAAGTTTGTATGGATGTTTACTCTTTCACGCAGCAAACGAATTAAGACATAGTGTACTTTTTATCCCGCGAAATCTGTAGCTACTCAAGTATATTTTTGTACAGCATATACCATACCTACTTAGAAAGTAGATTATATCGCTTTTATAAACATATTTTTATAATTTGAATAAGCATAAAGAACTTATAAAGCTAAGGTTAAATATGATTCAAGAAAACATTCTCATTTAATACATGACATGGAATTTAATACATCTTTTATATAAGGAGTAGTACAGTACGTTTCCCGGGAAAACGATCGTTACGATTTTGACAATATAATTTCTACCAGATGTACACAAACATATATCAAACAGACATCTTCATCCACATAAATATTTGTCCCATATGCAGAGACAGATTAACCCCTAAACAAATTAAGCAATTGCCTAGGGTATCACATCTGGGGGGGCACCAAAAAAAAAAAATGATTTGGATTTTATTGTTGTCGCACCTCTTCTATTTCTAAGGTATTTTTTTCATGTTATTTATTTAACATAAAACTAGAATAAGGACTCTAGTTGAAACAAGGATAGGTGGGGTCACAAGCGTGGAGTGTTTAGGGTATCAAGTAGTCTTAATCCGTCACTATGATATTCGAACACACATCCACCATACCTATTCTGGATGAACCATAGAGCTCCATCGATAGTGGTGTAGCATGCTTGAAATAATGACATGGTCACTCCGCACTCACGACATGTGTGATCGTGCGCAACGCCTTTGGCTCCTTAGTGGAGACACTATGGTTTCTGCATACCAATTGACCATAAACAACCATTCGAATAACACATTATTGTATGGCAACATTCAATTTTATTTAACTACCGCGTTATGCGTGCCGTTTAACACGTGAATTGTATACAATAGTAATTCAGTGATAGTTTTTTGTTGGGATACTTTTGCGTGGTAAGTTGTTTTTTGGCTTAACACAAAGCTGTTTACAAGGTCACTGACTTTCAGCTGAAGCCATTTGGCCCTGACATAGAATATAATTTAATAGGCATAATACAAAATTAGGTTAAGTTTTAAAAGTATCGAACAATTTTTTTTACATAGAACTGCGATTCAAGTCACCTGTTTTAATTATAACTTTAAAATGTCTGTGCAATTTTCGAAAATTGAATATTTATAACTGATAGCGACAATTTAAAGACTATAAAACTAATTTAAATATAGAACAGCGACTAAATCACCTGTTTTAAAAATAAATTCGAAAATGGCTGCGCAATTTTCAAAAATGTAATATAAATATGGCCGCTAACTCCTGCGCATCAACGACAACGACATCCGCCAATCAATGCATCTCCATCCAGGCGAGACGGGCGGACAATACTATCCGATCCTATATTACTCAGAGAAGGCACGGCCAGGCCGAGCCGGGTTCAACGACCGTGGTATATTAGATGATTGGGGGATTCACGGATTGGCAACGTCCATTTTGTCATTACCAGTAATGGATATGGACACCTAATTTGATTATAGTTTGAGTCTACGCTGTCGCGCTATATTAGATTGGATAGGGAGTCGTTTTGAAGTTATTTGAAGCTTTTTTGGACATTCATGAAATACTTTACTATAATCCTGCTAATATATCTATACTTAATATTATAAATGCGAAAGTAACTGTCTGTCGGCCTGTCTGTCTCACTTTCACGTTAAAACTACTGAACCGATTTAAATGAAATTTGGTACACAGATAGTCTTGAGTCTGAGAAAGGACATAGGCTACTTTTAATCCCGGGAAATGTTGAGATCCCCAGGAACGCGGATGAAACCGCGGGGAGCCACTAATATGGATATAATATGTTTTTTACTCTTACACGCCAGAACGGCAGAGGGCGATCGATTAAATTTGACACAGAGTTAGAATATTGGAGTATTTTTATTCCGATAAAATTAAGTTCCTCAGACCTTTATACGACTCCATGACCTTTTTAGAACATCATTATAATATCATCAGCGCAATGAGGAAACAACAAGCATATTAAAAGTAATACCTAGGCAAAGTACCTACACATTGGTTACTTATTAAAATCGAGATTTCTCTCGTATGTTTCTATATGACTATATATAACCTAAACCAGTTCACAAAGTTCAAGGTCAGGTTCAAGGTTACAACAATTCAAATGTAAATTTGCGGTGAACACATTCCTTTGTCTGATGAGACATTGTTTCCGACCGAATGTACTGATAATCTGTATGCTACTTGAGGAATTACAATGTTGTGGATTGTGGCTAACTCATCACTATTGGCAAGGAGCATCAAAAATATTACATAGTATAAGTTTTTTAAAAGTGTTGTAAAATAAATGGACAGACCAAATAATGACAGTGACTTTCATACCGGCGACAGGACAGGAGGACTTGGATCCGAATCCCATCCAGGAAAAAACATTTGTATGGAATATATACCTATTTATCAGCTACATATCTGGTTACCATACGACAAGCTCTGCTAAGTTTCAAATCAGATTGGCTGCGTGTTAATAATGTTCTAGGATATTTAATTTTATGAGATCCTTTTCGTCCAAAGTCTGTTTTGTGATGGCGGTTCCTTACATAGTTATGAGAAGATATAGATACTTACAAGTAGGTGTTTCGAGCAGCGTGACGACGCTCCTCTTCCAAGACCTAGAAGCGTCTCATGGATGCACTCCACTTTTAACACTTTGCCCTGTGAACAAGGACATAAGATCAGTTTTTGATTGACATATCTTACTAGCTTCCGTTCCCGAAGGACCCTCAACTTATCCTGGATAGGTAGCCAGTCTTCCCCAAGCTCTAGTACCTACATTTCTGCTTCAAACTTCATAGAAGTCCCTTCAGTGGTTTGGACGTGAAAACGTTTGTAATATCAGTAGGCATGGGGATTTAAACAATACCACATAAATCCCTTATACTAAATGTATAAAAATAATAAGAATCTCATAACAAATTCATCCGACATACTTATACAGGTATTTATTTATAACAGGTGGTTTTGGGGAAAATGGATACAGTTGTGAGACGTTTACATTGCCGGTACGTAAATGATTAAGTAACTTTGCTTCAATGGATATGAGATAAATTATGCAGTACTCCAGGTGCTTAGCATCAGGTGAAAAAGATGTTGGCTAAACATTCGCTACGTTCTTGTATTTTCATAGATAATTTTCTAATCAATTTTAACTACTCGATCAAATATGTTCTAAGAATCCATCGCTTGTTTTTCAAACGAAATTCACTCTAAAAACATCCCAATTAGGTTTGTTATTTTCCACCCAACAGTCATTATACCACGATCCTTTTCAATCAACCTTTATATATCACTCAGGACCAGGAACAATGGGCGGCGTATCCACAAACATGATTGATGATAATCACTCGCAAACCCGCATGAATATAGGGTACAATTATACGGCCATCTGAATACCAAGTGGAAATATGCGGTAAGCTATAACCGTTAATGAAGGTCGAGATACACCAACAAACCTTCGCAGATAAGTAAAGCTATGTAACCACATAGCAGCTATCTAATCTACAACACTACATGTAAAGCTGTGTGCGCAGAGCTCATCCGAGCCGCAAGTAAGGCCGGATCCCCACAATGGACGTCCTTGGCCAACCCTCGTCTCTGCGGCCATTCATGCACGGTCTTTACGTAACAAGCTCTCGGCGAGGGATAAGCTACTTTAAAATCATGGAGGACGGTCCATTTTTAAATGAATCGCAGTGGATCTCGGATGTTTTGGAGTGGAATCGTCATGGCCCTCAATGATTAGGGTGAGGAATGGGTACTTCGTTTTGAGAATACTCGAAAGTTGAGATTTGAAGAAAGAGTGGGGTATAGTATACAATCTTATATAGACGATCTTGATGAACCATACAATAAAGCGACATGCAATTTACGCGCCAAATACGCTCCAGTAATTTAATTGTCATTGTAATGCAACGATACAAATACGTTGCGACGACCGTAGGACCTTAAATGTGACGAATTAATTTGCTAGAAGCTTTTTGTTTCAGTCTTAGATGGGATGCTTACGAAACAACATATGATGTGTTGATGACTAAATATGATAATTCGACCTCATAGCTATTGACTCCCTGGCAATCATTCCGAATAAATTAAATGTTTAAATAGATATGTTGTAACATAGGCAGTTCAGCCTGGAACGGTAGCAACTGGCTCGAAGACGGGTTTCGTATATACCTGGACACATTCCGCATGCAGACGCTCGCATTATTATAAACATGCGCATAAAAATCACTAGAACAGAATTGGCATCCATCTTACGGCGAGAGGGACTAAACAAAAAGAGCATTAGAACTTATATGGTATTCTTATAGCTAGAATCTTTGCATATTATTTCAATAGGAATAGGAATCGAGTTGTTAGTGATATATTAAACAAAGTATCAGTTTATAAATTCAACTGTCGAGATATCTACGAAGATTGGACCCCAACGGACTGTTCAAAATCCGGTTCCACTCCGGTTCAGTCTCTGCAGATGTGCTCAATCCCTTATTTGAATTGTATATCAGCATTCTAATTTAGATAGTTCAGCAGAGAATGTTTTGTATCTACTGAGGTTATGGTATTCAATGTAATTTACCAGGATCTACAACGAGTATATAAATAGATACATGTTTATGTAGAGGAATACCACAAGGCAGAAATTATGCAAACGGCTATTAGAAAAATAAATTGGATCCATAAATTCCGGATCGTAATTGCCATTAGCTGCGTTCGCAGTGTAATGAAAACAAATAGCCTCGATTAAAAAGATAGTTTCTCCAATCCCTCGGCTTGAAAAACAAATTTGCGGGAGACATTTTCTCTAGGACAGACCGGTGCCCTAATCTGCCGGTGACCGCAATCCGTAAATTGTATTAGTGTAGCCAAGTGTGGCCTGTTCAGTTGCCATGAGAACGAAGCGGGCTGCAGTGGAGCGATGTGGAAAAGTGCGGTCGGGAGGTTAGAGGTTAAGACGATGTAAGCGCTGAATGACGAGAAACAAACGACCTCCTGCATGAAAGTACGAGAATTGTGTAATCAAGACACCAAAGAGTTATGTCTTAATCAACTATCGAAGTATTGATACGGTGCATATTATAGAGAGGGATAGCAAATTATGAGTAAAAGTAAGGAAGCAGCTATTTAAAAGATAGAAGCATCTGTTCATTCTATTTCTAAAGAAACCTTAGGAATTTTCTGCAAAATCACTATACATACAATCTATGTCACCGGCGCGGCGCCTCGAGCTATAACTTAGCTTATTGAAGCAAATTTAAAATTCAATTTCGAAAGCCAATCTCGGGAACGGGCGCGGTGACTCATCGAAGCCCTGTTGCTTCAGCTGAATACATCCATAAAATCATAAGGAAACTGTGGCATAAAACAAAAAGGCAATTTTCCGGGGCGTTTAATAGGCATACTTCCTAAAACGTTGGCTTCTAAGGGAATTGGAGACTATGAAGCGAGTGGTGAGATCGCGTGAGTTGGTGCAATGACCATTTGTGGTGGAACTGGATTACGTTCAAAATATAACGCGTCGTAACTTGACGGAAGAGAATGCCATTCATCATTTACCGGTCCACGTTGTGTAACTTATAAATGTTTTGTTTATGAATTATCAATTAAATTTTTTCGATATATTGCTTCAACTTGACAACATATATTAATTTTAATGATGGCACTACTTTATTTTCATTTTAATAAAACCTGTAGAGGTTTATATTACCTGTTCAGAAGGTTGGTTAGGTATTGACATACCACAGAAGATGAGTTTCATTACTAGATACTCAGAACAAACATTTAAGTAAATCATGTGTGTAAACATTTCTGATTTTCCTGTCTGAATGTTCATGTTTATACTGTATATAAGCTATAGTTTAGAATCAGATTGGGTGTAAGTAAATTATCTATTTATTCTTTGAGAATCTAATTTAATTCGGACTTACATTAAGTATTCTATTCGAAATATATATTTATATAAACAGAAGTAGGGTGGACTTGCCAACAAATTCTCGGACAAAACTGCATTATACAACTTTCGTACTCAAAAGAAGACAACGCAAAAGCGCTTTGATTAGAGCAATTTAAACTTTGTGCGAGAGAGAATTAAAATTGAGAATTGGTCCTTTTGCAAAGTCAATACAAACTTCAGAAGTTACCTGATAAAGGAATTGAGTTAGTCGGTCGTTTGAGTGAAAACTTTGGAATCTAAAATTATGATTTTTAAATTGCTTATTCACGTCAAAAGTCAAGGGTTCAAATCCTGCAATTCCTTGCGCCTTTAACACAGAAAAACATCTTATAGCAAACCTAATCACTATCATCACAATATTATGGGTTTGCACAAATCCATATAAGTACCTAGTATACGTAAAAATATATATTTCCTCACAATATTCCAGCCAGAGTTCAAATAGGTAGCAAGATATTACGTTCAGAAGCAAAAACAACCGCTCGCTGTGCTAAACTCGAGGTCCTTATACCAACATTCCTATCACCAACTAGATACACATCTGTTCTTGGTTGGTATTGCCCTTTTTCTGCTGCAAGCTGTGAGGTCAACGTATCAGACGCCCCGCTGTGACTGATGCTGATTGTTAACTGTCCTGAATTAAGAGATTATATTGTAATACTGTTGGTTAAACGAACATTAGTTTAAGTCGGAAAATCATTCGGAAAGATTGAACCCAATCTATTAATTCCTTTATTAGGACTGTTGCATCAATTTAGGTAGAACGAGGGGTTTTAAAGGAAGCAGATGATCGTAACTCCACGGCGACAGAAGCTGTCAAATATCTCTTCCAAAATTTACAGACAAACTATGGTCTTAGTTGTAAATTGTGTAAATTCTTATGCTGTGCGTCATGACGGCCTTCGCATTATTTCAAATTCCTAATGGTCTGAAGGCCGTTCGTTTATTATTCACTTAGCGTATTATATGAACTTCGAATATCCATTACTGATATTTAGTTAGTTAGTGTTACCTAATTACTCGAAAACAAACAGCTTACGTACAGCGTTTTTAAGGCAGTTTTAAATGTCACCCGATACTTTCGAAGAAATCCGTCAGTCGATGGAATAAATAAGTCGAGCTTTAAGTAAAGATTACGATTTGTTGACAAGGGCTTTCTCGAGTTTCACGATTTGAGACAGCCCATGTTTGCTTGTACCGAATGTTTGATGTCAAAATTCTATGTAACCTATTATGCGTAAATTTTTCTTGTGACAAATTGGGTAACAAATTGCCTTTTATTAAATGCAAGAACTAAAAGCTTATTTGTATCTATTGATCTTATAACTTACATATCCTCATTAACACTAATGGATTCCGTGTTCAATCAATAAAGATTAATACCCCCAACCTTAGGTACTGCATCTTATATAGTGAATTTACAAGATTTCTCCAGCAATATCAAAGCACCGACAAGTGAATCGTCCATAACAACACTAAAATAACGTGTTCAGAGCAGACCGGCCGCAGGCCCATTAAAATACCATAGACCCACGCACCGAGCCTACCGGTTCACCTCACAACCAGAAATAGATACTATAATAATAGGCAAAAAGCCTCATTTCCACTGCACGCCGGCACGGAGCTGGTTCGCAATCGTAGTCCATAACCGATACCGGTAACAGGTATGAATTTTATCGATAAAGGAACGGTTTTACGCTTCGAGCTATTTTGATTGTAAGAAAGGCCTTGGAATCATCCTTTTAGGAGTGCCTGTTTACAGTTACTGGCTGTTTTAGGAATTTGAGAATGTTGCCTCTTGAGTAGCGTCGCGTTATCGGCGATCCCGTACTGGCAGAAATATAAATCAAAGTTAATTTAATTGCTTTTATGTAGCGGAGTGTTTTATTGATGGTTTAAGGTTGCGAGGCAATGACTTACGAAAATTACAGTAAATTTTATTAAATGGGCACTTATTTACTTGAATTATAATACATAAACAGGTCATATAGGTCCAACTAGGTAATTTAATTAAACCATCGCTCGGTTTATCCATCAACGATTGTATCAAATTATTCAAACATCTTTTCTCTCGTTCTCACTCGACTAATGATATTATAATTAAGAATCCGACCTGTCATTATTATTGAAAAGTAACCCAGTGTTTACTCTCGCGGGAACTACAGACGAGGATGGTTTAAACATAGCTTCCGGCCAAAATTCTTTTGATACTGTCGAAAGTAGGACAGCATCAAAGCGGATTAGGTGCGCGTGCGCATTTTTAGATTAATTTCGACTTTACATGGATTAAATACTAACCAAAAATTTTTTTGACCGTTCTGATTTAACTACTAATTCTTGACAAATTAACATTCTTCTTAAATGGGTTTTAGCTGGTGCAACTCAAGAATTGAACTACACGACTAACGGAGACAATAATTTATAACGTTTAACATACGTTTTCACCAATTATCTGACAGCATTATCTAGTGCCATTACTTTAACTCGACAATGAGGCCGATTTATTTGTTATGAACTTGCTGTACCATTTATGTACCGTTTTGTTACTTATTTAAAGTGGGCGATAGTTTATTAGACTTTGTGTTATCATATGAGTAATATAGAACTCAAGTCTCATGTGGTTTTCTAAAATCGTCATTATTAACTTTCATTAGAGTCCTTTCTTCCATGATTTCAGAATGAAATACTCAACAAAAACAAATTTAGTCAAGATAAAATATTCAGCCTAGTGTTTATTTATAAGATACAGCTAGAACGGGGTCAAGGCTGTGATAGTATCGTAAAAATGTGATCATGACATTCGCTTTACGATATTGGATGCTAATCTAATAAAAATGGCTGACCGAATGACCGTCCGATTTATGCAATAAACATTATGTCTGATGATATCTTGGATATAAAAATTTAATTTACATGATTAATCTTACAAATATGTATTTTAAATGTGAAAGTTTTTATGTATGATTCAATCAATGTTTTGTTACATAATTGACCTAAAAACGGCAACGGCAAATAGAATGGAACCCGGAGTCTCGAAAAGCAGAAGTTATTTATAATAAAATATATATTATATATATATATATATATATACAATAGAAGATTGGAATGTTTCCTTATATGTTAATATAACAACAATTGTACCGTTCAAACATTGGAAGCAATTAAAGGCTTTATGTAGGGTCCACATAAAGCCTGACCCTGCTTTACTCCTATTTAGAGTTAAAGGGTTGAACGGGACCCTTGGATTTAAGTTTAAATTAAGCATACAAAAGGTTAAAGATCCGACGCCCGAAAACCGATTATACTAAACAAACATATTTGTAATTATCTTGGGACATTCTTTAAACACAGTCAATTCGATTCCACGCCAAGCGGAACTTGTAGGTAAAGTCTATATGTAACCAGCTGATTTACAACTATAAATATATATGTAGATATTTACACAGAATAAAGACACATAAAAAAGAGACAAAAAAGAGACACATAAAGAAGAGACATAAAAAACATTCAAGCACACATATGGTTCGTGGGTGGAAATCAAACCCAAGACCAGCGATTTGCGAGTCAGGGTATTAAACATTAAGCTAACACCCCAGTATATTATTAATATAACTGATATAGAGTCGTTTATCTATTCAAACGCTAGCCGGACGCCTATTACCGGCCTTACATGACAGCGAGGTCTGGCAATTACAGACAATGTTTGTAAATACACAATATCCGCACCGCGAAATCGCATCCCGGCTGCACACCGGGAAACAAATGTTTACCAGTACAGACGTTCAGAAATCGACGCAAGGCTCATTGCGGCAATATATCGGACGGTGCATGACCCAATTTCTAAGCGCTTCCGGAAATAGCCGGGGTGAGTTGCAACATGAGCGGTGGACCGTGCTTCCACCATCGGTTTCCGCGCCCAAGAATCATTCCAAAATTGCCTAATTTCCACCGAGGTTAATGTTCATACGAGTTCGCCTTCACCAAAACTCTAGCGTGACTAATAAGGCTATTTGGAACTGCAGCAACCTAGGCTGTACATGCCGATTAGAATGCAAAGAACGTCCTAACGTGGCCATTAAATAATTGAGCGTATACGTTTTAGTTGCCCAAGATTGGACATGGCACGCGAAAGCAGGAAACAGATGTCTACTTATTCAAACATCGCATTAGCTGTGCTTAAGGAATTTCATTACATGTTACGTAGGAAGAGAACCGAACATGGATATACATAGGGGTATCGTACCTATATATAATCAAATACGTCGAAGCCATACGATATAAGATTTTGTAATCGTCTTCATATTCATAGGTTTTATATCGACATGACGAGAGTGTACAGCGATTCACTCCTAGTCTTTGTGTTCTTCCTTGCTGAAATAATTATAGTTGAGGGATTCAATTATAAATATAATTAGGTACATGTGAAAACTAGGTCATAGAAATGTAGCAGCCATTGCCGTTTTCGACTCAAAATAAAACCATCCGAATTTTAAAACAGTGGGGGGTCTAACTATTCCAATGCTCGTTTTACGTTCCAGTTTGATACTGAACTAAAACTTTTCCAACATCAGTGTGCTCGGACCAAACGAGTTCGTAATTCTGGAATCTCCATCCAATTCGCGCAAAAAACCTAAAGCAACAAGTTCGCTGCCTCAAATGTGACTCACTGTATATATTTAATGTTAGTTAGAATGAGGAATATAGAAGTCAAAGGATGGTCTTTATGAGAAAAATATAAGGCGAGTTTGGATGTAACATGTCACGGCTTTATGACATTTTGGGATTTCAAATATGCGACTCCGAGAAGTAAAATGATCTTTTTGATTAGTACAACAGTTACCAAGCAATCAATCAGAGCCTTTCAGAAGGCAATTGGAGTCAGCCAGACGTATAAACACTGGCAAATCTCTTGTTATGGACTGAAAGATGCAAATGTATATGTTGACGATATATTTGCAATTACTGAAACATTCGCCCAACAGTTCTCTAACTAAGTGAACATTCATTCCACTCAAGACTAATTAGGAAGTCTATTTCGAGTGTTCCGCCTTGTGTGGAGTCGTTGACATACGTCGGATTATGATGTATGAGGGTCATGAATTAATCACTTCTTGAGATTGAAATTACTGCCATGAATATTATATTTGCCCTAAAGTTTATATCTACACGAATATTAAATAGTATTTGATTATTTGCTCGTTAGTATTGAATAGGTTCCGTAACTGCCAGTTCGAATGAAAATTACTTCTAATGTTAGATAGGCTATTTATTGAGGAAGGAAGGCTATAAAATGTTGCAGACCAACTTGGATCAGCTGGTTTTATATATACATATGAGAGGATTTTTTTATGGAAAGATGAAGTTGTGGACAGTTTGTCCGGGAAGGTAGTAAGTACTGCACTTGTATCTATGTTTCGATAAGAAAGGTGAGTAAGTGAAATTACACTTAAAAACTTAGGGTCGATATAACATTGCCGTGATATGACCAAGACCCGTGTCAAAATCGTATGAATCATTGAATGTGAACATGAATGTGAAGGTATTATAAGTAATGACAATAAAATTGCAATAATTGCAACTGGTTTATGGTTACAACTGCTCAATATAATGACGGGGCTGTTTCTAACTAAGCTGCGCTCAATTGGATTGCTCGTTACATTCGATATTTTAGGTTGTTTTAATGAAGGATCTATTTAACTACAGTTAAAATATTCCAATATATAAGTACTAGCGACCCGCTCCAGCTTCGCACGGCTGCAATGCTTATAAATCACATTAGAAACCTCCAAAATTGACAGTGTTTCTCTAACATATTATACATATATTGTGTATAAAAAACTTCCTCTTGAATCACTATCTAAAAACGCATCAAAATCCGTTGCGTAGTTTAAAGATTTAAGAAGACATAGGGACAGACAGCGGAAAGCGACTATGTTTTATAATATGTAGTGATATCACTATAATCATCCACAGACATTTATATATACTTACATTCAGAGATCGCATATTCGCAGACCGACAGATACGTGGGCGAAGGCCTCAAAAAAACCAACCTATCAATCTAGCCATTCAAATATTTATACACTGACACGCGCCACAATGTAAGACAGGTGGAGTTTAGGGTGACCAAACTTCGCGCATTTTATGAGTAATCGTTTTTCAGGCTATTTTCCGAATTATTCGTTGTTCCCATTGGTGAAAACAATACGTGACAGTTCCGTGATTTTCGATGGCATTTAATTAGGTTGAAAGTTAGTTAGAATAGTAAGACCTAAGTTGAAATTAGAAGTTTATTAATTGATAAATTGTGCCAAAGCATAATAAAAAAATGCTTTTTAATAAAAAATAAATGGCCCCTCCCGTACCTTCCTTCTCGGGTCCCGTATATTCAAAGCAGTTGTCCCGTAAAACCGGAAATCAGATATGGCCACCCTAGGTGGAGTATTTATCTACGTATTTCGTGTCCCGTTATTAACCAACCTACATGCAAAAAGCTGTTCTACTACTTTTAATTAGGATTTAATATTCATATTATGTTGAGTTACGATGGTTGAAAGCTCCCACTTTTATTTTCCAACTTAGTTTTCTAACTTCGCATTACTGACGGATGATGTTTTGAAATGAAAGTTTTAATTAATTATTTTATGACTTTTTAATGGTTATTATGGTTGTTTTAGATACCAACAATTTCTGAATTAAGTCTACACAACACGGGGTGAAATTTTTCAAAAATTTGTATTTGTAAAATGTTTAATATTAAAACCATTGAAAAATTGTTGCTGTTTAGTCACAATTTCTCCATTTTATTCATTGACTAGGTAAACAAATTTACTCAGACATTTCACATAAACTATTATCATAAAAATAACACCTGGCACACACTTAGCCTATTTTCTTCTAACTCTTACATCATAAACATAGACTAGCTCTCGTACAGTGTAACCTAGTTTAATACAAGAAAAGATGCATAGCGTTCCATTAAATTAGGATGGTAAACATGGACCAGTGCCAAGTAGGTGATTACAGACTCTATACAAGTATATATGCCGTCAAAGTGTGTACAACACTTGGAATAGCTACATTTCCCCGAGACAACATTACTTTAACTAAAAATAAATAAGATGTGTTTTTGTGAAGTAGTTAAATTATATTCATGAAAAAATTTCTATAACTACAAGCTTATTTATAATAAATACTTTCTTGTCTATCAAAGAGCAATACATAATATATTTCTATGGATTACAACTCAATAACATTCAAATATTTTATATCCGGAAGACAGCTTTTTCACCTGATGGTAACTGGCCAGTACTGATTAAAGAGTACCCCTATCAAAGAACATAAATAAGGTGTTGCCAATATATAAAAAGTGCTCAAGACCTAAGTGCAACTGCCAGAAGACTGGTTTTCTACAGATAATTTCAACATGAAATTTAACCCGACATATTTTATAAGCTGTATCAAGTTATTGTAAGTAGGTATGCTAAGTACCTACTCATATTAAGACAGGAAATAAACAGTTGTAACCTTGAATGACTATACCACTAGATTATTTTACAGTTGGTAGTAAAATACATGTGAAATTTTAATAATTTTATAACATAGTATGCTTTAGTATGACTATATAAACATCCATAACTTTTCTGATTATTGATTTTACTTAGAAAAGTTGCCAATACTTTTAATGATACTGTCTTGTTGTGTTTGTTTAATCTAATCAAGTTTTTATAAAGATGGTATTAGTTAAAATGCTATTGTATAACACAGTTTATCCCATTAAATACCCAATTGGGGTAACTCTACCCTGGAGCTTAATCCCTGGATTAAAAATTGTTTGTATAATGTTACTCCCTTTACATACTATGTCTTTTAATCACTTGTTTGGAACTTGATACACTATAGATAGGTACCTACAGTGACTGCATGTATTACTATTATCTCTATTGAAGTGGGCAACACATTTTGTTACCATGTAGAATAGATGTGAATAATCAAAAGATTTGCCAAACAATTTGAATTGTGTACCATTCATAACCTATATTTTACATAACATTTAAAACATTTTAATAACAAGTTTTGTGGGGCAGAACTAAGTGGAATGCGTTGCACGAAATGAGTAATGCTGCATAAATACCTCTCACTTGGATTTCTCAATTTTATATCAAAGCTTTCAGCGGTAAATGGAGCATGACCCACGGTAGATTCACCACTAGCAATTGCATGATTTTTATCAACATTTGACTGTTAAAATGATAGTAATATGTTGTTTGACGAATGTGCACAGAGCACCGCAATGTCGTGAAGCTCTAAATCTTATCAGAATCTTGACAATCTGCTGTAATCTGCCGTTATCTCACCCGTCGACCGCTCGCCGTACAAACGACTCTCAGCGTTCGTGGCAGAAAAACCTCATGAGTGAATGTACTCAATGATAGATATTACACAAAATTAGTTTACACCTCACCTTTATTCCACAACAATTAAATAAACAGCAAACGGTAATCCAATAGAATTTACTATCCACTGATCCTATTACTTTGAGGACACAACAAACATCTTTTATCGAACCAACACAAACAATTTAGTCACAAATAATACACAATTTTCACTTAATGTATTTTGAATCTATATTATTCACATAAAAACACCGAATTATGAGAAACTTAATTTATTTCAACACAAAAATTCGGCAACCGTCGCTCGCATGCCATTCAACCAGAATCATCGGCCATCACTAAAAATGTTGCCATACGCATTTCAAGAATCACGTTATTCCCTCTCCTCAGCTCACGTGTATTTTTGTTGCCACACTATGACTTAAAAATTCCCAATTATTTCCTCTATTTTCTTTACTAATAGTATTTACGTTGATAGTATTATAGTTTTAAACAAATATTAACAATGAATAAGTTCATGCGCACTGAGTTTCATAATACCGAGCAACCAGCTCGTCAAATAATATTGACAACAAAGGGGAATGCCCAGTGTCCATAGGGTCTTGGGCCCAGGACGGACAGCAAAAATAAGTATAATAGTTTAGTGTTCCAAAATCATAACTATATTACATATCTTAAAAATATATTTAAAAGGCCGCCATTGTTATATAATAAGTAGATATTAATAAAACATTTTGAGGTTATTTTACGTATTTACTGTTACAGGGATCGGGACAAAGAGTTTTTTTTTTGCATTAAATATCTATATTGTCTTTATCATCAAACATGACGAATATATTATCTAAAATTGCAGCAGGAGGTAGTATATTTGACTCAAATGTAAGTAGCCCAACCAATGTACCAAAGTAATGTCACTATATTATGAGCACAACAATCTACTGTGTGTTTTCCTACTTTACAATTGCAACAATCTTGTTTGATTTTATCCCTGCTATTTAAATAATTATTTATTCAAATATAAACAAAATATACTTTGCGGGATACATTATATTATACAGTACCTACCTATCTCCGCGCGGTTTCACTCGCGCAAAATATAGCCTATGTTACTCGTGGATAACGTAGCTTTCGAATGGTGAAAGAATTTTTAAAAACGGTCCAGTAGTTTTTGAGCCTATTCATTACAACCAAACGAAGTTTTCCGCTTTATAATATTAGTATAGAAATATAAATCAAAACACATACACATTGAGCGAAAGAAACAAATAAAAAGATGACAGTGATTTGACGAGTAAATGTCAAGCGAGTGTTTTCATACACAAAAAATAAATAAAAAATATAATCGATAGAATCGATTTATCGATTTTTTGTTAATTTCCTTATTTTAAATAGCGTAAATACGTTATATTTATTACAAAACCATATTTTCTTTTAATTAATTTAGCCACCACTTTGTATAAATAAAGTGTAAATAAAGACTCGTGTATTCATTTGAATATTGCATTTTATGAAATACGATTAGTATCGATAAGAAAATAATATAACTTAAAACGTTATTTTAACGCTGGCAACATCTTACGACCTTTTTCGATCTTTCATATTAAAATACTTTTAAGAAACGAAATATAGTTTATTGAAGTGGCGGCCTTTTAAATGCATGCAAAATTCATATTTTAATACAACAAAATTTTTAAACAAAATCATTTCTTTGTATAGTACTGTCCACGGTGGGCCCAAAATGGGCTTTCCTCTTTTATAGAAACGAATTTTCTTATGGGACGATGCGGAGGGGTACCCTACCACTCCTACCAGGGAAAAGCTTTCTTATCGTAAGATTATTATTGTGTCATCGGTGTAACATCTGTCGGTTTGAAATTGGAACGTCATTTGGCTTTTCTTCTACGTTCTTTAAATACTATTTGTCTGGTCGGTTTGTGTGGAATGTATGCTCGAATAATTATTTTCTTTATACCTCGAATAGAACAATATTAATATTTTTATGACGCCACGCGGTTTTTTCACATTATATTCATAATTTAATGAAATAAATTAAACAAAATCATGTCAGATGTTAAAGTTAAGTCTACAGTTACATCAGTCTACAGGTACATCTACAGTTTGTACTGCAACTGGCTGCAGTACAAACAGTACTGGTTGGCTTACTTTACACCGTTCTACTGATAATATTTCAAGAATAAATTGAACCAATAAGTTTTAATAAATTTGTAATAAATAAAAATATCGTCCGTGTTCGATTACGGGTTTTTATATTATTATATTGAACCTTTAATTTACAGCTAATTCCAAACTTTGAAGTAACATAAAATAAATTATAACCAAACGAAAAATATTACCGTATAAATGGGAAATCTTATTTATGTTGCAGCACTGCTTTGTATATGTCAATTATGTCATGCATGTCAAATTATTCATCCGGTTCGGAACCGAGAAGTCGCAATGAATCTCCTTCGTTTATCCTCAAACACCCTGACACTGGCGGAATTGTGTTAAATAAACACATTTGGTGCCATTATACAAAAGAAGTGAAGTGAGAAGTCGCAAAAATTTTCATGACCAGAATCGGCGCACCTATTCCTAGAAGCTATGTATATTGCACATACCTTCCGTATCAACAAATCAGGAGCTAGAATATTTTAGCAGTGAAAGATTCTCGCTGTATACCTCTAGGGCGCAGTGAAGGCGAACACAAACAAGGAATTTTATAATAAAAACCCCAGGGAAGAAATCAATTAAAATGCATTGTTATAGAATATTGAATTTAATTTTAACAATTCCTTTGTAACTAAACAAATTCGCAACAACAGTATCATACACGTATTATGATGTCGAGTAGTAATGTTTACAAAATTTCATCAAAACTATGAGTAGATGTACAGAACAATACATTATGGACATCGGGAACCCACTCCTCGTAATATCTTACAAAAAACACGTAGAAAAAAGGCTTAGTTATTAGTATAGATAGACAACAAAAAGCGAATATTTTGTGATTAAATAGTTGAAAGTATAATACACAGCGACAATTAGGAAGCAAATATACATAGTATGTACCTTATATATTATAGGCACACGTTTTATTCAATAACCCTAACACATAGTGGAAAGAGATAAATATTAATTTATTATGAACAGCTACCAAACAAAATTTTATTGCAATTATAACAAGTGGTATAAAATACACTGGCCTTTATTTTGCCTTAAATAAGTTTCACCATATATATTTTAATCTACCGCTGTTTTGATAAATAAGAATTTCAAAACATATTATGCATTCTTCATATATTAAAGGAGTAACAAATAAGCAGAAATCTTAAATTACTAATACATGTTATCCTTCAAAAGTTTACTACTAAAATCTCACTAAAATTCTGAAACATTTACAAAAGAGTAGAATTCTTCGTCACACCATATTGATAGGATTACACATACCTTGTACCATTTAAATAAGGTTTATAATGCCATAAGCCATATTTGACAGCTGATATCCAATATAGAGCAAAATATATAAATATAGCGGTACTGAATGAGACACCATCTGTCAAATAATAGCATTTTCCCTACATATGTTGAAATTAAAATCACAAAAATAAAGTCTTAAAGAATTTATAACATATAGGAAGATTATTTAAAATAAATTCTATTTTTTAAGCCAAAATATAGAAAATAGAACTATATACAACATTGGTAAAAAAAGAAAAATACAGCCTGCGCTTTTGGCACGTGAAATAATTAAGAAAAATTACAATTAATAAATAGGGTCTAAGAATATTGTAATATGTATTTATAGATATGAAATTACACACCAAAAGCTGTGATATAGATATTTTGGAGTACATAGAATTAATATACCAAATTTCTTTATTAAAATTGAGTATAAAATTAAACACTACAAAGTTATATAGAAATACTCTTAGTTATATTTTATCCCAAATTTTAGCCAACCAAATGTAACGTCTATAAGGTTAATACAGCACTGGTTCATACAAATATAATACACACATACAATAAATAATTAATATTCCATACATGTTCCATACACTCCTATAATATTAATCCCCAGTCTTAGCTAATAAAATAAATAATATAACTGTCACTTTAATTCCATAACTACTAGAATCTACATACATTTTCATCACTGAGTATGGGATAGATTTGAAAGGAAGACAATAATTTTAGAGTACAGTCCACGAGATGTTAAAGGGAAAAGGGTTTATATTGCTTACCATCTCTTTAACTGTACAATGAAGCCACTTTAAGCAAGTTATTGAAGATCTTTTACTGGTTAAAATTATGCCAATTAAAAGCCTTAATTAGCAATGTAGTTTTAACAAAATGATCTTGCCTGCTGCAAAGTTTAAGTTTGACTTTATAGTCGTCGTTTGCACCATAAAGCAGTTTTAACTATAATACATATACTGCTTTCTGATACAAAAAAAATCATTCCTGAATGAAACTCCTTATCATATATTATAGTAATAAATGCATACTATAAGTACTCTTGATAAAATCACATTAGCGTTTATATACATTTCGTTTATATTATAATTATTTAATAATATAGACTCTTGGCTTTCGTTTCATATCATTTGCCACAAGTTTACGATATGTGTTATATATATTAAAAAAAATACAAAAAAAACATTTCTCTTAGTTGTTTTTGTACTAAAACAACAGGTTGGGATTTTGTAAAAATATATCTTATTGTTGTTGAAATCTAAAATATCTGTTTTGACTATCCATGTGCCGAAAAGAGACAAACATATTGCGATAAAAAGAGACACCCTCTTGTCAAAACATACCTTTTATTTACAACTTTAGTTCCATATGACATTAAAAACTTGGCTAATCATCTTAGACCACACCTTAGTTTATTTTACTAAGTCTGAATCTGAATTATACTCACTGTTTTACTAGTTATAGTATAATTTACGGGATTTTCAAATCATAGAATATCTCCTGCAAGTTATACTATAAATGTAATATTTCAAATTTATTATAATCATTTAAAAAAATATTATGTTGAAGTGCATAACTCCAATCAATTCTTGATTTCAACAAAAACAATCCTATATAAAATGTTATGGTAAATAAAAACCATTATTAATAAAAACCGACTAGGTTAAATGTGATTATTTATCACATTGTCCGGTTAATAATTTTCATCCACGCGTGGCCATATTTTCTCATAATTATTTCGGTGTTTTAATACAAATTTTCTGTCACAGTCAATAAATAATTACATAAATACGCCTTCAATTATATATGGCATACATTTGTAACATTGATTTATATTTATTTCTACATTTACCAACCATTATTTTAACTCACTGGTTGTCTATATTTTACATTTATTAATGTACTATTCAGTAAACATTAAAGATGAATGGGGCATTTGCAGATTATAATATTTCAAATGCTTTTTTTATATAGAAGCCTTGGTCCTTACCATAGACTCAAAATTCTCCATTATTATTTGCCTCAAATAACATTTAGGACAATGTTAATTTGCCATGAGCGATAGTAAGAAGGTTCTTAGCTATACTTATATATTCCTCATATTGCGATTAACTAAAACCGAATTAGAAAAAAAACTATCTTTATTCCATCTCTCTTTTTTTACTATAAGTGTGTAGTTCTATCCCGCTCGCACTTATTGGAGGACAAGTCCGTCAAATAGCCATATATCGCTTACATAAGCTATGTTACTTCTATACATATTTACAATATCTTTTTCATCACTTCATCACCAGGTTAAGCACTTTTAAAGAAAAATAAATCTTATTGTTTTTATATATTTTATATATTTTTAGATAATAAATTTATGATGAACCGAATGATGATGTTGAACCATAATAATAAGTCATAAGGTTCTTTTTTCAGCACCTAAAGGTCTATTATTAATAATGAGTCACATAGTGAGGTTGAACTATTTAAATAAGTAAAAATCAGAATACAATTTAAGCCATTTTCAACCAGAGTTTTTGAAACCATTGCAAACAAAATCATGATTTATATACTCATATACCTATAGCTTTATTAACAACAACCAAATTAGTTAAATCGAAATATGAGTGTCCAATTTAGCCTATACAACAATGGCGTGAGTATAAAAATTGCCCATTTTTGAGGGTAGTTGTGTCCTATGTGCGTTGGTCGCCGCAGCACGCGGTGCAGTCGAGACAGCCCTGCGGCTGCCCGCTGCGGGACCGCTATCTTTTGCCGCGACAACTGTTTAGTTGCTCCTGGAAATTATATGAAGGTAGCATTAATAATAATAATAAATTGAGCAACGCCCCTAGTGTTGCAAGCGTCCATAGACTACAGAAACCGCTTCCCATCAGGCGGACTGTATGCCTGTTTGCCACCTTTGTGGTATAAAATAAATAAAATAAAATACATGTGAATATCAATACCACCAAAAACATAAATGTATAAATGGAGAGCCAAGTTCAATACAAACTATGCTTGGCTGTGGGCTTCGCCGCAAAAAAAATGGAGATCTAAGATAATATGTATTTGTAGCAACAAAATAACATTATGAACAAGTATTAAACTCTATTTCTTTGAATTATTGGATACCTATCTATAACAATTGCTGATATTTAAAAATGTGAGATCTTTGTGAGACCGTTATCAAACTACGGTACTAAAGGTTTCTAACATTCTGTCGCACGTGTGGCATTTAAACGAGGGATAGCTCAAGACTCATTTCTCAGATTAATGAAACACAATTCAAGTATGTAAATGAGAGTAACTTTACAGTAGTTATTTTGAAATGAAATAAATTTATTAATTCAAATAGGCCTTCACAGGCACTTATGAAACGTCGACTCTCATGCTTTTTATAACATAGTCCCTCTACAGGAGCCAAAACAAAAAAAACTTATCCAAATTACCTGCAAAACTCTGATAGCGTCCAACAACTCCTGCTTGTCGGCCAACAAGTTGGCTGCCTCCTGTTGCGCTGCGTGCGCGCACTGGCGTAGAACCGATGCCTCTTCTACTTTACTGGAAACAATAAGGCGAATTATATTTACTTGTGTTTCTGATAAAGTTTTTCTTGGGCCAAAATACAAATTCGATATGTAAGGTGAGATAGTAAAGTTATTTTCCGTCCGTTTTTAACACGAATTAATATAACATTAAAATAGGGACATGTAGGTATATCAGATTTGGCTAAGTATTGTTGCTTATTTTTTTTTATATACGTGACATTCCTGTAGTTCCTTTGTTCCAGTAGAGCTCTCAGCTGAGAAGGGGGGAAGAATTAATTTTGTTTTTTATTTTACTATTAAGTTTTATTTGAAAATGATTTAAAAACCTATATAAACGCAGTTAATTTACTGTATATAATATTTATATGGACTTTATTTCTATAGCAATAAAGACAAAATTAACATACCCTGTAAAAGTACATTTTAAATAGACTTACGCTCTCAACTCTCTATTATCCTCTGCTATCCTCGACAGGGTGACCAATCGCTTCTTCAACTCTTCATTTTCTCTGTTCAGCTTCTCTATCTTGTCATTTGCTTCGTCCAATTCCGGCTGAGGCTGTGGTGTCGCTGGAGACGCTATGGTAGATGGTGTCGACACTGGGGGACCGAGGCGGAGTACCCCGGCCGTGTCCCTGGTCATCCTGAGGGTAGTCAGGTCGATGTCCAGGGGTTGGGGAGGCGGAGACGATATGGAGCGGTTCTGACGGTCTTCTATTAGGTGGAGCTTCACGTTTTCTATTAGCACCTGTAAGGAGATGAGTTGATACGTCAAAAACTTCTAATTTAGAGATTGCTTTAGGCAAAAAAGTCTGTGATTTCAGCTACATTATCACTTAAGTGGGATTAGGGTTTCAATATCCTCGCAAATTTATAACACATATGTATATATTAATGCATTTCATTTATATAGGAATGACATTACAATAGTGGAGATCGGAATGGGAGACCTTTGCCCTGCAGTGGGACAACTCAGGCTTTAAAAAATAAATAATAATAATTGCAATAGTAAAATGTAAAGAATAAAAAAATATGAAACATTATGGAACTAGTTAGCTTGTAATATAATTACTACTTGTTCTACGTTCTAGGGCCGCGTGGTGGACAATGGCCTAAATCTCCTCGATGTAAGGAGAGGCTCGAGCTCCTCGGTGACGTATGAGCTGATGATGATAGTTAGTGGATATGCAATTTTCATAAAGAACATTTTTGCGAATCGTTTACAATTTCAGCAACTTAATACTCAAATACATATGATATAAGGTTTAAAATTACCATACACATAATACTCACCTCTAAAGGCATTGGAGGTGCAATAACTTCGTCCTCAATAAGTTCGGCTAGAGCCAGCGCCGTTGTCATGTTGAGGGCTATGCTCAGGTCTCGAATCCTCGCTTCTAGGAGCTCTTCGAACGGTGCTAACCCTGTTGGTTCGCCCTAGAAATTGAGAAGTATATGGTATACTAGTGGCTCCCCGCGGCTACGCCCGCGTTCCCGGGGTTCTTCAATTTTCCCGGGATAAAAAGTAGCCTATGTCCTTTCTCAGGCTCTGGATTATCTGTGTTTCATTTAAATCGGTTCAGTAGTTTTAGCTTGAAAGCGTGACAGACAGACAGAGTTACTTTCGCATTTATGATATTAGTAGGGATTGTATTCAGAAGATGCAAAAATAAGTTTAGCCTAGTCATTTGCTGTAAGCTAAAACTGTAACCCTGATCATTTGAGACAAGTATAAAATATAATTTTGGTCGCCATCTGGGGGATTATCATTATATACGACAATTTACTAGCCGAATTTGACAGCCTTTATTACCGGAACGGAAATACCAAAATTCTCAAAATTGTTACGACAAAAAACATTCAATGCATAAAATACTTGTATGTGATATGTATTATTTCTATTTTTTGATGGATTTTTTTGTGCCAAGTTTCCTTTAAATCTTTATGCGAAATTTAGGCTCAGACTTTCATATAAATTATATAATAATTACTTAGATCTTTTATACATATTTATTCAAAACAGCACACTAAATAAAGTATCCAAAAATGTAATGGAGATCAAGAATATTTAATTTAGTATATCCTACCTTCTCATTCAGTAGCTGAGGCAGCTCAGTACGCAACAATCTCGCGGCGACATGCGGCGTCTCCCTCACACACAGCTCGTCGCACTCTTCTGTCGGTGGTTCTGTCCACGCGCGGGCTCTCATCGAGAATTTGTTCTAAATTGATAAATTGCTTGATAGGACTTGTTGCTTAGTCCTTATTTAATGTTCTTAAGGACTAATTTTGGCAAGAATATTGTGCTAATTATGTTATTTATAGACCTTAAATGTAGTAGAATTAGTAGATCAACAAACATTTTGTAATACTTCGACTATCAAGGCCTGATAACTGGAACTTTCTCAAATCAAGCACCTTTAAATATAGTTACCTTACTACTAATTTTCAGAGGCAAAACGATACATGCTTTCTCGTTTCATCTCGTGACAAGACACATATTGAGAAAGGGATAGATAGTTTTCTTAGAATTTACCTCTTTAAGTATTATTTTAAAACGCATCATGCTACATTGATGAGATGGTATATGATTAGGTGAATGAACTGAGATGGTATATGATTAGGTGAATGAACATGCGATTTTTATACAAAGCATATGACAGGTACAAGCAGATAAGGGCTATTATTCTAGTGTAGATTTTTTTAGCGTGAGATGGTTAAAATCAAGTTTTGTATGGTTTGAAAGGTTTGAAGATACGTTCGTCTGTTTTTGGAATATAACTTTAGACAATGTGGGACATATTTTTATACTAAACTGGCTTAAAACCATCTCACTTAATATGATTTATATTCGTTGTTAGAAATCGATATTTAAAAATTCAAAAATAATATTTGAAGCAATTTTTGCCCAGAATAATGCAATGAAAGTATTAGCAGTTAAAGCTGCATATTGTAAATGATTTCACCATATATACAAGTGTCATTTTGAAGATGTGTTGTTCAGTTTGTATGCAATGTGACCATGATGATATTTTTAGTATGTTTCCAAATGACGGTGTTGCCAACTAATGTATTTGTTAATGCTACGTCTAACCACACCTATTGTGAGAACACTAGTTTACTACAAATACACACTTTTTATTCATAACAATGACATGCCTGTCTAACATTCAGAGAAAGGGGATTTGATGTTTATCTAAAAGCAATATTTATGTTAAGGGGATGTAAGATTTTGTTATTTCAATAACAATATATACAGAAGTTATATTTATTTATGAATGTAAAAGGTAATTTCGGAAAGGATTTTTATTTAAATAAAATAATATGGAACAACTAGAGAAGGCTAAAGATCATGTAGTGGGAACCTAAATAGATTCTGATAAATTTTTGTGTCATATAACGAACTTAGAATTTATCTACATACTTATGTTTTTGTAAAGTATTTTCTTGTTTATAGATAGTTTGACAAGTAAATTACTATTTACTTGCCACAACAATCTATCATGCAAGTATCAAAGCGTTACAGTACTACAATTAAAGTTCTTAAAACATGTATTTTGAAACAGATATATACGGATTGTGAACGAGTGTAAGTGAGACAGATAGAAAATACTTTATTCATAGTACTGTATGTGAGTGTTAGACGACGCGTGACAAAGTGAGAAAGGGATATTTTCCCACTCTGTCTTTCGTTTATTTCGACCCGTTGTGCGTACCTGTGTAGACGTCAGATGGCGGTAGTGTAGTTCAAAATGGCGGATTATAATGAAACATAGAGAGCGTAATGAAGCAATGCAAAGATATTTCCAGTCACTTATTTGATTATCATTAGCAAAATCAATTTTAACATGCTTATTTTAAAACACATTTTTAACTAAGACAAATTAACTGTGACGGAAACATCTATCGTCTCATTCACTCGTACACAGACAAACCCCCTTGGCTACGACACAAAACCTCTACAAACTAATTGGCAATTAACAAAATGATAACCACTACGTCGTGTCATAAACAATCAACGATCAGCTGATCGCCAAGCAAATACCTTGAGTCGGTTCTTTCGTTCGTGATAGCCGAGCGGGCGGGCAATGCCATAGAGGAAAAAAAACACACATAGACACATATAGTTAGAGATAAAACGCATTCCATATTCGACCGTATTGTTGAGAGTAAATTGGAAAAACTGACTTTACTGGGTACAATATGATGGGGTATGGTCATGCATTATGGGCGCCTCTACGATTTGGATATGTTGTTTAGTTTGAGGATTTCACATGAGCGTTTTTCATGTCTTGTTTGGTTTTATGCCAGTTAAGTACTATCAGAATGGCATTTCAGACATAGTTAATAGTGAAAAATGTATATTTTTTGCTGGACATACTAAGATAGTTGTGCATATTAGCACTTCTACATATTAACGCTTATGTGAAAACTAATTAGTAAATTAGTTTGAATTTATTGTTATAAATTGGTAGAGATTCTTATTATGAATATTAAAAATATTTATGGTTTCCAAAGGCATAAATAATTACTTGATAATATCATGCTTTGGACATCAAATAGGATATAATTTAAATACATATTATAGTAGTCAAATAAATTGTTAAGTATTTAAGTATCTGTTGTAATGTTTTTATATGAATGCAGAGGCAATATGTGGGTGAACTTTTGAAAAAAAAGATGATATTGAGATTTAAATTGTACTAGTAAATTACACTAAGGGAAGTAATTAATATTAACTTTCAGAGTAGGTTGTAGAAAAAAGATAATAAAAGTCTAATGAGTATTTTAAACATACAATTATTAAATCTACATTCAAAAGTAATCTACTAGTACAATAATTTAATAATGAAATTGCGAGGGTAGTCACATTTATAAGCTTCAAAAAACCATTTGATTAATAAACTATATGTAGAATAACAAGCTTTAAGCTACCTGTAGGAAAAAATCGACATTCAATAGTGTAAACTGTGGAAAAACTTAAAAATATGACTCCCCCCCCTCCCATACAAAAATGACAAGTCGCAATAGATCGGTTTTCTTACCTGGAACTCGTCCCAGGGTATGGCTGAGCACTCGTCTGTTTGGAGGTCATCGGCCGCGAGACGTAAGCAAGACTTGCCGTTTGCACTCTGGTGTACTATGTGAATGTTATTCAGACGCCATGTGCATGTTGATATCTGTTGATTGATGCATTTGTCATTTCTTGTACAGACTATTTATATCTTTATTGTTGAAAGGAAGAAACCTAAAGACATGTATATGTGTGGTGACTTTTAATATTTGACTTTTTCTTAGCTATTGGTTATGAACCGGATAAATAAATATCCTGGGATTTCACGCATGGCCAATCTCATTCCAAACTAAGCAGTGCTTGTGATATGGTAAATACCTGATATATTATTTATTTTTGTATATACTACATCTACTACTTTTAAATACATACCTATTTGGATAATTTCATCCAGACTCAGAACAAACAGACATATTACATACTTATCCTGGGTGGGATTCGAACGGCCGGCAGCTTGAAAGTCAGAGTCACTAACCATAAAGCCAGCCGGCTGTCAGAATCAAATATATATGTAAATACGATAAACGTTATTATGTTCATACCACGTCGCGTCTCCTACAAGAGCTGGTGACGGAGTGGTCGCTGGGTGAGGATGATCGTTCCACCACTTCGGCTGCAACCTCAACGCCGCTCGACGCTCGGCCGTGCTCGAATTCCCTGTAATATTTATCATCATATAAATAAAATAGACAGACATTTTTTGCTAATATACTTTTTTTTAACACATTTTTATAGATATTTATACTAAGAAAGGTTTCAAGTTCCTATGTTACTTTGTATGTTTTTCTTCTATATATTTATTTTAATTGAAATAAGCCTTCACAGGCACTAATTACTTGTTACCATCACTACCTTAGATAAAAAAAAGTTTATTTATAAACTTTCGCATCACTACATAGTATAAAACCAAGTCGCTTTCTCTTCCAATATATCCCTATATATGCTTAAATCATTAAAACTAAGAGGAGTTTTATATATAATAACATCCATCCAAGTGGAGTTTCTGATGTGATGTCGGCGCGTACCATTGCACTCGTACGAAGCCGGGGCGGGTCACAAGTTCATAATATTAGTAGAATTACTTATCCTATCTCCCTAATCTGTTGGGTTTGCCAATTTGACGGTGACAATTTTAGATACCTGAAGGTGACATCAGCGTCGTCAGGCGACAAGGCAGCCAGCCCCACGACGACGTAGCGGTCGCTATCGGAGCTGGCCGTGGAGGCGGCGTCGCTGCGAGCGTCGTCCCGGGCCAGGGCATTGTCCAGGGACGACACTAGAGACGTTAGTCCGCGACGCATTGATGAGAACCCTGGAACCAACATCATCAGGTTATGTCGTATACGAGATTCTATTTTATTAAAGACTAGCTGCCTCCCCGCGGTTTTACCCGCGTAGTTCCCGTGGGATCACAGGGATAAAATATAGCCTATGTTACTTGGGGATAATGTAGCTTTCCAAAGGTGAAAGAATTTTTGAAATCGGTCCAGTAGTTTCGGAGCCTATTCATTACAAACAAACAAACAAACAAATCTTTCCACTTTATAATATTAGTATAGATTTTTGACCATTTTTAAAATAGTATTCGTCAATAATTGGAAAGACACAAAAGCTATGGTTTGGTTCCATTTTGCTTATATATTTTACGTTAATTAGTCCGCGATCGATAGTTATTGCCTTCGTCAAAGAAAAAATGAAAAAGTTAGGATATATATCTCTGCACACCACCAGTACATGAGGCTCCTCCAACGAGGGAAATCAGCCCTCAGACAGAGGCCTGGAGTTATGTAGGTTTAGGTTTAAAGAATTTATTTCTCATAAAAACTTTACAGTTTACATAAAATGAGATACAATTGGTTTAACATTAATAAGATTAGCTCTGAAGCTAGCAGAACAAAAATATTAGATAGATTAAATTATAATAAATTACAGTTTTAGTAAGTTACAGTGTATAAACATATTTCTTAAGTTTGAATTTATATGTACCTAAGGTTTCACATTCCTTGATTTCGTTTGGTAATTGGTTATACAGCTGTGCTCCCTCAAATAATATCGTTTTCTTTCCATAATTAGTCCGTGCTTTAGGTAGATCTAGTTTTTGTTTATTGCGTAGGTTGTGGGTAATTTTTTTTTTGGGTAACTGTAAATTGCTTTGAATCGAATTACTTATTATGTTTTGAACAAGAATGCAGGTGTAATATGTATATAGCTGTTTAAGATTAAATAGTTTAGTTTTTTCATATAATTGTTTTGTTGGCGTTAGGTAGGGGTAGTGAAATAATGTTTTGATAATTTTATTTTGAGTTCTTTGTAATGAGTTAAGGTTAGAAACGGCGGCTGTTCCCCATATTTCAATCAAATATTCTAGATGTGATTTTATTAAGGAGTTATAAATAATTATTCGACATTTACTTGGTATACAGTTTTTTATTTTGCGTAATGCTGCCAGTTTTGATGTAAGTTTTGTTCGGACGTGATCGATGTGCAGTTTCCAAGTTAGCTTATCATCTACCCATAGCCCGAGGTACTTTTCACTATTTGATTGTTTTATTATATCATTGTTAATAGTCAGTGGAGTATACTCTGGAATATTTTTATTTTTTGCGGAAAAGATCATAAATGAAGTTTTTGACGTGTTGATTGTAAGAAGATTGTATTTAAGCCAGTTATTAAGCGCATCGAGATCTTTTTGGGCGTTAGTTATAATGTTGTGAATAGATTTGTCGAAATAAAAGAGACATGTGTCGTCCGCATAGAGAGTCAGCTGTCCAGTAAGTCCAATTTTATTTATACTATTTATGTAAATTAAAAATAATAGGGAACTAATAACGGAGCCTTGAGGACAGCCGTATGTGATATTTTTGGTGAAACTAGTGAAGTTATCCAGCTTTACGACTTGACGCCTATTTTGCAAGTATGATTTTAACATATTAAGAGCTGTGCCTGTAATACCTATATTGCTTAATTTCTGCAACAACTTCTGGTGGCTGACTGTATCGTATGCTTTTTTTAGATCAATGAAAATGCCTAAAGCAAGTTGTTTTTGATCAATATGTGTTTTTATTTTAGTCACTAAGTCTACTGCCGCTGTAAGAGTGCTTGATTTAGGTCGAAAGCCGTATTGTTGGTCAATTAAAAACTTTTTTTCAGTTAGATAACTGTATAGACGGTTATACAAAACTCGCTCGAGTATTTTTGATATTACAGGCAAGACCGACACAGGTCTGTAATTACTTGGATCAGTTCTAGAACCAGCTTTGTGAATGGGACTGACTTTGGCCTGTTTAAGTGAGTCGGGAAAAGTGCCGCGTGACAGACACATATTAAAACAGTTTGTAAGTCTGTCGACAATTATACTTTTTAAGCATTTAATCGCTTTGGTACTAATTCCGTCTAGACCAGTGCTAGTATTGCTGTCTAAGTTATCAATAATATTAGATATTTCATTTGTGGTACATGGTGTGAACTCGTTTAGCGCTATATCATGAAAATAATCAGGCTCGTACATTAGGGTATTACCCGTATCCGTATGGTACTTTAAAGGTATTTTGTTTGCCAAATCTTTACCTATTGACGAGAAAAATGAATTAAATAAATTACAAATTTGATTACCATCTGTGATTGGTCCCGATTCCGACATCAATTTAGGGGGAGCACTACTGTCTTTAATTTTATTTAAGGCCAGACTATTTATAACATCCCACATCTTTTTTGGATTTTTATAACTTTTTTGGAATATAGTGTAGTAATAGTGTTTCTTGTATGTATTTATTAAAGATCTTGCTATGTTTTGTTGCTTGTTAAAACTCTTCTGTATTGCTTCATCTTTAGGGTTACTTCTGGTTTGTTGCCATAAACTATTTCGTAAATTTAGAGAATCAATAATATTTTTGTTTATCCAGTCCTTTTGTGGTAGGTTCAAAATCTTTATCTTCTTCTTTTTACTTTTTTGTATTTGTTCTATAATAAATCTTTCTAAGTAGTCGTAGCTATTATCTTCGTTGATATAGTTTGCGTTTGAAGCGTTATTAAATAGATCTGCGTAGTCGATTGCTTTGTATAGTGTTTTTTTTTTAATCTGAGGTGCCAGACTGCTTATTTCAAGGACTATTTGCTTATGGTCGGAGAGGCTTGATTCAATAATTGACACATTAAATGAGTGATTATTTATATTGGTACATAAATGGTCTAGTATAGTGTTTGTCGAGCTAGTTTCCCGCGTACTATGCATGCTATTGATTTTGTTTAATATTTCATATCCAGCTTCCTTTACTTCATTTAAATATTGTTTTGCTTGCCTATTCGTATTCAGTAGATCAATATTAAAATCTCCGAATACAATAGTTCTTCTTCGCCGTTCTAATTGCGAGGAGTATATATCTAAAAAGTTGTTAATATTGGTTTCTCCAGGCTTATAGATCGCTCCGATATTTAAAGATAGTTTGTTTATATATATCCATAAGTAGTGGTTCCCGTTTTCGCACAATTCTTCTGTAATTTCATATTTAATACTATTGTGCACATAGATAGAAACACCCCCACCTTTGCTATTATGTCTATAATTGTAGATATGTTGATAGCCCGGTAGCTGATATAGCTGTGCATCGCTTTCCGAAGTTATCCACGTCTCAGTAAATATTAATAAGTGGATCATCTTTGGTATTGCTTTTAGTATGCATTTTATCTCATCAAACTTACCGGCGTTGCGAATACTGCGTAAGTTAGCATAAAAGAACCTCAGTGACGACGGGTGTAATGGAATGTCTTCGTACTTATCGACTATGTGATGGTTTAATCTACTGTTTTTTTCTGTATGTATAACATTTTGTAGTGAGGTAATTGCTAGTTTTTTTGGACGGATTTGTTTAAGACGATTGTCGGTATTCCTTTAATATATTTAATTATAAGGTCCCCCTCGCCGTTTTCTGTGCGCTCGTTCATCTCTTCTCTTAATATTTGGAGATAACGTTTTTGTGTTGGAGTTTGGTCGGAGTATATTTGTATATCCGTAGGTAGTTTCATCTTGTTGCGCAGCAGGTATTTTGGAGTGTCGGTATTGTTAAAATAAACCTTTATAGGTCGGTTCTTATTCGGAATATATTTCCCCAGTCTAATAGATTTGATTGGTTTGGGGCAAACTTCATACAACGCCGTTATTATCTTTTGAACTTGCTCATCATCGTAGTTTCGCCTGGAGTTAAAGTTCGAATCATTTTTTTCCGATATACCCACAATTATAATATTTTTCTCGCGTTCGCATCGGTCCTTCATTTCAAGGATGAGGTTTTCGTGAGTTAAAGCGGGCGATTTAGATGCTGCACATACGATATTTTGATGGTTTTTTATTTGGGTTACATCACTTTCTATGTGTTTAATTTTGTTTTCAGTAAGGTTGTTGTTTAATTTGATATTTTCTATTTCTTTATTCATCTGCTCGAAACGTTGTGTTAACTTTCCTGTCGATGATTTTATTGTTTTAATTTCGTTGTTAATCTCAGATATTTCTTCTTTTATTAGGTTTAGGTTTTCGTTTTGGGCTTTGCCGAACCTTTCTAGAAATTCCATTATATCTGTACGAAAAATTGCAAAATCCTTCTTGTATTCATGTTCTTCAATTCGTTCTTTCCGTTTTCTCGAGGTGATGTTGTTGTAGAAGTCATCTGTTCCACTGGTAGATAAGTTAGGTACAGAACCGCTAGCGTTTCCGCTACCGCTTGTCAATGTCGCAGCAGGCGGAGACCTCATCGGATTCATTTTTTCTTTACCTGCGTGTGCGCAAGTGAGATAGAAAGTTACCGGGTCTCTTCTAACGCGGGGTACCGAGTGTTTTGCACCGCACTTGTTTAGAACAACACAGTTATATGTGAAGTTAATAATGTATTTGAAATAACACTTTGTAACTACACTGGTAAGAACTATTTTTGATTGTCCGACTCATTAAAATTTTAGTATTTTTTATTTATTTTTTTTCCCGACAATCGCGTCCGCGTCTGCTTATGCCGAGCGTCAGAGCGTATACCGGTATATATATTATGTACCGGTTATTATATTAAAATTTACTAGATACTGTTGATTTTGGTCTATTTTAGTTTATTATTTAGCAAGTAAATTATATTTTTTAAATTCAAACGTTATCGACACTTGTAATTGTTATGCTTACAAAAAAAGTTACCGTAAATAGATATTTTAAGCTTATGTGTAAACATGATGTGTATGTACTTCGCGTGTCAAAAAGCAGTAAAAAGTCTGCTTCTGTGGCATCATTTAGTTCACAATCAACCGTTATTGCCTCCATCAAAGAAAAAGTGACACAATTTGGTCTTCATACAAATTATGGTACTCACTTTATCTAGTTCGATTTACAGATCTGTTTCTCTTCTGAAATTGTTTATGTTATAAATGAATGTACCTCCAAAGTTGAGTCCCGGACTTGGCGGTGGTATTTCCTCGTGCGGCGGGATGAAAGGCATGTCGACGGAAGCCGTGGTGGCGAACACCACGCTATCCCGGTCATGCATGGACGGCGCCATTGTTGCTTCTGAACCTGATGATATTAAAAATAGCCTTGGTCAGATTATCTAATAATTCTATATATAAAAATCTCGTTTCACAATGTTAGTTTCATCACAATGATGATGATGATTGAGCACTACACCCAGCCAGTGCAACGACTGACCCATGTCCTATACAACCATTCGGGCAACAGTCCCCATGCAGTCTCGTTTGGTAACTGAACAGAGACACTGGTACCCGAATAGTTGTTGTTAGATAACAGTAGCTCATTCCTCCGTTTAGGTGTACAATGTTAGTTACATCACAATCTGCATTTAATCCTAGATGGTAAAAATCTTATAAATAATATATTACGAAAATTTGTGACGTACTGAGATGCAATTGTTTCACAGAAAAACGGCTGACGGACAAAACATGGCACGGTTTAAATATGTTTTAAATTGTAGTCAATTTATAAAAGAAAATGTAAGTAAATCAATTCATCGGCTGCATAATATATCTTACCCAACTTCATGTCCTGCAAGCTGGATGAGTCCAGGGGAACACTATCCAGATCTCGTGAGGACTCTTGTCCGGGACAGCTGGACGGTAGTACCAGGGTCAACTCCACTGCTGGGACAACCAGCGCAACTACTATTGATCTGTAATTACATTTTTAAATGGTTTTTATAATTTGGTGGGTGATTTTTGTGCAAGATTTAATTTATATGTTCCTACTAGTGGCTCCACGTGGTTTCGCCCGCTTTCCCGGGGAATCTTCAATTTCCCCGCAATGAAAACTAGTCCTCCATCTAGGTTATAAATTATCTGTCTGCCAAATTTCATCCAAATCCGTCCAGTAGTTTTTGTGTGAAATAGTAAAAACTATAAAGTATGTGACAATATTTAAGAAAAAAACCTTATCTCTGTAAGTTCTACTTATTTTGGAATCTGATTGATTGTGTAAAAAATATATTTAGTATTATAAATCCAATAGTTAGGTTGTATAAGTGTTTGTTACTCTTTCACCCAACAACGGCTGAAGGGATTTCAATAAAATTTGGCGAGTTATAACAATTCTCGAATGGCACATACGCTACTTTTTCTCCTGGGAAAATTTGAAATCCCCAAGAACTAAAAAGTAACCGCTGGGCAGAGGCTAATAGGTTCTATACATACCCAGCATCAGCATCAGGTTGCCTCGCGGCGTCATGTGCCAGCCAGGCGCACATTTCAGACACCCTCTCAAGTTGCCGCATCAGGAATAGTAGCTGGTAGTGGTTGAGCTGCAGTCCAGCTAAACCACATGTACGCCCCACCACTGATATACGAGAAAACCCCTCGTCGAAGCATACCTGGTGAGCATAACATTAATTAAATTAAAAATATAAAGATTTTATTCGAATATTTACATTCTTATATTTTATATTCTTTATTTATTTTGTTACATTAAATAAATCGGTGATCACCAATAACAATATTTAGGCACACTTAAAAAAGTTATTAAACAACATAATATGTATGTTTACAGTATGTATTTGTAAGAAGCATTACTGATAATTGTTTTAGATTCTTTATAGAAAATTATATACTTTGTACTGGCCTTTGATTTTTCTTATTCTTTCAGTTTTAGATAGCTCATTTATTGAGGAAGGATATAGGCTATATAATACCACGCTACGACTAATAAGAGCGGAGCATCAATGTAAAATGTTGCAAAACTGAGAAAGTTTTCTTTTTTTTATCAAATGAGCTTACGTCTTCGGACATGCTGTTGGACGCTTGCTCAAATATGCCTATTCACTCTAGCCTGAAGGTAACCAAATTGTATGAGTCAGGAAAAATAGATGCTGGAAGCGAGTTCCACTGCTTTGCGGTTCGCATAAAAAACGAGGAAGGTAAACGTGTTCGAATGTGCGTGAAATGACAGTACAGTATAGATCAATAGTACCATTCATAAGAGCTTGAAGAGGGCTTTTTGAAAAAAAATAAAAAAAGATTTTGATTAGATTAGTATATAGTCCATACCCAAACAGTAAGTGGAGTGGCGTCCAACAACGGCGCCGGCTTGCAATGCGTAGCTCTGGCTCCGCAGAAGTCCGCCCACAGCGGCTCCACGCGCCCGCACCAAACCGACCGACTCTCACGCCATAACAACTCCGGAATGGTTGCTGTACCGCGGTCTATGTCGTCTAGGTCTAAAAGTAAAAATAATTAGATATATTTTTTATTCAAATAGGCCTTTACAAGCTCTAATGAATATAAATTAGTAATCGTAATATTGATGATGTTCGGTTCTGAAAGTTGTTTATACTGAGAAGAGCCGGCAATAAACTCAGTTATAACTCTTTTCAAAACCAACTTATAGTCGGATTCATATTTAATTACCTACCGTGTATGTCTTCTGTTTTATTACCATAAATTACATATTTTTATTTATATAAAGGCAATCTGACATTAAATAAAAAAAAGGAAACTCTGGTCGAGTTTCCTTTGTCCTTAGCCGACTTTTAGTTGTAAAAATTCGAATCTACCACAACACTATTTATTTGGGACTAAAAACCTGCAACACTGGAAATGTCATTTCTCTGCCTACAATGAATAATCTGAGTATAGATCTAATACAATAATGATTTTTACAAAACATGTTAAATAGCTTGTAGCGAGCATTTCACTGCCAAGTAGTGATGGGATTCTTCCCGGGAAAGAACCCAAAATGGGAAGATTGAGGGAAAGAACCCGAGGAAGATTCCCAAATGGGAAAGTATTCGGGTTTTTTCATTTTTAGCAATGTAACGAATAGGTAACGTGTAGATACATGTATATATCAAATAGTACGTACTATTTAAGTACTATTACTACTTGTTTGAGCTAATTTAACTTCGTTAATTTCCATAATTCAATAAATACGTTATACAGTCTAAGCCGTTTACTGCGACATCTTTTAGAACAATATACCTGTTATATTAACTTAGAACAAAGGTCCCGGCTGAATGCTATATGACCGCCTAATCAAAAACATTCCTTTTTCCGACATTGCTATTGACGACATACCTCATTAAACGACCACATTCAACAATTATTTCGGAGAATTAGATCTGTTAATAGTAGAAAATTGTATAAAACTACTGGAACCTATAACAGATACTATTTTCAAACTCGAAGGCAGTGAAATACTTATAAATGAAGTTTATATGACCTTCAAAGATATTAAGTCCACATTTAATTTTGCATTTCCGGACATCATCATCATAATCAACAGCTTATATACGTCTCCACCGAGGAGCTCGACCCTCCCCTAACACCGAGGGGGTATAGGCCATAGTCCACCACGCGGGCCTAGTGCGGATTGGCGGACTTCACATGCCTTTAATTTTGACATCTCGGGCATGCAGGTTTCCTCACGATGTTTTCCTTCAGCGAAAGCCAGTGGTGTGAATCTGTATGTAAGTTTTTTTTTATAAACTCAGAGGTACGGGCCAGGGATTTGAACCGGCACCCTCGTGATCGTGAGTCGGTGCGCTCCCAACTGAGCCACCACGGCTACCCGGACATTTCCGGACATATCCATTCTAAATGAGCATCACAAACAAGATTTAAAAAATGCTGTAATTAGCTGAACAAATAAATGTTTGACACCCATTCATTATGCTGCATATTTATTGGATCCAAGATAGCAAGGCATTGAATTAGAAGAAGACCACGAAGTGGATGGAGTGTATACACGACGTTAACCAATCGCACAATATTGTCGTTGGTGTTGATTTATCCAATTATAGAGCTAAATAGGGTTTATAGAGTAGACCATTTATATGGAAGGATGTCACCGAAATGGACCCAGTAGTTTGGGCGAGAGGACTCTGCAGTTCCAAATTGCTGAGTAGGGTTGCAGTACGGATTCTAACTGCTCCCTGTACTTCAGCAGCCACAGAACGATTGTTTAGCACGCACGTCCATATACATAAATACATAGACATATACGTCGCAAAAACACAGATTGACTACAGACAGGGCAGCAAAAATACCTTTTATTTCATACAATTGGAACCTGTTTCATAAACACAAAGATCATGACAATGACGATGATGACGAGCCAATATCTACGAGGGCTGCACTAAAAGTATGGGAATGGAATATTTCCACAATTCCTGTCATATTAAAATCTTTTAAATTGAAAACTCTTTGGTTTTAAAAATCGAATACCATTTATTTATTTAAAAAACGATTCTCGGTCTTGTCACAAGGTTTTGTCAAACTTGTTTAGTCGTTGAGAAAATGGAGAAAATGGACTCGAGAAAATTCAAGAACGATGATTTATTATGACTTTCGAAGTGGTTTAACAGAAAAACAGTGTGATGACCGGATGATTTCTGCATTTGGTGATGAAGCCCCATCCAAAACTACAATTCATCGCTGGTTTGCTGAATTTCAACGTGGACGTATCAAGTTCAGTGATGATCCTCGTCAAGGTCGTCCAAAAACTGCAGTCACCCAAGAAAACGTTGATGCTGAGCGTAAGCTGATTGAAGAAGATCGACATGTGATATACCACGAAATTCAGGCAACTTTAGACATTGAGATGAGTCAAATACAAATAATCTTGCATGAACAATTAGGTGTAAAATATTTGTTTTCCCGATGGATACCGCATTCGCTCTATAAAGAGCAAAAAGCGGCTCGTGTTACTTGGTGCGTCAGAACTTTCGAAAGACACGCAGGATCCTCAAATGCTATATAAAACAACGCATCAGGTGACGGATCCTGGAAATACGCGTACGAACCCGAAACAAAAACCAGTCTCGAGTTTGAGTGTTCGAAAATGAGAAAAGCCAACAAAAATTGTTCGTTCACGGAGTGTTGCAAAAAAATGGTGGCTACGTTTGTCTCCAAAACTGGCCATGTTGCGACTATTCCTCTTGAGGGACAAAGAACGGTAAATGCAGAACGGTATGCTAGCATTTATTTGCCACAGTTCGTTTCTGAACTCCGTCCTCAGTTTTTTCGATGGACCAAGCTGCGGCTCAGCATCCGATCAGCTTTCTGAATTGAACATCAGTGTGAGAACTGGAGAAGGAAGGGGTGTTAATGTCGGCGGTTAATCCTCAAAGTCATTTTTATTTATTCATTCTGAGAGCCCCATTACGTTGCTCTTAGTCTTTCCAGAACAATAAAAGCACACTGCAGAACATTTCAGCACTGCTTTTCGACATCCACACATCGCTCCATAAAAAGAAACGGTTTGCTCGAGTTTCTGAACATTTTCACTTATAACTTTTTCATTTATAGTTCTACGACAAAAAGTTACTGATCCAAAGTTGTAGAGAATTTAATTTGCAACAAAAAATGTCACCAATATTTTTTAATCAAATGAATAGTTTAAGAGATATATCGTATAAACCATTTCAATTGAAAAAACCCGTCTATTGGGTTTCTTCCCACGTAAACACCCGGTTCTTTCCCATTTGGGAATAAACCCGGGTTTATTCCTTTCGGGTTTATTCCCACCGCCCATCTCTACTGCCAAGGGTATGTGCTATTGTGTTTAAGTGCAAATTAAAAAATATACACTATTAATGAAAACGAATAGAAATTTGTACGTACTATCAGCATGAAGTATGAACTGTTCATTCATAGGATCAATATCGTCTTCTGAACACGGGAACTGTCCCCTAGGTGGCGCTGATCTCCGTAACGCCGATAGTATTGATGCTAGGTCTGCGCGAGTGCCTGCGGTATCTGAAAATGTAAGAATATAAGTAGGTAAGCTTTTATTTGGTGAGACTAAATGTTACACTTAGAACTAGAAATAATCTTGGACGGGAAAAACAGTATTTACATTTGTTGCAGTAGAAAATCATCCAACTAATCGATACTAATACTATAAATGCGAAAGTAACTCCGTCTGTCTGGCTGTCTGTTACGCTTTCATGCTAAAACTACTGAACTGTTTTTAAAGAAATTTGGTACACAGATAATCCAGAGCCTGAGAAAGGACATAGGCTACTGTTTATCCTGGGAAAATTGAAGATCCCCCGGGAACGCGGGCGAAGCCGCGGGGAGCCACTATTAACTATAAGTGTGTCAAATTTCATCTAAATTCCTTTAGCTATCATTGCATAAAGTGTAAAAGTAACAAAGAACATGGCATATCCATCTTCACATTTACAACATTAGTAGTTTCCGTTGCAGGAATACGGGGATAAAATATAGCCTATGTTACTCCCTGATAATGTAACTTTTAAATGGAAAAATTTTTTTTTTTTAATCGTTACAGTAGTTTTTGAGTTTATTCATTATTAATTTTCCTCTTTATAATATTAGTGTAAATAATACTTACTTGCCCTCGGCGACTCCCGTACATTAGTAAATGTGGCTCGAGCAGTGCACAAGTGTAGTTCCTTGGGTCGGTCGCGCTGCTGGGACACGTGCTCGATTCCGGCTTCTAATACTATCTAGCAACGAAAATGAACACATAACTTTGATATAAATATATAATTAACTACAAACGACAATTTTTTTTTAAGATATATGTAGTTTAAATCAGTTCAAAAGTTAGTTTTTTTAAGCTCAAGTCATCTATAAAATTACCACAGAGAATAGAGAATCTAGTGTGGGATAAATTTAACTTTTATAGTAGATTCAGTTGTAATTTCCTTTGCACTTTATTAAAAGTGTTATATATTTTCTTTTTATGTAACATAACATATCAGAACATGTAACATAACATAAAGTTACCACTAATATATTGTTATTAAATATTTAATAAATATTTATACTACACACTAGCTTTATATAAATACTAGCTGTCGCCCCGCGGTTTCACCCGCGTAGTTCCCGTTACCGTGATCTTAGGGGGATGAAAAATAGATGTTGCCCGATTCTCAGACCTACCCAATATGCACACAAAATTTCATGAGAATCGGTAAAGCCGTATCGGAGGAGTTTAATCACAAACACCGCGATACGAGAATTTTATATATTAGAAATAAACGTCAGCAAAGTAAATTCTATTTGATCCGTCAGTGGTCCATAAGGTACCTCACCTTAGGCATAATAGCCTCCATCCTAACATCCATATAAGGGGGGGTCTGATCTACATCCTCCCCGCCTTGCAGCGCTCGCGCCACGTGCGGCAGGAACGCGCCGAGCCACACCACGCTCGCCACGTCCACGGATATACGGACCGGACTCAGTTGGACATACATCTTTGGTGCTGGCACTGAAATACAAAGGTCATCATCAGCTCATATACGTCTCCACCGAGGAGCTTGAGTCTCCCATAAGAGATATAGAGTTTTTAGGCCATAGATTGGCGGATTTTACATGCCTTTAATTGTTACGTCTCAGGCATGCAGGTTTCCTCACGATGTTTTCGTAATCTATGTAGTATATCAGCCACTTGCTAGCCATAATTTGGAATCAAATTGGCAATGTTCAAAACCTGTCCTAGGCTATTACTTATATAACTATTTGAATGCCTATATAATTAAAAATTTAAAAATATTTCTCTTTTTCGAAATATACAATGAATAAACTCAAAAACTACAGTGCCGATTTCAAAAATTCTTTCACCATTGGAAAGCTACATTATCAGGGAATAACATAGGCTATATTTTATACTTGTATTCCCACTGAGGGAGAACTACGCGGGTAAAACTGCGCGGAGGCAGATAAATAAATAAATAAATATCCTAGGACATTTTTCACACACATCCAATCTGATTCCAAACTAAGCAGAGCTTGTAATATGGTAACCAGATAGTAAGGTATATAATAATTACCAGGGAAGTAGACATCTCCGGGGTAGTAGAAGAATGTGAGTTCAGCGTGCAGCAGGCCCGCGTCCCCGGGCAGGGTGGCCTTCTCAGCACTTACTAGGGGCCGGGGGGCCTCGCGAGACTTGGACCCGGTCGATACCTGGAACAGTAATTTGGGTCAAGTTAGCAGTCATAGTTTTGAAAAGAGTTTATTGCCGGCTATTATCAGTAAAAACAACTTTCAGAACCGAGCATCAATATCAATAATGACTATTTGAATTAAAAAAAAAATGCTTATGATTTTATAGAATTGTCTGTCTATATGATTAGAAATGAAAAATAACTTTTAATTAAGGTAATTAATACTATTAAACATTTAGTTTATATTAAATGTAAAATTTTTAAGTGTATCAATACACTTTGTGACAGTCAAGATAATAATATGATCGATCCTCAAAAGGAAGACCGTTGAAACATAGAATCAAAATAAGTTTTATAATGACGGTAAATTTGTTTTCATGCAATTTTGGTAGCAACTGTATAAATATGGCTTTAAAATTCAGGGGTATGTACTTTGACTTAATGTGATTTAGACTAGTTCCTTTTAAGTACATTTTGTTACAGACCGTTTAAATGATTATACGATTTTACGATTATTATTAGGAGTAAGTTTAAGTTAACCAAATTTATTTATTGACGAGACTAGATGGTGTTAGCCTCTGATGGCTGTTACACCCTTACGCGGACAATCGGTGAGCGCTGAGGACTCTCAACCGATTTTCTATCTTGACTGACTACTGATACTAATCACCATTTATATAAGGTACAAAATTGAAAAACATGGCAATGTACCTTATAAACAGTGAAGTCGTCTATCCTAAGTACAAGACACGTGGTCATCAGTTTCCCGAGCTGCTGTAGTATTCGCGTTCTCGTGGGTGACCCTGGAAATTAGATTTTTACAAGGTTTAAAATATCCTTCAAATATTATAAATTCGAAAGTTTGAGAGCATGCAGTGTTTGTTACTCTTTCACTCCAAAACGAAAGGGATCTGCTTGAAATTTGGCACAGAGTTAGAATATGTTCTCGAATAACACATAGACTACTTTTTACACCGGGAAATTGAAGGTCCTCCAAGAACACGGGTGAAACCACGGTGAGTCACTAGTATATAATATATTAAAATAATCGATAAACTCAGCAATAACTCTTATCAGTGAGACCAAACCTATTTAAATGAAATAAATTAATGATTTTTGTCAATTTTACTGCTGGCTCCTCTCAGCAAAAGCAACGTAAATAATTATCTTGCTAAGTATATATTAGCATCGATTTTTTGAAATTGAGCGTCAGAATCTGACTACTATATATACATAAATGGTTAAAAAGGTCTATTTGAATACACATATTTAAATATTCATTACAAATTCAGATTTATTTTTCAATTCTAACTTTTTTGTGTCGAGAAAAAACTAAAAACATATATATTCCTACAGATTAAATAAAATAGATTACCTTGTGAGGTAGTGGTGTTTGTGGACGGAGTGTTGGAAGCATTGTTCTGTGCGGAGGGCGGCGGCTTGTGGCTTATGCCGTTCGACACCGGCTCTTCGCACTTTTCTGGAAAAGTCTGAAAGATAATGTCAACTGTAATATGTAGATATATAGATAACCATAAAATACATTCATCTATTCTAATATCATAAATGCGAAAGTAACTATGTCCGTTTGTCTGTCTCTTTTCACTCCGAAACTAGTGAACCGATTTAAATGAAATGGCACACATATAGTTTACAGCCTGAGAAAGGACATAGGCTACTTTTATGCCGGGAAAAAGGAAAATCTACCGGGTACGCGGGTGAAACCGCGGAAAACTACTAGTATTTTATAAGAGTGCCAAGTTTCGTCTATTTCCCTTTGGCTGCTTTAGCATGAAACATTAATAAATGTTCGAGAATCTGGAGATTTTCGCACTTAAAAAATTACTTGAAAATGTGATATACATATTTTCAAATTTTACAATGTACCAAAAAGAGAGAAAAATTTACGCCACGAGGATATACCATACAATCAGATGTATGTATGTAAGTATTTATGTCTATGTAAAAGGTATTATGGTAAGGTGTTACGTGTAGTGATACAAAACAATGTGTACCTTATTACTTGGGGTTAAAGGTCTAGGATCCAACGAGTCGAGTAACGTTGAGCAGAATGACGATAGAGCTTGTGATAACCATTGACTGTGAGGCGTGGCTGCTTCCCTGAAAAAAAGAGAAAATAGATATAAGATAAGATTATATTGATTCACTAATAAGGGAATTCATTCATTATTAAAAAAATACCAGATAGTGTGGGAGCTTTGGAAATACTTAAACATTAATATATATTATATATATTCTATAAATAATAAATACAGTTACATTTTGTAACAAGAAAGTAACACTTACATTGAAATGAGGTATTAAAAATGAATATATTGATACTGTTTTAACTTACAGTCAAGTTGATATCTAACCAAGCAATACTTGTAGTATAACTGTATTTAAGCAGATAGGTGATACGCTTTAAATATATACTTATTTAGATATACTGTCCATTTGGATTCCTGGATTTTATGATAAAATATTTCAACACATTAACAAATATAATTTTAATCAGTAACTAACGTCATTCCGCACTGGACGAGAGAGAGAGCAATGGAAGCAGCTGGAGGAGGCACACATCAAGCCAAGAGACATTTTGTAAACCACAAGACTACAAAGAGAAACTAGCTCGGAAAAAAAGACTTTTTTTTTTAAACCACAAGGGTGGCAAATAGGCATGCGGTCCCACCTGATGGGAAGCGGTTACCGTAGCCTATGGACGCTTGCAACACCAGAGGCGTCATTAAGATTACATCATTATCATCATCAACTAACCTCATTATAGACATAGCTTTTCAATTGACATAGCAAATACCCTATAAGCAGCAGAATCCACTTATAATCAGATCAAATACCTGTTACCATAACTTAGTATTAAAAGATTACATACCTGTAACCCCTCCAATGCCTTCTATCGTTCGAAGCCTTATGGTACGGGAATAGATCAGCCTGCATGCTGACTAGTGTCACTTGTAGAGCACCACCATTCGATAACGATGGTTTTTCAGACCGGCCCACTGTAAAATAAAGTTAATATATTTACTAGCAACTCTCATATCATGCTTAAAGATTATAGTACACTAGCGGACCCGGGAGACTTCGTTCTGCCCACCAGCGCCACCTACCGGGCCCAAATTGATGTATTATAAATAAAAACCTTCCCATGAAATACTCCCTAATTTGGTGAAAACTGCATGAAAACTTGTTCAGTAGTTTTTGTGTACATCACGGTTCAGACAGACAGACTAAGGCCGCGGGACTGTTTTTTATATTTAAAGAAGTAGTATATATAGTATCGTATGTATAACATCTGGTGAACATGCCCCATTTGTAAGGGCAAAGACAGTCACATGTCTTTTACTATAATTTTATTTCAGTAATGATGATAATTCAAATGGACACACAGACAGCTAATCTGATTCCAAACTAAGCAGAGCTTGTGATATGGTAACTAGATAGGCGATATACTGCATATACTACTTTTAAATACATACTTATGTAGATAATTACATCCAGATACAGAACAAACAGACATATTCATGCATAAAAATGTTTGTTTGATGGGTTTCGAACGCATGACCGGCGGCTTGAATGTCAGGGTCACAAAGCCAACTGGCTCGAAGGATACTCACATCCAGGGTCATCACACAGATGCAGGTCGATCCTGGGCGCTAGGAGGTGGTAGGAAGTCTCTCGGACGTCGTGCTTGGCGAACATGCGGGCGAGGATGTCGCGGTCACCGGTTGATGACCGGCTCTGTATCTGTTCTAGGGGCTCTTCTATCTGAGGATTAAGTTAAGTTTTTTAAATTTATTACATAATAACTAAATAAGATAATTATTTATAGTTAATTCTGAACCTGATTTTTTTTCCAAAAATTACCAATTATAAAAAATCTTTTAAAAACATCCTTTATGGTATACATTAAATAAGTTAAGATTCCATGTTTTTAGTAAATATTTGTAGCATTAGTAAATAAATAAATCCTTGAGTCTTGATCATTAATCTTAAGTCATTGTTATTTTTAATTGTTAGGTGTATTCTTTGTTGGATATCCAAATAAATAAATAATTATTTCAAATTATATATATATATATATTTTTTTATGCCACAACATTTTTTATGGCAAACAGGCATACGGAACACACAGTGTTTTGTTGAATACAATGTTTTGAATTGCAACCATTCTATTATTTTCTATTTTTGTTTAGTTGTAACTTGTTTTATGTAACTAAATAAATAAAGACACATAGACAGTCAACCAGCACTAAAGTACATGGGAAGCCAGCTACCTTTCTAAGTGCTTTAGCCCGTGTAGCAGCGGCTGTGGCCTTACGGACAGGTGCAGCCAGAGCCGCGGCACAAGCTAGTGCAGCCCGGAGTTGCCCGTCTGTGAGGGCCCAAGCTACCGGCTCTGGGCATATGGCTAACCGTGATCCTATCACTGCACAATCTGAAAAATAATTTTGGCTAATTAATTTTAAAGCCGTTTTAACTGTTGTTAATTGAGAGCATTATTGAGTATCATAGACTATATTTGATCCCTGTATTCTTACGGAAATGGGAACTACGCGAGGCGAGACATAGTACTTAATAAAAAGTGTAATATCTAATCACTCTATGTGACATAAGGTACATAATTATCATTAAATTAAATAGTTACTAAACTAGTGACATTGTGCATTTAGTTAAATTTTATTGTTACTTTTATGTCAATTTTTTATTTATTTATTTATTTATTAGCAAACTAACAATTGTTACACAGGTACAAGTTTATTTGTTTTTGGTGTACAATAAAGTGTTGTCTATCTACCTATAGTAATAAGAAGGTATATATATTTACCTGACATCCTCTTTTTGATAACAATCCGACAGTGTGTGTTCCCCAGGAGCAGTCTTAAAGGTGGAAGGTTGGCGGCCGCCACTCCGTGCGCCTTCGCCTCTATTCTAGCACTTTGCCATTCCAACTCCTGATAAAGAATAGATAATAGTTATATTTTTCTCTTTCAAATATATTGCTATCTCATGTACGTATCAACTAAGGCCTCATTTACAGCAGCACGAGAGTTTTTTTAACGGACGTTAAAAAAGCGTTCAAATACAACATATTCATTCCCGAGTACCTACCATAATATGCTCTATTTCCAACCCCCAAATGCATTTGTTGTAGGTAGGTATTTGAACACATTTTTAACGTCCGTTAAAATAACTCGTGCGGATGAGGCTAAAAGGACCTTCCACTAACAACAAGGGGAGTTAGGTTATGGCTGGCCTTATGTGACATATTAGTTACTCTTAAGTTCAGGTTAGGGATTTGAACCTCCACTCTGATCTTCAGTCGGTTAAGTAAGTTAAGGTGCAAAGTTAAAAATCATGAATATGAATGATTATGACATGAAAATTTCTACCTTAAATATAAGCAGTTGTCCGGTGTCAGGAGATTTGATTCTAGTCAGTCTTAGGTCTCCTTTACGACCTTCGGGCGTGCGTGACTCCACAGTCACTCTTGAGATCTGTAATCAGCACAGATAATATAAACTATTGGTATATAAAAATAGTTGAGTACAAATAAGTATTTGCTCGAATAATGACCAAAAATACTCTAAATTTGAGTAAGTTGAAGGTCCCCAGGGAAGAACTGAGGTAAAATAATAAAAAACATACAATAATATGTAGTTACCTGAACACTGCTGGTAAAAGCATCACAATTGAAGTCTATTTGAACTAGATTCACAGCCACTGAGATTCCATCTATGACCTGGAAGCACAAGCAATATTATTAGAGTTAAATATTATAGATTTGTATTTTTGTATGTACCTAATAAACTAAAAACCTACCGATCCTTATAAGTTATTTCACTAATGGAAGGCTACATTTTGGCAAGATTTATTTCTGTGTATATTTATTTATTATTATGATGATTATGATTTATATAGTTTATACGGGAACGAGACTACGCGGGTTAGAATAGCTATTAAATGAATAAAATCTTTATTAATATTATACAATTTAAGATTTTTTGTTTCAATGTGCTGAACTCAGAAACTACTGGTTGCAATTGAAAACAAATTTTTGACATCGTCCATTTATCGAAGAATGCTATTTAACATCACGCTAAGACCAAAACGAGGGGAGCATCAATGAATTACAAAAATTTGTTATGTGACGCAGTCGGAGTTGCTTGGGTCAGATACTATAACAAAATTACCTTATGTATGTAGCTGTATTTGCCCGGTATGGGCATGGCGCCGCCCCCAGCGCCCGGATTCATAGTCCGGGGCTCCGCACATACCTCCAGGGCTATGTGCACCTCGTCCAGATTCTGTAATAAATAATAATATAAATTATATCAATTTGACAGACATTTGTGGTTAGTGACCCTGACTCTCAAGCCGCCGGTCGTAGATTTTAATCCGACCTAGGACAAACGTTTGTATGCATGAATATGTCTATTCGTTCTGTGTCTGGATGTAAATATCTATATAAGTATGTATTTAAAAAAACTTAGTATATCAGCTATCTGGTTACCATAGTACAAGCTCGCTTTGAAGCTTACTTTGGAATCCGATTGGCCGTGTGTGAAAAATGTCCCAGGATATTTATTTATCAATTCAAATTCATTCAAAATATTTTTATTCAAATAGAACTTTACGGAGGCAAATGTAACTTGATGTCATTCACGTATGACTTATAAAATAACGAATTATGGAATTATTTAAGAATTCGAAATGTTTTTAAGTATTTGAGTTGTGTTTACTGCATCGGTAGCGCTATACATTAGGTAGTCGGATCGTGAGCGACGAACGGTCAATACGTCATTACACACTCGCTCTGCGCTTTGTTAACGCAAGTGTTACTCAAACTTTTTTTCCACCGGTTTATTTATTAACGGTAGTCATGTTCCAATGCAAGCGCTGTGATGTGGAATTCAGGGATGGTGTACAGTGTTCCAGCTGTATGGGTCACTTTGATTTTGCCTGTGGGGGTATAAGCGAAGCTGGATACCGCAGGCTGGGTGACAGGAAAAATGTTTGGAAGTGTTCTACTTGCAAAACAGCGAGCCCACTCATCTTACCAACAACAAAAAGCGCCTCGTCCAAATCTCCCGTACCAGCCGACATGGATATGGTCCTACAAGAGCTAAAGCGCTTATCGTCACAAGTAGCAGTTCTTCCCGAATTGCTAGATAGTGTGAAGAACATCAAAGAGGAGTTGAACGAGTTAAAGACAATCAAGCCAGAACTTGCACATATGACTGAATCGCTGGACTTTGTTCATCACGCGGTGGAAGAGCTTAAGAGTAAAATTACCGATATTGACAAGGAAATACAGCTACTACATAAAACTAAAGAAGACGTTCAGCATCTACAGTTGCGCGTGGAAAAGCTTGAGAGCCTGCTCCAACAAAATGAGCAACGATCACGCATGAATAATATCGAAATAAAGGGCGTGCCAGCAACCCAGTCCGAGAACCTATTTTCAATCGTATCCAAGATTGGAGACCTTATTAAGTGTACCTTATCGCGGGACCAAATTAACTATGTGGCAAGAATTCCAATGCGGAATGATAGCCAGCACAAGACAATTATAGTCTCAGTGCACAGCAGATATCTCAAAGACGACTATGTGGCAGCGGCAAAAAGGAGCACCATCTACCCGTCGAGCATAGGTCTCACAGGTGACACTAGGATCTTCATTAACGATCACCTAACACTAGAAAATAAAGTCTTACTTAACAAGGCAAAAGCGATTGCTAAGGAGCGGGGTTTTTCATTTGTCTGGGTGAAAGGCTGCAAAATATTAATGAGGAAAAATCCTACTACACACGTTATTTCTATCAGGTCAGAATTAGATCTAAAAAAGCTTGCATCCTAATCTTAGTAAAATGTGCTTATTCTACATATAAATTATTTTTATATACACTTTATTATTGTAGCATCTGCCCTCTCAACTTGAGAAACACTGTTGGGTTTTTACCTGCTAATAAGTGTAGGTTAACTTTTGGTCGCTTATCGCTGCGCGCTCGCTCGAACCGCTTTTGTTACAACATTTTAACACATATACCCTTTTTGCAACTCGTTTTTTATTATTGCATTCAACTTTGTCTGTTTGCAAGTCTAATTATTAATGTAAATATTCTTACTACCTTCCTAATAATTACATATTTATCATTATTTGCCTTTTATGACTTTCAATTTTGTCTGTACCAATTAGGTATTATTGCTTTGCTTTTAATTTGCGTGCCCTGCCTCAGTGTAGAATTAATTGGTACAATGGTGTCAAACGTGAATTGGTCTTTATACATAAATATTTACTTTCAGCTACCTAAAAAATGTTTCTTTATTAGCAATGCCGCCGCTTAAAATTTACTATCAGAACGTCCGTGGGCTTCGCACGAAAATATCCCAATTTCTTAGAAATACATGTCTATGTTCTTACGATATTATCGGTCTAACAGAGACTTGGCTTGTCGAGGGCTTGAACAATAATGAGTTATTTGACGATAGGTACCTCGTATGGAGGCGAGACAGGAACTATCGTCAAACCGATCAGACTCTGGGGGGTGGTGTACTGATCGCCGTCCGTCGTGAGCTTATAGCTGAAGTTCATAACAACTGGAATTCATCTGCAGAGGATTTGTGGGTAACCCTCACTCTTCGTACCCGGAAGCCCAGCAGTAACTACAAAATGCACATATGCGTGGTATACTTGTGTGACCAAAAACGTGGTAACTCGGCGGCAACTCAACTAGCACACTTTTCAGATAACCTTTTAGACATTACTATGGCCCATCCGTTGGATAAGTTCATTATCTTGGGCGACTTCAATCTGCCAAATATTGTATGGAATCCAGCGGATGATGGTCACTCATTCCACCCTTATAATCTACAGGGAACGCACCAACTTGATTTTTTTGACAATCTTAATACATGTAGTCTGTCTCAGTATAACTATCACCTAAATATTAATAACCGGATTCTGGATTTAATCCTGTCCAATAGTACAATTTCTGTCTCCACCAGTGATTCTCCCTTGGTATCTGAAGACTCCCATCACAAGGCCTTGTGCATTAATGCTGATTTTGTGGATCTCCATAACATCATCCCATGCGTCTACCTAAAATTTCTATATCACGCCGGAGACTACAGCGCAATATCTGATAATTTAAACGCAATAAAATGGCAGCACGAAATCGGTAGTAGATCCTTAGAGGATGCCGTTTCTTTTGTTTACGATACCTTAAAACGGCTGCGTGATTCTTTTATACCCTCCAAAAATACAACTGTTTCTCGTAAATATCCACTATGGTACAAAACTCCTCTTATAAAGATGCTAAAAGAAAAACACAAATATCACTTAAAATATAAGAAATATCATAACAGATCTGATTTTATCTCATTTGCCACACTGAGAGATCGCGCCCGTACCTTGGAGAGTGAACTGTACAAGCAATATATAAGAAGAATTGAGAAAACTATACTAAAAAATCCTAAAGCATTCTGGTCTTACGTTAAAAGTAAAAACCAATCTAACACTTATCCATCAGTCCTTAAATTTGGTAACCGCTCATCCGATAACGGGCGCGATATCTGCAACATGTTCGGTGAGTATTTTCATACCACGTTTTTAAATAACTCTCAGTCAATCCCTAATAGTAACGATGAATATACCGAATCAAAATCTGATATTAACACAGTAGTAATAGACGTAGATGAAATTTTAAAATTGTTCAAATCTTTAGATCTAGATAAGGCAGCAGGACCTGACACCATTCCACCAGTTTTTATTGTAAGATGCGCCAACAGCTTAGCTTACCCACTCTCGCTTTTATATAGACGCTCATTAGCAGAGGGTATCGTCCCAACTATATGGAAATCTGCATTTGTTACACCCATACATAAAAAGGGGCCTAAGGACGTGGTTGAGAACTACAGACAGATCTCTAAATTGTGTGTGTTTGCCAAAGTACTGGAGAAGGTTGTCTATAGGCAGCTGTACTCTTCTATTAAGCAATCTTTAAGTGAATACCAACATGGTTTCTTAAAGGGTAGATCCACAACATCAAACCTTATTCTGTGTAGTGAATTCCTTTCTTCTCATATGAGCAAACCTTCTCAAGTAGACGTCATCTATACAGACTTCAGCAAGGCATTTGATCGTATAGATCATGTCATTCTCCTAAGGAAGCTCCAGGCATTTGTTAGTGGAAATTTAAAAAAGTTTGCGCTCTTGCTAAATCAATTTATTTGAGAAACAAAATCAACCAAGCTACCAACAAAGTAAAAGCTACTTGGAATATTATTAACTCTCAAACAGGTAAATCTAAGCATAAAATGCGTATTGAGTTAAATACTAACAATAAACTTATTAGAGATGATGGTCAAATAGCAGAAGCTTTTAATAACTTCTTTAGGGACATACCTGTAGCTACAACTAGCTCCTTAAATTCTTCACCTGTAAATGCTGACGCAATTTTGAGAAATCATGTATCCGAGTGCCATGAGCTATTTAAGTTTAAGCATATTACGTCCAATGAAATAGTGAAAACGTTCAAAAATTTAAAAATTAAACGCACTGGTGATTTGTGGGACATATCTGTTGCTGTATTGCGGGGTATTGTGGAACCTATTGCTCCTCATTTAGCTTTTATTTTCAACAGATGTGTCGATTTAGGTACTTTTCCGGATTTGATGAAACATAGTAAAGTAATACCTTTATTTAAAACTGGAGATTCTAGTGATCCTTCAAATTACAGGCCTGTTTCCATTTTGCCAGTCTTAAGTAAAATATTTGAAAAGATAATATTAGTACAACTACTTTCTCATTTTAATTTCAATAAAATTTTACACGGGGAACAATATGGCTTCACCAAGGGTCGTTCTACGATTGACGCTGGGGTAGCTCTCTTAAAGAGTATTTTTGATGCTTGGGAAAAATCACAAAATGTTATAGGAGTGTTTTGTGATCTTTCTAAAGCCTTTGATTGTGTTGATCATGAGACACTATTGCGTAAGTTAAAATATTACGGGGTAAAAGGCATTGCACTTGATCTGATGAAATCTTATCTTAGCCAAAGAATCCAAAGAGTTGATGTAAATGGGGCTAAGTCATCTGGTTCTTCTATGCGTATGGGTGTACCACAGGGCTCAATTCTAGGTCCATTCTTATTTTTAATTTATATTAACGACCTCCCTTTTTATGTAAAAAATACCTGTGGAATTGTACTGTTTGCTGATGACACCTCACTGATTTTTAGTGTTGATAGACTTAAATCCAACTATGACGATGTAAATTGTGCATTGGCCCGGGTATTAAAATGGTTTACTGTAAATAACCTAGTTTTAAATGCGAAAAAAACAAAATGCGTTAAATTTGCGTTACCTAATGTAAAAAAAGTAGGTTGTAATCTTATGCTAAATAATGAAGTTTTGAATCTTGTTGAATCAACAGTATTTTTAGGGATTACTCTTGACTCGAAACTTCAATGGGGCACCCAAATTTCTACACTTGCGGGAAAGCTCAGTTCGGCAGCTTACGCAGTTAGGAAAATTAGACAGCTTACAGATGTAGATACGGCTAGACTAGTATATTTTAGTTACTTTCATAGTGTTATGTCCTATGGTATTCTACTGTGGGGCAAAGGTGCGGATATAGAAACTATTTTTATTTTACAAAAGAGAGCGGTACGAGCTATTTACAATTTAGGCTCTCGTACGTCCCTCAGAGATAAGTTTCATGAAATCGGCATACTCACAGTTGCATCACAGTATATATATGCAAACATATTATTTGTTCATCATAACATTAGTAGTTTCATTAAAAACAGTGATTTGCACTCCCTCAATACAAGAAATAAGCACAAACTTGTGACCTCTGCTTATAGACTCCAAAAGGTGCAAGGTTCATTTTTAGGACTGTGTGCACGCTTCTATAACAAAATCCCTATATCAATTGTAAATTTGCCTTCGCAAAAATTTACGGACCATATCAAAGCCGTATTAATAAAAAGGGCTTACTATAATATAAATGAATATTTAAATGATAATAATGCTTGGTTGTAGATTTATTTAACTTGTATACATTTATGCTTATACTCATACTGTAAATTACCTTATATAAGTATGTTAATAGTCTCGCTGATAACATTGGGTGTGTGTGTTTCGTTTATTAATTGATAATTATGTTTTGTAGCAGGCTTGGGTTAGTCATGCTCACTTAAAAGTCTTTGCTTGCGGCGGCGTCGTGTGACGGGTCGCTCACTTCCCTAAAATATGGCGAAGAGGGCGATGGCTGCCACATGCGTCATGCTTGTGAACAGGTGCTGCTTGTGGGGACTGGTCTGCTCAAGTTTGTTTTTGTTTTTATGAATATTCACTTTATTTTATGTTTTTTTTTTCTTTTATGTCATTCCCTACCACGCAGATATTGTCAGTGAGACTACTTCATTGAAATGTATTTTAATCTAAGTTTATTTTAAAAAGAGTAATTGCTGAGTTTATTGCCGGCTCTTCTCAGCAAAACCAACCTTCCGAACCGAGCGTTAGAGTCTGACTATTCATAAGTGCTTTGCATATTGGCCTATTTGAATAAAAATATTTTTGATTTTGATTTTGATTTTGAAACTTATATAGGTGGTTTTGTTCATATGTCGAAAACAGATGTCAGACAGTGGTGCTTAACGGTTACTCGTCTTCGCCTATGTTCATCCCCTCCGGAGTACCCCAGGGTTCCCTGCTAGGACCCCTTCTTTTTTCTATCTTTATAAATGATGTCTCTTCGTGTTTCACACATTCCAAAATATTACTTTACGCTGATGACTTAAAAATTCTGTGCCCCATCCAAAACGCCGAAAATGCTCTTGATCTGCAACAAGACCTTGACAGATTCCAACACTACTGTACTAAACATAAGCTTGACCTTAACGTTTCCAAATGTTACATTTGCTCTTACACTCGTAAACCACATATTATTTTACATAGTTATTGCCTAAATAACACCCCAATATCCAGGGTTACTAAGATTAGGGATCTCGGCGTTACTCTAGACTCTAAATTAATTTTTGATGAACACATTAATGATATCATCAACAAGGCTTCAAGGGCACTTGGATTTGTTTTGAGACTCTCTTCTGAATTCCACTCCATAAAAACTTTTAAAATACTCTATTGTGCATTTGTGCGCAGCCATTTAGAATACTGTTCCCAAATCTGGAACCCAACATACAAAACTTACATTTCACGGTTAGAAGGCATCCAAAAACGCTTCCTTCGGTTTATACAATTCCGCTCCAAATCATATTCCAAAGATTATTTTTCATGCTGCAGACAATTTCACATGTTGCCTCTCTCAGAGCGTAGGCGTATAGCAGACCTTTCTTTTCTACTGAAAATAGCTAACGGATCAATTGACTGCCCTGAGCTGCTGGGTTATCTGGGCCTGTGTACACCGACAATCCCATTAAGAAATCCCAAACTGTTACATGTTCCGGTACCACGAACTAGCTATAGACAAAATTCCTTTCTCATTAGGGCGGGTAGATGCTACAATTCTGCTGCTGCTGAGACTGATATTGACCTATTTAACACATCAATATTTCACCTTAAAAAAACACTAACTGATATATTTTTCCAATAAGGATATCCCTAGTACCTTTATATGTAGGTAGTTTAGGTAGTTATCATTTGATGTATGTTGTAGGATTACCTATTTGAATAAATTATTAATGTATATTTTATGTATTGTTAAGTTGTATTGCTCTTGTCTACTTTGCATGTGGCTTATATCACTGTAACTTCATTATCTCTCTTCGTTCACTTTCCCTTCTTTCTGTATACAATCTGTCTATTAATACGTGAAAACTTGTAATTGGCCTTCCATTTTTTACTCTGTCTGTACTCAATCAATGTTATACCTAGCTGTAAGTTTTCCTTAAAGTGATAAAATAAAAATAAAATAAAAAATAAAATAAAGTAAGCCCCTCATTGTTAGGGGAGCCTCGTGCTCCTACAGTGGAGACGTATATGAGCTGATGATGATGATGTTTATATACAGTTTGTGTCTATCTAGATCACGACATAACCTGACGTAACAGACCCGTTGTTTGTTCATTGGAATTATGCCTTTTGAATCGGAAAAAAACATTTTATCACCTCTTTTTCATTGTAGGTAAGCACGTTTTTTCCTTAACTTGTTACTCTTAGAAATCTATTTTCCTCAAGCTATAAGTTGATAAATAACATAAGGTGCATAACTAGTACCTAGACGTAGACGTATCATTATTTATCTATCTATTAGGAAGAATTAGTTAGGAAGTAAGATTTATTTGGATTCCAAGGTAAAAACAGAATTCTATTGGTACTGCCGTAAATATAGTCTTAAAGTCCAATGCGGTTTTATCTTACTATTATTAGAAGTGTTTACGTACATATGTGTTAAACTTGTATGTTATCACTACTCCGTAATGAAAAGAAACCCAAGTCTGTTATTTAAACAGAAAAATCTTTCGCAATTAAACAAACAAGAATATTTGGTGGAATGCTTGACTATTTAACTGGAATTAAGGCTTGCTTTGACATATTTCAAGTACCTACTAATCTATACTATTACTAGCTGCCGCCCCACGGTTTCACCCGCGTAGTTCGAATTCTCGTGATCACTTAGGGGTATGAAAAATAGATAGCAGCCGATTCTCAGACGTACTGAATATGCATATAAAATGTTGGGTCATTTATTACACATGGCAAATCTGATTCCAAGATAATCCTTTAGAAACTGAATTTTAATTTCAGGGCAAGCAAGTATTTATATAAAAACGCCATCCTACATGATCAAACCCACAGAAAACATCGGGAAATTTGGTTAGAAAACCAAAGAAACTCCTCTCATTGTACTTAATGGTAAGCAATAAGCATTACTAAAAGAACAAAACAATAGGTATCATTGACGCGTAAGATCAAGGCCATTCCGCCGCGCTCATCCGACTGGAACGTCCACAATGCATTATTCATGAAAACAGGGTTCAGTGTTGCCATAAAATACTGTGAGGACCTGGACTGAACAAGGCTACATGAAGAAGACAATCAAATTAACCTCTAGGCAATATTTTACTTTAAAGCGCAACACCGTATCCCCAGCCTTAATGCAGGGATTTAGTTCTGTTTTTTTTGGGTGTATCTTTTAGCGTTTAAACATAGTGTGTTATATATATTTAGTACCTAGTTAGGACCAATTTTCCCGAGATAAGATATGTATCCCCAAGCTAATGTTTATTTATGTACAAAATTTCATCTTAATCTATTCAGTGGTTTAGCCGTGAAAGCGTAAAAAACAGGGTTACATTTGCATTTATAAAATTATTTGGGAAGCAGGAATATCGATTTTGTAAACATTTAATGTCAGCATATTCGTTTTTACAAGCTTTTATTTAACTTGCCATGTATGTATGTCTGTTTTTTCGGGTAAAATCTTGTAACTCAATTATGAAGCAGGTCTCATCAGCCATTATGTATATTTGTTTGGGTAAATCTCAAATTACTAAAGTGTTAATAATTTTGTAAATAACACATTCTACTTCTTCCTATTGTTTCTATCATCCAGTACGTTTGAATACACGTCCCACATGTCATTGTATTAAATTCCCTTGTGGTAGCTCAAAGCATACAACTTGATGTTGGTCGACGCCATTTTTATTATTATCTACTAGTGGCTCTAGGAGTTTCAACCGCGTTTCCCGGGATCTTCAATTTTCCCCATGATATAATGTAGGGTTATAAACTATCTTTTGTTCCAAATTTTATTCAATTCCATGCAGTAGTATGTCCGTGAATGATTAACAAACATCTATCCATCCATATCTACTCACTCACAAACTTTCGCATTTATTATTTTAGTAAGATGGTCACAATAAAAATAAAAAGACAGATTTATTATCTCTTAAAGTGCAGGTTGAAATGAGACAACTACGCTTAATTGTATACGTTAGAATCTGCTATAAAATAATTATAATAATTACCCATTTTTCACACACGGCCAATCTGATTCCAAATTAAGCATCAAAGTGAGCTTGTGTTATGGTAACCAGATAGCTGATATACTACATATACTACTTTTAAATACATACTTATATAGATATTTACATCCAGACACAGGACAAACAGACATATTCATGCATACAAATGTTTGTCCTGGGTGGGATTCGAACCCACGACCCGCGGCTTGAAAGTCAGGGTCACTTACCACAAAGCCAACCGGGCTGTCAAATTATGGTCCTACATATATAAGCATGTATGTTTAGACGGCACCAATTGTCTTAGCATTGTTTTTAATAAGTTTTTAGCTTGGCATTGGCACGATTTCTGTGCACGTATAGTCGTATATATTTATAGACGTATATATCATTGTGTATGTTTTATATGCTGTGTACAATCATATTTTTTATTAATCATGGTTCAGACATTGTATAATTCTCAGGTTTATGTAACTAGATCCGCGCAACTACGTCTGTGTCACATCTTCCCCGTTTTTGCAATATTTTTCTAGCTTGATATTACATAGCATATATTCTTCCGCGATCCTTGACATACAAACTCTTCAGCTTTATAATATTAGTAGATATAGATTTCTTTGTCTGTTGTCTGTTTCAGTACCATTAATAATAAATTGCTCATATTTTTGCATTTCATTAGGTAAACTATTTATTAATTAACCACGACTACATAGTTATCTGTGATCACGACTCTAGCTAATTATAATTAAAGTACTGACCAAAACTATTACATATTATAAATGCGAAAGGTACGAGTATGTTTGTTTATTCTTCCTTGTCGTAATTGATCGTCGGATCGAAATTATTTTATACTAGCTGCCTCCCCGCGGTTTTACCCGCGTAGTTCCCGTTCCCGTGGGAACACAGGGATAAAATATAGCCTATGTTACTCGGGGATAATGTAGCTTTCCAAAGGTGAAAGAATTTTTGAAATCGGTTCAGTAGTTTCGGAGCCTATTCATTACAAACAAACAAACAAACAAACAAATCTTTCCTCTTTATAATATTAGTATAGACTAGCGACCCGCCCCTGCTTCGCACGGGTGCAATGTCAGTGTTTCTCTAACATATTATACATGTATTGTACATAAAAACCTTCCTCTTGAATCCGTATCAAAATTCGTTGCGAAGTTTTAAAGGGGGTATAGGCCATAGTCCATCCACCACGCGGGCCTAGTGCGGTAATCTATAAATATGTAATGCTATTATTTTATATTTTAATTGTTACAAGTGGTTGTTACATATGTTATCAAACAACATATAACGATAACGCAGCAAATCAGTAACTGATTACAATCCTTAGTTTGTTATTTAAATACCTATTATATTGAACTAACGACCCGCCCCAGCTTCGCTACGAGTGCAATGCTTATCCATCACATAAGAAACCTCCAAAATTGTCAAGTGTTTCTCTAACATATTATGCATGTATTGTATATAAAAACCTTCCTCTTGAATCACACTCTCTATTAAAAAAAAACGCATCAAAATCCGTTTCGAACTTTTAAAGATATAAGAAGACATAGGGACAGACAGCAGAAAGCGACTTTGTTTTATAATATGTAGTGATTTTACCTTACGCATCGCAGTCTTGCGTAGTTCCCGTTCCCGTAGTAGTAAGGGGATAAAATATAGCCTATGACACTCACAAATAATGTAGCTTTCTATTGGTGAAGGAATTATTCAGATCGTTCCAGTGTTTTCGGAGCCTATTCATAAGAAACAAATAAAAAGTCGAATCTTTTAGGTGCTCATACTGTTAGTTACTTCCTTCCAATCTTTGTAACCATACTGTACACATACGAAAAAAAGTACATATACTGCGTTATCTATACTTACTAATATTATAAAGAGGAAAGATTTGTATTTTTGTATGTAACGAATAAACTCAAAAAGTACTGGACCGATGTTAATAATTCTGTTTTTCATTAGAAAGCTACATTATCAATGAGTAACATAGGCTATATTTTATCCCTGTATTCCCAGGAAAAGGAACTACGGGGGTAAAACCGCGCAGAGGCAGCTAGTTCCAGAATATAGTCGTTTCGTTCTTGGGTGAATGAATAACATACATCATACATACTTTCGCCTTTATAATATAAGTAAGAAAGAACATTATAATCATTATCAACATGTTTATTATGTCTATAAATACTATCATTAATTGATTCCGAGGTATCTAGCATGAATCACACTAACAGGCGAATCATCATGATCAGCTCATATACGTCTCCACCGAGGAGCTCGAGTCGTCTGAGGACGGCTTTTAGGACGAGGGTGTTTAAAATAGGCGAATAAACCTTACTAATATTATAAATTCGAAAGTTTGTGAGTATGTATATTTATTTCCACGCAGAAACTACAGAACGGATTTGGAACACAGATAGTTTATTTGGATTAACACATAGGCTACTTTTTATTCCGGGAACGTTCAAGATTCTTCGGGTATGCAGATGAAAGCATGGGGAGCCATTAGTACCTAGTGATTTTGTTAAATCAATTTTTATATATCTTTATCAGCGTATGGGATCTTTCAACAATTTTGTAGTGAAACTTCTATAACTACAGGAGTTATACCTACTTACCTACTCTATTTAACTCCGGTCGATATGAAAATAGGACGTGTTTGCTTTGGTCAAGCAAGTTGTCGAACAGGTATATACCTATATAACAGGTATATTTTGAACTAACACGAAGATATTTATATCCCGAAAATTAGAACGCGGAAATTTGTACTTCTATCGTATATGATAAGAATAGTTAGTTTGAATTTCACGTGGAGTTAAGTAGATGGTACATATCTACTTAACTCCACATGAAATTCAAACTAACTATTCTTATCATATATTAAAAATAATTTTGAATTAGATGTGCTATTTCGAATTGTAGTTTTAAGGTCATGAACGCCGCTTTCTATTTAGATAAAAATGAATGAAAAATAACGATGAATAATTGTAAAACAATGTCCCACATTGATTACAAACTAAGCTGAGCTTTAAATTAAATATAGATACATATAAAATCATGAAAGAATCAAACCCAACCAACAGCTCAAAGGTAGGTAACAAAACCTGTGTTAGATACTCAATATTTAGTAACAGTCCAGTAATCATGGACTGACTAAATAAATGTGAAAGTACAAGGAGGTCAAAGGACAGTACCTAAGGGGACCCCAAAAAGCCTTGTATCGGAAAAGGTAGGCATAATTTCAACTGGAACCGTTTCCCCTTATTGTAGTCTCGAGCGTAATAAATTATTCTCTTTCTTTATACATAAATTGAATAAAACTTTGGATAGATGCTGACAAATTGCGTTTCGAAATGAAATGTAAGATAAAAGTGTTTTGGTTCACTGCTTTCAGGTAGATAATTGAATTATACATTCGCCATTTTTGTTTCTTTTGTTGTAGAAAATATATGTGTAGATTGTAAATGTTACACAATCTTATTGGCTTATTTATTTGCCACCTTGTCAGATACAATTATGAGATAAACCCAAAATTGCTCAAGGGAATATAACTTCAAAAGGAATGAATAATAATAAATAAATATACTGGGACATTTTTCACACACGGCCAATCTGATTCCAAAGTAAGCTTCAAATGAAGCTTGTGTTATGGTAACCAAATAGCTGATATACTACATATATTACTTTTAAATACATACATATTATAGATATTTACATCCAGACACAGAACAAACAGACATATTCATGGATACAAATATTTGTCCTGGGTGGGATTCGAACCCACGACCCGAGTTGAGAGTCAGGGTCACTAACCACAAAGCCAACCTATTTTTGTATTTATTTGTTAATAATAGGCTCCGCAACTACTGGACTGATCTGAAAAATTCTCTCACTATGTAATTTGTGAGTGTCATAGGCTATATTTTATCCCTGTATTCCTACGGGAACGGGAACTACCCCCTCGAAACGGCGGGACGTAAAGTAGTGTTGAATTAACTGGATTTAAAGACCACCTGATCTTATTGGAATATTAAAATTCAGTTACCTACAAAAAATTTCCCTATTTTACTACATTTCTATAATAAAAGGTACATCAGCTTACCAGCACAATAGGTACAGTCTTCAGCTTGGTCCATTGTATCCTGAATGTGGCACGGTTGCACTTGGCAGATGTTAGTCGTACCCATCCCGGCAGCTCTAGCAGGTCCGTCAGCAGGTCCTCATCTAGTGTCAGATCCTGCAGTTCACCAGACCCTCGCAATGCTGAGAGGGAAATCTGTTCCGGTGACAGATTCTTTGTGAACCTAGTGGGTAAATTTATGTGTTATAGTTTTTACTTAATTTGTACAAATTCTTATTTGTTGTCTTCGTCTAAGTGTTTACTTGTTTTTAAGTTACAACTCTGATCTAAATATTTTATAATGGATTTTAGGGATATAATAAATGACGGACGGTAGTTCTTTATATAGGTTCAACAAGATTCTTGTAAGAATTTATCCAGAGTTTGAATAAGATAGTTTTTGAGGAATAATCATACATCAAAGTCAAGATTAAATTTATTGAGTTGAATATTATATATTTCTATAGAATTTTATTTTTAAATTATTCATAGTACTACAGAACTTTATATTTTCATATGAGTAATTGTAGTAAGTATGGGTAAATATCTATTTATATAAATATGTTTACAAGTTGTTTATCAACTTATTATTGAGAATAGTAATGGTGTGAAAAGGGCCCAGGATTAATTTAGTACAAATTTTTGTTTCCATATGTCACGGGATACCTATATAAAAATATTTTTAAGGGTAATAAACAGCATCAATAAACCAACAGATTGCATTTAATATACTGCATTAGTAATCTGGTGTGCATAGTATTAGCTCAGCTTATAATATATAGAATCAGATTGCAGTAAGTAAAATAAAAAGGTAGGTATATCTATTAAGCAGTTATTATGGTTCAATGTATTACATAGGTAATATATGTATTACAAGAATATTTTGCTATTAGATAATTTATTGAATTGTGTCGTAAGATAAATATTTTATTTTATCACCAGTAATTGTAGAGTAGAAATGGGAACTCCTTATCAGGATAAATGTTCCTCACTATGGTTGCTACTTAGTAAATAGTGTAAGTCACTACAACTATACCTACATGAAACAAAGAACACACCTTTTAAACAAGTGGTATCGATACAAAAAGTAATTATTTCATAACAATAGCAGTACCACCTGTATTTTTTCACTCATCAAATCATGGCACAGTTATAATTAATAATCAAATTAATTAAATTAGAATTGTTCGTAGAATCACCACAAAAATATAAGACGTATTTATACAAAACATCAGGGAGACGTACCTCGATAAGTGTTTCAATAATTGGTTTTTTATTATCGTCACCATTTTCACAATCAAATTTGTTAATTCTAACTAAATATTGTGGAATTTATCAAAAAATCATTATTTTGTGACAAGCGATTCCCCGTCCCCGATCAGTCAGACCAAGGACAGTGTTGCCAGCGGTGTATGAAACAAAATGCATTAAATAAGTGAACAAAAAGGCCATAGTTACCATGTAAAATTATTTGTATGCCTTAATTTCAAAAAATATAACCGACTCGTAAATAGTTCATATAGCTTAATTATATTATAATACAGTAAATGTTTCACTTTACAGGCTAAAGAAAAATCTAAGCATTGATTAAGACAACAACAGTACAGGTATTTGATACTATATCTTATAAATCCTGTTCAATTTCCACCTCGTTTACAAAACTTCCCCATAAAAGCATAATTTACTCAACCATGGGAATTTCCTACACATTGGCAAGACCGTCAGCCCTTTTCTTTGACGCACCGTGTATAATCTAAATACGATTCATTTACAAAACAAAATTATGCTTACCTGTATTATTTTACGCGTACTACGAATTGTTATTTATATGCAATTTATTTATTGTGTCATTTATAATTTTACTATAATTTAATCTTAGCATTTAATTCGGTCCCTAGGAACCTATATAACTTACGTAAATTGGAATATTTACTGACATGGAAACGAAACGCAAACATCAGATAGAACGGCGCGATATTTGTTTGGCTGTCGTCAAGATAATATTGATTTTCAGCAAATCTTTTTTTAAAGACAAATTATTCCAATTGCTTGCACTTTGTGAGATTTTGAAAATATTTCGCAAATATTGTTAAATGAGATACTGGCAGTGCATGGAATCTGTGCTTATTTATAATACCTGTAAGGTTCTAAAAACAAATTTATTATGACACGAAAAGCTTTTTGTTGTGACGTTTTGAAAGATATCTCTTTGATTTTTTGTATTATAGTTTCTTCCGATTTTGGTATTTTATTATAATTATTTAATTAATTTTGAGTAGTGCCTAGTTAATACTGTACATCGAGTAAAAAGGAGCTAGCGAATAATATTGCAAGTTATTTATTTCTAGGCGTATTGTAATGTGAGTACAATATATTATAATTACCTGTAGCTTTTAGTTTTGTAAATATTTCGTAGTATTTATTGGAATCTGGTCTGGTAATCCTAAGATTTGTATTTATAATTACTTTGAGTTTAACCTTAAGTCGTCTATTTTTTTATCATAATTAGTACAGTCGAGTACGGTAGTGTAGTAACTTTATATTTTCTACCAACAGCCTTTGCACGCTTGACCGCACAGTAAACATGTCACGCAGGGACAACAATGTAGAGAATGGTTACATCGACACAGAATTCTCATCCGGGGACTCTAACAAAATGAAATCCAAACCTTACCAGGAGGAAAACAACAACGAGGTCGATGAACTCTCCAAGGATCTTTCAGAGATGGGATGCATCGTTGACGCGGTAAAGAGGCCCCCAAACATATGCGTGGAAACTTGCGTTTATGAATCAGAGTCGGAAACACGAGCATACAATGAAGAAGACGATTATTCAGACGAGTTTGAAGATGATAAGAGTGAAGAAGAATCGGTTGAAGCTCAGTCGAAATCGGCGAAGAGCGGTCTCAGTAGAGAACCGACTCTATCTTCAGTGAAACTTGCCAAGAGCCAGTCGTCAGTATCTAGTAATAAACCACCAGGATCCGTGTCTGGAAGATCGACAGCTTTTGGGTGAGTAGAATGTAGCTAAAGGTAGAAAAAGTTTTTTATGCATGGCAACACAGCTCCAACGGTTTCTGGGCCTAATATGATTTTCGAATTTTTATTGTCTTTAGTAGGATAGACAGACGAATACATGTGAGGTCGCTGGGAGCATCTGGATGTAAACCGTTGAGAACAGCTCGAGGAAATGCTCGGGGGAGAACTATGCTTAGTGGTTTTTGGGCTGATAGGTAATCATAATGATCATACTACAATCGGACATTATTTTAAAGATTATACTAGCTACTTAAATTAGGGTTACTAAGTCAACTTGAAATATTTAGGAGTGGCTCAGGCGCATAATGACTTATTTTTGGCAATGATGAAGTAGTATAAGTATATGTACCTACATATACCTCTAAGGTGGATTATATGTATGCATCTCCTTTCTAATGGTAACCGATTATCTTGGCCAGTGATATGAATGAATTGGGCTTATATTTTTTCATATTGAATACACTACAAGAGGCATTAAGTAGGTAAACTAAGATTCAATTGGCAAATTACAAACATGGCCTTTTAATATAGCATAGATTAAGTTGCAATGCAATTTTCAAACATTATAGATCTAAACCCAATTATTTTAGCTCGGTATCCATCCCTTCTACTCGCCGGATCAACATGTCCTTCACGAACGAGCGTCTGAGGGAGATAGAACGACATAACCACATCCTACTCTCGAAGATCCTCAGCGCGAGGAACACCAGGAAGTCTTCCATACCGGCGCGGGAGCAGCCTGTACGGAAACCGTTGCCATCAGCCGCTGTCTCTAGGAAAAATCAACAGCGGCAGATTGATCATGATAATATGGTTAGTTGAACTGTAATTTTGTCTTTATGTTAGTGTTTTTAAGGTTGGTTTTGAATGAGCTAGATTTCTGGTTTTTTTTACGACGCTATTCCATCCCTGCTCCCCCCACTGCCGCTACAGCGTCTCCTCATGGAGCTCTGGCTACCTTACTCACCGCAGGAACACATAACTACAAGTAGTGTTATTTGGTTGCGGTATCCTGTAAGGTGGAGGTACTACCCCAGTCAAGTTGCTCCAAATTCGAAACGGACGAATCCGTTGCGCCCTACCTCCAACAATGACGTTTGTCTGGTTTTTACTGGATTTGCTTACCCCATACACCTAATAAAGGGATATTTATGCAACTAATTCCACTAATCTTCTTAGTAGAAAGACATTAGTGTCTTATGTTACCACAGTGGCTTAGGCCACTGTGGTAACATAAGCTCATAAGCTGAGAAAAATAATAGGTCTGTTTAATATTGCGGTAAATAACCCCACTGTAATGATCTCTGAAAAACCTTTAAATATAGGTACTTACTCAAGTTTGAATTGGTTCAAACTAGATTTAATGGTTGAATGTATTTCAATATTTTGGAGTTTGGCATCAAGACAAAATATGAATCATTTACACCTATGTGGTCAACTTTTTTCTCTATTTCGATTCCACGTATTAGAATGTTATATTGATCAGAATAAAACATTATATTTATAGAACATATTTCACGTACGGTTCATTTGAGCTATGTTTAAGTATTTCAAACTTATAGTTACGAATATCGAAACATAGAACAAACATGTTCATGCTCAAAATGTTTGGAAATAATCGAACTTTATTTATACGTGTATTTATTTTATTATTCTTTGTTTTTACTTTCTCTCTTGCTTTCTTTCTTGATTACAGTAGGGGCAAGGTCTCATTGGTTTGGAATCATATCGCCCATAACCACAAATATACAAGGGAATTTTTTGTGTTTTCAGATTCTCCTGAAAAAAATTCAACGTGCGAAATCTTCAGCGTACAGTGTCCGCCGTTGATACAGACTCGGCGTCCGATGCGCGGACGCAACACTATGCCATAATTGTTCATGTTTGATACGGGCGCCCCCCGCGCTATACCTATTGTTAATAAATTTATTATACGTATTTTTAATTGTGTGTTTTCTTTAATTAAAAAGATCGAGTCGATTGACAGGTTGCCCCTTTCAAATCGCCGGTCGTGAGTTCGGATTACTACCCAGCACAAATTATATTATATTCATACAAAATGTTTGTTATATATTCATACATATTCATTGAATATGTCTGTTTGTTCTGTGTCTGCATGTAAATATCTATCTTATATAGATGTATTTAAAAATAGTATAACAGCTTTCTGGTAACTAAAACGAAAACTGTTTTATTTAGAATCGGATTGGCCGTGTGTGAAAAATGTCCCAGGAAATTAATTTATTATTTACTAGTGGCTCCCCGCGTTTCCCGAAGGATCTTCAATTTTCCAGGATAAAAAGGAGCCTATGTGTTAATCCAGGTTATACACTACCTGTGTTCCAAATTTCATCCAAATCCGCTGAGTAGTTGTTGCGTGAAAGAGTAGCAAACCTCCATATATCCAAACTAACAAACTTAGGCATTTATAATTTTAGTAGGATAATTTTCACTAGGTAACTAACACAGACATGAGACACGTTATGTACTTACGTTTTTAATAAACAGTTAGTAATAGAACAGTCATAAAAGTTTATACTGCCGGAAAATGTGAGGAGCGTGGGTGGAGTAGTAGTCTATACTTAGTAAGAAAACTAGTAGGAAAATGATTTACACGGAAACCCGAAATGGGTTTCTGACGTTCTTACTACAGTAATAAACTGGGACATTAAAATTAACCTATGTGAGATTTTTAACAACATTTAGTTTTCAAGTTAAAATCTTAGGTACTCTTAAATGGGAAAGTTTTACGTAGCAACGGATGAAGGGATTCAGACTAAACTTAGCACATCGATAGATCATGTTCTAGACATACATTGCATAAGCGCCAGTCTGACTAGGAGTCAAAGTGGTCGCCATGGCCGAAATCGGTCGGACCAATCATCATCATCAGAATACTTTTATCCCGGGAAAATTTATCATTCACCAGAAATGGCTGCCAACCACTGACATATGACAAATTTTTATTTAAAACCCATTTGCCAATGGCCAATGGTAAAAAATTGCGATACTTTGCTTTACGCAACCATTATTATAATATGGCTTTGCTATTTACATTACCAGCTACCAACAAATACTTTTGGTAGTTCTCTTGTTACCTAATAGGTGGCGCTGTATTAAAAAATTTCAAGTTTTGGGTGCCATTTATAGAAATTACTTTTTATTTATTTTAATTTCATTGAATACATATCTGCTTCCCGCAGTTTCGCCTGAGCTACAATCAAATCTCTTCTCGAAAATTTTCTTAGCTTCGTTGCGACGTCGATAGATGGCGTTGTCGGTAAGTTACGGGTAATTCATCACAATATTATACTGAATACTACGAATTCTATACGAATACTAGCTGCCGCCCCGCGGTTTCACCCGCGTAGTTCCCGTTCCCGTGACCGCAGGGGTATCAAAAATAGATAGTAGCCGATTCTCGGACCTACGCAATATGCACACAAAATTTCATGAGAATCGGTAAAGCCGTATCGGAGGAGTTTAACCACAAACACCGCGACGCTAGAAAGTCCTACCATTAAAAAAAATGTTATGCTATGACATGGTATTTGGATAACATTATCATGATAGTGCGTCACAATAGTAAGCGAACAATTAACATCAAACGAACATCCTCAGATGTTGTGATTACGAAATACTTCAATGGCGACGAATTATCACAACGTAATATTACGCAAATGATGTGCCATGAATGCCGAATGAGCCACAGACTTATAATCTAATTAGACGTCACGAGTGTTTTTCGTGTATCCAAAACCAGCAAAAATATCTGCTTTCTACGCAGTGACGGATTAACCCTTAAACAAATTAAGCAATTGCCTGGGGCAACACGTCCATAATTTAATAAATTACCTATGATTTGATTTTTATTGTTGTCGCACCACTTCCATTTCTATGGTACGTTAGCTCTCATCATCTTATTTTACAAACAACTAGGTTTAAAGACCGATTCCAGTTGAAACAAGGATAGGTGGGCCCACAGGCGTGGATTGCTTAGGGCATCAAGTAGTCTTAATCCGACACTGTTTCTACGTTGTCGTCATTTAGTCCACGATCGACCGTTATTGCCTTTTTCTTTGAGGTTGGTCTTTATACAAATTGAGGTAGGTACTAACGTTATCTAGATCTGTGGTCGGATCAATACAAACAATTGTGTAGTCGAGACATGGCGCGAGATAGTGGCAATGGCTTCGTAGGGGTCACTGCACGTTGTTTAAACAATAGTTCCCGTTCCCGTAGGTATTAGAGGATGGGTCACTCTCCGAGCTTTCCATTGGTGAAAGGATTATTCAGTAGGTAATAGTTGCGGAGTGTATTAAATAAAAACAAACAGTCAATTTAATATTTCCTTTTTATATAAATACTAGCGGACCCAGCAGACTTCGTTCTGCGCCACCTACCGGGTCCAAATTGATGTATTATATATAAAGACCTTCCCCATGAAAAACTCCGTAATTTGGTGAAAATCTGTTCAGTAGTTTTTGTGTTCATCGCGTACAGACAGACAGACAGAAGCGGCTGGGACTTTGTTTTAAATATATAGATAAGACAGTAGTTTTAGAACATATTCGCGTTACATCAACCCTTAATGTCCTTACTGATCTATCCCAAAAGTAAAAGTTACGGTTCCTTCACTTATTTTATATGCTAAGATTCGAACACGCGACCTCTGTCACGGTATTCTACGTCAACACAACAGAATTATCATCGCCATAATAACACGTAATTCAAAACAATCATGTTAAATAAGTAAATAACTTAGTCACGGCCTTGCATTAGCTGTTTTTGTTTATTTCATTCATACTGCTTTGACCTAGCTTCACCGGAAACGGCTATTGATAAAGTCTACAATTTTCCACTGTACCAATATCAATCCTGAATTTCACACATATCTATGTGGGTAATTTATTGATAAGTTTTGATATTTGTGACAGAAGAAAGTTATACGCAGATGTTGTCTTTTATTTTATAAGTAGGTATTTATTTGTTTTCCAGGAATAGTACTGGAATATAATAAGTACTTTGATTAACATTGAAATGAGAAAAACAATAACAAGACGTGAATAACTGGTGGAGAATAATTATTTTATTTACAAATCCCATTTCGTTTGCAATTGGTCTTATTTTATTTTCTAATATAATATAACTAAGGTTCATTTTACCTTTGTAAAATTTAAGACTTTAAGCGCAGTGTAATTATAAGCGAGTTTGAACTCGCTTATAATTACACTGCGCGTTTAAGTTTTCTCTTCAATTGACTTAGCAAGTTTAATTCTAACGGTCGTAACTAGTCATAAGTAATTCTATTTATACATAAATCTGTTGACTTAGTAAATGCAGTCACAATTCTAAATATATCACATGAGTAAGTAGGGCAGATCGTCTACCGATAGAGGTGGAAACCACATTATCTTAGAATAATAATAATATTGAAATTTATTATCTGTTCAACCTGAGGTGTTATCTGTTTCTACGCATGACTATTCATTAATGAATACATACAAAATTACGACACACACGATGAATAGATTTATTTTATATTATGTATAGACAGACCTCCTGACAGTAAATATATAAATAAATAGTCAATCAGTAAATAAATATAATCACTGTGATCTAAAATCGTTTATATTTAAAGGTGTTACTTTGAAATGTCGGGATCTTTCGTTAAAAAATAAACCTAAGTGTCTGGAAAGGCAATAAAGTATAAGGAGCTGGTGAAAGCCAGTCTCAGCCTACTTAGGATTAAACATCATTAGGGGAGACACATCTCTCTGCAGCAGAGGCGTACCGATAGGTATACCTACTACATATTAATACTGAGATTTTTGCCACCTCTTGTCAGTTATCAAAGGTCAGATGAGCTCCCCTTTTGCCCTCCAGACTGTAATATGATAAATGAAAATATCATTGCATTTTTTTATACCACTAAGGTAGCAAATAGGCATACGGTCCCACCTGATGGGGAGCGGTTACCGTAGCCTATGGACGGTTGCAACACCAGGGGCGTCACTCACACGTTGCCGACCCTGTAAAATCTTAACAAAGATGATTTCAGTCGTGAGATAGTCCAACAGTAACAGATTTATTATCTAACATCTCACTGCCCTGTAACCAAATCTGTCAGATCAGGGCAACATCATTCTTGGATTTATCTCCATTGTTAGATTATTATTTTTTACTTAAATGGAACAGTAATAAAAATTATTTAAATATTAGAAAAACAAGTAAATTACGTGTGAGTCACGACGTTAATATATGAAGTAACATGGCAACACATTGTTTGTCCGTAAAATAAATAGGTAATTATATAGATAATGTCGCTGAATCGTCACATAGTTGATAACAGAATGGCGTGTTTGTTACAATGTCGTCAAAATCTTGGTTCAATAAAACATTTAGATAGGTATTTTGAAAGTTATATACACTAGTTACTACCCCCTGGCTTTCCCCGCTAAGCTGTAATCGTTGTTTTCACAAACATACTTACAAACCTTCACGTTTATACAATATGGAGGTTAGTACGTTTCTGAATCAATCACTACACGCATTAATGGGTAAAATGATATAAGTAGATAGATGTAATTAAGATTTAATTTAATTTACCTTCCTTACCTTTAGAAATTATTATCTGTTACGAAATTATAATCCTTCCTAGGCTTTAATTGATCACGACCTACGCCACTTCACCACTGACTAAAAAAAGTTAAAGTAGGATAAACGATAGAGGCAAGAAAGAAGTTCAAGATTCTTAGTCTATGGAATAAACAAACATACCACGTTAGCGTTTATAATTATTAATACTAGGATTTGGATGGATACTGGTTTCTATTATTATTTATTTGTCATACACCTAACGCTTTATCAAGACATGATAAGCCGGTTAATCGATCGATTGCATTTGGATATAATCTGTTTTTTTGTGTTGATGAGTCACACTAAACTTGTTTATCCGAACCTTAATTTTAATATGACCATATTTAAATGAAGGTGGCAATATAAAAATTGTTTGTATGTCTTATAGATGTAAAAATATGTACCAAAAGAGTGTATTAAAAAGTTATTTGCTATTTGGCAAGTATAGCACAAGCTCTGCTTAGTTTGCAAGTAGATTGGCCGTGTGTGAAAAACGGCCCATAATACAATTTGTTTTTCCAAAACAAATTCTATCTAAGTAAAAATTATAAAACAAAATCGCTATCCACCTTTGTCTCTTTCTCTACTTACTTTTAAACCTCGCAACGAATTTTGATACGGTTTTTTCACTACTAGAAGAGGCAGTTTAACATTTTACATTTTAGTATTTGCATGCTACGCCGCGGGGGGTCACTAGTTCACTACTATGTATTATCATAATTGGAAACGGTTGCAACACGATGACAAGATTATCTCAAGAATTATGTTACTGTACTCATCATGACGTAATCTTCAAGTATACTCAGTTGGAAGTGAAATAGATCATCCTTGATTGTAATGATGTTTTATATTACACAATGTAGGCAACAATCGACGCAAATAGATCGTAAAAAGCAAGGTTGGTTTTCCAACGTCAATGGAAACATTTCCATAGTTTAATGTACTTTGGAGAGACACCTGTAAAGCATGGCGACACAATAGGTTTATTTGTACCTACATTCAAGGTCTCTAGAGATAGATGCTTTCGATTTAGATTATGTAATTCTATGCAACTAAATAACTGAGTAAGTATTAAAGGGGTTTTATGATAATTTGTTTAAGAACTTGAACGGCTGAAGGGTTTTTCCACAGACTTAGAATAAGTCCTAGATTAATCGGCTTTTGCATATTCATAAGCTATTGCATAAAAAGAAAACAAGTAAATTTATGTTGTTTTACTTGTTCATTTTAATAAGCTATTATTCTAATACCTACTGGCTGATAAAAACACAGACTACTAATTCAACGACTGGTAATAATATGAATTGTTTATTTTTCTTTTAAACAGACGATTTCGATGTACAAGAGAGTACCTAATATAAAACATTATGACGTATTCACTGAAGGTTATTATTGTTATTGGAACAGCTATACAAACGTAAACGTCGTATATCATTTCTAGATATATTTATTGTCTGGCTTTGTATATAAAAGTAACTTATGTGTTGATAAAATAATGCAATGCTTATCAATTGTGAAATACTTAAAAATGTTTGAAAATTACACAATATAATTTGAAAGGCTGTGGTGCTGACGTCTATCTCAATTTTATTATTAGTTATAGTGTTTTATATTAAGGACATCAAAAAACGAAAAAATATATATAATATGCAATAGGTACGCAAAAATACTAATACATTTACTTATTTCGACCTGAATTACTACAAGGGTCATTATTACTTGTAAAATACACATAGTGTATGTATTGTTACCTTTCTAACTTACTTATACTACATGTATATAAAATTTATTAACATTAAGGAAAGCTATAAACTTTAATATACAGTTTGAAGTAACTTGAATCTCTTTTAACGGCTACTTATCAATTTACAAACCCAAGTGAAGTAGCCGCAAAAGTTGTAGTACTTAGTTAAGTAAATGTGTAAAGATATATATACATCTATGCAAAAGATATTAGAAAGCCAACATCTGATTATCGTCCATTAAGCTGATAATGATGACTGGCTCTAGTCCATTCTATGAAAAAATTGTGAATCATTCTTATATTGGGAAACTAACTTCAGCTCTGTTTCACCAACGTTTACAGGTAGATATAGGTATATAAAGTAACTTATTTGGTATTTTAAACGTATTCTGTCTCTGTATAAATTTTTTTAAAAGAGTAATTACTGAGTTTATTGCCGGCTCTTCTCAATAAAAAACAACTTTCAGAACCGAGCATTAATAGTGACTATTCATAAGTGCTTTATTGAGGCCTATTTGAATAAAAATTATTTGATTTTGATTTTGATTTTTATCAAATTGTTATGTATGTAGCTATACATATAGATAGATAAGTACCTAGTGGCTACGTCCACCGCTTCCTTACATCCTACTAATATCCTACTAATATTATAAATGCGAAAGTTTGTAAGTATGGATGTATGTATGTATGGATGTTTGTTACTCTTTCACGCTCCAACGGCTGAAGGGATCTGCTTGAAATTTGGCACAGAGCTAGAATATGTTCTGGAATAACACATAGGCTACTTTTTATCCCGGGAACGCGGGTGAAACCGCGGGGAGCCACTAGTTCGCTATAAACGTCAGTTCGTATTCAAGCAGCAAGCGTTTCACTTGTCATCTCTATACTTAACACAAATTAAGCCATTCTTGCGTGGCTAAGTAACAATTATTATCATCATTGAACCATGAATCCAAATATTCGCATTTATAATATTAGGAGACAAATTATTGAATATAATCTTGGCATTCTTCAATTTACACCGTTAAAAGTACTCTGAAATTATGTACAATCAGTAAATAATATATTAAGGTCAAAAGTTACCAACTATATATAGTACTAGTGGCTCCCCGCGGTTTCACCCGCGTACCCGGGAGGTCTTCCATTTTCCCGGGATAAAAAGTAGCCTATATGTTAATCCAGGTTATAAGCTATCTTTATTCCAAATTTCTTTCAAATCCATTCAGTAGTTTTTACGTGAAAGAGTAACAAACATCCATACATCCATACTTACAAACTTTCGCCTTTATAATATTAGTAGGATAAAATAAATATTTAAATTTTTGAAAAGCAAATTGCCGTATTTCTCATCTAAAGGAGTATTCCAAAGCGGGCGTTAGTCTGACTGAAGTGCTACTTATGGCTTATTTTACGTGTAGAAGTTTCTACAAACACAATCTGCTACAAAATATTAATCTAGATTCCAATCAAAATATCTAGATGTTTATCAAACAGTTCGTGTTAATGATTTCTCGATATTATAATTGACACACCTTTATTTTTATTCCTTTCATCATTATTACCTTTATAAATGATATTTATCTTTATTGCGTGACTGAGTCACACAAAATACGTAATGAATAATTAATCAAGGGAGATTCAAATCTGATTTATAATTTACTAGCTGCCTCCGCGCGGTTTTACCCGTGTTTCCAAAGGTTTTTCAATTTTCCTGAGACAAATAGTTTGTGTCATTCCAGAATATATTTTAACTCGCAACAGCGCTATCCCTTCAGCCGTAAGAGTAACAGACATATCCATACAATGTCACAAAAATGCGCAATAATATTATTACTACAATTAATATATATATATACAATATATACTGCATTTTATGTATTTAAATCGGTCACTTATAAAGATTTATTATCGACGCTCTTTTATTTTAATTTTCGCTTAGGAATATTTCCTATTTCAAAAACGTTGTTCCTATATTAGCTACCGCATCAACCTCTGTTCAAACTTCAATATAAATGACATTGGTTGTAAATCCAGTTCCTATGCCTAAGATATTAAAAAAAAAACATATTTGACATGCATCCTGTTGGGTGCCATCTTGTTTACAACATGCATCGACATTTTGACGTACACAAAGCGATGTAATTCAAAATAGTTTACACATTAAAGCGGGTACGAGCGTCATGACCTGAAAAAAATACTCTCATTAATTCATTTAACTCCAGCTCTAATGAATACCAAATGAATTGTCAAGACAATACAGTTTACATACGTCATTGTTGGGGGCCATTTTGTTTTTTAATCGTATGTTTTTTCCAGTGTTTTGTGGTTAAAATGGGCAATTTAGGTGGACTTCTGCGTATTATATATATGCGTATTGATTAAAGGAACATCTATGCTTAATTTCATAAAGTATAATTTAAAATCGAAAACAGAAAACCATTAGTAAGTTTAAGATAGATAATATGATTTATTATTGTTTTTAACATATAGATTCGTCAGCGTCACATTCCCCGCAAGTTTTTTTATTAATGCTCAGCTCCTTTTAATCGTAGCGTGATGTTACATAGCCTTCGATAAATGGGCTATCCAAAACAGCAATAATTTTTCAAATCGAACCTGTAGTTCCTGAGATTAGCGCAAACAAACAAACAAACACTTCAGCTTTATAATATTAGTATAGATTAAGCGATAGGCAGTCAATAACAAAAGTGTTATGGTTTTGTTTTCAATGACGTCACTTGTTAATATCATGTTGAGTAGCAATAAATCACTAAATTCACTATCTATGTATTGTGAAGTACTTGTTGTCATGGTAACCGTTGTTATTTTACCTCGTTATTGATATCCAAAAGTCGCTAAAGTATCAATAATATTATTGTACTATGGGACTTATTACAAACTATTCAGAGTAAAATGTTAGGTACTTAGGTAGGTTACTACTTATACAGATTTTAATTACACAAGTTACGTCTGAAGACAGGCATAGAACAAAAGAGTAAATACATGCCTGGAAATATAATACGAACAGCGCTTTCAAAGTGATTAAACAAACCATTATTAAAAATTGAAAAGTAAACCTATTTTTAATATTTCAAATGCCAAATAACATCATAAAAAATGCATATTAGATTTTTTTCGAATGGCAATTTTCATTCTGTGGCCGTAGCAGCTACAGATCCACTACGGCTACGGGTCCTCTACGAAATATCTACGACCCCAACGACACTTCGTAGAAATAGACTTAGATTCTAAAACCTAATACATATATAGGTACCTGAGTTTCTAGCCAGTTCTTTTCAGTTATTAGATGACTTCTGAACCGGTAATAGGTTCAGCAGCTTTGACTTTCATAAGTGCTCCATCAGGGCTATATATCCTCCCCCATACACCCAACACAAAAGAAGACTTACGAGTGTTGAACAAGCACCTTTAAATAAAACAACGAATAACGGAAAATCGTATGCATCAGCCACAAAAGAACTCCCCAGACAAGCTACGACGCAAACCGTTAACGTCGAAGATGACAACCAAAAAACCATTACAGAGACACTTGTTACCCTGATGAACCAAATGCTAATTATGACCCAAACGTTAACCGATCTAATCTCAAAAATGTCATTACATTCACAGCACTAAAAATAGGTGTATGGAATGCTAATGGCTTATCAAACCACTCGGAAGAGTTAAAAATATTTCTTAAAATTCACCATATAGATGTCATACTAATCTCAGAAACCCACTTCACATCCAAAAGCTACTTCAGGATACCTGGATATAATATGTACCACACTAACCACCCTGATAATTTAAATAAAATTCTTCATACATTGACATGTCGTCACAATGACAAATTTCATTTTTTAGATACCAATACTTTATTTGGTAATAAATATGTAGTGACTAAGGATAGTTTTTATCTCTATAGTAATTTTAAGAGACTAATAGCAGAATCGCTATCTTATTATTTTAAAAACCTAGCCAAATGTCTGGCTAATCAAACGGCTGCTCCTATTGAGCAAAATAATATTAATATTAGTAGTTTACAGTCCTTGGAAGTTTTTCCAAGTAGTTTGCCCTCTTTGGAAATTATTTCAAATAATTTAAATTAAACCTTAAGACAACAGAGACATTCTCTGGCAATAATTGTAATAATATTGTTGAATCCTACCCAAAAAAGAAATTGTTATCTCATAAGTTAAATAATTCTATTACATGTAAAAACCATATTAACCTGGTGCATCAAAATATTCAAGGAATATTGGGTAAGGATTTAGAACTGGAGCTATTCATGAACTGTAAGAATATTGATATTTTATGTATTACTGAACATTGGTTAAAGGACCATCAGTTCATGTTTAGCTTCAGTAACCACCAGGTAGCAAGTTCGTTCAGTAGACAACAGTTTATACATGGTGGCTCCTTAATACTTATTAGAAATAATTTGAAGTTTAAAGTGCGCAACGATATTGTGAGCCTGTCTATTGAGCGTACTTTTGAAATAGCTTGTATAGAGCTTGAGCAGTTCATTGTTATGTGCGTATACAGACCCCCCTCCGCGAGTTATGATTTGTTTGAAAAATGTATGGAAGAAGCAATATTAAAATTGAATAAAGTCAATAAGAATGTAATTATATGTGGTGATTTTAATGTCAATATTTTAGATAATAATATTATTAGTAATAGAATCAAATCACTATTCCTGTGCTTTAATCTTGTGAATCTTTTTTTTGAGCCAACTAGAATTACAGCTACTTCAGCAACCTGCATCGATAATATATTCACAAACATGCAGCCAGTCACTAAGTCCATCATTAGTCAATTGAGTTCTGATCATTGTGGTCAGAGTGCATCATTCAACATAACTAGGAAAATGGTAAAAAAAAAAGATATTAAGTGTGTACCTATGAGTGAATATCGCCTTCAAAAATTTAAAGACAACATAGAGAAAAAAGTATTATACTTGCCATTTAAAGATAATGTAAATGACCACTATCATGCGATTTTAGACTTAACTAAAAACGAATATAATTCTGTATTTAAATCTAAAACCATTAAACAGAAAGCTGATAGGTCATTCAGTGATTGGGCGACGGTAGGAGTTCATACAAGTAGGCGTAGATTGTATGAACTATATAGTGAAAAGCAATTTAACCATAGTCCTGATTTTTTAAATTATGTTAAAAATTACTCAAAATTATTTAAACGCGTTTGTATACAAGCTAAGCAAAAGTTCATTAGTAGTAAAATTATTAATAGTACTGATAAAGTTAAAACGACCTGGAAAATAATTAATGCAGAAACCGGTAAAACCAAATCGTGCGACCAGGAGTTTCGACTTATGATAAATAATAATATTATTACATCTGATACAGAAGTAGCTGCCGCGTTCGAGTCATTCTTTACTGATATTCCAGTTCTTACTACTAAATCGCTTAACTCGTGTCCTACCCTCGCTGAATCTTTGCTAAAGGAAAATGTAACTAAATGTACTGTTAACTTTAAATTTTCTTGTGTTACCCCTATTGATATAATTAAGGCATTTAAATTAATTAATATGAAAAAAACGGTTGATCTATGGGAACTTTCAGTTAAACTTATAAATTATATAATTGATAGTATTGCACCGCATTTAGCATCTATCTTTAACAAGTGTATTAATAGCGGTATATTTCCTGACTTAATGAAGTATAGTAAAGTAATTCCTCTTTTTAAAGCTGGTAGTACATCAGACCCTTCAAATTTTAGACCTATATCTGTACTACCAACACTAAGTAAAATCTTTGAAAAACTCATACTAAATCAATTAATGGGACATTTTAATAGTAATAATCTTTTTCATAATAAACAGTTTGGATTTACCAAGGGTCGCTCAACATGCAACCGATGCCGGCGTTGAGCTTATTCAACATATCTTTGCAGCCTGGGAGGATTCAAAAGACATAATAGGGGTTTTTTGCGATTTATCTAAAGCATTTGACTGTGTCCAACATGAACTGTTAATCAGGAAGTTAAGCCACTACGGTATAAGAAATCAAGCACTCAGTCTTATAAATTCATACCTTAGTAATAGAATTCAGAGAGTTAATATAAATGGAAAGGTGTCCCCTGGATCAACTGTTGCTATGGGCGTCCCACAAGGCTCAATCTTAGGTCCTTTCCTTTTCTTGATATATATAAATGACCTACCCTACCTTGTTGAGAAAAAAAATGAGGTTGTATTGTTCGCTGATGATACTTCACTTCTTTACAAAGTGAAACGACATGAATTCAATTATGACGAGGTGAACAATGCTCTCTCGGATGTGGTAAATTGGTTTACTGTAAATAATCTGCTTCTAAATGAGAAGAAAACCAAATGTATTAAATTTAGTCTACCAAATGTTCGTCAAGTAGACACATGTATTAGAATTAAGAACGAATATATAGATCTTGTAGAAACCACAGTATTTCTAGGTATCACTTTAGATGTAAAGCTTCAGTGGGGCCCTCATATTTCTCGGTTGGCGAACAGACTTGCTTCTGCAGCATATGCAGTAAAGAAAATACGTGCACTTACTGACGTAGATACCGCGAGATTAGTTTATTTTTGTTATTTTCATAGTATAATGTCTTATGGCATTCTCCTTTGGGGCAGTGGTGCCGACATTAACACTAATTTTATTCTGCAGAAGAGGGCTGTTCGTTCTATATACAATATGAGTCCAAGGGACTCCCTACGAGATAAATTCAAAAATATTAATATTTTGACTGTACCCTCACAATATATTTATGAAAATTTATTGTATGTACGTAAAAATGTACATCTTTTTCCAAAAAATAGCGACACTCATAGTATTAACACCAGAAATAAGCACAAACTCGCTATTCCTGTAACTAGACTTACTAAAGTCAAAAATTCATTTAAGGGGCAATGTATACGCTTCTTCAACAAACTACCTAAAGATATTCAGGATTTACCTATCTATAAATTTAAGCAGGTAGTGAAGAAAACTTTATATCGAAAGGGCTTTTATAGTGTATCAGATTACTTGTTAGAAAAAGACCCTTGGCAGTGAAATGCTCGCTACAAGCTATTTCACATTTTGTAAAAATCACTATTGTATTAGATGTAAGTTGGTTTTTGAAAAGAGTAATTACTGAGTTTATTGCCGGCTCTTCTCAGTAAAAACTACTATCAGAACCGAGCATTAATAGTGACTATTCATAAGTGCTTTATTGAGGCCTATTTGAATAAAAAAGATTTTGATTTTGATTTTGATTTTGACAACAAAGCACATGGAGGATCCGCTGTAATCATCAGGTCTAATATCAAGCATTATGTACTACAAGGCTACAGTAAAAACTACATCCAAGCAACAAACGTCGTAATAACGGACTGGATTAGCGACATGACAGTATCGGCCCTCTACTGTCCGCCAAGATATACTATCAAGGAAACGGAGTTTAATGACTTTTTTCAATCCCTTGGAGACAGATTTATTGCGGGAGGTGACTATAATGCCAAACACACGTTCTGGGGCTCTAGGCTTGTTCTACCCAGAGGGCGAGAACTCTTTAAATGTATCCAAACAAGAAATATGAACGTGGTATCGTCTGGTCAACCAACTTACTGGCCCACTGACAAAAGTAAAATCCCGGATGTTATCGATTTTTGTGTCAGCAAAGGAATCGTGAATAACAATATATCATGTCGGAGTTGCTGGGATCTGTCCTCGGACCACTCTCCAATCATAGTAGAGCTACACACTACCGCCCAAGAATGCGCCAAAAAATGCGTTCTGCATAGCAAAAAAACTAACTGGCCCCTATTCCGAGAGCTCATCGACAAAGCATTCCAGGAACCAGTCAGTCTTAAAACTGAAGACGAAATAACAGAAGCTGTTCTTTACTTCAACAACAATGTGCAGGATGCAGCCTGGTATTCAACTCCGCCACTACCACATAGAAGCACGGACAACTTTGTAGCGAAACATATATTTGATAAAATAATCCAAAAAAGGAGAATGAGGAAGCATTGGCAGCAAAGCAGAGACCCTGGGGTGAAAAAACAACTGAATCACATCAGCAGACAGCTGAAACACATTTTAGACAAGGATCGTAATGACGGATTTCAAAATTATCTCATTAGCCTGGATGCTACTGCTTCCTCAGATTATTCATTATGGAAAGCCACTAGAAGACTGAAACGGCCTGTTAGCGTTTCTCCTCCTTTAAGAAAATCTGATGGCTCCTGGGCACGTACGGACCAAGAGAAAGCCGAAACCTTTTCAGAACATCTCTCTAAGGTCTTTACTCCTCACCCATATGAAGGCTCTCCAGTAGATGCCGCGAAAATTACCGACTACCTGAACAGTCCTAAAAATACAGAGGAAATGCCCTTAAAATTTACTAAGACAGAAGTTGCCCGAACCATAAAAAAAACGGACCAAAAAAAAACACCGGGATACGACCTTATCACTAACCGCATATTACAAGAACTACCAGAATCTGGCATAACTTTTCTGACGTCATTGTTTAACGCCATGACAAGACTGCAGTTCTTTCCCCTGGAGTGGAAGGTTGCGCAAATTATAATGCTACTGAAACCAGACAAACAACCAGAAAAAGCAAAATCATACAGACCCATAAGCCTGCTACCCATCCCATCCAAAATATTTGAATCACTACTGCTGCAACGAATTCTACCTATACTCAAAGAAAAAGGACTTATCCCTGACCATCAGTTTGGGTTTCGCAGTAAACATGCCACTGTCGACCAAGTGCACAGACTAGCAAATAAGATCATGGAATCACTGGAGTCTAAGTCTTACTGTACGAGTGCATTTTTGGACATATCTCAAGCGTTTGACCGAGTTTGGCATGCAGGTCTGCTTTTTAAATTAAAAAACGCCCTCCCAGACCAACTGTATGGAATACTGAAATCATTTCTAGAACAGCGCCACTTCATAGTACAAACAGGGGAAGCACTGTCTGATCTTTGTCCCATACAGGCAGGAGTGCCACAAGGTAGCGTACTGGGTCCCATACTCTACTTACTGTTCACTGCAGACTTGCCGACATCCCAATCACTAACTACTGGGACATTCGCTGACGATACCGCCATACTAGCTGCACATAGTGACCCAAAAATTGCTTCACGAATACTCCAAGAAGGACTAAATGACATATCAGACTGGCTTAAAAAGTGGCGGATAAAAGCCAACGAAAACAAATCAGTTAATGTTACGTTTACTTTAAGAAGAGGATCCTGTCCTCCAGTCACCCTAAACAACATTGAAGTCCCACAAGCAGATCATGTGAGATATCTTGGATTGCACTTAGACAAAAGACTTACCTGGCAGAAGCATATCTTCACTAAGAGGAAGCAACTTGGTATCCAAACGCGAAAACTTTACTGGCTCATAGGCCGAAAGTCTCAGCTATCTCTCGAAAACAAAATACTCTTGTACAAGGCAATACTGAAGCCCGTCTGGACGTACGGGATCCAGTTATGGGGCACCGCATCTCACTCAAACATAGAAATCATACAGAGGTTTCAAAATAAAGCTCTGCGTATGATAACCAACGCGCCCTGGTTTGTACCCAACGACCTACTACACCGTGACCTACGAATGCCCACAGTGAGGCAGGAAATCATACGCCATACCAAGTCCTATAAAGACCGAATCCAACAACACCCAAATACTCTGGCTCGGTCACTAATGGAGAATCACAACAAAGCGCGACGATTAAAGCGTAAAATACCTCAAGACCTAATCCAATCACAATAAATACAACAACTGTTTAAACAATGAGGATGTGACACAGGTCACATACTGAGCAAGCCAGCGATAGCACCAACCAACATACTTCTGAATGTCCCACGAAGGAGACAGCTTGTAGTAAATAATGAACAAAAAAAAAAAAAAAAAAGGGCTATATAAACTATAGTGGCCCCCGCGGTTCCTCCCGCGTTCCCGGGAGATCTTCCGTTTTCCCAGGATAAAATGTAGCCTATTTCCTTTCTCAAGCTCTAGACTATTTGTGTACCAAATTTCATTTAAATCGGCTCTGTAGTTTAAACATGCAAGCGAGAGAGACAGAGATACTTTCGCATTTATAATGGTACATAGCTACGAATTTTGAATTTCACCTAATTTATATATTGCGAATATTAATCATGAGTAAATTTACTTATTCCCAAGGTACGTTACATTATAATTTTACGCCGTCTGCTATATTACTTAAATAAATTATTGAAAAACATTTGAGTAAATTCGTGAATATTTAAATAATACATTTAAAATATTTAAACAATATTTATAATATGATTAATATGCTATTTATAATGTATATAGTGTCATAATTTTAAAATTATATAGTTATTTAACAGTCTGTGCAAATAATACGATCACTTGTGTTGATTGATGTTACTTATTATAATATACTTAAAATAAAGTCCTTTTAACGTACGAATATAAATACTTTTTGAATAAACCATTAACACTAATCCAGACTAACATATATGGACTGGTTTTCTGTATGGAAACTTGTTATTTCATTTTATAAATCTGTACACTATATACAAATTTCAGTTCTAAAAAAAAGAAAAATTTATGTTTTTCCGTTTTATTTTTTAATTTGAATTAGTATTTTCGGACCCTATTCAATACAAACAAAATAACAAATCTCTCCTCATTATAATATTAGTATCGATGTTGAAAAACTTTGACTCTACCAAAGGCTGTATCCATTCTTACCTAACACAACATTGTTTTTAAATATACTGTCTTTGAAGGTTTTTTTTAACTGTCACGTCATAGCGTCCCGCATTACCATCCACGTGTCGCCGTGGACACGTGTACAAGCACGCTTTTTCTGAAATTTAACCATGGTGGCACGTGGCGAGGTGATACCTGCGTGTTATCAACGTGGTTTTTGAGGAAGCTATTGTTATTTGTGTCTTTGTTGGATGTTTTTGTTATGGTTTGATTGAGAGTTAAATAAGGTATTAATTTTCAGTATTCTAAGTTTAATACTGATAAAATAAATGTGTTGATTAGGTATGTCTTTTTCGAGACATGGTCAATGTGATTTCAAACTAAGGAATGCTTGTACTTTCGTTTGATAGTTGATATAATACACTTATAACCAATACTACCTCAAAAATGTTACAGAAAGATTCTCAGACACGGCCAATCTGATAAGCAGTTTTTATGGTAAACGTATAGCTGATTTATACTACTTTAAACTCACATAGGTATTTACTAGACACAACCACAAATATTACCTCAATTTACTGTACATAGAGTGTCTAAAGATGGCGATGACAAACAGCCCCATAATTTATTTAACACACAAACAAAAAGTTTTTATATTACAAAACAAATTACAAAGAAAACGTAAGAACGTCGTAAATTAATCTCTACGCTAATCGCGACGTCAAACGTCAAACATCGAGTTTTACGAGTGCGTCGTGAAATCTTGATAAAATCCGTGACGTAACATATTGGCCTATGACGTCATAGCGTCATAATTTTACGCAAATAGTAATCACGTAGGCGGTAATGTAAACGTATTTTCAATAATGCGTCAAGATATTTTAACGGATTGCGATACGTATAAAAAAATTGTCATGTCATGCTTATAATTGTAGTAGTTTTTTTTGCTCCCGAGATCAACTATTTTCCCGGGAAAATTAGGCTATGTGTTATTCTAGAATTTATTCTAACTCTATTCCAAATTTCATGCAGATTCCGTCAGCCGTTCTGGCGTGAAGTATTAGTAGGTACAGTCAGCAACGAAAGTCCATGAACACATTCAAATTTACAAAACCACTGAGCACTAAAACTGTCGTAAATCACTAACCACAGTAGAGTACAAAACAAGGTTGTCATTTCAAAGTTACAAAAAAGGCTGATTACCAATATTCCTTAAGTTGCTGAACATGATTTTACCATAAGTAGTTAAACACTAATTCGCAATAAGTAGCTGAGCACTAAATGTGCAATAATTCGCTCAACACTAATTCAAAGTTATTAGTCAAGTTTAATTACGACTTGTCTGAATATTAGTGTTACACAATCATTGGGTATCAAAGTATCGTGTCAATAGCCGAGTCAATGAAGACATAAAACGGGCAATATTCGGAAGTCCTCAAGAACAGCTCCGATTTCGATGTTTTTTTTTGTTAGCTTTCTTTTTTATACCTATTATTTAAAATCAGAAAACTTTTGGAGCGGGGAAAAAGAAATTATATTGTTTAAACTATATCTACTATATTTATATGAAACCGTTTGCCCGTTTTTGCAATATTTTTGAATGCCGCTCTGCTCCCATTCGTCGTAGTGTGATGATACATAGCCTATAGCCTTCCTCGATAAACATTTAATTCATTTTATTTATTTACCATGTGCTTTTAAACAACAAATTTTTATTACAATATTTTTAAACAAATATTTGGAGGTAGAAGTAAAAAAATATGTAGTAAAGTTTTATGAACAAAAACAAATATCTGAAGGTAGATATAAAAATATGTAAGGTAAATTGAATGGAATCCGTCATTTCAATTGTCATCCGAACCAAATAATTTTATTATTATTTCAATTGTGCCTCTAGTTACATCTATATATATATATATATAAAACAGTCCCCCCGTTTTTGTGTTCATCGTGTTCAGACAGACAGACGGAGGCGGCGGGGACATTGTTTTATATATATAGATACTCAAAAAAAAATAATTTTACTTATAGGTATATATACTATATTTTTATAGCACTTATTAAAATAATTTAGTTACATATGTATATGTTTAGCAACTTGCTAAACATATACATATGTAGATTTACGCAGATAAAAATAGAGAAGATGATAAACAAAGAATCGGATTTGTCAAATAAAAAAAAAATCTGTGCTCATGACAATTTTATATTGATAATTTATTTTCGTCGCTAGTAATGTTCAGCAACTTATGACAAACCGAGAATTAGCCTCGTCGAGTAACAAACTATCATTGTTAAGCGACTTTTGTATTTTCTATTGATAACATATTTTTGTCGCTAGTAATGTTCCGCGATTTATGGCATAACAGTGCTCAGCGACTTTTGTAGTTCTATGCTGACAAGGTTATTTTGTAGTTAACTTTGATCAGTAATTTATGGTAAGTAATACGTGTGCAGATGATTTGGAACTTCATTGTGTTCAACGACTTCCGTTGCTGACTGTACAATTACTGTAGATAATAAAATTTGTCATTGAAATATACATTAATGAATAAAGTATGGCGTTAAATAGATAAAAACTACGTGTTTTTTCTAGGGACTAATTAAAAAACATGACAAACCATATTCGAAGTTTTACAAATAAAATCTCTCGTTCTAATTAAAATAAATTTTAAGCATACAAAAATCTTCTGACTATTAGAAGACAGGACAGTTTTTTTGGACATATTTAAAAATAAAATCTATATAAGTATGTGTTTAAAGTATATGTTGTATATTAGCTATCTGGTTACCATCATCCATACTCACAAACTTTCGACTTTATAATATTAGTGTAATTAAAAATATGGTCGTATTTTTGGAAGTCGATTAATAAACATATGTTGTGGGACAAAACTGTTCAGCTTATCATATCAATTTGCGACATAATCCTACTAATATTATAAAGGCGAAAGTTTGTATGGATGTTTGTTACTCTTTCACGTAAAAACTACTGAATGGATTTGAATGAAATTTGGAATAAAGATAGCTTATAACCTGGATTAACATATAGGCTACTTTTTATCCCGGGAAAATGGAAGACCTCCCGGGTACGCGGGTGAAACCGCGGGGAGCCACTAGTTATATATAAGTATAGCTGCCGATACCTACTGCGCAGTTCGAACGTTATCACCGCTTAGGTTTCCCCGCAAGGTTATGGTTATTTCATGGGAATTCTACAATCGCTTACAGTAATAAGTATTTATAGAGTCAGTAAATACATTTTCAGGGACATTTTTTATGAACGGTAAATCTAATTTTAACCTGAGCTTGTGTTTTGGTAAACAGTAAATTACCTATAACTTACCTAAAGCCATTGTAGCTTTTTATTGTACGCCAATTGACAAAAAAACTACAGATGAATTTAACAAAATACTACTACATACTGTGTAGGTACTTTTCTTTTTATAGACTCCGAAACTACTTACTGCACCGATCTGAATAATTCTTTCATCGATAGAAAGCGACGTTAATTGTGAGTGTCAGAATCTATATTTTATTTCTTATACTTACTGAAACAGGAACTACGCGGGGCGGAAGCTAGTCTGTTACACTTTGATACTTAAATATTTTTTTTAAATCATATTATCATAATATCATTTTATGGACAAGTGGACATCCGTTTGATAATCAGACTAATAATAAAAAATACGTCTTATCGCGAGATTTATACCAGTCATTCACGTTTAGGAAAATCCTATTAGAAATGATTAGATTCAAAATATCTGTATTAAAATCATTGATAGACATAATCATTGAGTGTTTTGCGCAACTTAAGATAGTATAGTCATACTAACTGGTAATTTCTGCTTTAATAGTTTTTGGGGTAATAATTTCTTTTTTATTGACACGTGATAACAATAAAAGGATACATTAATTTATATTTATCTAAAATATGTTATAGTATATATATTTAGCATATAGTAGTCGTTTTTCTATACTTTACAGGTCTACGTAACATCTTTATTAATAATAATATATGCTTATTATTGTTATTTTTGGAGTCTGTGACATACAATGAGCCTATAACTTGAACATATATTTTTCTTCGACGTAACTACGTTCTAACTATAGATCTAAATATAAAAGAGAATAGCAAGAATACTAAAAAGATCTAAATGAGTGTAATTATGACTAGTAATTATTTGTTTTACGTATACATACTGTCAATATTCATTACGTGTATAAAGCTAGTCCAGAAATAGAAGACTTGAAATGAGGGCGCCACTGGTCGAATTTATGACGGTTCCAAATAAAATGCTTGTAGTATTTTAGTTCCAAATCCTGCCGCAACATGGCGATGTTTCTTCTATTTTTGGACGAGGTTTAAACGTTTTGTTTGGAAAATAGATTTTAATTATTTCAATGTATTGTTGGATATTCTATGGAAATATAAATAGTCTTTAGAATTGCGTCAGTGGTTTTGGATACACAATCGGTTTAATAATCACAAAAGAACTTTAGAAAGAGGTATTGTACTTTTTATCACTTGTCTGGCTCTATCGTATTATTTCTAATGATAGATTAGAATAGTATTTTCCTTGCCAGTATTAGCAACAACTACTACCTATTAGTAAAAACCGTAGTGCCTCAGAGGCGAACGCACTGACTCACAATCATGAGGGTTCAGGTTAAAATCTCAAGCCCTTACCTGTAACTTAAAAAGTTACATATGATAAAGAGCTGCTGATTCGGCTTGACGGTGATCACCCATAGCTCTAATAATTCTTTCATCATATATTTATATATCACAGATTAAGCTAATATGAAAAACAAATATAAAACTTGCTTATATATTAGCGTTTATTGTGAGTGAAATGTGAATCATTCCTCTTCATTAATATTAGTTTTCTACGGTTATTTAATACACTGTTCCATTGTTATAATTACATATATTATTGTCATACTTTGTGTACTTTGAGTTAGTGTTCTCTGAAATCGAATATGAGTAAACAAGTCCACAAGTGTCTATCAACGTCAAGTCAAATTATGGTCGCCATTTTTTTTTTAATTGTACAGACGAAGTTACAAGAAGGAAGTATTACAGGGAATGAGGGCAACCCTAATTTTGGAATACTCAACGCGTATAATCTAAAATAAGGCGTGACAAGCCAAGGTGCATTATCAGGGCAGGTAAGTACCTACCTACATACTCTTGGGTTGGCGCCAAACGATTTACTTGTACTCGGAACTCGTATTTTCCTTGAAAACAACGTTTTCCGAGTAAATCCGTTTTGCTTGATTGACGCCCCAGTGTTGCCGGCTGCGATAAATTTTGATTTCTTTTTCTCTCGTGTTTTTGAACATGATTTATTTGTTGGTGAAGGATATTGCACGGTTCGGAGAAATGTTATTGTGCTGTGACGCAAATTCAATGTTTGAAATGGATTCGATTCTGGTACTCGTTAATATTGTCAATATTCTAGTAAAATTATTTATGTTGAAGTATTAGTTGTGGCTTAGTGACGAATGCAACGCCTCACGATCATGGGTTCAGGTTCCTACCTCTTGGTATCAAAACTTAAGTACCTACAGATTTGAGCTACTGGGTTTCGGTGAAGGAAAACATCATGAGGCAACCTACATACTCGAGATGTCACAATTAAAGGCATGTAAAATCTGCGATTAAGCAATTGAGACTTGAGATTGAAGCAAGGTTTCCGTTTGAAGTAGCTTTCGTAGCTGCCGGATCACTTGTTAAAATTTTGGCACCTATTTTTATTCTGATTACAGTCCGAAGAACATTTATAAAACTTTCTGATGACGACAAGTTGAGAATGATTTAAACAAAATGTAACATTTTTATCAGCCAAGTTTACAAATGTCATTAAATCTGGAGTGTTCTGATAACCTTTGAATGAAGGTTGGATTCAACTGGTTCTACTAGTGTGTTATCAATTGAGTTTGACGTACACTGACTCTTAAATTGTTAACAAATTGTGTTCTGAACCGATTTCAAAGAAGAAGTACTATATTCCCATCTATACTATAACCATACCAAGTAATATTATATAGAGGAAGGATTTGAATTTTTGTATGAAACGAATAAACTTAATAACTTATTAGACGGATCTGAATATCTCTTTCACCAATGGAAAGCTACATTATCAGGCAATATCGTAGGCTATATATATGTATGTCGTCTGTAATATTATAAATGCGAAAGATTGTGATCTGACGACCGATTGACAGCGGAATAACTGTCACAAAAAAGCCGGCCTAAGAAAATCCTCCTGGTCGGAGATGGGCAGCAGCATCTCCGACGCGAATAGGCCGGTACTGCGGTCGCCAACCCGCCTGCCAAGCGTGGTGACTATGGCATTAAACCCCCCCCTTATGCGAAAAGCCAATAGAATACGGCCCTCAGTTCCCGGTGGCCCCGCTATTCCCGGCTACGGCAGCGGTTGCGGTAACGGCGGGGCTGGGGGTGCTAAGAATCTCCGGGTTACGGGAGGCTGCCAACCCACGAACTTGACCTTGGCTACGTATAACGGACGCACGATTAGGCTGGATGAACACCTGGAAGAACTAGAAGTAGAGTTAAGTCGTATCAACTGGCATGTCCTAGGGTTATCAGAAGTCCGAAGAGAGGGGGAGGACACGATGACCCTGGACTCCGGTCACTTGCTCTACTTCCGTGAAGGTGATAGAGCCTCCCAGGGTGGAGTCGGTTTTCTTGTGAACAAAGTTCTCGTTAACAACGTTGTGGAAGTCAGTAGTGTGTCGAACCGGGTAGCCTACCTAGTACTCAAACTCACCGACAGGTATTCCCTGAAGGTAGTACAGGTATATGCGCCAACCTCGACATACTCTGACGAGGCGGTTGAGGTCATGTATGACGATATTCGTAAAGCCATACATGACACAACCTCTGCTCACTTCAACGTTGTTATGGGGGACTTCAACGCTAAAGTGGGAGTACAAGAATGCGACGGATCGAGAATCGGACCATACGGCTTGGGGCGACGGAATCACAGGGGGCAAATGCTAGTTAACTTCCTCGAATCCGAGGGACTCTTCTTAATGAATTCGTTCTATAAGAAGAGGCCTCAAAGGAGGTGGACTTGGCAAAGCCCCGACACTGTGACAAGGAACGAGATAGATTTCATCATGGCGGACAAGAAGCATATATTTAGAGATGTCTCAGTGGTTAATCGGTTTAATACCGGAAGTGACCACCGACTTATACGAGGCACTCTAAATATCAACTTCAAAGCTGAAAGACTCCGCTTAGTGAAATCTACTCTCCGACCTATATCGCCCCAAATGATCCGTGAGTCCGAACAGTTCCAGCTGGAACTAAATAATCGATTCGAATCGCTGGAAACCACAAGCGATGTTGACAAGATGACCGACAACGTGGTGAAGGCAGTACGGGAACTGGGTCGCAGGCACTTCCCACCTGTACGAAGAAACAGGCGGTCTGAACTTTCAACCGAAGCTTTGGATCTCATGAAGACAAGGCGCGAGATGCCACCTGCTCTTTTTGCCTCGGCTGAGCATAGGGCCCTCTCCAAGCAAATAAGAAAACTCATCAGACGAGACCTCCGGTGCTCTAATACGCGTGCAATTGAGGCCGCAATAGAGCAGAACCGGGGGTCTAAAGTTTTCTCAAAGCCACTGGGGAGGAGCCACCTAGCGAAGCTAAGGACAGCAGAGGGCGTAGAGCATACGTCTCGCCATGAGATCCTGGCAGAGGTTGAAAAGTTCTATGGACTGCTATATTCTTCGCAGGCGGAGAGACCTGCTACCCAGGGTACTGATGATCCACGGGCACCACTCACGCGCCACTATACAGAAGACATCCCGGAGGTCGACGTTTGCGAGATTAGGGCGGCTCTGAGGCAACTCAAAAACGGCAGGGCCCCGGGTGATGACGGCATTACTACTGAGCTGCTCAGAGCTGGAGGGTTGCCTATCCTTACAGCTTTGGCAGACCTCTTTAATTCCGTCATCCTCCAGGGCACTGTGCCGAGGGCGTGGACAGAGAGTGTGGTTGTGTTGTTCTTCAAGAAAGGTGATAAGGCTCTCTTGAAGAACTACAGACCGATCTCACTCCTTAGCCACGTCTACAAGTTGTTCTCGCGAGTCGTCACGAACCGTCTCGCTGGAAGATTTGACGAGTTCCAACCTCCGGAGCAGGCCGGGTTTCGTAAAGGCTATAGCACCGTAGACCACATCCATACTGTTCGACAGATTATACAGAAGACGCATGAGTATAATCAGTCGCTGTGTATGGCCTTTGTGGACTACGAAAAAGCCTTCGACTCTATCGAAACTTGGGCTGTTCTGGAGTCTCTGCAGAGATGCCATATCGATTGGCGATATATCGAGGTGTTGAGATACCTGTGTGATGCCGCCACAATGTCAGTCCAAATCCAGGACAGGAGAACGAAGCCCATTCCTCTTCGCCGCGGTGTGAGACAGGGGGATGTTATATCCCCGAAACTGTTCTCCACCGCGATGGAAGATGTCTTCAAAACCCTGGAATGGAATGGACGAGGCATAAATATCAACGGCGAGTGTATCTCTCACCTCCGTTTCGCTGACGATATCGTCATCTTTGCAGAGACGCTGGAGGAGCTTGACGAAATGCTAAACGGCCTAAACGATTCCTCTCGACGAGTGGGTCTTGGCATGAATTTGGACAAGACGAAAGTTATGTTCAACGAGCACGTCATGCCAAGACCAGTGACCGTCAATGGCGTTCCCCTCGGGGTTGTGGACGAGTATGTGTATCTTGGTCACAAGATACGGGTAGGCCGCCACAATTTCGAGGGAGAAGCTAATCGGAGGATTCAGTTGGGCTGGGCGGCATTCGGCAAGCTCAGAAAAATCTTCACGTCGACCATTCCGCAATGCCTGAAGACAAAAGTCTTCGAGCAGTGCGTCCTACCCGTAATGACATACGGAGCCGAGACGTGGACACTGACGATGGGGCTGGTCCAGAAGTTCCGAGTTGCTCAGCGTGCTATGGAGCGAGCTATGTTGGGCGTATCTCTTACGGATAAAATCAGAAATGAGGATATCCGTAAGAGAACTAAAGTAACTGACATAGCTCGCAGGATCAGCAAGCTGAAGTGGCAATGGGCCGGCCACATCAGTCGTAGGACCGATGGCCGTTGGAGCAAACGAGTCCTAGAGTGGAGACCGCGTCTCGGCAAACGTAGTGTAGGACGCCCTCCAGCCCGGTGGTCCGACGACCTACGTATGGTTGCCGGAAGGGGCTGGATGAGGAGAGCGGAGGACCGGGATAAGTGGCGCGCATTAGGGGAGGCCTACGTCCAGCAGTGGACTGTATAGGCTGATGATGATGATGATGAAAGATTGTGAGTATGTATGGATGTATATTTGTACCTAGCTCTTTCACGCTAGAAATGATGAAGGGATTGCATCGAAATTTGGCACAGAGTTAGAATATGATCTGAGGGCTTACTCCCGAAAACGATTCGAAAATGATTTTGTTTTGATTTCAATTTGTACTCCTATTGGTTAATCCTGAACCAAAAAATTTCATCTTGAACTCCTATTGGTTAATCCCGAACCAATACGAATAAAAAATCAAGATGGCCATGGCTAAGATTGACATATATTCGATCGGTAACGGTGTTTGACGTTTCAGAATTATAAAATAAGTTGTGTGTGGTTAATTTCTACAGAAAAAAATAAATATTCAATTTTTTATTTTTTTCTAAAACGAAATCTTGTACATTAGATGTAATTTTTTAGATTAGATAAATTTATCCTAGATGAGATAACTCGATCCTGAAAAAGTACCTTTTTACTGATCGAGTATTTTGACGTTTAAAGTCGTTCCCGCCATTTTATTCACAAATGTCAAATAGTGCCAGGAGTACGGATTTTTCGATTCGGTTTCGATTGTAACGAAATTCTTGATCAAAGTTAGTTCCAAAAAGTGTCACCGCACGATTGTGCGCTAGAATCGCTATCAAAAATGTATGAAATGACATTTATTCGATTAGAACTCATTTCTCGAAAGCGTCGGGAGTAAGCCCTCTGTATTCCAGATGACAAAGGTTTCTTTTTATCCTGGAAAAATGATGATCCCCGGGAATTAGTAATTTATATTTTGATAATAGCCTACGCGTGAAACGTCCTGAAATACATATAAATAACATTCTGCCTCCGTGCAGTTCCTCCCGCGTAGTTCTGGTCACCGTGGGAATACAGGGATAAAATATAGCCTATGTTACTTCCTGGTATGTGGCTTTCCAATGGTGAAATAATTTTTGGAATCGGCTCAACGGTCTCTGAGGTTATTCATACATACCCCCAGACACACAAAAATACAATATTTTCCTGTTTATAATACCTAGGTATTAATATAAATTTATTCATTTCTACGAACAAAAGAACATTGTTTTTATGAATCTTTCATTACACATATAACAATCTTAGGATTAAATACGTGTTCTAGTATCTTATTAATTAATATCGATGTCCTATTTATAGTGCGCAGTTATTAAACCAGGTTCATATGTAATTTTCCACAAAAACAAAAGCCATAGATAACCGCTATTAGCGACAACCGCAGACCCACCGCTATCTATGTTTTTGTTATTATTTTCACACAAACACTATTAATAATACGATAATAATGTGTGAATAATAATATACTTGTTGAATATAGAAGAAATTTATCTGTTCCATTTTATATTTTGACTTAGCAACAATGTTAAGCGATATAAGAATGTGTTTAATAAAAGTTTATAAAATAATTTGTTTTTTATTACGGCATATTTTATTTGGTTAAACTCATTAGTTGGTTCCATTTTTTTACACATTAATAATTTATTTCTTTACACCGTTTCTCATAGAAATACAATTGAACTTTGAATATTAATTAGCGAACTGAAACAAAGCTAATTAATTAATAGTAATTAATATAATTATTTATTAATAAATGTATAAATCAATTTCATTAAGGAAAATTTTCAGGAAAACATTGCATGGAAATTATTTAGATAGCACAGTTTTAATAGCCTTTTGACCACCATATTTTAGTTGCAGATCTGCTTTCAAACCTCTGTATGTGTATTCTTAAAATAATTCTTATTTAAAAGCAATATGATTTTTATCCAAAAATGTTATTTAATTTCAGAATCACCGTAAATGGCGAAGTCTATAGCCTACAGACCTACTATTCTGGCATAATTTAGTCCGTGATCGATCGTCCGTGAGTTATCGCCTTCGGACGTCAAAAAAACCGAGTAAGTGCGAATTTCAACCAAGCCGCCTAAACTGCTGCCTAGCTATCACCGTTCTTGAGATGAAGCCTGGTAACAGACCGACGGATGGACAACAAAGTTTCACCAATATCGTCCCGTTTTTACCCTTTTGGTACGGAACCCTAAAAAAGTGACACAGTTGCTCTTCATATAAATTGAGTTACTCACGCTATCTAGTTAGATTTATAGGTCTCTAGTAAATACCCTATACCATTAAAATCAAGAGAATGCTAAGCTATTATCATATAACACTCGAACTAATCATTAGGTATAACAATTAATAATTAACAGGTGTTGTTGTAAATACATAATAAACATAAATAAGGAAAAAAACATATCTTAAGTGAAAACCCATACGAAACCCAACCTATCGATACGGTAAAAGTTTAATCATTAAGGATAAATTTAATATCCTTTAGGAAAACAATATATACTAAATGCTTATCATATTTTGTCATTAATATTGGCTGTTTGGTAATAAATTTATGTTTACGTCAGTGATCAGGGAAAATGTTTAAAATAATATTTTCAATTTAAGACTTATTAGGCAAAGAAGGAAACTTGATGTTAAAGATGTTATTAATAGTTAAAATGTCATGGATTGAAACTATATGGAGAATTCTTAATATGGTAAACAAATTTAAAATAGGATATAAACTAATATAAATAACATATTATGTTTTGTTATAGCATACTAAAAATATCCGTTTTTAGATCCATAATTTAAGCAGTCGAGAAAATAGTGGATTTTGTTTCGCTGTGTGTATTACTTTATCAAAGGTTTCCACTCAAGGCATACCTATATTATACTTATATACCTAGTATGTATTCCATTTAAAAATTATTTCTTACTAGGCTTCCCGCGGTTTCACCTGCGTACCCTAGAGGTCTTGCATTTTCCCGAAATAAAAAGAAGCCTTATCCTTTTTCAGGCATCTGTGTTAATTTCATTTAAATCATTTCAGTAGTTTCAGCGTGAAATCGAGACACAGACAGAGCTACTTTCGCATTTATAATATTAGTAATGATTCTTATTATTCAATTAATTTCAGACTGTTCGTAAAATAGTCAAGCACAGCTCAAAAAGTAAGAAAGAGTTTTGGTGAAAATTTAAAGAATAAAGTTAAATATGATATTTGATGATGTTAGGTGAAGGTGATGATATTGATGATGATAAGTGGCAAATCATATTGAGGGACATAACAGTAACACTGTTACTGTTTCGATGACGCATTCTGTTCACCGTTTCTGTCTGACCCACTTCCGAAGCGTTTCGGTGATAATGTAACCCATATTTTGTACATTTTCTTGGTTTAACCGATTTTTAGATAACATTATATATTGCTGAAACGATATCAGTCATTATTTTCAACCTTGAAACGCATATAAAATATTTTATTGTCAAATTATTTTGATGCAGCATTTTAATTAGTTGTAGTTACCTAAACATAACTCAATAAGTTCGTTTCAAATTAGTTTCGACCCGCGTTATCGGAAACCTACTTAAGGCTTTAAATTTCATATGAACCCTTTTGGACTATTCACGTAAGTGATGCCCCTGGTGTTGCAAGCGTCCATAGGCTACGGTAACAGCCCGTAATGCCCGTTTGCCACCTTTGTGGTTTAAAAATACATTTTTAGAGCAAAAATAGCCGTTATCGAGCTTAGCAACACATTTAGAAATCGATTTTTATTTACAGATATTTGTTCTTACTGACCACATTGACAAAAAAAAATTGTCATGCAACGCGCTGCGCTAGGTCGAGTCGTTTTTAAATCCCTTCTACCAGTGAAACCGCGGGGCACAGCTAGTCATCAACAAGTATTATGAGTGTTTAGGTACTCGTGTTAACAGGAACGTGAACTCATCACGTGTTCTCTTATCGATGTTAAGTTTGATTTCTAAACAATGATGAGGTTTCAAAAACAGTGGGTTTACTCGAGTGGGCGTTCAAATGAAGTGTATAACGATCTCTAACAAGTAGATGGAAGAGTTTATCAGTAACGACCAATAGACAGGCTTTGTGGTCACCCTTTTTTTTTTTATTACTGCCACACAAATTGACTCCACACTGCCTGATGGAAAGTAGTCAGTAGAGTCCCATAGAGTCCCATCATCCCACGCCGGCATAGCAGTCATAGCATTTCAGTCCTCCAGTCGTGGTTCCGATTTCAAAGAAAAACATTTGTGTGCAACATGTCTTGTGGGAAATGTCCCTGGTTGTTTGTTAATGTGAATAATAATAAGAATATATATTAATACTAGTGGCTCCCCGCGGCTTCGCCCGCGTTCCCGGGGGATCTTCCCGGTATAAAAAGTAGCCTATGTCCTTTCTCAGGCTCTGGATTATCTGTGTACCAAATTTCATTTAAATCGGTTCAGTAGTTTTAACGTGAAAGCGTAACAGACAGACAGACAGAGTTACTTTCGCATTTATAATATTAGTATGGATAGTATGGATAGGTATTTATTCACAAAAGTTTGGGCCTGTCTATATCTAGCTACTTAATTTTGACTCTAAAGGTCATATGATAAAAACTTTTTAAATATATTTAAATCAATAAAATATGTATGATTTCCAAAATTAGAATTGCTTCATGGAAATCGTGTGTGACGAAGTGAATGCGTCAGAGACTTGACTCGCGGATTTCAAAAACTTTCTCTTTAAGAAATATTTGTAAAATTATCATGTAAACGTAAACCTTTTTGTTATGTACACAACTTATATATTTGTATTTTTCTTTTCATGTATATTGTTGTTTTATTCTGTTAATAGATGGCGCTGTATTTTAAATGCCGATTTAACTTGTGTCGTCATTTTCATAACTGTATTAGGTTTTTTAGTGTAGTTCTCTTACGCCCGATGTAAATAATCAAACCTGATCCATTTTTTGCTATCTAAGATTGATATATCAATCCATTTTCTGGGTGAAGCTTTAAAATCAATCTATCTTCGATTTACGATCGATCGAATCTGTTCGAAAATGATAGTTTTTGCTTGCCAATAAGCTATCCGTCCATTTTGACAACTCGTTGGTTTTAATTACGGATTGGAGATAGATTTATTAACATCGGGCGTTAGTGTTCTGGGTTTATTTAATTTCAGGTCTTGGGTGTCATTGCCATTTATTTAATGGGTGACTGTGCAGTTTTCCTTGCTATTTAATATAGGGTGATAACAGAACTGTAAATTGAGTGTAGAGTTCAAAACTCTATGATATTTTCTTATGTTTATTTATAAATTGTAATTAATCATACCTTGTTAAAACTCTCTAAATAGTGAAATCGGTAGCATATGTTATTTCAAAACTTTTTCTAACTATGTGCTTTTTATCCAGATCGCTTCAGCCTTTCAGGCGTGATTAATTTATTTTCTTTCTTTCTGATTAGTAACAAACAACCAAAAAAACTTTCGCATTTTTATAATAAAACTAGTGGCTCCCCGCGGTTGCATAGGTATATAGCCGCATTTCCAGGGATTTCAATTTTGCTAAAATTTTGATAAAAAGTAGCCTATGTCCTCTCTCAGGTACCTACTAGATATCTATCTATGTATCTATGTACCAAATTTCATTAAATTGGTTCACTACTTTTAGTATGAAACCGAGACAGATATACAGACAGAGTTACTTTGGCATTTATTTAGTAGTTACATTTAGTATGAAGATTCGATGTAGGTAATATTTGCTACGGAACCATACTTAACAATTTTCAATTAAACTATTATATATTTCTAAGTACCTACTGTAATAGGCAGAAAAGGTAGACACTTGTTATATAAGTTGCATTATTGCAATTCTTAACATGTCTAATCGAGGCCATTGAATACACGTGCTAAACTTGGATAAATCTAGGTAGACTAAAATCTAGGTACACCTAAAAATGCAATTCAGCACATGAGTAATTCTAGATATTTTTCAATAGAACATGCATTTGTTACGTGATACGAGACATTGACAGTTTTTGTAGGATATTTTCTTGTTATACAAACATTTTTTTGTACTGAATACCTGAATTGTGAAAGGGATTTTTCATTGAAGTGCATTTTAGAATTGGAAAATCCGTAATGACGTCATCAATAAAATTGGATAAAATTAAGACCTAAGTTAAATATGTTATTAGCCTGTTTTAGGTATATTTAGGTACTTAGGAACCCCTCCAGCCCGGGGCGCGGTGGTCCGACGACCTGCGTATGGTTGCCGGGAGGGGCTGGATGAGGAGAGCGGAGGACCGGGATAAGTGGCGCGCATTAGAGGAGGCAGCAGTCCAGCAGTGGACTGTAAAGGCTGAAGATGATGAGGTACTTAGAAAATTAGGCATTATAATAAAGCCTGGCTGGAGAAGTAACTATAGTTACTTCTCCAGCCAGGCTTTGCGGTTAGTGACCCTGACTTTGCAGCGACGTTGGTCGTGTTCAATTCCCAGTTTGAACATAGATTATATATATATGTGAATTAACATATTTCTACGTTAAAATAAATATCTATTTATGTACGTATTTAAAATTTATTACAAGCCTAAGTTTGGAATCAGATCAGCATCTAAAAATCGTCTTATGAATATTTATTGTTCTTTTATTTACAATTTCAAAAGGTAAGCCTGTCTATTTTCATCTGAAGGTTGTAAAGCCATAGTTATATATGAAGATCCTCACTTGTAGGTCTTCAATACTTAGTGGGTCAAGTCTGCAGTCTGCATGCACTCTGCATTCCTATTTTATGTAAGATCGTTTCAACAAACTACCTAAAATATTCAGGATTTATCCAGTATATACATTGTATAAATTTAAGCAGGGAGTGAAGAAAGCTCTATATCAAAAGGTCTTTTATGGTTTATAATTATCAGATCACTTATTAGAAAAAAAAAACAGTGCAGGGGACCGCTACAAGCTATTTTACACGATTTGTACTAGAGTGCTGTATTTTTTTTAATGCATTTTACTTTTCAGCAATATTTGTTTTTCTTCTGTAAATAACTTCTATAGTATTAAACAGATACTTTCCTTATACCTATCACATTGCATTGAGTGTTTGTTTGAATTCAATAATATAATAATGCCAATTAACTGGCAGAAACCTTGCCATCATTATTTATAATTGAGACGACCATGACATGACCTGCGCCATGAACAACACATTATTAAAACTTGTTAACTACATAGTTAATCATCTATTTTACTCTATAAATTGATACACATCATCGCCTACTTTCAAAACATACTTAAACTTCCAAGCGTTTACATTTCCCTGAAAACGTTGTAACAAGAAAAGCGTCCGGAATTGGCAATCGGTTTTCCACATCTCTCAAGTGGGTGCAAGTCCTACTCAACACATGCAAACAGTGTGACGCAGTCGGCCGGCTTCGGCTATCCTCGTATAGCACACGAGTGAATTATCACGGTTCGCGAGACTATAAATGCCGGCACCGCGCCGCAGCCCCGCACTCTGCCCCGAGCACTCGCCGAGAGCACAGTAAACAACTTTCCAAAACAATAAATACCAAATTTTCCACAATGGTTGTGAAACTAGAAACTGTCGCCGCGCTGTACGCCGATGTTTACCCGACCTTGCCCAAGTCGAGGTCCCGCGACATGGACAGCATCGCGAGCGACTGCCCGAGGAGGCAGAAGCTGCGCCAGACATCTCTACCGGCGTTAGTCGAAGACGACTCCGAAGAGGTTTTCGAGCCGGAGAAGAGATCCTACATCCTGCACCCTGACGGGTTGAGGAGACAGAAGTCGATTTCGCCGCAGAGGCGGGAAAAGTTGCGCCGTCAGCTGGCTCTACCTTCCCTGTCGGAGGATGAGGAGCCTTGATCGACTCGCCAGCTAAGATCGGGATGAAGCTATCGAGCGGCCGGCAGTTCGGCACCAGCCCTCCGAGTCGCGAGGGACTCCGAGTGGACAGTGAGGATAGAACCGCTAGCAAAGAGGTCTCAGTCGAGCCGACCTCAAAAATTGGACACAGTGATCATTATGCTGAAGTTAATTGGAACAAGTGACGGAACAATAGTTGATTGTGTTTTAAGTGAAACCAAATGTTGTACGCCAAAGCATTATGATGCCAATGTTATAGGTGTTAAGGTTTATCTTATAAGTTTATGTCTATTTGAAGAATAAATAACGTGTTTACATATTTACGTCTTTACTTTCATCACTTACCTATATGTGAGTACCGCACTTTACCTTATACATGCAGACTTGGGAAAATGTCAAAGGTTCAATGTCGTAACTGCAACTGCATAACAATGCAGTTTATATTATTCTTTTATTGCTAAAGTTACCTTTAAAATTGGTCTGTTAGTACAGGAACTATAACACAATATATAATGATTTGAAATACCTTTCTCAAATGAACCAAATGAATAATTCTACCGAGTTAATTTCTTATATTTCCAAACAGAAAAAGTACATACACCATTAAACTTATTTGCCTACATAAACATGTTTGTCCAGACACTGTTTTGAAACCGTTTAACAGTCGAGACAACGTGTTAAATATGAAAATATTTACTTCAAAGAAAAGGTGTTACCATGTCAGTGCATTCATATGTAGGACATTGATAACGGAATAACTGGTACATAATATAATATTCTGACATAATATATTATAAAGTTATGATAGACATTATCTTTGTTAGACGTCAAGATGGTATTTAGATCACTGTACTAATTTCTTTTGAGGAAGTATATTGTTTGAGGAGCTTCGTGCTTTTTGATCAAAATGGTATTACGAGCACTGTGGAACTTGAAGAAGTACAATTTTTTGGAGTGTTCAGTGTTTTGGAATAAGTTTTAGAGAGACGTTATTATTAGACAATTTCAAGACTCATTTAAATACCTTAAAATACCTGTCTATACCTAACTTTGGATGAGGCTGTTTTGTTTTTTCATAATTTTTTTATCACTCACACTAAATTTATGATCCATCTAATAAGTACAGCATTAACCAAAAAAACTTAACAAAACATTGTTAAGTAATACCAAAAATGAATATATTTAGATTACTATTACTTTTTGAGTTGAACACTTTAAGTTATATAATTATAATGTAGGTTAATAACAAAGAGTTGATCAATTGATCATACCGGTTTATTTATTACTAGCTGCCTCCGCGCGGTTTTACCCGCGTAGTTCCCGTCCCCGTGGGAATACAGGGATCAAATATAGCCTATGTTACTCAGTGATAATGTAGCTTTCTAATGAAAAAAGAATTATTAAAATCGGTCCAGTATTTTTTGAGTTTATTCGTTACATACAAAAATACAAATCTTTCCTCTTTATAGTATTATTATAGTGTAGATCAAGTTTATTTAACCTCTGAGAAGGAGACACAATAAAAACAGTATCACTAAAGTCCTATCGAGGTATAACAAAGGTTATAATTTACCAGTTCAGTGTACTAACCTTCGAGAATAGAAAAACAAGCAAAAACTTCGCGAGATTCTTTGAATTTGTGCGCTTAAACTTTTTTCTAAGAATTCTTTAGTCAATGTGAATGGTTTGTCCAAATATGGAACAGAGAATGATGTGGACTGGATTTATCGATTATTTTTTTTGTTAGGATTGTGTACAAGATGATATGAGAGAATGTGGAGTGAATGTGGATTTGTCTGGTGACCGAATGAAATGGAGGGCATGACATATAAAGCTGATCGTAAATAGGAAAGTGCGAGGTTGATGATGATAATTATTATTCTTAGTAATTTTTTTTAAGAAACCTTGTTTTAAATACTTACCGAAAATCTATATAGGCATGTTGGAACATACGCGCGTGTTTTCTACTATTATATTATTATTATTGAGCAATATTTTGTGAAAGTGTAGCAATATCAATATACCTATTTATAATTATTTATATTTCAAGTATTTATTTTTGAAGTAAATTTATATATAGCTACTTACATGTCACTATAAATATGGAATTTAGTTAACTTAGAACCTTTTTCGGATAGGTATCGCAAATTTTGAGTATGAAAAAGGGTTACTAAATTATACTAGACTCGTTTCGGTGAAATATCATCCTACAGTAGAGTTGCTAACTAGAAGCAATATTAGTAGGTACCTACATATAAAATGTGTACCTATATATTAGGTATAAAATACTTGCATTATACCTATGTAACATTTATATATCGTAACCAATTTTAAATGAAACAAACCATGGCTAAATGGCTATAAATAAATATTCATGGATTGTTAGTTTTGGTATGATAAAGCTTTATAAATAAATGTTTTCCTAAAATACATTGTTGCTTGAAGGATAAAGTTAAATTTGCCTTCGATTCTTATGTCATTTGTTTATAGAAACAATTTTAAATCACGTATTTTCTCGCGACTCTATGGTACTTTTAACCTTTTTTAGATGCTTCTAGGTAACAAGGATTTTAAGCCTAGGTTTCACACAACACAGTATTTCACACAACACAGTATGATGTAGTGACTTAATTATGTATTTGTGATTGTTTTATTTACTATGCTTATATTTGTCCTTTTTATAAATTATTAACTAACATTTAGATTATAAGGTGTTTACTAACAATAATTGAATCAATTGATACTTGAAATAAATGAATTATTAAGTATATTATTATTTTTATTTAAGTAAAGGGAATTGGAATTATAAACAAACCGATGTCATGGCATTATTGTTATAGATATTTAGTGACGTAATTTTTTTTTTGTCAAAGCGTTATTTAGGTACTTGTAATACGGTTTTTTAAGATAGCAAAAATTCTATTATTTTATAGAATAGGTATACTTATAGCATCACAATAATAGTATAAAGGCAAAAGTTGAGTGTGTATGTTTGTTACTTCTTCACGACAACGGATTTATCAATTTTAATACAATTTGGTATGGAGTTAGCTCATACCCTGGATTAATACATAGGCTTCTTTTTATCCCAAGAAAATTTAAGAATCCCTGAAACAGCGGGGCAGAAGCTAGTATACTGTAGCTTTATTATTACGAAAAACACAATAATTTTATAAAAACATGCGTGTGAAAGAGACAACTTCCAGCTAATAGAGATAGATAAATGGAAAATTAATGAAATAATCAAAGTCACGGTTGCCATGCGATTTCATCTGGTCGCCATCTTGCGTTGCATCATTTATCTTCATTGCTATACACATCTATAATGGATGTATGTTTGTTTGTACTCGGTTCTTAACCTACATCGTCATTGCGATGCGTAGATGCATATAATTATAATATTTAACGGCTTCGGCTAATGGTTTCCCTTATGTACATAGATACGTTTTAGTTTGCTAACTTAAATATTGATTTATGTACAAATTTGCATATTTTCTAAAGTCATCGCAAATTATTTACTTGAAAAAATGCACCTTATGCACTATAGAAACAGGTATCAAAGCATACAGCTTAGGAGCTCAAAGATATAGCTACTTTTATCCTTAATATTCATTTAATATGGCACTAACATTAAAAACATTTGCAAATCCTTACTTCTTTACTAATACCTATTATATAAATGTGAAAGTGAGTTTGTTTAACCACTTACTTTGACGTCGTAAGTTGGGAGTATGTACCTACACAAAATACGAGTGAAGCTGCAAGCAGAAGCTAGCTTAGACAAAATAAAAGTGACATCTATTAAATTTACCGACAATTATTTGCTGCTCCCCACAGTTTCACCCGCGTTTCCGAGAGATTTTCAATTTTCTATAGAACATATTCTAACTCTATGCCAAAGTTCATTGCGATCAGACGTTCTAATCAAATCAAATCAAAATCTTTTTTTTCAAATAGGCCTCAATAAAGCACTTATGAATAGTCACTATTAATGCATACTACTATACTAGTTCTGGCGTGAACGAGTAACAAACATACATTCGTACAAACTTTCGCATTTATAATATAAGTAGGTATCTAAGATTTGTAATTTTCCTTCAGAAGCGTTTCTAATAACTCCACGGTTGAACTCTAATTCATTGAACCATTACTTATTATAAATACATAACGATCAATTAGTTGCAGAGATTTATATAATTGTCGTTATGTTGAAGGATTAATCATCATTTTAATTTGACAGAAGGCTTTCCCAAACCTTACCGATTTTATGTTTAGAGATACCTATAGGTATAAAGCATTAAAATTTTGTTCGCGTAAGTTGAAGAAGTGTTCTTTACTAAATATTAGGTACTCTGTGGAATGTGATTAAAGTCATAGGCCGGAAGCTAATTAATATAGAACGGACAATGGAATCTTCATAGCCAAATACCTACTTGTTATAAAATCTTACTCATTGTAACCATGTCTATAAAACAATAGTGGTTTTATAAATACGTGAATCATGTACCGTACCATATGATTCTACTTTTGTGGTTACTTGGCTCTTGCACAATTAATAAAATGTGTAGTTATCCTGTCATCATCATCAGCTCATTTACGTCTCCACCGAGGACCTCGAGCCTCCCTTAACAATGAGGGGGCTTTAGGCCATAGTCCTCAACACGTTGCTTAGTACCCTCACCCTGTACCTACTTTTGATTTATTATCTTTACATAGTCTACGCAAATAAAGAAAAGGTAAGGTTTTTGTTTGTTTCTTTGCATTAAATTTGCTCCGAAACTACTGGACCGATCTGGATAATTCTTTCACCAATATAAAGCTACATTATCAAGGAGTAATATAAGCTATGTTTTAGTCCTGTGTTCTTTCAGAATCGGGACCTATGCGGGTGAAACCGCGGGCGGAAATGATAAAATATTAAAATGATGCAATAGGGTACACGACACGCGCTACCATTATGCGTATTTAACCTTCACTTATCGTTTTATTACGAGATAAGTTTAATAACGCATGTTTAGTTATACTTTTTATTATCATCTTTAGATTATCTACTTATTTCTTGCCTTCAAGTCATAAAATAATACATGTCTAGACATGACATCAAGAAGTCTCTTAAGTTTTTTTTTACACAGGGCCAGTGTGATTTCAAACTAAGCAGAGCTTGTGCTATGGTAACCAGATAGCTGGTGTATAACATATACTACTTTTAATATTTGCTCACGCTACCACGTAACACTGAAAAGTTGTTCTGTAATAGATTAATAAGTGCGAGGGCCCTGGTACCCATAACACAAGTTGAATCTTACTTTGGGTACCAGAGTTCAACAAAATTGTGCATTTAAATGTTGTCTTCTGTCTACTGTTTGTGTCTTCCAGTGTGTAGTTTATGGCAAATAAATATATTATTATTATTAAATTACTTAAATAGATATTTACATCTAAACACGGCTGTTTGTCTAGGGTGAGATTGGAATCCAATGCCGGCGGATTGAAAGTCATGAACATTATCCACAAAGCTAAACAGCCGATCTTAAATTACCATTTTGATAGTAACCTTACTAAATAACATTACTTTTCTAAATATTTCCTAAAGGGTAAAATTGGAATGACAAGTTAAGTAGGTTGGTACCTATTAAGGTTCTTTAGATAATTTTATTTTTAAATTACTACGGATATTGATCTGTCTTGTGTTACAAGTATAATATATGTAATGAAACTCAAGAACGGTTTATTTAAGACTGATTTATTTATTAAAGACGGTGTACATAAAAAACTGTTTTGCGATATACCTACATACACTACAAAAATAGCAATAAAAAAAAAAAACAACAACTTAATATATATTCCATGAACAATCCCTGCCTTAGTTATTAGTTTAAATTAAACTTATATCATATGTATTACATATTAGAGCAGGGCAATAATAACCACTTAACAAAATGTTTTGAAGTAAACGGACAAAAATAAAGTAGGTACCCCTTTAATTATCAGTAGGATTAGTCCTATGTTTGCGTGGTCTGAGAATCATTTGCCGTGACCGGCCCTGCGGTACACTCCGAGCCGGAGCTGACGCTCGCGCTGCGTCCGACACCTCAGTCATAGGGTCGAGATCCGTGGCCTGCGGTGTTTGTGATGTTTGTAGCGTATCATTATGCATCGATGAGACGTCATCGGTCGACGGCATTGTACTTATATCCTCTGTGATACCGGATATCTTGTTCCCGTCGCTTTTATTCGTAGAACTATTTTCATTTAAGTCGTTACTCATTGCCCATGAATAACGTGCGGACTTTTTATGCGGGATTATTTGATCGATGTGTTTTTCACTGAAATTATTTCCAGGAGTGGTGACCTTGTACGTTACTGAACCCGTGCGCTCACTTATCGTGCCCTCCTGCCACTTACTGCCATTTTTACTGTAGTTTCTCACCAGCACGCAGTCACCGGGTGCTACAGTGCGCGTAACTCCACCGGCATGGGCTGTCTGTATTCGTTGTGCCTTCTGCACACATTCTGCAGTGTTAGGGCTGCGCAATATGTCTAACCGAGTACGTAGCCTGTGTCCGAGCATTGCCACTGCTGGCTCTTTCTGTGTGCTACAGTGAGTGCTATTTCGATATTGTAGTAGAAATTTACTCAAAGCCATTTCAATATTTTGTGATTCTAATGTAGCTTTCTTTATAACTTTTTTAATAGTTTTAACACCGTTTTCGGCAGCTCCATTGCTAGCGGGATGATAAGGAGCGGTTAAAATATGATCAATGCCATTTCTCTTTAAGAAATTTTCGAATTCAGATGATGTAAACGGTGGACCACCATCAGTAACTATCTGCCTAGGTAAGCCAAATCTTGCAAACAATTCTCTCAGTCTGCTTATCACTAAAAGGGCAGAGGTACCTCTTGACATGGTATACACTTCGATCCACTTTGAGTGGGAATCGATAATAAGTAAATAATACACACCTTTGTATATTAAAAAATCTGCGTGCAACCTAACCCAGGGCTCAGTTGGCCATCGGTACGGTACTGGCGCCGCAGCGGCGGGCGCATCTCTCTCCGCTCTGCATGCGTCGCAAGTGCGTGCGCGATTTTCGATATCAGAATCGATCATCGGCCACCAGACATAATTCCGAGCGATTTGCTTCATTCGCACTATCCCTACATGACCAGCGTGCACTTCTTCTATAATTTGTTTTCTTAATGTACTAGGAATAACGATACGGTATCCCCATACGATACATCCGTGATCGATATGTAACATATCTTTTCTATGGAAATAAGGCTTTTCATTTTCAATCTCAGTATGTATAGGCCATCCACTCATTATAAATGCATATATTTTGCATAAAGTAACGTCTTTTGTTGTCTCTCTCGCGACATCTTTGTGATTAAGCGGAAAACTGTCTTCCACAAAATGTAAGAACGCCGCATCGTCTTCTTCCTCATTTACCGCCACATCATTCTTCAACGGTAACCGGGAAAGTCCATCAGCATTACCATTTTTATCTGTCGACACAAACATGATGTCGAAATCATATGCAGCGAGACGAACCGCATATCTTTGTAGCCGACTGGCGGCGGTTTGCGGTATACCGTATTTAGGGCCAAAAATGTAAGTTAGTGCTTTGTGATCACTTCTAAGCTTAAACTTCCGACCGAAGACGTATTGATGGTGCCTAGCGACTCCATAGACTATAGCCAAGGCCTCCTTGTCTATTTGGCTGTATCTTCGTTCAGCTTGGTTCAGGGTGCGGGAGGCGCAGCACACGATGCGCTCGGTGCCGTCCGGGTACGCGTGCGACAGCACGGCGCCGAGCCCGTACGCGCTACTGTCTACTGCCAGTACGAGGGGCAGTCCCGGCTCGTAGTGTGCTAATGCAGGACCGTTAACCAACTTTTCTTTTACTAAAACAAACGCTTTATCACATGACTCCCCCCAGTGCCAACGAACCCCTTTGGATAACAATGCATATAAAGGCTGTAAAATGGAGCTTATATTTGGTACGAAACGAGAATAATAATTTATTAATCCTAAAGCAGCTCTTAATTGAGTTGTATTTTCTGGAGTCGGTAAGTTGACAATGGCGGCTACTTTATTATTGTCCGTGTGTACCCCGAAACGATTAATTCGATACCCTAAATAACAAATTTCATCCTTAAATAATTCACATTTCTCAAACTTTATCCTAAGACCGGCGTCTCTTAACCTCGATAACACAATTTTCAAATTTTCCATATGTACTTTCCGATTTTCCCCCGTGATACAAATATCATCAATGAAACAAACTACTCCGCTAATCCCACACAACGTTTCTTCAATTAGTTTTTGAAACTTTTCTGGCAGGCATTTTAAACCAAATGGTGCTCTGCGATATACAAATATACCTATATGGGTTGTGATAGCGGTTAGAGGTTGAGACGATTCATCAAGAACAAGTTGTAAATATGCGTTTTTTAAATCTAATTTAGTATACTGCTCCCCACCACTTAGCGCTGCGAATAATTGTTCAATACGCGGTAATGGATAATGAAAATCTTTCAATAACTTATTAACAGTAATTTTATAATCCCCGCAAATACGAATAGAACCGTCTCGTTTGATTATAGGTACTATCGGCGTACCGTAGTCAGATCTCTCCACTTTATAGATAACATTTTCTGATTCTAATCGTTGCAGTTCTTTCTCGACGGGTTCACGTAACGCTAAGGGTAGGGAACGGGCTTTACAGAATATTGGCTGATTTTCTTTAAGATATAATTTAATTTCAGTTTTAAAAGTCCCAATACCATCTTTAAATACATCTGGGAATTCTTTCTTTAAATTCGGAATTAATGATTCCTGACATTCATTTATTAAGTTAATATTGATTGCATTAAGGTTCAATTTACGTAACCATACACGTCCTAACAGCGGTGGCCCTCCGTGTGCGATAACAAATAACGGTAAATAGGCTGTCTCGCTTCCACTCGTGACGCGCACTGTGATGCGCCCGAGCGGCATGATCGCATCACCTGTGTATGATTGTAGCTTAATATTGTCTTTAACTATTGGAATGTGATTAAAATGTTGTTCATAAAATTTATGAGATATAGCCGATATTCTGCTCCCTGTGTCCACTTCAAATAAAATAAATATATTTTCTACCTTTAATTTGTATTGATAGGGTCCGTCCTTACTGTTTCTTTTTGCCGCTAGAATTTTGTATAATCCATCACTTCCATCACTTTCTGATGCACTATTTTCAATATAATTTTGATATTTTGTATTACCTACACTGACACTTTTAGCAGACTTTGAACAGACTAAAGCCAAATGCCCTCTTTCACTGCACTTATTACACGAGTAGGATTTAAAACGACACTTATTCGGCGAGTGGTTATCCTTTCCACACCGCCAGCAAGCGGGCCGGCGTCCCCGAGCGGGCGGCGGGCGGCGCGCCCACCCGATCACCCGATGCAGCCCGGCCGCGCCCTGCACGAGTCCCGACGAGCCCGGCGCCCCGCCGCTGCCGGTGCCGGCGGCCGCTGTCTCCGCGTGCCGCTCGGCTGCCTCCAACGCTAGCGCCAGCTCCACCGCTCTTTTGTAATCCAATGTGGGTTCCGCGAACAGACGTGACCTCATCTCTTCACTACGTAATCCCGACACGAATTGATCTCGAATGTTTTCTTCAAGTGTACTTCCGAAATTGCAATATGTCGATAGATGTTTCAAATTTTGAAGAAATGTACCTATTGTTTCGGTTTCTGCCTGTCGTCTTTGACGAAACAAATGCCTTTCGGCAATCTCGGATCTTTTCGGTTCCAGATGGTTGCGAACTAATCCCACTAAAACGTCAAATTCCTTTTTTTCTGGGTGCTCAGGCGCAGACAAGTCACACATAAGCTCGTAGGTTGCCGATCCAACATGCGTAACTAAGATGGCCACGCGCAACTCATCCTTGATCTCGTTCAACAATATATATTGCTCGACGAGTCGAACATATGCGTCCCAACTTCCACGCCCGCTTACATCGAACTCATGTAACTTCCCGAAAGGCATTTTGTATTATTTTCGTCACTTTATTCACCGATTCGTCGCCAGTTATAATATATGTAATGAAACTCAAGAACGGTTTATTTAAGACTGATTTATTTATTAAAGACGGTGTACATAAAAAACTGTTTTGCGATATACCTACATACACTACAACAAGGTCTGGCCTTTTCATTCAAATACCTAATTATTGAAGTAATTTAGTAATTATCGCACCAATTAACATAGAAATAGTTAATAGACGTGTATGTAATGAATATTCTAGTAAACATAACATAATTAAATGATTCGCTTCCGCTCTGCGGTTTCACTTGCGTTTTGCGAGAGTTTTCAATTTTTCCGGGATACAGTGTCTGTCGCTTTCACGCTAAAACTACTTTACTGATTTAAATTAATTTTGGTACACAGATAGTCTAGAGCCTGAGTAAGGATATAGGCAGGTTTTTTATCCCGGGAAAATGGAAGATCTCCCGGGTATGCGGGGAAATAAACACAAGTTTTAATATTAGTGTAGATTATTCGATGTTTATTAGCTATTTATAGTCAGGAATGCAAAACAATTAGCATTTTCCGTGACATCTAAGAATAGCCGCCGCATGCATTAAAAACCAATCGTCCAAAAATAAACGTTTCCATATGCCCAATGCATTCGAGCAGCCATTGTCTTGGGTACTTCCTTATCTCGGTTTCCATTTCCATTTCCGTCTTCTAAAATAAGTTTGCAATTCAATTGGGTCCGTTTAAGTTGGAATTTCCTTTGTTGATTTATCAGTACTAAGGTACCAACTAAGGATTTAGTAGGTAAGCTATGTCGTAGTCGGAAGAATGGAGACTTATACAAAATTTCGTAATAGTTACTGCCTATACAGTTGCTCCCTTTTTTATAGGGTCGGCAACGCGTGAGTGACGCCTCTGGTGTTGCAAGCGTCCATAGGCTACGGTAACCGCTTCCCATCAGGTGGGACCGTATGCCTGTTTAAAAAAAAAATGAGCTTGTGTTATGGTAACCAGATACTTAGCTGATACTACTATACTACGTATTAAATAAATACTTATATAGATATTTACATCCACCTGTCTATCTGTCTACAATAGAGAATGACATTCTATTTTCAACGACAATTTTCTTCCACATTATCCTATAGTTATTTATATGGATTGTGCGCATTATATTGAGTGCGCAGTTACAAGTGAATGATTCGAGTAAGTCGCAAAAAACCTAGTACAAACACCGCAGGCAAAGTTCGTTACACTGAACTTGAAATTAATATGAGTCAGACGTCCATTAAAGGCACATGTTCCATTTTGTATGAGTTATGTTTGACCACATTTTGTATATCTTTACTTTATTATTTACTTACGTTATACCCTGGTTTTCAAAGCCCCGCGGAGCTTAAAGTCCAATTGTCAAAAAAACTGTTTTTTGAAAGTGGGAATGCCCCAATGCTTAGTCAGCTTAGTCTGTTTTCTTACCTGTTTACTATTTAACGAAGTCTAAATAAATATCAAAATACTTGGCATAAAACAAAGTCACTACTGCCTCTGCCTTTTTCCCCGCTTGCATCTAAATTGCATAATAGATTTTGATACAGTTTTCACTAATACAAACAGCGATAAATATAGTCGTCTAGATTATTTGTAATATTTTGTACTGAACTGACCTTTGATGGTAATTTGTTGGACAAGGGCAAAGTCAGGGGGTAATATAGTGTTGTAATTTCTATAATTAGACCTATATTAAATTGATGCTAGTATTACCTATATTATGAAATAACTGTAGGTACAAATATAGAGTGATGTGACGTCACAACTCTGCATGTGCAACTGTATAGTCAGGAAACAAATCAATACTGGGGAAGCATTCGGGTAACGTCGGGTATGACGAAGTTACACGATGTACTGTCTCTCACACTGCATGGAATCCCATTCAGTGAGATAAATAGTACCGACATATATAATACTAGCTACCACCCGCGTAGTTCCCCTTCCCGTGGGAATACAGGGATATAAGGTAGTCCCCTGATAATGTAGCTTTCCAATGTTGAAATAATTTTTAAAATCGGTTCAGAAGTTTTTGAGTTTATTCATTACTAACATACCCATACACTTAAATACAAAAATTTACATGTCTTCTTTTTGTCTTTATATTATTGGTGTACATAGTTTACTTTGACTACTATATGTAAGAATTTAATATATATCGATGGATAAGTGACACTTGTTCGAGAATACTCTAGGTTCTCATCCTCACTAATAATACCTATAAATGCGAAAGTAACTCTGTCTGTCTATTCAATTTGATATTAACCAACTTTTACGTCTTTATAATACACTGCTAAGTAACATAACATAAAATAAGTACCTACTATCGCAAAACCAGTTATACAGGACTTTACGACTTGTTTTCCTTTCATTTATTAAATATGAAAGATATGGGAGAAAGGTATTGAATAATAATACTGAAAGTGAAACCGCAGAGTGAAATTAGTTTTAAATAAGTTCCGACATATACCTACTACGTGAATTATGGAAAGACTAGTGGCTCCCCGCGGTTTCACCCGCGTACCCGGGAGGTCTTCCATTTTCCCGGGATAAAAAGTAGCCTATATGTTAATCCAGGTTATAAGCTATCTTTATTCCAAATTTCATTCAAATCCATTCAGTAGTTTTTACGTGAAAGAGTAACAAACATCCATACATCCATACTTACAAACTTTCGCCTTTATAATATTAGTAGGATAATGTAGAAATTACAACAAATACGATCCTTTACAAAATCAGACGAATGGAGGAAAATTGATGGAAAATCATATTTTTTACTACAATTCTAGCTCTGTTTTTTTGTCATTCCCCAACACGCAAATATTGTCAGTGAGACTAATTTCTTGAAATGTATAAATCTAAGTTTATTTTTAAAAGAGTAATTGCCGAGTTTATTGCCGGCTTCTCACCAAAGTCAACCTTTCGATCCAAACGTTAGAGTCTGACTTTTCAGAAGTGCTTGCTGTTGCATATTTGTTGAAAACATTTTTGATTTTCATTAGAATGTAATTTTGGTGTATTTATTTTTAAAAAATATAATATAGGACCTCAGAATTATAGTAGGTACTTTAGGTACCTTATCCTTGCCCTGACCTACAGGTAGAGCATAACGGGGCGTAACCTCACGACTCATGTGCTCACGACCTATAAACTTCTGTTCTACGCAGGTCAACGGACTGAGTTCGAGGCAAAAGGTTAGGTTGCTTGGGAACAAAATTGGACCTTGTGTGTCCCTATAATATGGAATGGTAAGTGTATTTGATAGAGCACGATTATGAGATCAGGTTCAAATCCCTGGTCCGTACCTCTGAGTTTATAAAAACTTACGTACGGATTCACACCACTGGCTTTCGGTGAAGGAAAACATCGTGAGGAAACCTGCATGCCCGAGATGTCACAATTAAAGGCATGTGAAGTCCGTCAATCCGCACTAGGCCCGCGTGGTGGATTATGACCTAAACCACCTCGATGTTAGGGGAGGCTCGAGCTCCTCGGTGGAGACGTATATGAGCTGTTCATGATGATGATGAAGTAGTTTTCAACCCAGTACCTAATAAATTATAGTGTAAGTATACTCGGATAATGATTTGTTACTAAGTACAGTTTTGTATTTCGATACCCTAATTTGCAAACCTAATAACTCCACTTTTAAAAAAGATTTTTTTTCATGCCAGATGATTCTTCTAGATTCTGCCGGTATCAAAATTAAAGGTTTAATTAGGTTTGCAAATTAGGGTTGATATCGATTCGCAGATTAGGTACCTATATGAAACCATCTTTATTTATTTAAAATTTCAAGTTTTAGCATTTTGTTTACGGTACCCCAAAAAGAGACTACGACTTACATACTTATTTAGCAAAGATAAGAATATACTCTGCGCTTGCGCACACATGTATCCGTGCGTTAAATTAGTGTTTTGTCATATAATAAATAAGGCTAAATTACTAATAGATACTAGCCAGAGCATGTTTGTTGGGACCACAGACCTATAAATCTAACTAGACGTGGCCTCTGCATCTCATATACGTCTCCACCGAGGAGCTCGAGCCTCCCCTGACATTGAGGGGGTCTAGGCCATAGTCCACCACGCGAACCTAGTGCGGATTGGCGGCCTTCACATGCATTTGATTGTGACATGTCGGGCATGCAGGTTTCCTCACGATGTTTTCCTTCACTGAAAGCCAGTGGTTTTGAATCCGTACGTAAGTTTTTATAAACTCAGAGGTACGGGCTAGGGATTTGAACCTGCACCCTGACGATCGTGAGATCGTGAGCCACCACGACTATTACTTGCATGCAAGCAGCAAAAAATCTGCTTTTTTCATCATCATATTTTAGTCCACGATCGACCGTTTACAGCCGGTTGGCTTTGTGGTTAGTGACGCTTTCACGCCGCGAAATTTCGAATCCTGCCCAGGACAAACATAAGCATGAAAATGTCTGTTTATTCTGTGTGTGGATGGAATTATCTATATAAGTATGTATTTAAAAGTAGTATATGTAGATCAGCTATCTGGTTACCATATTACAAGCTCTGATAAGTTTGGAATCAGATTGGCCGTGGGCGAAAAAAATCCCATGATATTTAAAATTATTTATTACCTTCAAAGTACAAGTGACTCGGTTGGTCTTCATACAAATTGAGGTACTTACGATATCTAGTTAAGTTGTAAGTCTGTGGTTACCACTGTTAGTGCCTACAGACCGTGTAATGATTTGTAATTCATTTTGCACAGATAACGAATGGAGTTGAGGCTTCATACGTTAGTGGAATGTAAATTGACGGGTTTTACTTAGTAGATCTAGTATCTATCTGAAATATATCTATATATATATAAAGCAAAGTCCCCGCCGCCTCTGTCTGTTTGTCTGAACGCATTAAACAAAAAAACTACTGAACAGATTTTCATGCGGTTTTCACCAAATTACAGAGTATTTCATGGGGAAGGTTTTTATGTATAATACATCAATTTGGACCCAGTAGGTGGCGCTGTTGGGCACAACGAAGTCTGCCGGGTCCGCTCCTATATATATAAAACTGATTATTGTTTGCTTGAGCGCACAAATCTCAACTACAGGTACCTACTGATCCGATTAGAAAAATTATTTCAGTGTTAGATAGCCAATTTATTGAGGAAGGCCATAGGCTATATATCATCAGCGGAGCATCAATCAAAAATTTTGCCAAAGTGATGCGTGAGTCAACTAATAAGCTATATTCAGAAAAAAAATACATTTATTCAGTTTGGACCCTAATAAAGTACTTATAAAGGTTAAAATAGCTAAAGCTCAGAAAAACTGAAAGAGAATTGTCCTATAGTCCTCTCTACTAAGAATTTTTCAACCTAAAAAAGGTCTTTGTAATGATTTATGTTTGTTTATATAATTGGTGTAGTCGGGCTCTAACCAGACTGTGTAAATGCGGACCGAAAGGTCAGAAGCAAAATGCGGTCAAACGAATGTCGTATATGTATATTATTTATGTTTACAAATTATTTATCTTGGTAAAAAGTAGGTACCTATAGATAGTCCAACATACATAATCGTGCTTTCATAGTTTTTGTTTGGTCACTATTTGTATTAGTTAATATGTACTCTTATTATTTATTTTACGTACAAATAAAGTCATAATTTTATAACTAAAATTCATGTTGCTAAAAAACCTGTATTCTATTAGGTTACCTACATAATTTCTTTAGCTCCATATTATTTATAAAGTATTTACGGTACTTAAACCCAAATTAATATTAAGTTAAGTACGAAAAAAAACAATCTGTACCTACAAACAATATAATAAATACACTATTTTTATCCTGGGAAAAAAACCATTGGCTTTTGAAGAGCGGAAGTTAATTTTTAAATTCTATTGAGTTATATCGTAGCATTAATTTACATTAAATTAATGAACTAAAATTATCTAGCTCGTAGGTCCGTTCTGACAAGAGGGCGTCTCTTTTTGTCGCTCTATGTTTGTCTCTTTCTACCACGTAGATATTAATGTGGTGTCAAAACAGACCTTTTAAATATGGACGCTTTAGCCTATCGACCTTCAACGGGCATTGACTCTGTTCATAATTAATTCCGATTATAACTTGTCTTGGGAACAACACTTGAATTCTATTGTTAGTTGCCTGACTTTACTTGGTACAGTTTTGTTTTTAAGTGATACTAGCTTTAGGTACCCGCTTTTTCTAAGGATGTCAAAAATCAAGGATGAAAAGTAAAAATTTATAATTGTATCGGAGCCTGGTAAATCTTTCAGCCATTCTGGAATGATTTAGTAAAAAATATTCATACATAAGTACTCAAACTTACACGTATATAATATTAGGTAGGTACTAAGAGGTAGGTTAGCGTCTTTTCCCACCCTTGCTAATAAAGCCCAGCCTGTATACGATATTACAGTTCAAAATATATAAATTAAGTATATCTGTAAAATCACATAGCTTATCTGAAATTTGCGGTCAAAACCTGCTGTTCTATAGATTAGTACTGTCATAACGACAGTGGGTAGAAAACTGACATTGGCGAAATCGTGCTTTTGACTCAATTGCCATTAAACAAAACAATTTTTTTTGTGTCTATTCACAAAAGTAACCTTTATACACCTATATACCTACAAATATCTATCAAATGCAAAACGTGGAGTTGTTTTCGAAAACCAACCGTGACTTCGTGTTATTCTTGTGGTCGTGGAACAAAACTTGTTTTCGTATAACATGATATTGTATTCATGGCTTTGTGGCCAGGACGCCAGGTGTACTGTTCCGACATTTGAATTCGCTTTGAATAAGCGATTGTTTTCATATGGGATGCGCGAGGGACGCGACAAACTCGTTCTATCATATTTTGTTTTAAAATCTTTGTAATATAGGTACCTACTTGTGAGAATAGCTTTTGACCTTTTTAAGTACCTTATCCTTAGCCTAAACTGACTGTAGGTATCTCCAGACTTGCAAGGGTCTATGAACGGATCCGCAATGTCCGCCAGAGTGGCAGGGGAGACCCAGAAGAGGCGATAAAACGGCAGGAACGACTTATCGCGTTCGCGACGTGGCGCGCAAGGCTCCGCGAAGAGCCATACTCGCGTAAACGCGTCGTTGAAGCAGTCCTGCCGGTCTTCGAGGCCTGGATGCAGCGACCAGGTGGTAGACCCACCTACAGACTTACTCAGATACTCACCGGGCACGGGTGCTTCGGTGAGTATCTGTGTAGGATCGGACGTGAGGCGACGGCGGCTTGCTTCCACTGCGATGGAAGCGACCAGGATTCCGCAACGCACACCCTTGCAGTAGGCCCCGCTTGGGAAACTGAGCGGAGGAACCTGGTCGACCGGATCGGACGGAACCTCTCTTTGCCAGCAGTCGTGTCGGCGATGCTGAGCGGGGAAACGGCGTGGAGGGCCGTAGCCTCCTTCTGTGAGACTGTAATGCTCCAGAAGGAGGCAGCAGAACGGGAACGGGAGCGGGCTGATCCTGCCCGAAGACGACGCCGCCGAGCTGCGGTTGCAACTCGTCGCGGCCCTCCTGCCCTGTAGCTGGGGCATAGAATAACAGCTACGGTGCTCCCCTGCCTGTCGTAAAAGGCGACTGAACGGGGACCCTTGGGTTTGCGGGCGATTGGAACGGGGGTCCCGACCGCCCAGTAAGCAAACCCGAGGAAGACGATGGATCGATGTGGTCTAGATCCATCGTGCGAGAGCACAGCGAGGGTGCTGGGGAAGTTACCAATCGCTTCCCCCGAGACGGGCGATCAGCGTCGCGCATAGAGGGGTCCACGGTACGTGTTCCGTACGGAGAACCCTGACCCCTCTACAGCGCTGATGGCGACCACCGTGGGGTTTTAGCCGGTCGAGTCTGGCATTACCCGCCCTCCCTCCCCCGAGGCGGGGCAGGGTATCCATGAGGATTTCCCCACGAAAAAAAAAAAAAAAAAAAAAGGTATCTCCAGACTAGCTTTAACGTGCGATTTTACCCGCTTGGGACCTGTTCTTGTAAGAATACCGGGGTAAAATATAGCCTACTGAGATAGGGTAATAATGTAGCCTTCCAATGATGATAGAATTATTGAAATCGGACCTGTAATTTCAGAGCCAAACAAACAAACATAAAATCAAATATTTCGATTCTTTTAATATTAGTTTAGATTAAAGAACCTTGTAACAAGAGGTTATCAGTTTGATTTCTGTCTAACATAAGTTTTTGTTAAGGGGTAGATAATGGAACATGTTAGTCAGTCCCTACTAGTCAGGGCGTACCTATGTAAAAAAAAAACAATACTTTAGGTAGTTTTCAAAATCTAAATATTTTTTATTCAAATAGGCATTCGCAAGCACTTTTAAACAGTCTCACCTTTATGCTCGGTTCTGAATGTTGCTTTTACTGATAAGAGCCGGCAATAAACTAAGGTTTGGTTAGAAAACATCCACGTGTAAGAAGAACGTCCTAACATTGTTATATAATATTATATTAATGATTAACCATGTGTGTGACTCATTAAAAACACTGCCCACTATAATATTATTGTACAGTAGCATAAAGAGATTACAATCTCGACGTGACGGTAAAAATACACATTAATAGCGTCTCGCGAATCACGACCAATAGAATGGACCTATTCTTGAATAAATATAATTTTAAAACACATGAATTACAACGTGATGTCTACATTTGTATTATATTTAGTATAGCAGTTTATAGTATGCATTTCATAGTATAAAAAAAAAATGCTCGCATTGCTAAACATTTTATTATGATACAAATTTCCGCGTAGTTCCCATTCATGTAATATTACGGGGATAAAATATAGCTTAAGTTACTCTCTGATAACGTACCTTACTGTTGGTGTAAGAATTACTCAGATCGGTAGTTTCGAAGCCAAACAAAAAATCAAATATTTTCTCTCTATATATCCACTGATACCTAGATGTTAACTTAGTAGTACATACGAGTACCTACATCCGTTCAACTGAATATTTCTGATATCATGATTTCATTTCAACACTCTCTCAAAGATCTTATCTACTGTAAAGATGAATGAATCAATGTGTATATAAAGTTTATGTACTGCTTCCTGTCTTGTCATGATGCTATTTGAGTGTTTGGGGGCGGTAGCGTAAGATTTGAGATCTGAGGAAAGATAGAAAAGTAGGCACATAAAAAATTATATGTAATGAGCATTGTATCAGCACTGTCCATTAGGGAAAACTAGTTTTGTTCGTAAATATCACTAATCGAATTAATAAAATAAAAAAAATATCTAAATCTGATTCTAAGCTACTTATATAGATAGTATAGCCAAATAATATGTACATAAATGTTTGGTGCGATTAAGAATCGAACCCAGGAAATGTGTTATGAAAGTCAGGCTAACCGGATTGAGAAGTCATGGATTTTTTAAGACAAGGAGTGTTTCTTTGCAGTCGAATAAAAGGCCAATCTTGTTTGTTTTTTTAAGTTTTGGGATACATCATGAATTGAAGTTTGATTATGAATCATGGAGTGGAGTGCAAATGCGAATATTTGTAATAAATTTTATATAAACCTATAATAAATTCGGTTCCTTCTCTTGAATTAGATTTCTCAGCTGTTTCCTTATTAGGTTATGTAAGTAGAACTTTACCATGGTCACTCTAGGGTCATTTACACCTTTGATTTAGAATTTAAGATAGATCATAATCCCTAGTAGGATATTTATGTTCATATTGTAGGAGATTTTGACAGGGTCGGTAACGCGTGAGTGACGCCCCTGGTGTTGCGCGCGTCCACAGGCTATGGTAACCGCTTCCCATCAGATGGGACCGTACGCCTGTTTGCCACCTAAATGGTATAAAAAAGGAGAGTAATGAAAGGAGAAAATAAAACACAGTTACATGGAGAAAACACATGGTATATTATTACTATATCACGATATGAACATGAGTAACACAATGTACAATAAATAAAAAACAAAAAAAATAAAAAATAAAAAAACTTATTTTTTTAAATTCAAATTTACCCATAAATACAGATATGTGAGTATATTCAACATATACTGGGTACTTGAGTATATCCTGTGTATGTATTTTTCAGTTAACTTCTTCTAAATCATACAACTGATTCATGTATATACAAATGCAGAATTCGTAAATGTTATATACAAAATGGTTACTATGACTTTCTTAGTGAAAATATCATGTACTGTAATAATTATGTGTTTTAAACCCCTACCAAAACCTTACATACCATATAAGAACATTAATTCAATTAATTAAGCATTACGCATTAATAACCAAATATGGTTAATACATAATTGTGTGCCAGTAGTCGCATGCGCAGCTCAAACAAGTCTTCCGTAAATGGTAACGACTGAGTACTTATAGCTCGATGAGTTCATATTTGGTCCTATTACTGGGCTTTTTAAGTTAACTAGTCCATGTAGTTCACTTTGAGTAACATGATAAAGCCTATTTTTGTTAACTACCTAACAATATTATAAATGCGAACATTATAAGTCTGTGAGTATGTTTGTCGGGACATGAATGAAATTTGTTTAAGAGTTAGAATATGTTCTAGAATAGATAGGCTACTTATTATCCCGATTCTGAAACATTATTTATTGGTGCTTTGCTCCTATTAGTCGTAGCGTAATGATATATGTATAGCCTATAGCCTTCCTCGATAAATAGGCTATCCAACACTGAAATAGGTTTTCAAATCGGACCTGTAGTTCCTGAGTTTATAGCTTTCAACTAAACAAACAAACTCTTCAGCTTTATAATATTACTCGTAGTAGAGATACATTTCGGGTGATTTCATTTTATGATTTGACGTCATTATTAGGTATATTTGAATTATTACTTTACGATATTTCAGTAAAGTACCCAATAAAAAACATGTTACAAATGTTAACAATTATATAAACCGGGTATTTTTGAAGTGGCGATGACAAATTAATGACAAATAATAATGATTTAATTATTTACACCAATGACGTTTACACTGATAGGTATTTTATACCTTATAAGGTTACTATAAGAAATAATAGTTGTAATTAAAGGTGACTGACCCGTGGTGGCTCAGTGAACGCATCGACTCACGAACATGAGGGTGCAGGTTCAAATCCCTGTCCCGTACCTCTAAGTTTTTAAACTTACGTACGGATTCACGCCATTGGCTTTCGATGTAGGAAACATCGTGAGGAAACCTGCATGCCCGAGATGTCACAATTTAAGGCATGTGAAGTCCGCCAATCTGCACTAGGCCTGTGTGATGGACTATGGACTAGGTGCTCCTCGGTGGAGACGTATATGAGCTGATGATGATGTTAATTTAAGCATGATTTCTACGTTTTTGCTCAAGTATAAATACAATACTTTGTGATTACCTACTCAAAAAGTGACCGAAATTTTATATAATTACTAGCTGCCGCCCCGCGGCTTCACCCGCGTAGTTTCCGTTCCAGTTTCCATGATCACTTAGAGGTATGAAAAATAGATGTTGCCCGATTCTCAGACCTACTGAATATGCACACAAAATTTCATAAAAATCGGTCAAGCCGTTTCGGAGGAGTAGGATGGCAACGAAAACTGTGACATGAGAATTTTATATATTAGATTTCTCTTTACCCGTTTAACCGTGAAATAGTAACAAACATACACACAAACTTTACTATTTTAATAATAGGATGTTAAAATTCTCAGAATTAATTTGGTAATTGTTGTTATTGTTAATCTTTGAGGTCAAATGGAGTTATAAACATGTTATCTCTTTTAATTATAAAACTTAATGTTTCTTTGTAATGTAACGGAGTGATTTGTATCAAAACAATTAAGATTCGACCAGTAGTTTTCCTAACAAACATTTGTAAATTATGTGAATAAAAAAGTTTGTACCTTTGTATTGATTTCTAGTTAAAATACATTAATAACTTCACAAAAAAAAAACTTATATTTAATTTACAGATATTAAACAATCTATGTATGGGTCATATTTTTCACTTTAATATGAGATCTAATCTCATAAATAAAAATGCTATCGGTTCAGTAGTTTCGAATAAAATTGGTCGCAAAAAGAAATTGGTGCCGTGGTAGGAAGCTCCTCTGAAACCGTGCGGTTATCATCAGGTGGGAAATTTGTGGTATATTATATACTAGCTTCTCCCCGCGACTCCGTCCGCGTGGAATAGTTACTTTGGGCTGACACTAACTTTCAACCCCCTTCGTTTACGTAGAAGGATGGCCTCGCAGAGGCAACTGATGACTGCACGCGCCGGCCCGGCACATAAAGGCGCGCGCAGTACAGTACTTGATAATTATTTTGGTGCGATGTTATTTTAAATTTGCGATATCTCCTAAGATATTCATTGAAATTGAATGATGTAAATGGCAATTTTGTTTTAAATTAAATACTTGCGATGAATAACGTATTTATTTGGATAAGGATTAATATCATCTCTATAAAAACACCTTCACAAATAATGCTTAATTTTCGAACAAATTTGGTTAGTATAAAAGTGGTTATAGTGAGCCAACCTTAACAGATAGACATATGCTACCGCGGACTTTTTTTTAGAACTTTTAATGGGGAACAATTATGTCATACATTATTTTAGCGTAACTTTAACCGTTTACGCAGCGTACGCAGCGGAAGCTCTCCACTGGAAAAGAAATCTCCCGATTTTGAAACATTCTTCATTGATGCTCCGCTCTTATTGGTCACAGCGTGATGATATATAGCCTATAGCCTTCCTCGATAAATGGACTATCTAATGGCGAAAGAATGTTTCAAATCGGACCAGTACTTTCTGAGATTAACGCGTTCAACCAAACAAACAAACAAACTCTACTCCTTTATAATATTAGTATAGATTAGTGTAGTTATAAGATCTCGTGTTGTAATAGAAACATTGTTACCAATAATTTTCTCTCACGTGATGTGAAGGATGCAACGAAGACGTCACGCGCGAATGTTTTTTCTAACTTTTCTTAATAGATCATTGTTATGTCTAATGACGTAAAGACGTAAATTATTGATAACTTTGTTCATAATATTACATAAGCTTAGTAATTACCATGTTAGATATGTATTATATCAGGTTTATGGAGATAAGCTTAAGTAAGTGATGCTTATGTCATAGTAGCTGCAGCGTCCCGCAGTTTCTCCCGTATAGTGACCGTTGGTTGGAATATTGTGACGAAATATAGCCTATGTTACTCCCTGATAATGTAGCTTTTTATTCATGAGAAAATTTTTAAAATCGGTTTATCGGTTTAGGAATGAAATCGTAACAAACTAACCATATATATGAAAATATATATTAAGTTCTTGGATTTTTACACTCTTGGCCATTATAACACAAACTAAGCTAATATAGTAAGAGATACTTCGAAATGATCCAGACACAAAACAAACATGTTTACAAAATATTTATCGAGGGTCATTGAACCTTCGACCTGTCCAAAATAGACCATCAAAATATTTTGACCATTTGTACCATCTGCTTACTGGTAACACGATTCACATTCACGGACGGTTATCTGAGAATTAATTCTCCCACAGTTAAAGTCGCGAGCTGAATGCCAAGTAAGGGCATCGTATGCCAATGCCAAAATGGCTGGCACCCGATAAAATGATTATATGCCAAGTGCCAACATGGTACGAGCGAAAATGTGGGTTAAATAATTTAACCATATTAAGATATCTTGAATGAAACATTGTCCTTACTAAAGTTAAAAGTAATACGTAAAATTGTTAGGTGAAAGTTTGATTTTTTTGTTGTAACTTTTACGCATCAACTGATAAGATTTAGAACGACAAGGCAGACTAAGAGTTTGTTTTTAAATTAACACATAGGAAACATATTAAAGATCTACTGGAGAAGTCTATATACATAGTTTCCGCAAGATATTTTCATTCAGTATAACATCAAAAATCATTTATATCATACGTAGTTTGTTATTTATTGGCATCACTTATCTACATCTACACTAATATTATAAAGAGGATTTGTTTGTATTTTCGTATGTAACGAATAATCTCAAAAAGTACTGGACCGATTTTAATAATTCTTTTTTCATTAGAAAGCTACATTATCACTGAGTAACATAGGCTATATTTTATCCCTGTATTCCCACGGGGACGGGAACTACGGGGGTAAAACCGCACGGGGGCTGTTAGTTAATAATAAACAGAAATACAAAGAAAAATAAACCGCGGGGACTTACTAGTTAGTATATTATATTAAACTGATCGTTTTCCAAACTACAGTACTCATTTTGTGTGAACAAAACAATAACAAATACGTCGCGTAGCAGAAATAAACATAGCTAAAGAAAACCGTTAGCATCTGAGTCAGTGTCGAATCCCGAGAGACATATTACGTGATGATATTCCGAGTACTGTAAAGGCTCGCGCACATTAGGACGGTTTTAAAATGAAGTTAGCTCGAAAATGATCTGCGACGGGAAGATAGCAGAGCATTTTTTATTTAAATAATCGTTACTTAATTATTTAAATAATGATAGAACTATTAAAAAGGAACTATAGAACTCTTCCGCATGCTGGCAGAACTTTTATTTTTTTGATCTGCTGGTATATGCTCTGCCAAGTTCACTGACATCCGCAGTGCAGCGTAAAATGCTTACCTAGCACATTAGTGATGGGCCGGGTCGCAGTGCATTGACGGATTTTGAGTCTGATAGTACAGAATTTGCGAGCCACTGTACGTAAGGGATAGCTTGCTATAGCATACTGTGTCGGGCCGCATCGTTCGGATGCAAATCCGCCTCGCAATAATGCGACCCGCTGCGGCCCGGCACAGTTTTTTTTTTATGTCAAAAGGTTGACAAACAGGCTGACAGCCCACCTGATGGTAAGTGGTCACCGCCGCCTATGGACATTTGCAATACCAAGGGGATCGCCGATGTGTTGCCGACCTTGAAGAGTTCTCTTCACGCTCTTTTTGAAGAACCCCAAATCGTAGGGCGGAGGGAAAACCGTAGCGGGAAGCTCATTCCACAGTGTGCGATAATTCATACAAATAGTATTTCATAAATCAAGCGATTTGAGCGGATTTTTGCGCTCCGCCTCGACACGCTCCGGCCCGTCCTAATGTGCTCGATCCTTTAGTGGTAGCTGCGCAAGCGCCGCCTCCAGTATCAATTGTCTTTTATAACGCAATATGCAAGCTTGCAGTGAGGTTACAAGTTACTATGTTGCAAACTACAAAGGAAAATCCTTGAGCATTTTAAAACTATATAAAAATGGTATAAGCAAGCTGAGGGAGTGATTTTCAGCTACTTTTATTAATAGTAGCTTCTCTTCCTCGGTTACACCTACCTAGTTCCCGTTACCGTAAGAATTTGAGGATAAAATTTAGCCTATGTTACTTACCGATAATATAACTTTGTGATGGTGAAAGAATTGTTCTGCTCAGTCTAGAAGTTTCGGAGCTTATTCATCACAAACAAACAAACAATCAAATCCTTCCTCTTTATGATACCTATTTGTATAAATATTATTATTCGAATTAGGTATGTGCTTTAGGTGTGAAAGCAAAACAAAAAAAACTAACACTTATAATATTAATAAGTTTAAATGATTACTAAAATACCCACTGGAAATTAATGCATTTTATTTAAAAGCGGTGCCCACACATATTCTCTCACGTGTATCTGCCTGTGATAGGTATACCTAAAGGTATTGTTTCCGCCATGACGGGAACAAGTGACGTCAAACAATAATATAACCATCAACCTATTGTCACAGAAATAGTTATAGCTATATATAACTGGCCTACTCTTAAATCAGATAGGGCTGTCACATGTGTCTTTAAAAATCCTTTTTGTAGATGTTTTTTGAAGACATTGCAAACAATCGATCGATATGTTGTATCAAATATTGTTGTTCTTATTACATGCATATCACGACATGCCCAGGCAGATCGGCTCAGTTCAACGATTTGCAGACAGACCGATAGATGCCATCTCTAAGGAGTTTAACGTCAAATCTGTAGAAGGATATGTAATAAAAAAATACCGGCCGAATTGAGAACCTCCTCCTTCTTTTTGGGAAGTCGGTTAAAAATAGAAAGAACTATCATATTTCGATCTATTCATGAACTAAATAAAATAAAAGAGACTTTATTGCTGTTTCTTCCTTAAAAATCAATGTTAAAAGAGTATGTACCTACATCGCAGAAAAATAGATCTTTAAGGTAATATCGTGGTAGTGTACCTACCTATATAATTAAGAAAAGAAATATGTAAAATTAAATTAGAAATATAACTAATTATTTCTACTGCCAATCAAATATCGAACGAATACAAAAAAAAACTGTATCCGTTCGATACATTATAATAATCGTTTCACAGATGTTCCTTTTTGTATTCGAATGATTTTCAATATATCGATTAATAATACATTGTTATGTCTGTACGTTACTGTATTCTCATACATTTTAATGATACTAATGTTTTATTTCGGAAATCACAGAGTATCCGTGTGGAATAACAATTTTAAACAGTAAAATTTTGATTTTTATTTATTGAATTTCTATGATGTTTTTTGGCGCATCATTTTAGCATATACTAGCTTCCGCCCCGCGGTTTCACCCGCGTAGTTCCCGTTCCCGTTATCACTTAGGCGTATGAAAAATAGATAGTAGCCGATTCTCAGACCTACTGAATATGCATATAAATTTCACAAAAATCGCTCAAGCCGTTTCGGAGGGGTATGGTGACTAACATTGTGACACGAGAATTTTATATATAAGACTAGTAGTGTTTAAATAATCACACTAATATTATAAAGCCGAAAGTTTATGAGTGTGTGTGTATGTTAGTTACTTCTTCACGTCTAAACCGCTAAAGTGATTATAATAAAATTTGTTATGCAGTTAGCTGACTGGATTAACACAGAGGCTACTTTTTATCCCGGGAAAATGTAAGATCCCCCGGGAACGCGGGTGAAACCGCGGGGAGCCACTAGTTGGTCATATGTCTAAGTATCACCACATTACATAGACTATAAATATTCTAGATGTACTATATTACATCTCCGCCTATCCTCTTCGTTTAATCTTACGCATGGATGATTTGACAATTACAATCTATCTAGCATTCAATCTGACAACCTAATTATCTTTTGTCAAAACGCAATTAAATGTCTCATTAGTTTGTTACCTTGTAACAGTTTCCACCTTTCTTGGGTCATCAGAACATCCAGCCCACGCCACGCCAACGTGTTCTGGCTTACCATTACCCAATACCTCAATGTCAAGTCGGTTCATCCTAGTTAAGGCCATGGACCTTATAAAAAGATAGACATACTTAACCATGGCCTTAAAATATTTTTATGGTATCACTGACTGATATTTTTGCTCGCTTTCGATTAGGTGGTACTAGGTAGGTACATCTTTATTTTGTAGATCTATGGGCTATAAGAAATAATGAAAGTGACCATAATAACATAAAAAATAATAAACCAACAATAAATATTCATCATCATTATCTTCCTTGCCTTGTCCTATGTAGGGTCGGCTTTGTGCGTCATGTCCCTCCATTTCGTTCGATCACCAGTCAAATCCACATTCTCTCGTATCATCTTATAAACAATCATACCATTATTTCTTAAAAAAATATTAATTAACCTAAAAATAAATATTATTTGCATAATAACAAGTTAAATTGACTAGAGTGTCACAAAAAGGTCCACCAACTCAGCTCAGTTTAGAAAGATAGTGTTTGTTATCATTATCTTTTCAACTATATACTCCCAAAAATGGCCTACAGAAATAGATTATTCGAAGCCTTGAAGATTTCGATAGGTTAAACCATCGAGCATGTAACCAATAGAGTAGAACTGTTAACAGTTTTGTTAGAAAACAAAATACGCAAAAACGCTGCGCCGGCCACTGTGTTCTGATTGGCCGACTCAAGGTCAAGTGTTGCACTAGACGTACACACAGGTCTCTTATTGGTCGGGTACTGTTTTAGTTCGAGCGTGGCTTGTTAGTTATACGTGACAAATCATTGATGCGTTGCTAAACAAATGGCTCACTATTGCTACTCTATTGGTTACATGCTCGATAGTTTAAACAGTTATCGCATCTAATATCTCAGTTTTCATAATCAGTTAAGAAAAACCCCATAAGATTTTCATTGCCACATTGTATCGTATCTTATCGTGGTTATCTAACTTTTTGTAACATTTTCCATCGATGCTCCGCTCCTATTTGTCGTAGCGTGATGTTATATAGCCTATACCTTTCCTCGATAAATGGGCTATCCAACAATGCGAGAATTTTTCAATTTGAATTAGTTTTTGAGATTAGCGCGTTCAAACAAACAAACTCTTCAGCTTTATAATATTAGTATAGATAAACCCTAGATATTATATCTTATTTTATCTGTAACCGAAGTGTCTACTTTTAAGCATTTTATGGGAATGCTGTATACCTATAATATCTAATATATAAAATTCTCGTGTCGCGGGGTTTGTGATTAAACTCCTCCGATACGGCTTTACCGATTCTCACGAAATTTTGTGTGCATATTGGGTAGGTCTGAGAATCGGGCAACATCTATTTTTGATACCCCTGTGATCACGGGAACGGGAACTACGCGGGGGAAACCGCGGGGCGGCAGCTAGTAGTATAATAATATAATATTAGTAGAGTCGGGATTTAGTTTACGTAACAAAATAATACGAAAGGAAATTAACCGTTATTTATAACCGAAAATGTAATGTAACCAAAGCACGAACGTACTTATCTAGAAGTTTGTTTAAATGGTTTCTAGTCACGTCTCAAATACCTAGAATTGTGTTTATTCTATTACTAGCTGCCTCCACGCGGTTTTACCCGCGTAGTTCCTGTTCCCGTGGGAATACAGGGATAAAATATAGCCTATGATACTCGTAGATAATGTAGCTTTCGAATGAAAAAGAATTGTAAAATCGGTCCAGTACTTTTGCAGTTTATTCGTTACATACAAAAATACAAATCTTTCCTCTTTATAATATTAGTATAGACTAGTAGCTCCTTGCGGTTTTGCCCGCGTTCCCGGGATCTTCAATTTTCCCGGGATAAAAAGTAGCCTATGTCCTTTCTCAGGCTCTGGATTATTTGTGTACAAAATGACATTTAAATCGGTTCAGTTGTTTTAGCGTGAAAGCGTAACAGACAGACAGACAGAGTTATTGTCGCATTTATAATATTAGTATGGATTCATTAACATAAGTATTGTTCTACTTAGTACCTAGTACCTACAAACTAATAGCAGAATTTTGTCTACCTACTTATGATAATAAACCAGTTTGCATCTTTGAATGTCTGGATTTTAGTCTAAAATGGTTAAGGCATCATACGATTCCGTCTTTAACATTAACATTTTATAAATAAAATAATATCTTAAAATAGGTAATAGATAAAATAAATTCTTATAGAAAGGGATCGTCTACTGAATATTATACATTTTGCATTTGTATAAGTTATACTGAGAATGAAAGATTATTAGCTATTCTGGGGTATGAAACATATGTAGTTCATTAATATATTTTTCATATCGGCTTTATATTTTCTGTTTACCTTAAATTATAACAATAACCTATTTATAATATGAAACCACAGATTTGATATGAAACTAATTTCTAATAGGTATTTCAATCATAGTGAAAAACAAAGACTTTTCTCTATACTATACACAAGTTTCCGCCGGTTTTCGCCCGCGTAGTTCCCGTACCCGCAGGAATACAGGGAGAAAATATAGCCTATGTTATTCTCTGATAATGTAGCTTTCTATTGGTGAAATATTATTTAGATATCCAGTAGTTTCGAAGCCTGTTCGTTACAAACAAAACATCTGATATTACCTCTTTATAATATTAGTACCTATAGTTCTAAGATTCTTACTGAGTGGAAATGTCTATTCGCTTGATCTAAATGAAGATAAATGGCAGTAAATTCTTCTATAATTACGGTTGGTCTTCAAGGATCAGGATTATCATTAATCTCGGTTTTTCCAACGTTAACTTCTTTCCATTTTCCTTTTAGGGTTTCGTATTTATACTTTCATATATATAGATACGATTAGCAGTAGGTAATTTGTGAAGATTTATAGTCGTTTTTATGTCATTGGGGTTCTTGGGTACACTCAAATACAGCTAAAATGTTGTAATTGACAGCCCAGTTGGCTTTGTGGTTAGTGACCCTTTTTTTTTTTTTTTTTTTTTTTTTACGCTGGGAAAAATGCGTTACGCATACCCTCCCTGTCGGGGGACAGGAAGGGTTATGTGGGACTCCCCGGTTGCTAGTCAACCGGTATACCCACTAAACAACCCAGCGACACTCCTTCCTCGCCTTTGTGGGGGGGGGACTGGGAATCTGGCACAGCCCTTGCGTCCAGTCCCCCCCGGCGACCGCCCGCCCTCTCGGCGAGCCCTTCTCGTCCCCCTCCCGTGTAGGGAGGGGGATCTGGGAATGACCGCGAGTGCTCGGCCATTCCCTCCCGCTACGGTGGTGCACCGTGCAATGCGGGAGTGGGCGCCCCCGCGCCCTTTCTCCCGCTGGTCACCACCGCCTAGGGGGGGAGGTGACGGCGATCGTACTGTCGCCGCCTCCCCCCCCTTCTCCGCCGGCGGAGCTGTGACGCGAGGGGATCATCCTCCCGCGCACGCTCCGCCGCCTCCTTCTGCGACATCACTTCCTCGCAGAAGGAGGCTACCGCCGCCCAGGCGCTCTCGCCCCCCAGCATGCCACGGACCACGCTGGGAAGCGAGAGGTCCGGCCCGACCGCCGCGGTAAGACTGCGGCGCTGCTCCGACCAGGCTGGGCACACCTCGAGGGTGTGCTGCGCCGAATCATCCGCCGCGCCGCAGTGGTGGCACGCCGGGCTCTCCTCCCTGCGAATCCGGTGCAGGTACGATCCGAAGCATCCATGCCCGGACAATACCTGCACCAGACGAAAGGAGAGGAACCCGTGAGACCGCTCGAGCCAGTCCTGCAGGACCGGCCCGAGCGCGTCCAGCGTCCGTCGGCCGAAGGCGGCGGAGGCGAGGTCCTCCGTCCAGTGTTGGACGATTGCGGTCCCCGCCTCCCGCCGCACGGCCTCCCGCTCCTCCGCGGCAGGGCGCTCCCCGAGCGCCCTACGCCGGGCCGTCCACTCGTACACTCTGGCGAGCACCCACGCCTCGAGCTCCCAAGGAGGGGTGCCCGCCAGAGCGCACGCCGCCGAGTGGCCCACCGATCGGTAGGCCCTGGCTACCCGCAGAGCGATGGCCCTTTGGGGCCTGCGTATCGCAGTGGCGTTCTCCCTCCTGTGGAGGGAGTCCGCCCAAATGGGTGCCCCATACAGGGCCATGCTCCGCAGGATGCCGGCGTACAACCGCCGGCATCGTGCCCCGGGCCCTCCCAAATTTGGGAGGAGCCACGACAGAGAGTCAGCGGTCCTCAGCAGGCGCGTCGACAGCCCGCTAAAGTGCGGGCCGAAACGCCACCTGCTATCGAGGACCAGACCCAGATACTTCATCTGGGTCTTGACCCCTATCGTGGCTCCCGCCACGGTGATGTGGCCGTCGGGTGGGATGCGCTGCCGAGGCCCATGAAAATACACGGCCTCGGTCTTGTGCAGAGCCACCGTCAGCCCTAGGCGGCGGATCCTCTCTGCAACCAAGGATCCGCCCGCCGAGGCCAAGTTGGCCGCCTCCCTAAAGTCCCCCCCCCGGGCAGTGAGGAGAGTGTCATCCGCGTAGCAGATGACACTCGTGCCACGGAGGAGGGTCCCGCGCAACAGCCAGTCGAATCCGATGTTCCACAGGAGCGGTCCTAGGACGGATCCCTGTGGGACACCGGACTCGGCGCTGTATCGCCGCATCCTGGCCGTCTTGTCCACCAGGAGGACCACTCGGTCCTCCAGGTAGCTGGCCAGGAGTGTGCGCAGGTACGGAGGCACTCCGTGGTATCGGAGTGCCTCCAGGATCGTAGAGTGGGGGACGGAGTTGAAGGCGTTGGCAATGTCGAACGACACGGCCAGCACTCCGCCCCCCTCCTCTACGGCCTCCTTTACTTGGCCCTTGAGCCGGGCCAACGCGTCCACTGTCGAACGCTCCCGTCGGAACCCGAACTGAGCGTCCGACAGGTCCGGCCCCGCCTCCCGCAGGTGCCCATTGAGCCGGTCGGCGATGACCCCCTCGAACATTTTACCGACCTCATCGAGCAGAACGATGGGCCGGTACGCCGAGGGAGAATCCGCCGGGCGTCCCTCTTTGCGTAGGAGGCATAGCTGCCCCTCCTTCCAGGGCTTCGGGAACCTTCCAGTCGTGAGACACGCGCTGAACAGGTCCCGAAGCCTCTTCCCCATGTGAGCGGCAGCTATGGCCACCACACGCGCAGGGACGCCATCCGGCCCAGGGGCCGTCCTCTTCGCGCGGAGGCGAAGTAGGCCCGACTCAAGTTCCTCCTCCGTGACTGAGGGGACCTCCTCTTCATCTGGCGGAGCCGCCCCCCGCGGGGGGTCCATTGCTGGTGGGGTGAAGTCCGTCCCCGATGACGGGAACAACGCCCGCACCACCCCATCCAGCAATGTCGGCTCGAGGGTCTGCGTCAGGGGGGGACCAAAGGGGCGCAGTTTATTCCGCGCCGCCTTGTATGGTCTCCCGTAGGGGTCCCTGTCGAGACCCTCCAGCATCTCGGCCCTGGCCAAATCATTGGCGGCGATCATCGCCGCCTTGAGGACCTCTTTTGCCTCCAGGTAGGAGGCGTAGAGGAGGTCCTCCTCGGCCGGGCTTCGACGGCTGCGCCGTCGGCTCCGCGCGTAGGCCCTCCGTCGCGCCACGCAGGCGGCTCGGAGCCCCGTCAGCTCCTCCGACCACCAGTAAACGGCGCGTCGGGGGGGCCGACGGCGTGACCGAGGCATACAAAAGTTGCACACCTCGGTCAAGGACCGCCGCAGTTCCGCCGCGGCGGCGTCCACGTCCGCGCCTTGGACTGGAGGCGCCAGCCAGTCCTGCAGGAACGCCGCCTCCTCGGCGGCCTCTCTGTCCAGGCGGGTGAGAGCCCAGCGTGGAAAGTGAGAACGACCCGAGCGGGCCGTCCCCCGTGGGCTCTGGGTGGAGACGTCGAACCGCACATAGCGGTGGTCCGAGTAGGTCTCCACCATCTCCACCCGCCAGTTCACGATGCGTGCGGCTAGAACGGGGGTGGCGAACGAAACGTCCACCACTGACCCTCCCCGTTGCCGCACACACGTGTGGACCGTCCCTCTGTTCAAGAGGGACACACCGGTCGAGGCCGCCCAGAATTCGACGGCGCGCCCGCGGACGTTGCACTTGGTGGCCTGGTTGCCCCAGGCCACTGACTTGGCGTTTAGGTCACCGATCACGGCGACCTGGCGCGGCACCGCCCTCCCAATCACCGCGGTGAGGATTTCGAGAAAATTCTCGAAATCCGAGAGAGGGCGGTTTGGGGAGAAATAGACCCCCACCAGGGCTATGTCTCCCCACGCGGCGGCCACGTACCCCGATCCCCTCTCTAAAAGCGAGAGGGGAGGGGAGTCTGTGGAGGGCCGCGCCACTAAAGCCACCAAGCCGTCCCGATCACCCAGCCAACGGGCTGGAACCGAGTACGGCTCGGCTACCACCGCCACGTCCACCAACCACTCAGCCATGGTCTGCATCAGCAGATCCTGGGCTGTTCTACAGTGGTTGGTGTTCGCCTGGAGGATGCGATGTCCGACTCTATCCATTAGTCGGACATTGTTAACTCCTCCGCGGCCGCCGATGTTCCTGCTTCCGGAACGGCGGTGGTAGCGACAGGCCGGGTCGGGGCCAGCGCTTTGCCCTTCTTCGGGGGAGGGGCGCAATTCCTCCCCCGCATTACGTGGCCCGCCGGGCGGCCACTGGCGGCACACACTGCACAGTGGGGCTGGGTGGCCGTGCAAGCGGCGGACTTATGTCCGCCTTTGCCGCAACGGTAACAAATGTCCCTCCTTTCCACCGTGGAGGGACATAGGGCCCGCGTGTGCCCGGTTCCGAAGCACTTGTAGCACCGGAAAGGCTGGTCTACAAGTGCCCGGACCGCTGCCGAGCTGTAGCCCACGCGGAGCCGTCCTTTTGCGAGGACGGCTTTTGCGGCGGCGACTGGGCACTCCAGGCGGATCGTGCCCATGCCGCCGCGGCCGGGTCTGATGTCCCGGCCTGTTACCGCTGCGGCGTCGCAGCCTCCCGCCGCTGCGACCGCCGCCACCACCTCCTCTTTGGTGACCGAATCGTCGAGGTCGGTCACCTCCAAGGAGGCGGACTTGACGGGTCTCACCACCCTGGCGGCGTCTGCGATGACCTCTTTCAGCTTGGCTGCGAAGAGGTCCGCGTTGGCGCCGCCTTGGGCCCCCGGGAACTCGAAAATTCGAGCCCCCGCATATGTATGCCGGCACGACACTTTGCCGATCCCCAACTGTGCGGGATCGGCGTTGGGACGTGCCCGCTTCATAATGGAGGCGTACGTCTCCCCCCTTTCCGCGGCCTCCGTGGTGAGCGTCACCACAACGGCCGCGGTCCTGGGGACAGTGAGGGTACGCCTCTTGCCGGCGGGGGCCCGTTTGGCTGCGGGAGCAGCGGCTGCGGGCTTGGGTGCCGTCTTCTTTCCCTTCCCCTTGCCCTTCCCTTTACCCGTCGTCTTGGACGGGCCGGGTTGGACAGGGGTTGGGTCGGCAGCGACGGCACTCTTCTTCTTGGCCTTGGCCTTCCCCTTCTTGCCGACCACCGTTGCCCAACTTTCGTTGCACGGGGTGGCAGAAGGGAGAAGGGTATCCTCCCCCTGGGAGGACGGCCCCGGCTCGCTGCGCCGCTTGTCCGCCGCGAGCGGTGGACGGAGGCGCTTCTCCGGCAGCAGCCGGTCTTCGATGCCCGCAAGGTAGGCTCTTGTGAAGGCCCTCTCCTCCAACATAATCTTGCGGACAGTGTCCTCAAGATTGGAGGAGGGGCCCTCCGCCGCAGGTCTAGGCCCAGCTTGGATCGGCTGGGCCGTGATCTCGGCCAGCTTCGCGTGAAGCTGGCTCACTTCCAACTGCAGGCGATCCACCCTCGCCTGCAGTTGCCGGGTCTCGTGGGTGGCTGTGCGCTGCACCAGCTCACCGACGATACCGCGCAGACTGGCAGCCCGGGCCTTAAGGGACTTTTGAAAAGTCCCCTTAAGGTTGGACGACTTGGAGGCGACCACCACGATCTCCTCCTCGTCTTCCCGGGCCATTCGCTCCAGCTCGGCCAGGGAGTGGTCGGCGTAGAGTACGCTGGACGCGCCGTACCCGGACTTGGCCCGGGCGGTGCGCGTCCGTTGTTCCCCCGCAGCGACCTGCTCCTCCAGGTCTCGCTGGAGCTGCGTCCGCTGAGCCAGCTGAAGCTGGCGTTCGGCAGCTAAAAGACCCACGTCGTGGGTATCCGCCTGGGCCTTTAGGATCTTTTTGGGCCTCCTCGCTGAGTCGGAGGAGCCCTCAGACCCAGATTTTGACAAGGCCTTCTTCTTCGGCCTCTGCTTGCGACCAGTCGCAACGGAGTCCGCGTCCGACTCGAATCTGACGGAGTCCCCCGAGTCGTCCGCCCCGCAGAAGAAGCTAGACGCGGACGCCGCGCGACTAGTCTCTGATTGGCCCTGAGAAGGGCCTTTTAGTTGGCCCTGAACAGGGCCTTTGGGTTTGCCCTGAGAAGGGCCCGCCAGTGTGGTGCGTGTCAGCACCACGCGCGGCTCCGGGACTGGGGACTGATTTCTCAGCCCCAGCCTGGTGCTTCTTCGCACCTTCGCCACGTGGTTAGTGACCCTGACTCTCAAGCCGCGGGTCGTGGGTTCGAATCTCACCCAGGACAAACATTTGAATGCATGAATATGTCTGTTTGTCCTGTGTCTGGATGTAAATATCTATATAGCTATGTATTCAAAAGTAGTATATCAGCTATCTGGTTACCATAACACAAGCGTCATATGAAGCTTACTTTCGAATTAGATTGGCCGTATGTGAAAAATGTCCCAGGATATTTATTTATTTATTATTTAAGTTACGGAATATTGTATGTGGTAAATATTATAAATAATCTGAATATGTTAGGAATCGGAAGCAACCTTTTCTTACAATAACAAACAAACTGTTGGTGACTCATTTTGGGATGTATCTAATATTTATGACATTTATTATTATTTTAAATAGTAAGTATTTGTTAACTTTAAGCATTACAATTTATACATTTTAATAACCTATGGTAGATGACCCAATGGTGGCCAGTTTAAGAAAAAAAAACTGGTTTTTGTGAAATATTACCAAAATTGTGAAAGTTTCAGCACTGAATATAGTGAAACTGTAAAGTCTAGTCCTTATTTAATATTTGTGATGTGTTACGCGTGAGACACGGCAAAGCTGGATTCAATTAATTTAACAAATAATAGTTGTAGTTTTGTGACCCAGTCTTGGACAGGGAAAATTCATTAATGGATACCCCAGTCTCAGTCTTAGTTTATCTTTATTTTATGGTTAACACATCAAACAAAACTAATTTTGATTTTAATAAGCAATAATATTTTACAAGTGAAACTCTCTGCTCACCGCCTTAACGATTTCCTTAAGAAAAGCCTGTTGAAGTGTGTGAAACATCCCTAATATTGTAATAGAGTATTGTCTATGGTAACTTTTGTCTATTCGCTCTCTCACATTAAATGGCTATTACAGAAGTAAGTCTTTTTATGGTTCTCCCTTCAAATATTAACTTAACAAAGCCGTCGTTGTCAATTTCAAATCACCTTACACTTTGTATTCGCGCATATTTGTACATGTAACTGACTGAATTCAATAAAACGTTCAACTTAGATAGTTCGATGTCTAAGTTCTATGTCACAGTGATCCCAATGTAAAAACATTCGCTCATGTCCGAATTCTAGAGGTTTCTTTTAATTTTTGGCCATTACTGGTACCGTGGCCACGACTGGTACACTTACGATACTAAAAAAATAAAAAAGAGTAAATAAAAATGTATCCTAGCCATGAATTAATTTATTGGCAACACTGTAACTGTCAAATACCTACAAAATATGGCTTCTTAAATCTATTTTAATTTCGCAAAACTCGATCTCTGTAATAATACTACTTGTTCTAACTTAAACGAGTTTTTATAACTGACCTGAATAATAATTTGCATTTCCTAAACAGTATCACTTGACCTTTACTCGACACTGGATGTATATAAATGTTGCCATAATTAATTCAGTAACATTTAAAGACCCCATCTTGCCCTATCGATCACCTGATGAATAATTTAACGTTTAATATTTAATAGACTCATTTATAGCCAATAAATAACGTCTGCCCAGACAATGAAGATTAAATTTCATTCATAAAATACCTAATAATAAAGACGATCATACCAAAATCTATTGTAGGTATATAATCGTGTAATTGTTGAATATAAAAAAAAATATTTGTTCTAATAATAAAAAATACTATTTAAAAAAATGTGTGTATCATTAACAGTGCTACGCTACGATAGTTATTAAACTCATATATTCCCTATATTTTATCCTTCTATTGAACCCATAAATCCCACCCATATAACCCTACATATAATTAAAAACTAAAAAACATATAAATTACTAAATCAGATAATTTCCATGCTGTAATTCCATATTTTGGAATATCAAAAAATTGCGTAAATATTTTCTTAAGCTGGCAACCCTGCGACGCCACCCACATCCTGGTGCTATTTCAGTGTGTAAGTGTTGACACTGACCCGAGACCAAATTGGATGCCATGTGATGTGGGGTGTGTCAAAGGCAAATGATACACGATCAATTTATTTAACGACCCGTCTCAAGGATACACATTGATATTTCTATCTACGTCTGTAATTATCACATGTATTATATTATTTCCCCCCCCCGCTCGCGCCGTTGACGGAACGAGACGTGTTTTTCGTAGCTCCTGCTATAAAATTCCTAAAACAGTGCTAAAAGTAATAGTATACAGTTGAATTATATACCAATCTGTAGTTTAGTGATTCGGCCTTACAGTGTATAAATCAGAATTAAAATCCGTTGGGAACTTTTGGAGTAAACACAAGATTAAAAACATAATTTTGAATAATTAACGTAAACAACACAACAGCTGTGAGGCGCATGACTCAGCGCGCGACACCTACCTGTCAAGCGCGTAGGTACTTTGGCTCCGACCCGTCCCGTCACCCGGCCCGGCTAACATCGGTGGCGCTTGAAACTACGAAGCTTAAAGGTACCTACTATATAAATACTCCGGCAGCGCATCATTACCGATAAATTCAGTGACAACAAATACTTTCTAATATTATTGCATCTCGCTGTCAATCGGACGCTGTAAAAAATTGCCAAGACTTATTTATTCTTATCGTACTACTATGGCAACTCGGCGAACTCCCCCCGAAAAACCTGCTCAACAATTATTAACGTTGAATATCCCGCAGGAGTCCGATACGGGGTCAGACTGTGTGCCCTCAGACTGTGAGCACGGAAACCATGGTAACATTACTCGTCGAAATTATAAGCGCAAGTATGACGACTCTGTATTATCTGAATTAAAAGATATGATAGCTGATTTGAAGACTTACCAACAAAATCAAGGTTTTAAGTTTGAGCAGGACTTGAGAAAGATGTCACAGCAAAACAGTGAAATCATACAATCCATTCAACATATGTCGGATAAATATGATGAGGTTTTATCTCAACTCCAGCAAACAAAGTCTGAGAATACTGCGTTAAAAAATAACATCAAAGTGCTGGAACAAAAAATTGAGTTACTGGAACGAAATTCAAAGGCATCTACCATAGAATTGAGAAATGTACCAGAATTACCATTAGATAATAAAACGACATTAACCAACATCATTCAAAATGTTGCGGAGGTGCTGAATATTAAGATGCTTGACACCGACGTAAAGAATATATACAGGTCTAAAAAATCATCAAGCAAGTCCAATCCTATCATAGTAGAATTTTCATCGACCACACTTAAAGAAAACATAATAAAAGCCTCAAAAACCTTCAATAAAGACAAAAATAATGAAGTAAAACTGAACTCAACACATTTGAAGATAAAGGGTGACCCAAAACCAATTTTTATTGCTGAGTCTCTAACCTTTCACGCTAGAAGCTTATATTATATGGCACGTGAAGCTGTGAAACAAAATAGGTATGCGGGTTGCTGGACTGCGTATGGAAAAGTGTACATCCGCTTGAAAGAAGGTGAGCCAGCGAAATTGATCACCCGAGAAGAAGATATAGCCAAGCTCAAACCACAATGACTAGTACTTCCGTTACACTTGCTATATAATATGATAAACCCTGCTATAGAATTTGATCGCGCATATTGCTGTAAAGCCTTTTATCTGAGTTATTTCGCAGTAGCCAAAAAATATGTTAAAATGCTTATTTTATCCCTGTATAACACTTACTACATACTTAACAGTAATACTCACTTAGTCACGACACATACACATATATACACAAAATATACAATATTTTATACAGCACTCACCCACTCATATGCCTGCACATATACTTCGCCTATATTCACTATATATATTTATGAGCAAGCCGCCTGCTTCACTATAGTATATTATGCCTTCCTTCTTATAAACCCTGTACCTACACATGTATTACACAAAAGTCTAAATTTAATATCACTTTTCGAGATAAGATACTCATACTTCACAATTATTTCAAAGTTCACAAGGATCCCACTGGAGTCACTAGATAAACGGGATTGTAACACAACAAGCCTAATATTAGCCCCAACATTATCTTCACTGGTAATAACTTTGCCCAACATTCGATGACACCAATATTTTGATGAGGAGCATTGACCAATTTGATGTAACTACCCAAATAGTCTGTGACCCGGAGGAGTGCTCCACACACCTTAACGATCCAAAGCAATATATAAAGATTTTCCAACAGAACATTCGCAGCTTGAACAGCAACTTTAACGAGTTAGTTGTTCTGTTTAAAAGGCTTCAGTTGTCCTGTGACATTATTGTCCTATCAGAATGTTGGCTGTCACGGGTTGTTAACATACCAATTATGCAGGGATACACCTCTTACAAAACAAGTGACTGCTATAACCAGAACGATGGTGTTGTCATTTATGCAAACAGTAATTTAGAATGTACTGTTGAAGAACCTAGTCTATCGGAAGCGAATTGTCTGACAATTAAAATAAAAACGCATACAGTAGTTATAGCTATTTACAGACCTCCTAGCTTTAAATCTCTGGATACTTTTCTTACTTCTTTACACACGTTACTAGAGGGCTTCTCAACATTCAAAAATATCGTCTTAGTAGGAGACATTAATATCGATCTCACTGGAAATGGGTCTGAAACTACAGCATACCTAGATACTCTAAGCTACCACGGACTTCTTCCTGCTATTAATGCCGCCACCAGAGGCAAAGCTTGCTTAGATCATGTTATATTAAAAACTAAATCAAGTGCGTTCACATTTCCTCTAGGGACTAGTATTACAGATCATGAATCAGTATTATTCTGTTTGAAATCCAAAGTTCTGCATAAATCTACAAAATTAAAAATACAACATAAAATTGACATGAACAAATTAAAATCTGAATGTAGTAACCAAATGTTTAACGAAGTCTACCAAGAAACAAACCTTAATAATGCTATGTACACTTTTATTAATATTATTCAACAGTTGATCTCAAAAAATTCACTGAAACGATTAATTCCCAGAAGTAAATTCATAATAAAACCTTGGATAACAATAGGTATGCTCCGTTGTATTCGTATCAGAGATAGAATGCACAAAAAATTAAAAACTAATATAAATGATATCATCTTAAAAATATCATACCTACGATATCGTAACTTTTGTAATAGCTTACTAAAAAAACTTAAAAAACAATACGAAAGAGATCAACTAGCTATGTCAAGAAACAACTCGAAAAAGCTATGGTCAACCATTAAAACAATCACCAATAATAATAATAATAAACCATTACCATTACAATTACTGTCAACTGAAAATACCCCTAAGGATGCGATAAACAAATGTAATGAATATTTCTCCAGCATCGGTAAACAATTGTCAGATAGAATTCCATCCCATATTTCTGACTTTAAGAAGACTGATATACCTCCAGTCAATACATTTGTTCTATTACCTACTGATGTTGACGAAGTTAAAAGATGTATTCTACAACTAAAAAGCGACTGCGCTCCTGGGTGGGATGAAATTAGTGCTGAGGTTCTAAAACTTCTCTCTGAAACCATTACTCCTGTATTAACTAATTTAATTAATCGCTGTTTTCTTTCTGGAGTATTTCCGACGGCTCTTAAAAAAGCTCTAGTACTCCCGATACATAAGGCGGGAGACAGAAGCAGCGTCAGTAATTATAGGCCCATTGCTATACTGACAACACTATCTAAATTATTTGAACGCCTTATTAACAAGAGACTCACAAAATACCTCGAACAGTACCATTTACTTTCCAACGCACAATATGGTTTTAGATCAGGGCGCTCAACTAATGACGCAGTACTTGATCTGGTCAACTTCGTAGTGAATAAATTGGATACTAAAAACAAGTGTTTAACAATATTTCTAGACCTCGCGAAGGCCTTTGACGCTGTTTCTGTTCCTCGCCTTGTGCAAAAACTTGAGGACCTGGGCATCAGAGGTATCCCACTGGCATTATTAAAGGATTACCTACAAAATCGTACACAATGCGTAAAAATTGGTGATCACGTTAGTGAAGAATTGCCGATCAAATTTGGAGTGCCTCAAGGCAGTATTTTGGGACCCAGTCTGTTTCTCTGCTACATAAATGAGCTTTGTAACCTCAACATTAAAAACTGTCGCATCTCTGCTTACGCAGATGACACCGCGTTAACCTTTTTTGCACATTCTACTAATGAACTGTTTAATATTGCCCAAATTGGATTTAATACAGTGTGTCACTGGCTGTCTTCTAACCTGCTTACCTTGAATGAAACTAAAACCAAATATCTACTATTTTCAATCCAGAATCGACTGAAAGCTGAAATAAATTCCTCACAAGCTATCTTTGCTCATAGATGTAATTTTCCCCCTATGCCCAACTGTAAGTGCCCCAATATTAGCCCCACTAAGTGTATTAAATACCTAGGAATCGAAATCGATGCTAATTTGACTTTTGAGAACCATATAAAATCGCTATCTCAAAGAATACGCAAACTTACATACATTTTTAGGGACCTTCGTGATGTAGCAGAGAAACAGACTATGAAGATGGTCTATGAGGCCCTGGTACAATCCATCTTATCCTATTGCATCACCACATGGGGTGGTGCTTGTAAATCTAAATTAATAACCCTTGAAAGAGCTCAGAGGATGATACTAAAAGTGAGTAATTCGAAAGCTCGATTATACCCCACTTCAAAACTTTATGCAGAAACTCGAGTGTTAACTGTACGCCAACTTTACATAATGTTATCCGTACTCCTCAAACATAGTAATATTCCCAAAGCTAGAAAAAATCGCATAGCCCATACTAGAAGGAATTTTGCAGTCTGTGAGCCTACTATCGTGAACACCGCTTTCGCTCAAAGATTTTTCCTATACCGAGGAGACATGCTCTATAATAAGATAAATAAAATACTCACCATGGCGGATTCCCTTAAACTTGAGTGTAAAAAGAAACTCAAGGAATGGCTTCTAGACTTGGACTATACCAATACGGAGAAAATCATTGAACACGTAATTTAGCAGGAAACAATAATAATACAAACAGTCGCGCGCACCCACACATACACACACACACACACACACACACACACACACACACACACACACACATACACACACACACAAACATACACACACACACATACATACATACACACACACAAAAAGACAAGCAAAGATAGTTTTTCTACTTACTTGACAATTTGTGACACTTGAGTTTTGGGGGGCCTGGAGTGCTAAAATACAGGCCTAGGCTTAGTTTAGACTCCAGATCTCCCACAAATTACAGATCAAATCCGTCATGTTTTTTTTTGAATTGTTAATTTAAATAAATACCTACTACCTAGACCAACAATTTGTAAAACTTTTCTCAAACATTGTAATTTGTGGAGATGAAATAAACGCATTTTTATTATTATTATTTTTATTTACTAACAACTACGTATATACAATGAAAAAAAAAACCTAAACCTAAAAACGAGATAAATAAATTAAAAATAAATAAACAAAGTACAAACAATTTAGAACAGCTCGCCCAAATCGCTGCCTATTGGTAACGTGCCCAACGTCTGTAATTGTTTTTTATATATTCTATTTAGGTTAGTAGATTTCACCCGCTTTCCCGGGAGATCTTAAATTTTCCCGGTATCAAAAGTAGCCTATGTGCTAAACCAGATAATAAACTATCTATGTTCCAAATTACATCAAAATCCGTTCTGTAGTTATTACGTGAAAAAGGAACGAACATTCGTAGGTCTATACATACAAACATTTGCGTTTATAATATTTGCAGGACTATTAAAGCTCTGCGGTATCACCCGCGTCATACATACAAACTTTCGCATTCATAATATTGGTAGGACTAGCTCTCATCCCGCGGTGTGACCCGCGTTCCCTGGGGCTTTTCAACATTCCAGGATGAAAAAGTAGCTATGTTCTTACCTTAGTTCTAGTCTATATCTGTACCAAAACGGCTCGGTATTTTAACCGTTTATGCGTAACAGACAGAATAACTTCGCATTTATAATACCAATAGGAATTTGACATATACTGAGAAGTTTTATTAAGAACCTAATTTGGAATATATTCGAACATTTTAACGCCAAAAATAACCATATAAGATTTAGCCGTTCCCAAATTTTACGCTTAATTAATGCACACATTTGATATTTTTTTATATATATAGATACATACATACATACGTCATAACCACGTGAAGTTTTTTAAATCACGGCTAGCGGTCAACACTCGCTTAATATAACGATTCATGCTTATATTACATTTCAAACAATCAAATTACACTATAAAAACTTATTATTTTCATTAGTTATTCACCTAATAACGTCATTGTCAAGGATAAATAGATATCGAGTAATAAATATAGGTGTTTAATCATAAATTATGCCGTCATAAGGTGCGTGTGTAATATTTAATTTTGTCCAATTCATAGTGTTTTTGTTTGACCCATTCCTTAATAAAGTTATAGTTACATTTGTGAAAAATTTGTTGTTTAATAAAATAAAAAATGCCTTGTATTTCTACTAGTAAAAGTTACTTTGTAAAGTTAGTCAGTTTTTTTTTATTTCACAAAAAATTAATAATACTTTAGTAGTTGGTAGTTTTTAGTTTTTGAGTTTTGGGAACTATAAATGTAGTGAAGATTATTCTGTTTCTTGTATAAATACTTACAAAAAGACAATATACTAACATTTATGTAGTATATCAGCTGGTTACGATAACACAAGCTCACTTTGAAGCTTACTTTGGAACCCGATTGGCCGTGTGTGAAAAATGTCCCAGGATATATATTTTTTCATATTGCAATTGGCTGCAGCCGGCAGTCGTATAGCAATTAGAAGTTACGATAATGATACTAGCGTGTACTTACAGAAAGAATACATATTATAAATGCGGAAGTAACTCTGTCTGTCTATCTCGCATTCACGCAAAAACTACCGACTCTATTTAAATGAAATTTGGTACACGTCTGTATAACAAATTTCATTCCTTTCCTTAGGCTACTTTTTGTCCCTGGAAAATGAATGATCTCCCAGATAGGTGCGAAGATAAAATCGCGGGGAGCCACTAGTAGGTTATAACCCTGAGATTGTGACATATCTACATATACAAATAAAAAAATTGGAGCAGTTTCATCCGTCAACTAAAGGAAAATGATGCAACATGTATGAAATCTGTCATCACAGCTGAAACAATTGTTCTCTCAGTTTACAGACCGTTTCTTTAAATACAAACTTGTAATAAATATAATACTTATTTTGACAGATGAATGATGAAAAACAATAGGAGTAGCGATGACCTGAAAAAAGTGATGCGATTAGTACGGGATTCGTTCACGGGATTTTTTAATAAAAATGTGGTAAAGTACGAATGGGAGTATGCAATCAATATTCAAACGTGTTTCAAAATCACCCTAATTTATGAGAGTTATTCTAGTTTATGTGTAATTTAATTTAATAAGAGATTTTTACAGACCAATTAAAATTAGCATCCATATTATACGTCCTTCCTAGTTACACAAAGTAAATATTGTCTTAAAGCGTGAGGTCTTATTTTATTCTACGTGTGGTATTAACACTTATCTCGTTGATAAGTTTATCTAGATACCCTACATTATCTAGGTAATGATTGATTGTGTTACGACATAGATATCGCCTTTTGTTTTGTTATCGATTCGACTGTGAATTTTTCCATTGCGACAGAATTTGACTTGTCAAAATACTAAGCAGTCCTTGTAGAAGTGTACTCCGTTATCGTCTACATTTGAATGCTAATTTGTCCTTTTATTGCGATACAATTTACATATGACAGTAATTTTATACATACATTATATAGTAAATTTGTATGTAATGAAATTTTTATCATTATTTGTACAATGTAACGCTTAGTCAACACAATTTAGTTGATTTTACTTAATGATTATTAATTAGATTAATGTTCGTTATGAAGCAACAAGGCGAGAACCCTGAAAAAAAATAACCCGGACAAATAAATTTTAATTATGAAATCCCGGGATTTTAAATACCAAAGTCCCATAAGCACAACACTATCGCAAAACAAAGGGGGCTATTCTCATCCCAATACGGCGAGTTAGGTTAAAACAATATCATTTTGAGTCTCACACCCACACGGGCACACACATGCACACACACACCAGGCCAAGGCTCCTGTCAGAGCCATCAGCAATGTTGTGACGGGATCTTGGCAGCATTTCCTTGACAAAAATAACTTTACAGCCGTTCACAAGCAATTTAAACTTTAACACCTCAGTGATAAGGTGGAAAACTATGTTTGTAACTTCTCAGTGAAATATTTATAAGTACCGCGTGACTTTAAAGTCATGAATTGATCTGCCTATACGTAATGTCAACTCTCAATATGACTGAGTATATTTTTAGCTCGACTCGAAAACAAATGAAAATCGGTAAACTGTAACAATATATTGTTATAAAAAAGGTATTGTTTTACTTTAAAAAAATATTTCAATGAACTGAGAACTTGCTAGTTTTGAACATAATAGTCGTAGTATATTTTATTATTGTACCTACTAATAAATAATGAGGCCTTAATTACCGATTGAAACATGTTTTCTTTGTGATGAGTAGGTAAACAACTTTAGAAAATCATGAATTTGCATACATGCTATGTCAACTACCAATCAGAGCTTATACTATGGTAGCCAGATAGCTGCTATACTCTACATACTACATGTAAATATCTACATATACTTAGTCTGGCCATAAATACTGTTACACCTAATAATATCAAAATATTACATTTGAATTTTGAATCTGTTATTTTCATATGATTGTTCAATGTGTTTTCTCATTTTAGCGCCAATACATTGTTCAATATTTTGCGATATTAAAATGGTGTGGGCTGATAAAGAGAACCAAATCGCTGTGATTGCGTTACACAAAGTAGGTATGGAGCCCAATCCAATTTTGAAAACTCTCCATACGCTTGGTATTAGTAAAATGTTTGTGTACCGGGCTATTAATAGGTACAATGAGACCTCCTCTGTTTATGACAGCAAAAAATCTGGCCGTCAACGTAGTGTTCGTAGGAAAAAGGTGGTGAAAGCAGTAAGGGAAAGAATTCGAAGAAATCCTCTCCGAAAGCAAAAAATGTCATCTCGGGAGATGAAGATAGCACCTAGAACCATGTTGCGTATTTTAAAATATGACTTAAGACTTGCAGACTATAAGAGATGTACTGGTAATTTCTTAACTGATAATTTAAAAAAGAATAGGGTGGTAAAATCGAAACGACTACAGCAGCGGTACGCAGAGGAAGGTCACAGAAAAAAAACAGTTTACTGATGAAATTTTTTTTACAATTGAGCAATATTTTAACAAACAAAATGACCTTATTTATGCGTAAGGCTCTAAGGAAGCTTCCCAATTAGTCGACAGAGTGCAACGTGGGCACTATCCGTCTTCAGTAATGATTTGGTGGGCTATCAGCTATGAAGGAGTGACTGAGCCATGCTTTTGTGAAAAAGGAATCAAAACATCAGCACAACTGTATCAAGATAGCATTATTGAGAAGGTAGTGAACCCCCTTAACAACACCATGTTCAATAACCAAGAATGGTCTGTCCAGAAAGACTCGGCACTGGGTCATAAAGCTCGGTCTACGCACTCTTGGTTGGAAACGAACGTTTCGGACTTCATCAGAGCTGAAGACTGACCGTCGTCTAGTCCCGATTTTATTCCGCTGGATTATGATTTATGGTCTGTTTTAGAGAGTACGGCTTACTCTAAACGCCATGATAATTTGGAGTCCCTTAAACAATCCATACGATTGGCAGTGAAGAATATTTCCATGAAAAGAGTGCGTGCTTCTGTTGATAACTGGCCTCAATGTTTAAAGGACTGTATTGGAGCCAATGGAGACCACTTCGAATAAGCTTTTTATATTTTAAATTGTTTTATACTTATGTATCAAACTAGCACACTATAAAAGTAATAAATGTTATTCGCAGAAGAAAAAATATTTTTTTCTGTGTATCAATATTTATGGCAAGACTAGGTATATGTATTGACAACTAGACACAGTGGCAGAGAGTAGAGTGGCGGAAAAAGAAGGAGGCCTATGCTCAGCAGTGGGTAGATACGGGCAGATTAAGTAAGTAAGACAGTACAAATAGACTTTGTCGCACGCAAATTCTTGTCGAAAATGGAAGTCGAACCTATAAACAGCGGCTTGAATCATGCTAAGGTACTACAGATTCAACTGAGCAGTCAAGAGTTAATTTTAATTAATAAATGATGTATTGCTGAGACGAGCTCATATCTTTATGTTAATAACATTGATAAATGAGTTATAATATTTATTATTTTTCCCGTATTTAGGTGCCTAACAGTCTTAATTAAATTCTGGGAGTTCCCAGTGCAAGTTATCTGAACAGGATTATACTAGTTATTTAAACAATATATTGATATTTGTAATAACATTTAAATGTCTCTTTTTTCCTTCAGTTTTGTTTACAAACAATTGTGGTAAATTCCAGTTTTTTTAGTAAATATAAAACACAATAGATTTACAAAACAAATATCATAATCTAGGTAAACGATTTACTGATCTGAAGGCTATGTGGTTCGTAACCCTGAATTTCAAGTGGTCGGTCGTGGGTTCGATATACTACTTTAAATACTATACAGCGATTTTTGCGAGAAAGAGTAACAAACATAATAATATTATATACGTACATAGATAATATTAATATGATATACCCATTTATCACTAGTTCAAGTAGCATTTCACTTATATGATTACTATCATAGTACAACCTCTGCTTAGTTTGGAATCAGATTGGCAAAATGTGAACAATGTCCCACGATAAACCTACATTTATTTTTTACCACTTGAGATGGTCAATGTGGTGGGCTCTCAAGTGGCAAGATGACGCATAATACCTTATATAAAGCTTACTTACATAATTATCGTTTCATAAGGTCAAGATCTAGTCTCAGAGTCATAGGATTCGAACCCACGACCTTCGCGATCTGCTGACATCACTGCTACAGTCATCATCGCCATATATATATTTTGATGAACTTTGCTATAGGTACTAGTGGTTCCGCGGTTTTACTCGCGATCTTATATTTTTCCGGAATAAAAAGTAGTAGGTATGTATGTGTGTGATTCCAGAATATATTCTAACTCAGTGGCAAATTACCAGACAAATTTCAAAATCTAGTATCTTTTTTAAAGGACCATCATCCGCTACACGATTTCACCCGCGTAGTTTCCGCTCCAGTAGGAATACGGGGATAAAATATAGCCTATTATACTCATAAATAACGTGGCTTTCTATTGGTGTAATAATTTTTTTTTTTTTTTTTTTTTTACCCTGCAATTTGATACAGGGTTTGTTTGGTGATTGTTTTCGTTGTTTCCTTGTTTTCGTTTGTTTATTTAGGTGCCATTAATTTGTTTCAGGTTATTGACTATGTTGGTGATGAATGTCTGATAGGAGTTGAGGGTGCTATCCTTTTTTATAATTTCTGGAATTTTGTAGGGGTCCAAGTTAACCGCCCCGCAGACGGCGAGGTGGTCGTGCCTTTTGAGGGCGAATATCGGGCACTCCCTCAGCAGGTGGTCAAGGCTCTGCACGCTTGTGTCGTCGCACGGACAGGTATTGTTGTCCGTGATCTTGAAGCGGTGCAGATACTCCTTGTGGTACCCATGATTCGTGAGAATCTGGGTCCACGCAAAGGTCAACGATACCTTGCTTAGGAAGTGCCCGATATCCTCCATTTTGTGGTCGAAGAGCACACTGAGGTGGCTCGATAGGGCTTCCTCATTGAAGAGTGTATGCCATTCGCTCTCAGTGCGTCTTTTTAAGTCACGTTTCGCGTACGAGATGGGGAAGAGACGGCTGACTATTGTTGTAGTGCCTGTTGCAGCTGCGTTTGCCGTTTGGTCAGCCATTTCGTTCCCGGCGATGCCAGCGTGAGCCTTGACCCAGACGAAGGATATTTTTATAAGTGCCTGGTCCAGCCCGTGCAGTAGTCTGTGGATTTCGCATATTGTGGGGTCCGGGTTGTTCCTGTCTTGCAGAGCTTTTAGGGCGGATTGGCTGTCAGTCGCGACTGAGACGTGCTGGATGCGGTGGTGGTCATTTTTGTCCAGGTATTTATTCAACCATTTTAGGCCGGTTTCTATTGCGTATAGTTCCGATATAAATACTGTCGTTGTTCGGTTTAGTCGTTTTTTGATTTTGATTGGTTGGTCTTGGTTCTCTAAATAAATTACTACTACACCAGCGCCGGTGTCTCCATTGTGTTGTTTGCTGCCATCTGTAAATATTTTGATTTGGCTTCCAGCTGTTTGTGTGTCTATTTCTTCATTTGTCAACGCTTCCGTGTATTTAATTGATATTCTCTTTGCCGGATGTAATCTGTTTTTTGGGTGGATATTTCTGCGTAGTGTGATGTCATCGGGTAGTGTAGTGTAAGTACCTGTATATTTAACTTTATGGATTTCTTTGGCTTCGTTGACAATGAGGTGCAGTGGGGTGAAACCCGCTAGTGTGATTGCAGTCACTGCCGACACTGTTCTGAAGGCCCGGATTGTGCGGATGGCGAATTGTCTTTGTAGCCTGCGGAGCAGGACTCTGACGCATACGTATTTGGTGGCTCCTCCCGATATGCCTGCTGCGTACGTGAACATAGGTGTTATTACATGTTTGTAAATGGTCGCGGCATTTTGAGGGTGTGCTCCCCATGTTGGTTTAATGAAATAGGCAAGTTTTTTATGTAGCTTCGTCGTTTTGTTTATTATATTTCTGCAATGTGTAATGAAAGTCAGTTTATTGTCTATTGTTACTCCTAATAGTTTGATGTCTTGTGAGAGAGGTATGGGGGTGTTATCCATTGTGATTCTGATTTCTTGGGCTTTTCTTGAAAATGATATAACTTTAGTTTTGTTGGCTCCGAATTTTAATTTTGCGTCTGTGCCCCAGTCCGAAATTTTTTGTAAGTGGTCGTTTGTGGTCTGCTCTATTTCGCCTGGTGTTTTGCCGCGGACCAGCAGGAAGACGTCGTCTGCGTACGCTTGGATTTGGGTATTTGGTGGTAGGGTCATTTCCAATAGCTGATTCAATATGAGGTTCCAGAATATCGGACCACATACGGATCCTTGTATGCAGCCTTTGGTGAGTGTCTTTTGCGCAGTGGCTGTACCGTATCTCAGCGTCGCTGTCCGGTCTTCAAGGTAGCTTTTTATGAGTTTGTATATGTTCTTCGGGCACTTTGTTTTCCTTAGCCTGTGTAGAAGTAAGGGCCACCAGGCACTATCGAAAGCGGCCTTGATATCTAGGGATACTCCGACTATTTGTAGTTTCTGTTGCTTTGCTTCGTTTATGTAATCTATGGCTATTTGTAGGGCGTCTGTGGTAGATTTTTGCTCTTTAAAGCCGAATTGTTTGTTGTTATTTTGCTCCGTGACGTCAAGATGGTAGGTGAGCCTTTTGGCGAAGAGTTTCTCTAGTAGTTTGCCAAATACTTGTATAAGCCCTATGGGTCGATACGATGACATGTCGCTGGTGTCTGTTTTGCCGGGTTTTGGTATGATTACTACCAGTGCTCTTTTCCAAGTGTTTGGGAAATGTCCAATTTCGAGGCATCTGTTGAGCAATTGCGTGATGAATGATGGAATGATGTTGAAGACTTCAAGACATATGTCTGCGGTGAGGTGGTCCAGTCCGGGTGCTTTGTTAGGGTTCATGCTGGTCAGATGGTCTCTGATTTCTTCCTCTGTAAATGGTAGGTCGTCATCGGTGTTAGGGTTTTGATTTGTGGCATTTCTTAGTTCCTTTTGTTTTGTGGTCTCGTTTGTTTCGTTGTCATCAGGATAAAAGTGGTTAAGAAGGGCATGTGCTGTGTTGTCAAAATTGGTGGTGAATTGGCTGTTTACTTTTAGAGTTTGCAGTGGACCCATTGCCGACGTGGTTTTTATAATGCGATTAGTGATCGACCAAACATCTTCTTTTCCTTGTTTATTACAAAAGTCTCTAAAGTTCTCTGTGGATGTCTTCAAAAGGGTTTTTGCATATTCTGTTTTTAGTTCGTGATAGTGTTTTAATGCTTCTTCTATTGGTCTGTTACTTTTTTTTAGGTCGTGGATTCGGTGGTGTGCTTTGATGGTTGTTTTTTTAAGTCTTTCTAGGTCGTCACTCCACCAGGGGTTGTGTCTATTGTTGTTTTTAAGGGATTTCAATGTTTTGTCGCAGCTTTCTTGAATGGTTTTGGTGAGTTCTTCGATTAAATTATCCATTTCTGTTGCCTGAAGGGTTTGTATGTTAGTGTTTGTATAATTGTGAGTTTCAAAATTTTGTGTGAAGTGGTCTTTGAATTCGGTGAATTTTTCATTTTTGGTTTTGTATTTCCTGATGGGAGCTTGTTGTGGTCTTTTGGGTTTCTTGTGGCTGATTTCGAATGATATGGCGTTGTGATCTGATGAGGGGCATGCATCTAGGCAGACTTTCCATTTGGAGATGATGGGGATGAGACGGTCAGAGATGAGGGTTATGTCTACTATGGAGGAGCAATGACCTCCGTGGCGGATGGCTTCGAATGTCGGTGTTTTGCCGATGTTTGCCACGTTGAGTAGGTGAGTCGCTACCAGCTCCATGATCTCCTCTCCTCGTTCGTTGATACTGGTCTCCTCCCATTCTGGGTGTTTCCCGTTAAGGTCACCTCCTACGACTATGTCTTTGCCGCTGGTGACGTGCAAGAGGTGGTCTAGGGCAATGATGGTGTTAATTTTGTCTTCATCCGGTTCGATGTAAATAGAGGCTACCAGTAGCTTCCTCGGTCCGAGATCCACTTTGGCTACGGCAAGGTTGGGAGTGGATAATTGGGACATTCCAAGAGCCGTTGCCCTGTTTTTCTTGATGAGAATTGCCGCTTTGACTCTATCTACTGAGTTCCCGAATTGGAGAATATCCACTCCATGGATAGGCTGGATGGTCAGGTATTTGCCAGTGTAGGGCTCGGACACGAGGGCGACGTCGAAGTCATGTCGCATGAGCTCAGTTTGGGATAAGTAGCATCTATTTACGTTGCATTGAATAAATTTCAATTTCTTACAGTCCATAGTCTGTGCTTTCCTCTATCTTGGATCTGATGGATTTTATAATGGGGCACTTTTCAGAGCTGGTTGCTGCGTGGCTAAGGTTTTGGTTGCTGTCTGGTTTGATATTCGGGTGTTTGGCGCAGTTGTAGCAGTGTGCTGCTTCGGGTTGTGCTTTTTTGGGGCAAGTAGCGATTTGGTGATCTGTTGAGGCGCAGTGGGAGCACGGTTTGATTTCCGAGGTGCACTTGTTACCAGTATGTCCGAACTGTAGGCACCGGCGGCACTGTACGAATCGCGAGAAAGGTTGGACGTGCACGCGTTGGAAGTCTACGGCAACCCTTTCTAATCCGAGGAAGGATGCGTATTCCGTTGGTCGCACCTCTATTACGGCGTTATACAAGTTGGTGTTCCGGTTGGAGGTAAGGAAGCACAGTCGGAGGGATTCCGCTGGTGTAGTGTTTTGTCGGCTGATAAGTCCGATGAGTTCGTCTTTATTGACTCGGTTGGAAATGCCTTTTAGAATGACAAGGGGAGGGCGACGTTTGGCCTGTTCGGCTGAGAGGTCCCTGGTCTTGTTAATCTCTGCGATCACTTCTGGTGTAATAATTTAGATCCGTGCAGTAGTTTCGGTATCTATTTTTAACAAAAAAAATCTAATCTTTCCTCATTATAATATTAGTATAGATAAATCAATTAAAAAACAAACATAATCCGGATGCGTATACGACAAATTGTAAAACAAATTTTCCGAATTGAACACGTAATTTGATCCAGTACCTATTTTAATTGTATTATGCATTCATATTAAGAATATTAATAATTAGCATATATATATAGATTGTCAAGGTTATTATGGTAATAACGGATTATTTATACTAATATTATAAAGAGGAAAGATTTGTTTGTTTGTTTGTTTGTAGTCTTTTATAATGAATAGGCTCCGAAACTACTGGACCGATTTCAAAAATTCTTTCACCTTTGAAAAGCTACATTATCCCCGAGTAACATAGGCTATATTTTATCCCTGTATTCCCACGGGAACGGGAACTACGCGGGTAAAACCACGGGGAGGCAGCTAGTGATTTATATGCGTTGGTGCGAAATACCCGAAGGTAATGGTAGTGAAATCCTACAATTTTTTACAAATAAATAAATATCCTGGAACATTTTTCACATACGGCCTATCTGATCTGAACATAAATGTATACAAATGTTTGTTTTGTCTGGGATTCGAACCGACGACTGAGCCAACCGATTTTTCGACACTTCCTGTGACCCAATGGTTATCTGAAAGAGATCACATGCGATAAGGCCGCTTGAATTGTATAATCTTCATTTCCTCTTTTATAATGTTTATCTTATCTTTCGTATACAATAAATAATATTTCATTCAAGTCTACGTATTTAAAAATATAAAATAATGCGGGTCCATGGGCCACCCTGAGCCGCGAACTAAAATATTTTGTTTCTTGACTGATTTTACATCCGCTCTGTTCAAAGGGCTATGTTACATCTATACTAATATTATAAAGAGGAAAGATTTGTTTGTTTGTAACGAATAGGCTCCGAAACTACTGGACCGATTTCAAAAATTCTTTCACCTTTGGAAAGCTACATTATCCCCGAGTAACATAGGCTATATTTTATCCCTGTATTCCCACGGGAACGGTAACTACGCGGGTAAAACCGCGGGGAGGCAGTTTGTTCGTCATATGTTCGTCTTTTACACATATTGCCGACAGTGCATTCGGTATTGTATAAAAACCTACCTACGTAAAGTATAAAATAAAAAATATTTCATACATTACCTTAACGTTTTAGGTATTCTATACATTGCCTAGGTATTGTTACCGTATACCTACAGATTGCCGATAACATATATACCTACCTAATCGCACTAATATTATAAAGACGAAAGTTTGTGAGTGTGTATGTTTGTTACTTTGGTATGGAGTTAGCTGACACCTTGGATTAACACATAGGCTACTTTTTATCGGAGTGAAACCGCGGGAGCCACTAGTATACCAATATTTATATACAGCCAATTAAGAGTTCCTAAGATTCGTGAAGCGTGGCTAACAGTATCCACGTGTACAATAAATCCTGACAGACCATCGATGTTCGATATTCTAGATACACAATACACGTCTAAGAAGTAAGTAACTTCATGTTTCTAAAGTAAAGGCTGTCTCAAATCAAAAATATACCGACTTCTGTAAAAAAATCCTGCTAATATTTATAAATGTGAAAGTTTTAAGAATGGATGTATATTTGTTACTCTTTCACGCCTAAACAGCTGAAGAGATCGCGATGAAATTTGGCACAGAGTGAGATTATGTTTTGGAATAACACATAGACTACTTTTTATCCCGGGATCCCGGGCATTTTCAAACCACCGTTCGTGGGTTCGACTTCCACATAGTACAAACATTTGTGAGCATGAACATGTTTGTCTGTTCTATCTAGATGCTAATAATCTATACTAATATTATAAAGAGGAAAGATTTGTTTGTTTGTTTGTATGTTTGTAATGAATAGGCTCCGAAACTACTGGACCGATTTCAAAAATTCTTTCACCTTTGGAAAGCTACATTATCCCCGAGTAACATAGGCTATATTTTATCCCTGTATTCCCACGGGAACGGGAACTAAGCGGGTAAAACCGCGCGGGGGCAGCTAGTTAATAATATATATTGTACTGTAGTTACCATAGTCCAAGCTCTAGTTTGTAATCAGATTTGCCTTGTGTAAATAATGCCTCAGAACATTGAATAAACTTTTTAAAGTATCAATATCGACGGTAGAAAGCAATTTTGTCGTATCTAGAAAATTCGTTATTTTTCTCTCCTTATTTGAAGAAAATATTTAAGAATAAATTTATTGAGCCTGCCGGAATTATCATTATTTTCTTACAAGTTTTTATTTAGGTCTTATTACTTTTTTATGATATTTTTCAAGTGTTATTTTACTCTGGTGTTGTAAACCTCTATTTTTTTGATACGATAAAATTGCTTTATACCGTCGATATAGTGAATCTATACTATTATAAATCGATATAAATGCCGTAAAAATGTTTTAATAACTCGACACGTGCCTCCGTAAATGAAGTCCGACGTGTTTCGTATCGCATGAAATGAAATTATAATTTTCATTTGACGTAGTACTTTATATATGCGTACCTATGCGCAATCAATTTCTTACGAGCACTTACATAATCTGCGTTTTATCGATACTGTCTACGTCACTATGACGGGGTAAACTAACTAGGGATGTGAATAATAAACAGAAAAATAATGGGATTATTTATTCATTTCAACACTCGTTTTAATTCATATAGATATCTTATTAATACATTTTTAAATATATATTTACATCCAGACACAACAAACAGTTTATATTTGCCCTTGGGGAACTCGAACCCACGACCGGCTTCAGCTGGGGTCAGCAACCACAAAGCCAACCAACCAGTCTAACTTCAGTTAGTTTTTGTAAATATGTAGTTAGTTGCATGCCCTTGTTTTAACTGTACCTCTATACCTTTTTTTTTGTTATCGAGGAGAAAATGCCTTCGCATACCCGTCGCTGAGGGCACAGCGACGGGTTATGTCCGGCTTGCACGGACTAAATCCTACCCGCGCGCGTCCATAGAGTAACTTTGTATCCCGTGTCCTTCTGGCCGTCGCCGGAGCTGCGGGTATTCTTTCGCAATCTACACACAACTCCGGCCGAGGTACCTATATATACCTATGTTTTTTGTTATTCCTAGTAAGTAATTTAATTACTTGGTACCTATATTAAACTAGCTTCCGCTCCACGGTTTTAACGGCTACATTTATTTCTTACCTCTTTTTATAAGAGCTTTTAGAAGCTTTTTCGATGCGAATTTTACATTTTTCTCAGTACTTTCGATTTCACTTACGTTTTTCTACTTGCAATTCGTGCTTAGACAACTATGTAAACAGGAAAAGCATAGAAATAGGAGTTAAAGGACAGATTACATAATTTACTCGTTGAAGTCAGTCAAGAGGAAAATGCTGCATATTGTGATAAAATATAACGGATAAACTAACAGGTAAAACGTTTATTTGTGTTAATAATGAGTTAAGGGGAAATACCAACACTACCCTTGATCTAAATCACAATAGATGTTACACGCATAAGGCAAAGTAAATCTACACAAATATTATAAAGAGGAAAGATTTGTATTTTTGTATGTAACGAATAAACTCAAAAAGTACTGGACCGATTTTAATAAATTTTTTTTCATTAGAAAGCTACATTATCACTGAGTAACATAGGCTATATTTTATCCCTGTATTCCCATGGGAACGGGAACTACGCGGGTAAAACCGCGCGGAGGCAGCTAGTAAGAAATAAAAATAATAATAGATCCATACTAATATTGTAAATGCGAAAGTAACTCTGTATGCCAATTTTTATGAAATTTGGTACACAGATAATCCAGAGCCTAAGAAAGGCATTGGCTACTTTTTAACCTGGGATAATTTAAGATACTTACCCCGGGAACGCGGGCGAAGCCGCGGGGAGCCACTAGTTATTTATAAATGTGAGAGTTAGGATGTTTGTTACTCAATCAAAATCTGCGCACAGATTAATTATGTTAGTATTTATTAATAAGTTTATTTGAAATAAGTAAGGCGTACCTACTAACAAACACAGAGCTTGAAGTTAGATTATCGATATGTATATGCCTACAAAACATAATAAATTGTCTGCATAATTTTTTTTTATGGACTAGAAGATGTTAGCCTCAGATGGCTTTTACACCGTTAGGCGGACTTTTTCAGTGAGCGCAGAGGATTCTCAAATGGAAAGTTAGTTATGTAGGTATGTTAGATTATATAATTTTAGAACTATATTATGAAAACGTCTGATCAGTCACACTCAATGACATGTACATGTACATGAGACAAAAATAAATTTAAACCAAGCAAGAGGCGTCAGAGAAAGCCTCAAACTGTACCTACATTTGACGGAAATAAAACATAACAATACATATACAAAAGGAAACTCCATAATCTATATATTTAACTAAATATGATTTTTTGTTTGTTATGAATAGGCTCTAAAACTACTAAACCGATTCGAATATTTCTTTCACCAATAGAAAGCTAAATTATTCATGAATGTCTTAAGCTAAATTTGATCCCTGTATTCCTACGGGAACAAGAACTACGCGCGAGAAACCGGGAGCGAAAGCTAGTTAATTTTAAGTTGCGAATGTTGTGTGCACGTCAAAACAACGTGCCTTCAAATTGATACAGAGTTGCAATTCCATACTAACTCACAAATGTTTTACGCATCCGTTACGCTCTATCCCTTTCGTTTACTACGCTATGACATGAGAGGTTCGATCGCCAAGGTCGCGACCGCTCGCCGACGAATATGTGAATAGGCAATATCGCATGTTTGTAAATATCGGTTTTTCCGGTTTATACGGTTTTAATTGGTTATATAAAACCGGTGTTTTTGGGGTACAAATGCTTATCGGTAGAATTCCCCAGCTGATAAGTTAGTGCTTATTTTTTTAACGGCATCCGGAAGGTTTTGCCCGGAGACCTAATATGTAAAGGCGTATCATAATTGGTTTGTGGGGAAATATCCTACTAATATTATAAATGCGAAAGTTTGTATGTATGGATGTTTGTTACTCTTTCACGCTCCAACGGCTGAAGGGATCTGCTTGAAATTTGGCACAGAGCTAGAATATGTTCTGGAATAACACATAGGCTACTTTTTATCCCGGGAACGCGGGTGAAACCGCGGGGAGCCACTAGTACATTAATATACTAGCGAGTGTAATAGGTAAATATTAAGAGTATGTTTCTACCAGCTGTTTTCAATCTTAGACAAAAACATATAAACATATACAATACAATAAACTTAATAAAATACTTTACACTACTTACTTCATTTTATAGAAATACATTACATACAAAAAAGCCGTGGTGGCTCAGATGGAAACGCACCGACTCAAGATCATGAGGGTGCCGGTTCAAATCCCTGGCCCGTACCTCTGAGTTTATAAAAACTTACGTACGGATTCACACCACTGGCTTTCGGTGAAGGAAAACATCGTGAGGAAACCTGCATGCCTGAGATGTCACAATTATCAGCATGTGAAGTTCGCCAATCCGCACTAGGCCCGCGTGGTGGACTATGGCCTAAACCCCCTCGATGTTAGGGGAGGCTCGAGCTCCTCGGTGGAGACGTATATGAGCTGTTGATGTTGATGATGACATTACATACTCCACGATCTAAAATATTGGAAATATACATATAAAATTCATATTATATTAGTTTGAAGACAAAAAAGTCTTATTTTTGTAACAAATTAACCAGTCATCTTTATTCTTTTACAGATGTCCTATACATAGGTAACGCGTAAGTGACGCCTCTGGTATTGCAAGCGTCCTGACAAGGGTCGCTGTAACCCGCTGGATGCAGGCATCTTTCAACCGGTCTGCATGGAAATCGATGGGGAGGCCTATATTCAGCAGTGGATGTCTTACGGCTGAAATGATGAAAGGCTACGGTAACCGCTTCCCCAGGTGGGACCGTATACCTGTTCGCCACCTTGGTGGTATAAAAAAAAAAAACGAACCTAGTAAGTACTACTGTTAAAATTGATGTGAAGGTCACATTAAAATAACACATGAAACTGAATCAAACATAGCCTTTAAATAAGCATGCATTGTATATACATAACGGTACTTGTACCGGTCGCCGGCTGGCCTGAAACAAACCAATGTATTATTTATAAATACATTTGATAAAGGATAACGGCGAAAGAATCAATTGAATTGTAAAATGAAACCAAAATGGCGTTACATGGACACTTAGGATCAAATTATGCATTCAGATAGCGGTTTTCAGGATAAATTGTGTGTAATTTCGCTATTAGAAAGTCATTTTTGGTAGCTGGACGGATAAGTTACCTTTTACAGTAATGTTATTTTAATCTTGAAATGGTTGGGAATGTGTACATAGTAAGATTGAAATAGTACTGCTATTAGACATAAATGATTAAAGCGTCAATTTCTTGTTTAATGGTCCAAAAATAACCAACAAAATCTGAATTGAAAAAAAACTAACACTATTACCAACTTATGTATATAAAAGGAAATAAATGTTCTTAGATCACTAGTAACACTGTAGGGCCTAACTTTACTTCATTACATACTTTATGTATTTAAAAACGATCCAATAAAGGAAAATTCTGAATAGTTGATTGTACGAAGGAAATCTTCTCATTTCCAACTAGTTAAACTAAATAACAAAGCTAGATACTACACCATAATTCCTACTAAGAAAACAGTTTAATGCCAAAGAAAAATACGTTTCTCGAAAGCAATTTCCTAATATATTTGGAAATGAAAACAGTTCACAGATTTTCAGGGAAATCCAAGTGTTCATGACCTAAAAATGACAATGTGGCTGTATTTCACAAAACGTTATTTCCCATTTCATTCCGTTTCGTCATATGATATAATCACATAGTATTTATAAATGGTTGGTTATAATAAATCTATACTGTTTATGTGTTCACGTTGCCAAGATATCTATGTATTTTAATGTATAAATGTGTTTTATTAGAGGCCGTTGGACTTGTGTCAACTTTTCATGGAATCGCCGTATTTAAATGGGAGTTAGGATTGAAACTGACTGGTCGGTTTTACACTCGCGTTTAAATGTCAGAATTATAAGCCAGTACTATCTTTACATAGTTACAAAGTCGCTTCCCGCCGTCTCTGTGTGCTTAGATCTTTTTACTAAGCAACGGATTTTGGTGGTTTCCAATGGTAGAGTATTACTTACAGGAGAAAATTAATTAATAAATTGTTAATTAATTTGTTAAAAATAATGCTCTTCTAAGCGAACGTTATAGCGCTTAAAACAGATATAAACACCTAAATTTTCTTTATAAATACATAAGGAATACTTTTCCTCTATATAGTAGATAACAAAAAAACGCTTCATCAGTTTTATACGCAGAAATAGAGAAACTAACTTCGCCCAAACCAGACCAGACACATTTACATGCGGCGGTGCCTCCCTGTCTGCGTTCATTACTCTCTATACGTATTATGTGGCGAGCCAGTCTAGCCTTATAGAGCTGTCTTTATAGCTTATAGCTTAACTTTAATATGCCTATATAAATGGAAATAAAAATATAAGTCTATGGCTTGAGAATTGCCATCAACAAAAACTAATAGGTTTGAATAATCTCAGGAACTAGGACTGGTCTGATTTGTAAAAATCCATTCAATGAAGGCTTATAGGCTTTATATCATCAAGCTACGACGAATAGAAACAGAGCATCAATAAAATTATGCAAAAAACGGGCAAGTGACGCTAACGAAGTTGTGCGGGTCAATTCGTTAAATATATACTTAAAGGTCAGTCAAAGGACCAACATAAATTATTTAAATGGGTAATCTTACTCGTTCAGAATTATTTATTTCACGACCTCAATCTCTTTATAGACTGTGACAGATGACAGATGTCAGATGTTGACAGATAAAGTTCGACCAATCGACACCCAAAGGCGTTTTGACTCCGTGCGTCATAGAAAAAATAAAAATACACTGTAAAGGTCAAGTAGCCGCCGTGCCGTCTCAAAATCGTGTTTATTTTAAGATTACCACGACTATTTCGACAAGTCACAGTTAAATTAGTTTAGTATATATCGGATGTTGCAATATTAGTACAAGAGTATGACTTAAAGGTTTTTTTGTAGTAGATAATATCATGTATTGATTTTGATGGAATAGTATTGAGATAAGTAGGTTGCCTGGAAGATATCGCCTTTGCGATAAGGTCGCCTAAATTGTTTACGTATTTAGCACTTTTTTTATATATATTTCTGATGTTATTTTATGTACTTTCATATGTTTTAAACAATAAAGAATTATTGTATTATAGTACTAGTGGACCAGGCAGACTTCGTTCTGCCCACCAGCGCCACCTACCGGGTCCAAGTATATGTAAGCTATCCTATCTCTCAAGTTGGATCAAACTGCACATGGTGTGCGAATTTTATTATAATCGGTTAAGTGGTTTAGGAGTCCATTGAGGACAAACATTGTGACACGAGATTTATATATATTAAGATTTATTCAGGTTGATATTTGGGATTAAAGGAAGACCTCGAAAAGGCAAAGTAAGGTTTAAGTGTCCGCTTAGTTCGGTTAAATATTGTAATTCGTAAACAAACCTACATATTTTTTGTATTTCATTGTTTTGTTTACACCTTTTTGCGTGTGCCCTTAAGAATCAGTTCTCAATAACGATGTTGTTATAACTTAAGCATTAATAATCATAAAAACAGAAATGTCATACACTATATTTATAAGACTGACAGACCGGCTGGCTTTGTGGTTAGTGACCCTGACATTCAAGCTGCCGATCGAGTACGAATCCCATCCAGGACAAACTTTTGTCGTCTGTTTGCTCTGTGTCTGGATGTAAATATCTATTTAAAAGTAGTATATCAGCAATCTAGTTACCATATCACAAGCTCTGCTTAGTTTGGAACCAGAGTGGCCGTGTGTGAAAAATTACTCAGGATATTTATTATTATTTATATTTTACTAGTGGCTCCCCGCGGTTTCTCCCGCGTGCCCGGGAGATCATCCATTTTCCCGGGACAAAAAGTAGCCTATGTCCTTTCTCAGGCCATAGACTATCTGTGTACCTAATTTCATTTAATTCAGTAGGTTCAGTAGTTTTTGCGTGAAAGCGTTACTTTCGCATTTATAATATTAGTATGGATATAGCAATATTATAAAGTGGAACGGACTAAGGCTGGAAGAATTGGGGTCGTTGATCCAATATTATTATCGCTAATTAGATGATTCATACCAAAAAGAACGCTTATTAATCGAATGATTTTATTTATAAAATGGGTTTGTTTACATTTTTATATATTTATGGCATTCATCGTAGGTACTAATATTATTAATGCGAAAGTTTGTGACAATGTAGGTATGTACCTATGGTAAATGACCCAATGGTGGCCAGTTTAAGAAAAAAAAACTGGTTTTTGTGAAATATTACCAAAATTGTGAAAGTTTCAGCACTGAATATAGTGAAACTGTAAAGTCCAGTCCTTATTTAATATTTGTAATGTGTTGCGCGTGAGATACGGCAAAGCTGGATTCAATTAATTTAACAAATAAAAGTTGTAGTTTTGTGACCCAGTCTTGGACAGGGAAAATTCATTAATGGATACCCCAGTCTTAGTCTTAGTTTATCTTTATTTTATGGTTAACACATGAAACAAAACTAATTTTGATTTTAATTAAGCAATACTATTTTACAAGTGAAACTTTCTGCTCACCGCCTTAACGATTTCCTTAAGAAAAGCCGTCGTTGTCAATTTCAAATCACCTTACACTTTGTATTCGCGCATATTTGTACATGTAACTGACTGAATTCAATAAAACGTTAAACTTAGATAGTTCGATGTCTAAAGTCTATGTCATAGTGATCCCAATGTAAAAACATTCGCTCATGTCCGAATTCTAGATGTTTTTTTTCTATTTTTGGCCATTACTGGTACCGTGGCCACGACTGGTACACTTACGATATGTTTGTTACTCTTTCACGCCAGAACGGTTGAAGGGATCGCGATGAAATTTGGCACAGAGTTTGAATGTGTTCTGGATACAAAGGCTACTTTAATCCCGGAAAAATTTAACTGGGAACACGGGTAAAACCGAGGGGAGCCACTAGTGATAAATAAAATTGTTATTTTTAGACACAAGTGCCGGTTTATTGTTTATTATCATGAGTCAGTGTTGTTGTTTCGATTTGTTTGCACAGAATATGCGTGTTTACAATTTTTGTTAAAAGTCATTTTTATTTATCAACATGTCTTGTTGCCTATAGCATTAAAGCTTTTAATAGCAATATCATTAATTATAATTATATGTTTTTATTATAACCTCCATCGTCTCAGATATTTCTGGTATAAACAATTTATAATTGCAGTATTTATTTTACGCCGAAGTAGTATATGTAGTATATAGAAGTAACAATATAATATACTAGTGGCTCCCCGCGGTTTCACCCGCGTACCCGGGAGGTCTTCCATTTTCCCGGGATAAAAAGTAGCCTATATGTTAATCCAGGTTATAAGCTATCTTTATTCCAAATTTCATTCAAATCCATTCAGTAGTTTTTACGTGAAAGAGTAACAAACATCCATACATCCATACTTACAAACTTTCGCCTTTATAATATTAGTAGGATGATGTAGGTATTAAATTACCATATTACTAGAACAGAAGAAAATTACCAAAAGACAATCATCATAGCGTAAGACCCCATTAAGCCCACAATAAAAAGATTTCAATAACCCGTTAAACTCCCAGACGCAGTGTTGCCATAATGTAAAAAATATGGAGTGTTGCCAACGTGCGTATGCGCAACTCTTCAGGGGCAATAATTGACGCCCTCCAAGGACATCTTTGATCTCACACCTAAAACCGTGGAACGACACACTTGATTTATTACTTTCAACGAAAAAAACTCATTTGTCACAGTGAAAAATTATCAAAAACTATATGTAGTAGTTTTTGTGCGTTGTAAATATTGTTAATAGTGCGCGAAGAGGAAATCCTGACATTTATTTGTTGAATTGTCGGTCTATTTAATAATAATGGTAACGTGTCAAAAATTATAATGAGCGTGCTTGATATTTTGTTTTGTTGTCTATGTCTGTAAATATGTGTCGCGAAAATGAACTTTATACTGCAGTGTTTAGGTTCATTCCAGTTTAATTTACGTTTGTGAACGCGTTACTGACAGACATAGAGAGCCGGTTCTTATTAGAGAAAACCTTTTTGGCGACCATTTTTTTTTTGCCTTGAGCGAGGTCAACAATGCGAAAATAAAGAATTTTGTTTATTTTATCGTTTTTGAGTTAATTAGAAGACAAATAGGACTTGGATTAACAAATACAGGTGAATAGCTTGTTGATAAATATATACCTTCCTTTTACTTACTCAATACCTTGGTTGTCCTGCGTAGCTGAAGATTACCCCAATAAAGTTTAGCCACGCATAAAATCTTGTTTTGAAGTGAGTAATTGCTGATTTTATTGCTGGCTCATCGTACCAAAAGCAACATTCCAAATCTAGCATTAAAGTCGGCGTTACTTAAGGGCCTATTTTAATGAATAAATATATTTCATTTCATTATAGCCCTTTACACCCGAGACATGTTGTTTCTTAAAATAGACTTAAAATGTAGTTAAGTGGTTTGCTTAGTGTCCAGAACATATGAGAAAAATACTGAAAAAAATCCTGTCGTCGCTGGTTTCCAGCAATCAGACCCTCACGATCGTGAGTTTCAGGAAATAATTGAAAGTCGCACGATCGTGAGTGTGTATCATCGGCGGGCTACATTATCCTGAATAATGGAAATAAAACATAGCTGTCAGGTGGAATTCTTTTTATCAAGTGTAAAATTACATACGGACCGAGTCCAAGATTTGATTCACCGAAGTTTGACTTGGCACCTTTATAAATATCAAAATCTAACATCAAACCTTCAGATGTTGTAAGAACAAAGTTTTTTAGACCTTCAGGTTTATGTTTAACAACTTGGCGTAACTTACAGCGTCCTGTGAAAGGTATCATTTGTTCGTCAATAGAATAGAAGCGCTGAACTCTTTCCAACTTGTTACAGGTTTATATTACGTTGTCGATCATGGGTTGCACTTCCATAGCAGGTTGTCAATTTCGTCTGCAGCTGGAGAGTCGGAATTGACAACATGGAGGGCATTACAAAGTGTAAGGAACCTGTCTCTAGTCATCAGAACATAAATACGGCCTAATTTTGTGCCAGGCTTCCAATACATTGGTACTCGAGGATAAATAATTCATCCCATGATGATGTGTATAGCAAATACTTTACAGTACCAATTTCAGCGCCTGTACATTTGATTTCATGGCCTGTAGTGCGTAGGTAATATAAATTTATACAGTGAGAGATCTTTTCAAAAAATTCAGTGTCAAAATAGTCGTTAAAATAATCTATTGGACGTCTTACTGGCTTTGTGGGCAATGCAGGATGGTCATGGGCCTTACGTGTGAAAGCAGTTTGCTTTCGGTTCCTCGTATCTCTAGGTACCAATATAGGTCTTCTTCCACAAATTGACATAGTTTCACGATTACTGGCAGGGGATCTCGATCTATCATTTGGGGCAGAAGGGGAATGCCTATTACGTGAACTTCTTGATTCTCGCATAGTATTGGTCCTTGGTGTTGACGGAAGAGGTGACTCAATCGGCAGTGACTGAGGCTGTATCAATGAAAAAGTTGAGGTAGATGTCGTACACGGTCTTTCATTAATCATTTGGTCGACTTGCTCCTCTTCATTTACATTTTCTCCAGCTGTTTGCCGAAATAGGACATCCGGATCAAATTCTACGTCACCGTCGCCCAAATCTTCGTTCTCGGAGATATTGCGATTTTCTAAAAAGTCACAAATGGTCTTTTCCGTGATTTGACGTCCTTAAAGAAATAAAAAAACATTAATTCAAGGCCATAAAACACCAAAACAACAACAAAGAGGCACAAAAGTATAGAATATAAATTTCAGATACTACAACCGCTATGCTATGTTCGTGCGACTTTAAATTTCAAAAGAAATTCTCGACAAACTTTAAACGTTATTTACAAAAAACACATATGAACTTATCCAACATCTAATAAATAACCAATATACAGGAAAAACCATTTAAAAATCTCGTTTATTTACGCAAATAACAAGTACTTACTTGAGCGAGCGCTGTTGCTAAAAATCGCAGCCCTCTTCACCGCGACCTTTCGTTGTCTGAGAAGTCCTAACTTGTTTCTATGACAATAAAGTATATTTTGGCGCACTCACAAATAGACTCACCATTGATCGACGTCGGTTGCGTTTGCAAAAAATTATTCCGATACGGTGTAGAATTTTTCAAAGTTTGAACGCACGATTGTACAATCCCGGGTGTAAAGGGATAGAATCAGCACCTTTTATTAATTTATTCATCAAAATGTGTCCCTAATGAGCTGACCGGACGTCCTATTATAATTAATTATGTATGTATCATATTACTTAGAATATGTAACGGTATTATTTAACAGGCCGATATAACTGTTTCTAATTAGTTATTTAGTTTTGCAGTTTTTTCATTCCTACCATAGACAACTAGAGTAACTATGTTAAAAAAAACAACAAGTATAGACAACAAATAAAACTTACCTAATCAAAAAGGTTCTATCTCAGCTTACTTATACTAGCATACTGTGTGGGATTTATGTGGTTAATGGAAAGTAATCTTTTCAAAGTCGAAACGTCAACAAAAACAACATTTACACCAACATTATTTTTGGACATAACAGAATAATTAAAAAAGTATTCCCGATCGCTATAAGCCTGTTATTGTTATAGATAACGCGTTTTATAACCTGTTAATAAAGCTGTTTATCTTGCTTATCTGTTATTTTTGGATTTATTGCCAATAAATAAGCGATTTCCCTACGAGAAGGTTAAGGGATTAATAAAAAGCATCGCGTACAGAATCATGAGAAGTAAACACTAATTGAAGGTTATTCTAGTGTTGTAAATAAGGAAAACACTTAAAAGAGTATTTCCTTGAATATGTAAACGGACGCGAAAAATGTTTAGATCTTATGTAAATATTTGTGTTGGATTAGCTTGAAAATGATATTTGCTCGCGTAAATCTTGATAGTTATTATTGGAAATTGTATGTAAACATACATTTAAAAAGTTTCTGTGTTTTTTATGATACCTGCTGTACATAGACATTTTATGAATCATTCATAATAAATTTTTTAGATTTAACTTTAATCGTCTACTATATTTAATATATGTAGATAATATATTTATTAGAACTTCATTATGTTACATATATAACAAATAAATCCAACATATTCGTAAATATCAATGCTTATTTCTAAAGACTTTTTTATACCACAAAGGTGGCAAACAGGCATACGGTCCCACCTAATAGGGAGCGGTTACCGTAGCTTATGGACGCTTGCAACACCAGAGGCGTCACTCACGCGTATTTCCCGCTTTTTCGCAAAACACTGCTTTAAATAAAAAGCATAATAAAATAAAGGTATAACAAATTAATTGCGCAATATCTAAATACAATGCTTAGTGGTTCATCATGCCAAGAACTGGCGCTAAAAAGACAGATGACATGAACACGCCCTCCCCATTTCAAACATAGATTATATTACGTTTTAAACTAAATATCTATAGCTTATTTGTCAACAGAGTGTTCGTAGAATGTCTGGTTTGGCAGTTCGTCAAGTGAGTGTTAATGTGTTTTTTTAATTCTCTCTGACGCTTTGGTAAAAACAAAATTCTTGTCAATAAAAATGGTGTGACGTATTTTTTTAAACATATTCAATTTTGAATGTTTCTAAGGTGATAGCCTTATAAGCCTTTTATGGCTTTTACCCTCACGCGGATTTAGAAAACAATTCCTACTAATATTATAAATGCGAAAGTAACTGTTTGTTTGTTACGCTTTCAAGCCTAAACCATTGGATCGATTTTTATGAAATTTTGTACAGAGATATACTAGAGTTTTGGAAATGACATAGGGTAACTTTCCCCGGGAAGTTGAAGCTTACCCGAAAATGCGGGTGATATTGCGGGGCGGAATCTAGTGGACTAAAGATCTTTACACCCTCATATCGATCGAGAGATCAAATCTACACTTCTACACTACTTTATATTATAAAGAGGAAAGATTTGTATTTTTGTATGTAACGAATAAACTCAAAAAGTAATGGACCGATTTTAATAATTCTTTTTTTCATTAGAAAGCTACATAATCACTGAGTAACATAGGCTATATTTTAAGGGAACTACGCGGGTAAAACCGTGGAGGCAGCTAGTCTGTTATAAAACAGTACGTAATATTCATGTGCCAGACAGAGACACACATATTGCGAGAAGAGACACGACGATATTTGCAATGCTTCTTCGGGGAATAACTCAATAATAAATCTCTAACCATGTAATACAGGTTTTAAACGGCATTATTTATTTACACAACTGCATATTAATATGTTTTTTTACCTTATTATTGTTTTCGGCTTTTCAGTCATTCAGTTTAATTAATACGATATGCGTTTTGTTTGTTATTACAGTTTGCCTCGTCTTTAAAGTGGAGTCATTCATTATGTTAGCTTAATTGTACTAAAGCTTGAATATGAGAGTTAGAAACAGACTTAAACTATAGCCCTCATTTGCACGAGAGTTTTTTTACCGGACGGTAGAAAACTTTCAAATACAACAAATGCATTCCCATGTATATGTTCACACGACAGCGTTTTTAAAACGCGACGCTTTTTTATCGAGCGGTGTTGCATTTTCAACTTTGGGCGTTGGAAATAGAGCATTGTAGGTACCTACTTGAGAATGCATTTTTTGTGTATAAACGCTTTTTTACCCTACGTTAAAAAAACTCTCGTGCGAATAGTATTTTAACTATCTCTTGTTTGTTTTCAGCCTGTTTGACAATAATTATATTTAATCTATTTCTAAACCTCTATTACTTACGTATTTACGTCGACCGTTTTAATGTCGACAGACGTCAGAATGAACTGACACATATTTACTTAAAAATTTTCAATTTAGTAAAGCTCAATTAAATACCTAACAATTGTTCACTCTACGACAAGGCATATATTCTTATTAGGCCCTTCATATTCTTATTCTCATTTATCAATAAAGCTACAAAATGGCCATATAGGGCTGATGACGTGTTTAATTCCTTAAAAACAAAGTTTGCCCATCTGACGTTTATACGCAAATGTGTGCTCTGACTTCATTGTTTACTTTAAAACCGGACAACTCCGTAATGCCGGTTCACACGGGCGCACCGGTCGCGAAGGTGAGGGACCGGCTTTATTTACGATTTTCCGGCAAAATAAATATTTTCGCGCCAACATACCGGCTAAGTATGTACAAATTGCACATGTGTTATTCAGTAAGGGCAACACTAGCTCGACGACTAGTTTTATTCTCTATCTCTGTCTTTTACTAAGCTTTTAGGTGAGACAGCTGCCGTTCTCTCGCTCGTCGATGAATTTCGCGAGTATAAGCGCAAAGCTAGAAGTCGTAATGCTTTTTTTTTATTTAAGACGTGGCGTGAGTATTCTCTGTTCTGCTTCCTCCTTCCGTGTTTTCTTTGCAGTTTACTGCGTAATATGTTGAATGTAGTTTATTTTTTATCGACTGAAAATATTATCTTTTCTTAAAGAACTACGGACGAATAACTTTTATATAGGTAGTCTGCTGACACGGTCAATCTGATTTCAAAGTAAGCTGAGCTGGTAATATGGTAAAGAGATAGCTAATTTATACGAATGTTAATAGGTAGATCTTTATTATATTGATAGGTACCTACTTTCAGACAGTACAAACTTTCGCGTATATAATATATAGCTGCTTCCGCGCGGTTTTACCCGCGTAGTTCCCGTTCCCGTGGGAATACATGGATAAAATATAGCCTATGTTACTCGGGGATAATGTAGCTTTCCAAAGGTGAAAGAATTTTTGAAATCGGTCCAGTAGTTTCGGAGCCTATTCATTACAAACAAACAAACAAATCTTTCCTCTTTATAATATTAGTATAGACGAGTAGAATTTATATAGCTATCTCCAAATTCAAAGGAAACCAACACAATAGATCTACAACTGCCATAAATCTGTCTAGCCGGGATACATAATGTACTTAAGAAGTTTGGTTTATTTATTGAAGATTCGAGTAAGAAACTGTTTTAATCATGAGTACACAATGTTTACTGGAAAAGTTTGTGGGTGAACAGTACCTACCTACAATCGGTGCTCGTAAGTTCATTGCTTTTGATAAGATATGAACAATAAATAAATACGTCACGACAACCGTTACCTACCAAGCTACATATAGATATACCTACTATATAGACTTATGTTACAATAAATAAAAATCCTAGGACATTCTTCACACACCGCCAATCTGATTCCAAAGTAAGCAGAGCTTGTAATATGGTAGCCAGAGGGTCAATTCCGCTAAATCACAACGCTAGACCTCCAATTTCATTTCGATAACGGTTCGTTTCCAATCCGCATTCTGTTGTAACCAAAAAAGCTATTCTACTATTTACATGCACACATTTCGATTGTAACGAAAACGTTCCATTATCGTTTCGATATTGGAGCGATACCTCACGCAGCAGTGTGGCCTCATAAAAATGATATAAGTTACAAAATTATTTACAATATTTATTTAGGCATATTAATAATAATAGTTATGTCATAAAAGCTTAAGGCACGTTGTTTTAGTATTTATCAATATTTAACTCATTTAAAAGAACTACGAACTGCGTCTAGAAATATATTGTTACGCACCGCTGCCTTCAACCCTAAAATATTATCATATTTAGTCTGTGGATGATGGATGGAGCGGCACTGGCTTGGCACTACTGGATTTTGCTATATTAAATAAATTTAAAAAAATATATAAAGTTTGAAGATTCAATTTTTTTTGTTTTTGAATTGTTACATGAAGAATGAAAAATATCTGTAATGCACTTAAATTTGAATTTGAGTTTTACAATATTTTACCACACTCAACAAGTAGGCACTCGAATTATTAGCAAACTTTTCATATGGCAATGTTTTATTCATGTCAATCTTAATTTGTCAAAACAAGATAGCCAATAGCCATCTGTCTGCGATATAAATAAAGAAGAAGAGTGTCCGTTTCAAATTTTTTGTTTATTTGAAATATCTATACTAATATTTTAAAGAGGAAAGATTTGTTTGTTTGTTTGTTTGTTTGTTTGTAATGAATAGGCTCTGAAACTACTGGACCGATTTCAAAAATTCTTTCACCTTTGGAAAGCTACATTATCCCCGAGTAACATAGGCTATATTTTATCCCTATATTCCCACGGGAACCGGAACTATGCGGGTAAAACCGCGCGGAGGCAGCTAGTGTTACATAAAATTACAGTTACATTGTAAATATTGATATAAGTATGTATTTAAAAGTATTATAGAAGCTTAATTTGGAATCAGATTGGCCGTGTGTGATAAATGTCCCAGGATATATATTTTTTATTATTATTATTGATCCATGTTTGGAAATAAAATATTAAGTATTTTGGTATATAGTATTTCCTATAGTATTTTAATAATTTGGGTTTGGTAGTATTCAAATGACTATCTTAACTTAGTCTCCACATCAATACCATCGGATCGTAAATTCATGGGCATATGAGGTCTAAGCTCATGAATTAATAATCTGGCATTATGTTTACTCAACCGATAGGTTTTAACAAACTCGCGGTCTGTTAAATCGAAGGCGTAATTACTTTGTCTTGTCACAAGATTTCTACTTTTCACTCTTCCGAGATCCACCTCGTTGGCGAGTTCTACAAAATCCATGTAAGACATCATTTTGACGAAACGAACGAGAAAAAGTTACTTCAAACCTACTTTTGTTCAAACGTTGCATTTGACACATGAACGCACGATGTTCGCTTGCGTTTCGTTTACAATCTGTCAAAATCTTTAGTGGAATATGACTTAACGTTCGTCGGTCGTTCGACCAATTTAGCAGAATGGGACTTTTGAAGTTTCGAACGAACGCCAAGCGTTACCAGATTGGAAACGAATTATAATCTTTGGTGCATTAGTGGAATACGAAAACGCGTAAAAATCATCGTTCGCTTGCGGTTCGTTTGCGATATGGCTATAATTTTTTAGCGGAATTGCCCCTCAGATAGCTGATATACTACATATACCTACGCGCGGTTTCATCCGCGTAGTTCCCGTTTCCGTTGAAATACAGGGATAAAATATACCGTGTTACTCCCAGATAATGTGGCTTTCCATTCGTGAAAGAATTTATCAGGTTGGGCCTTTAGTTTCGGTACCTCTTCAATACAAGCAAACAAATCTAATGCATAGGGCATTACAAAGAAACAAAAAATCTTTCCTCTTTATAATATAAGTATAGATAAAATTGAATGGAACCAACTGTGAAAACACATTCAAATCGTTTCTATGAAATATCTCCTGTCTAACCTTGTACTGATAGAATATATTAGAATACTTCCATAATCTATTAGGTATAGGGTTTTTTATAAAACTCGGTCAAGGTAACAGACGTATGTTTTGTAAATTACGCAGTATTATAGGTACGTGAAAACCATCGAGCATGTAACCAATAGAGTAGAACTGTTAACAGTTTTGTTAGGAAACAAAATACGCCAAAACGCTGCGCCGGCCCCTGTGTTCTGATTGGCCGACTCAAGGTCAAGTGTTGCACTAGACGTACACACAAGTCTCTTATTGGTCGGGTACTGTTTTAGTTCGAGCGTGGTTTGTTAGTTATACCGGTTATACGTGACAAATCATTGATGCGTGGCTAAACAAATGGCTCACTATTGCTACTCTATTGGTTACATGCTCGATGGTGGAAACACACCAAGCCCCTAGCTGATGTCATTCAATTCGGCGTAACTCCATTAATTGTACAGTTCATTCATTCGTTTCATTCATTTACTTGGAATTGTAATTAGAAGCGCTTTGGGAATCATTCGTTCATTGCTAATGTGTATTTTATGGTACGATACTTACTTAGTGACTTTGTTTTCTATTTTTCAGGGAAAAAGTACCCTATATGGAGAACTTCTATATCTATACTTATCTAGAGTTTGTTTGTTTGGTGAAACGCGGTTATCTCAGGTAGTATCTACTGGTCCGATTTGTAAAAATATGTCTGCGTTAAATAGCCGATTTATCGAGAAAGGCTATAATCCATACATCATCACGCTACAACCAATAGGAGCGGGGCACTAATAAATAATATTTCAAAATCGGTGTAACAAAGTAAGCCCAAAGTGACTACTACTTATTCATCGCGGACGAAGTCGCGGGCAAAAGCTAGTAATAATATATGTACCTATCTGTGCCTCTGTATGTTGTCTTATGAGCTTAAATACTGTAGCTGAGTACCATACTTTTTTTCTTTTCAGCCGCGTAAAACAAACTTCCGAGCAGTCTTATGTACAGACCCGCGTGATCAGCGATCGTGGGCCGCGATTTATGTCCTATCTCTCATATTAATTGCGTTGATTTTCTTTCTGTAAACTGTAAGCGAAATAAATATAGCTAAAATGAGTCATGAGTACATACACGACGAGTCAGGAGCACGTATTCGGTTCACGTGACATTAAACGTGGAGGCACCTTAAAATAACAAACGGCTATTCTATTCGCAAACCTAAACGCGAAGAAACAAACCACCTCTCACCAAACCGAGATGATAAAAGAGAGATAGAGAATAATCTGTATGATTTCTCCGTAGAGAATTACCGCTGTAGTGTTTTGGAAACTGAAACTGTTGGTAGATAGGTCACGTGAAACGACACCCCCATTTCATATTCAGACTGGACAAAACGTGATCGTAAGAATGTTATCAAGGATGTTATTTAGCTTTTACTAGTTGTTTGTAGTACACTGATTGGCACAACACATCATCATCGGCTCATATAACCTTAATGCACGAACTTCCCTTAACTACGAGGCCATAGTCCACCACGCGGGCTAGTGCGGTTTGGCGGACTTTACATGCCTATAATTGTGACATCGGCATGCAGGTTTCCTCACGATATTTTCCTTCACAGAAAGCCAGTGGTGGAAACGTTTGAACCTGCACCCTCATGATCGTCAGTCGGTTCCCCACTGAGCCACCTTGGCTGTACCAGGTACCATAATGATACCAGGACGGGAGAAACAGAAGGAAATGCAATATTTTAATGATGTCAACAAGCAAATAAACAACATGTATTAATGACAATATAACAACAGCCACCTTCCATTATAATTGAAAATGCACCAACTAATAAGGAAGTATCAATAACCTTCTAATCACTCTATACATCCATTGACACGTTTTATGAGTCATTAAAAACATGTCACACGTGTTGCAAGCCTAAAATATAACGCTACAAAATATTAAGGAAATGTTTTCTAAACAATAGCAACACTGGTAGACGAAAATAGATATCCTGAACGTACGACCTCGGATCGGATATGATAATAATATTCTTTATATAGAAAACATGAGCGAAAATAGACGGCCCAGAAATTAATTATGTACTGTACTAGATAATAACCTATTATTAGCAATAGATAAGTTCGCTAGTGTTAGAAAAACAAGACTTGATTTTTATTTGTAACTGGCTCTCCGCGATTTTACTCGCGGTCAGTGACGTATTAACCCTTTAACAAATTAAGCAATAGCCTAGGGCATCCCGTCTTACTCTCACGTCACCAAAAACCACACCAAAAATGGTTTAAAGGCCGATTCTAGTTGACGTAAGGATAGGGGGCGCCATGGGCGTAGGAGTATAATAATATAATATAATAATAAAAGCCTTTATTCACTGACCAAAATGTAGATTTAACTTAATTAGAATATAAACATATATATATATATAAATATATTTTTTTTTTTTTTTTTTTTTTATTTAGCAACCAGTTTGCTGGTCAGGTTGTCCTTTGACATAGGCCTCCCCTAATCTCTTCCACTCATCTCTGTCACAAGCTAATCTCCTCCATCCTTTTGGCAAATCATCTTCCCATCTTTTCACTTGACGTCCTTTTTGCCTTTTTCCATTCCTAGGATACCACTCCATTACGTCTTTCGTCCATTTATTCCTGTTGGTTCTCATTATGTGACCAGTCCAGTTCCATTTAAGAATTTTTATTTTTTGAAGAACATCGCAAACCTTTGTTTTCTTCCTTATTTTTGATGTCGTCCATCTGTCGCGTAGCCTTATATTTAGCATGCTTCGCTCCATATTGCGCTGGCAAACTATAAGTTTCTGGTTGCTTTTGCTTGTAGCTGGCCAAGTTTGACACCCATAGGTAAGACAGGGGAGAATGCATGTGTTGTACAGTTTGCTTTTTAACGACATTGGTATTGTATCGTTTTTAACAATTTCTTTAAGCGACCAGTAACGTTTCCAGGTGTTGCTTATTCTTCTATCTATTTCTTTTGAATGTTGGTCTTTTGTTGATATAAGCTGTCCCAAATATATGTATTCATCAACATATTCGATAACTTCCTGTCCTATTATTATGTTCTCTTTTTCAGCATTTGTCATTAATTTAGTCTTCGCGGGGTTCATCGATAGGCCTGCTTTCCTGCTTTCCTTATCTAATTGCTGTAAAATAAATTGTAATGCGTCCGGCTTCTCCGCAAATACCACAATATCGTCAGCGAATCTTAAGTGGTTTAGGCGTGTTCCATTTACATTTATTCCAGAACCTTCCCAGTTAATATTTCTAAATATGTTTTCTAATACTGCCGTGAAAAGCTTTGGGGATAGTGGATCGCCTTGCCTGATGCCCCTCAGGATACTAAATTCTTCTCCTTGTTGTTCGAGTTGCACCTTTGCTGTGGAATTACTATATATTTCTTTAATTATTTTAATATATTTGTTTTCTATGCCCTGGTTTTCTAGCGTTTTCCAGATATAGTTATGACTCAGAGAATCGAAGGCCTTATTGTAATCGACGAATGCCATGTAGTAATGCTGTCCATATTCATTTAATTTTTCTATTATCTGTTTCACCACGTGAATATGGTCGATCGTGGAAAAATCGGCGCGAAAGCCCGCTTGTTCTCTAGGTTGGTTTTCTTCTAAGTGCTTCGTTATACGGTCAAGTATGATCTTTGAAAAAATTTTGTATAAATTGGACATTAGACTTATAGGTCTGTAGTTGTTTATTTCATTTTTATCTCCCTTTTTATGTAACAGCACAATAGAAGACTTTGTCCATTGAATTGGTATTTGTTCGGTAGCTAATATCTCATTAAAAAGATGGGTCAAAGGTTTGGATGTTACGGCTAAAGTATCTTTAAGTAGTTCGTTTGAAATTTTGTCGTCTCCAGGTGCTTTTCCAGTTTTTTGTGTTTTTATAGCTCTTATTACTTCGGTTTCTAGTATGCAAGGCATTCCTTCTTCGAAACATGTTTTTTTGTTTCTGTATATATTGTTTTGTCTGTCTTCGTGTATAGGTTTTTGTAAAATTCTGTTGCTACTTTTGCTATTGATAGTCTTTTTGTCGCCAATTCCTTACCCTTCTTATTACTTTTTGTTTTCATGTTTGGAATCCATTGTGTGTATTCTTTCAGTTGCTTTAAACCTTTCTTAATTCCGCCTGTTTTCTCTATTTGTTTTCTCAATACTTCCAATCTCTCTGAATTCCTGTGTTTTCGTATCGATATTTGGATGTTCTTGCTTATAATCGCGATATTCTTACGGTTTTCTTTTCGTTTTTCAAACATTTTGTTTCTTTCATTCATTAATTTGATCGTATCTTCACCTAATTTATTTTTCTTCCCTCTTTTAGTGTTTATTTTACTAACGTTAATCAGTGCCTTCTCCAGAAAATCATACTTTTCTTGTAGCTTTTTAAATACTTCAATTTCTTCTAGTGCATTTTCTAATTCTTGTAGGGCATTTTGTGGTAAAGGCGACGATAGGTTCAAATTATTTTTTGCAGAGATATGTTTTCTTGATTTATTAATGTCGCATTGTATGACTCCTCTTACCATTCTATGGTCTGTATTAAAATTTAGTTTATTTATTACATGAACGTCACTAAATATATTTTTTTCTTTAGTTAGAATGAAATCAATTTCGTTTCTATCTCTGCCGTTGGGAGATATCCAGGTCCATTTACGTGTCTTTCTTTTTTTGAAGAAACTATTCATTATTTTAAAATTATTAAAAAAAAGAAAATTCTATAAGCCTCTGCCCGTTGTCATTTCTTTCTCCACTGCTGTAATCTCCTAATATGAATTCATCTTTATTCGACTTACTGCCCACCTTGGCGTTGAAGTCTCCCATCAGTATTATGTTTTTGTTCGCCTTTTGCATGACTTCTGACAGATCTTTGTAAAATTTATCTTTAGCTATCTTCGTATCTTGTTCTCTAGGTGCATACACTTGGATAATCGTCACTGGTTGTTTGAATTCAGACAATTGTATATTAAGAATTGCAATTCTATCTGACATTCCGTAAAAACTGATTATTTTCTCTTTTAGGTATTTTTTTTATCAAGAAACCCATTCCATATATTCCTTGTTTTGTACCATAGTAATAAAAAATATATTCATCATATTCTCGTATTTCTTCTCCTAATCTTCTTACTTCACATAGACCAATGACATCCCATTTAATTATTTTTAAAGCTTCTTCCAATTCTTCTAATCTGGTGTCTGTCATTAGTGTTCTGACGTTTAGCGTTGCTAGGTATATTTTATTCTTTCTTTTTTGGCTTAAGGATGTATTTAAAGATGTATTTCTAGGGGGTGGCGGTCTGTCAACCCCACGGGGACCAGCCGGATTGGGGTTGTTCTGCGTCTGGTTGCTGATATTTTGTTGCTATTGATTTTTATTTGGTTTTACATTAGAAAATGAGTTTGATTTAGGTCTCATCATATCGAATGCATTTTTTCTATTTTCTTTTATTGTTGTAGTGTTGCTTACTAGCTTCTTAGCCTGGTTCTGAATTTCAGGCGAGGTAGTATGGTCTCTTTTTCTTTTTTCTTTGTTTGGATTTCCCTCTCTAACTATCAATTGATCATATTTGATATATGCAAAATTTCCTTTTGCGCGTTCTTCTATAAGTTTAGGTTTCAGTTCTCTTCGCTTTTCTAATACTTCCTTAGGAAAATCTTCGGTGACATATACGTCTTTTAGGTTATTTTTCTTTTTTAGTACCTCGCCTCTCTTCCAGTTGTTTGAAAAAACAATAAGAATAGGTCGCATTTTATTTTCTTTGTAAGGACCAATACGATGCATCTTTGAAATATCGTTTTCTTGTAAAGTCATTTTTAAATCTGCTTTGAAAATTTCCTGCACTTTTTGAAACAGCTCCAAAGGTGACCTTTCTTTTTCTTGCAAGCCAAAAAACAGGATATTATTCTTTTTCTTCTCTTTCTCAAAATATTCAATCTTCTTTTCTAGAATTTCTATTTTATTTTTCATGATTCTGTTATCCTCGATTAGCGGTTCTAGTTTTTCATTCATTTTTTCAAAAATATTATTAGTTTGTTTTTCCATTTCGATTTTCATTTTGTCGAAAAGCATCTGGAATTGTCCCTCCATTTTGACTCTTTTTGTTCTTTATACAGTGGCAACACTGGCGTATATATTTGACGCGGGCTTGACGTTTGATGACTTTTGAATGTCACTGTCACTCACGGTTCGGATAACCTCAAAATAGAAGACTTCGAAATTATGGTTTTGGTGTTATTTTTACAAATATCTTCACTATTTTGATTCGCCACAGTACTTCACAACACTTAATGTTTTTGTTTCCTATAACAGTTAGCTCAATAACGTTGATAATCCCGAATTTCACAATTATTTTCGACGAACAAGTTGCAAGGTAATGTTTACTATTCGGCAACTATAGACAGTCGTCAAGCCAAAAATGGTTTAAAGGCCGATTCTAGTTGACGTAAGGATAGGGGGCGCCATGGGCGTAGGAGTATGGCGTATTAAATAGGGCATCAAGAATTCTTAATCCGTCACTGGTCCCGGTCCCTAGTGATCTTTAATTTTCTCGGGATAAAAGTACCCTATGTATTAATCCAGAACATATTCTAACTCTGAGCCTAATTTCAAGCAGATTCCTTCAGCCGTGTTGGTGTGAAAGTAACAAACATACATCCATACATTCTCAAGCACTGTAAATAAATAAATATATATTTCATTTCGTTTCAATAATGGAAAATTTCTTTGTCCAAATAACGATCACCTGATCACATTATTATGGTAATAAATATTGTAAGGATTTAGATAATCGCTGCAGAACGATAATTTAAAAATAACACCTTATTTAGCTTTGACGTCATTTCCTGAAAATATTAATCTACACTAATATTATAAAGAGGAAAGATTTGTATTTTTGTATGTAACGAATAAACTCAAAAAGTACTGGACCGATTTTAATAATTCTTTTTTCATTAGAAAGCTACATTATCACTGAGTAACATAGGCTATATTCTATCCCTGTATTTCCACGGGAACTGGAACTACGCGGGTAAAACCGCGCGGAGGCAGCTATCATTTATATTTGTATAAAAGTTAACACTAACTTTCGCCCCGCGGTTCTCCCGCGTTGCGCCACTACGCCATCAGCATCGTCATTTCAAATTCGTGGGTCCATTAAAATTGTTTCCCTTGTATCACCAACCTACTTTTATCGTGAAAATGTATCTAGTCATTATAAGGAAATATATATTTAGTACCATTTAAGGTAAGGTGTATAAATGTTACCGTAAAATAGTCTAATTATTAATAATCTGGTTTTTATTCGGTGACATATTGAAGTATCAAAAGATTGTTCCTATTTGAACGCATTATTATTCGCCAGATTATAAATATCCTGGGACATTTTTCACACATGGCCAATCTGATACCAAACTGACGAACGTTAAAGAGCAATGGTAACCAGATAGCTGATATACTTAGGGTTGCCATCTCTAAAATTTGAAAAACAGGACAAGACGCGTGAAAACCCCGGATTTTAGAGTCCGAAAGCCGGACATGTCAACATGATCTTTTAAACATATTCAATGTAATAAAAAACAGTTGAAAATGTCATAAATCACCTTTTTAGGATTCCGTAGTCAACTACGAACCCTTATATACACTAGACACAAAAAGTTAGGGATATAAATAAAATTCGAAAATTTTGGGCGAATTTCAACGAGCTGCAACTTCGAGGAAAATAATCGAACAGCAAAAAATTGAAAACCAAATTGTAGCTTCAAGTGTTTAGTTTTTGGATATGGTCATAAATTTTTTGTATCATGTTTAGATCTACCAAGGAAAAAAAAATGCAAATTTTTTGTCATCTAAAAAAAGGTCTATGGGCTTCAAAAATGAGACGGTTGATACTACAGAGTTGTAATTTGGCATGGTAGTAAATATTAACAGCGTCGACAAAATTGAAACATTTTATCTTGATAAATATTTTTTGAGGGACCTCCCATACATGTAAACCGGGAAGATTTTTTTATCTTTTTTCTTTATTCTTATATTGTTGGATAGCTTATTTAAAAATAAGAAAGGTTTGCTAAGAACGCTTTCCGATTCAGGGTTTCGTTTACGAAAAATTAAACTTTTAAACTGAAATTTTGAGTTAGCGTCATTTGTCCCCTCTTTTATCCTATTTGACCTCTAAAAACCAAACCATTGTTTGTAGATATGTAAAACAATGCATAGCATATATGATGAATTTAAAAGGAAAACTATCACGGCTAAGTTGGCTTTACAGGTTAACGAGTTATAGTTGGCCAAGTAAAAAAGATCAGAAAATCAACCGAATACGACTTTTAACCATTTCGTTGGCACCTCAATATTAAGAAAAAAAATGTAAGTACATAGGTAAATCGTATATGTACTTATACGTAAAGTATTGAATTTTGTTAATCTAGCTACGGAACCCTACACTGCGCGTGTCCTAACACGCTCATGGCCGGTTTTTTTTATTCATTTATTATATTAGCAAAACAGAATCATATTACAATTTGTTACAAATTTATTAATTTTTTAAAACCCGGTCTACAAATGAAACCTTCCCCGGACGCTCCCCGGATGCCCTCTAAACTAGGACAAATCCGGGGAAACCCGGACGGATGGCAACCCTAGATATACTACATATCCTATTTTTTAATACATACATACTTATTTTTTAATACATACGTACTTATATAGATAATTACATCCAGACACAGAACAAACAGACTTTTATGAATACAAGTGTTTGTTCTGGGTGGGATTCGAACCCTAAATCGGCGTCTTGAAAGTCCAACGGTCCAACCGGCTGTCAAATCTCTTTTCATTGTTTAATTATATCATCAATATAATCATAATAAATTGTTAAGTTATTATAATTTCACGGTAACATACACTCTCACGTGTGAAATGAATGTTCAGATAATATTACTCATAGCAGCAAATCCCAGTTTAATTACAATAAAACAAAGTATTGTTACAATACCTAATACCTATTACTTTTTCATGATTCAGAATATGACATCATTTCAGCATGTTTCAAAATTGCCCGTCACAGGGCATATAGCCAGCCATTTGAATTGGAATCTTAACTTGCTTATAATAAAGTAAATTTCAGATTAATTAGATACATAGAGTATATACCCCTCTTTGATTAGATATAACTACTGTGAAACGTCAGCTGTTTTATAGTGTTGTTTTAAAATTTACTCTGTTTTTTAAACATTAGAGTTTAAAATGTAATGGCAAGAAAACCGTGCTAGTAAATACACAACAGTATTTTAAAACTAATTACTGTATAAGTATATTACTAAAATAGTGTGGTTTTAGTTTTTACCTACTCTACTATGTAGAATTCGCTTTCGTTATACCTATAAATGACGCACGAAAAATATTGATGAAACTTTAAATTATTTATAACTAGCTGCCTCCGGGCGGTTTTACCCGTGTAGTTCCTGTTCCCGTAGGAATACAGGGATAAAATATAGCCTATATTAGGTACTCAGTGATAATGTAGCTTTCTAATGAAAAAATAATTATTACAATCTTGAGTACTTTTTGAGTTTATTCGTTACATACAAAAATACAAATCTTTCCTCTTTATAATATTAGTGTAGATGTAGGTAGACTAATGCTCCTCGCGGTTGTAACCACGTTCCCAAGGGGTCTTCAAATCGGACCAGTAGGTAGTTCCCGAGATTAGTACGTTCAAGCAAAAGTATAGATACGATGGTTGTATCCAACCAAGAGTAAAGACCAGACCAAAGTAGCGTTGTAAACATTGACCGCAGCAATTACGTCAATGCCTTATTTCTGAACGTTCCTGTAACCTAGTTACCGGCGTTTAACTCTTGCATCTGGGTTATGGATGTGTTTTTCACCTATTTCCCTACTAAATGTTTGTTTTTACTTGTACGAAGGTAATTTGTAGTTGCGTAATTTGTTATGATATAATCACACTTATATTATGAAGGCGAAAGTTTGTGAGTGTGTATGATGAGATAGGCGTTTTTCCCTATGAGCAGCAAGTTTAGTAGGTCTACCCATATTCATAAAAAAATCAAAAAATTTGACAAAAAAAACCGACTTCAAAATAAAAAGAAACCATTCCTTAACAAACTAATAAATAAAAGAAAAAAATAATTGCAAATAAAATGTTTTTCAAAGTTTTTCTTAGAAAAATAAAATGAAAAATATTTGACTACTTTAAAGTCAATGAAATTTAAGAAATTGGACATACCGGGTGAGCGGATGAAACTGAGGGGAGGCACTAGTATTTCATAAATAAAAGGCTATCAACAATAAATTCGTTCATAATTTATATCTAGTTACGTTTCAGTAGGTACCTATAATAGGGAGCGATATCCAGATTATTCTGAATTGATATATCCTCTTTGAACCGGTTTGAAGCGGTCCGTTGATGGGTGAGCGTGCCTTCTGAATTGCTTTGATATTGACATTGAACGAGGATAGACAAGGGATTTTGTGGGTAATCTATGTAGACAGATAAATGTTAGATAAGATACAATACAAATATAGGTACTTACCTTTACAACATAAGATATTTTGTTTTTATAATCGAATTGGATAATATTTTAAGTTAGAAAACGAAATGAAAGCGAGAATGAAATAAAATTCCAAAACCTAAAAAAATAAAGATACTTTGACTAACTAATATAGTACTAACTAGGAGCTAAATAAATAAGCCATTTTCTACATATAAATGTTTGACAAAAATAATTTCTAAAGATATATAAACAGAGTCAGAAAATGAGACGCCATCTTGTCAAAATGGGCTATTAAGTAACAGTTTTCACAATCCATATAGGATTGGCAAGGGTAATAAATAATACAGCCATGTCTCGAGTCAATAAGTTTGCATCATCTGTGCAACAAACAATATGAATCATTATTTCAAAGTTTATCTATGTAGGTATTATGTTTGTTTGTCAAACTGTCCCACTAAGAAAATAGAACAGATTTCTGTTTAAACATCTTTTATATGCATGTTCGTCTGATACTCCTTGTGACAGCTCATTTTTCTCACTTTATTTTATTCAGTGTGATGTGAAATTTTATTTGATTGCGTTATTGTTATTTTGACCTATTAAATGCAAGTTACTGGAAAATTTTCATATTCAATCCAATATTTATAAATAATGCAGTATATTTTTATTTATACGTATGTACTTCGGCAAAATTATTTGTCTTAACTATATAAGCTAAATAGTAAAAGTTATATTTCCATCGTTATATTATCATCTGAGACATTACTATACAAGCCCGATTATCGTAAAAAAACTGCACTATATAATATTACCTATAACTACTTACATATAACTTCTAATATTAAATCTGGCAACATTATTAACTCTGTCATAAGTCATCCGTAGCAAATACTAAAACGCGTTTCAGCAATATTAATTTCATAGCTTCTGTGACATTAATCTTTAGCAACTAATACTTTACGATCCGTACAAGCTTGCCAATATATTCCGTGTAAAACTAACATTATATACGAAAATAACGTACGGTTATATATCCTTGGTCAACTGCGGGTTCATTCCCCCGTTAACCATGCTATTCTGATTATCTGGAACATTCGCCTGTGACGCAATTGCATGTAATCCACTCCATCGTTACCATCGATCAGTGCCCTCTTTTTAATCTACTTACTTTGAGTCTTCGAGAAAAAAGTTCCTAATTTTGAAATGAGAAAAAAAAACTTTAAAAAAAGGTTCTCTGTATTTTTAAATGTAATGACATAGGCATTTATGGCGGGATTTGATTTTGACAGCTCTTAGAACCATAGATTATTGGGATTATCTTTTTATATTTAGTTTAAAGAATTTAAATATTTATTGCCAAGTACGTTTTACAATACTTATATGACAGTTGGAATTAGTTTTCTGACTGAAACGGTGTCTCTGAATGTTACATTGAAAACACTTCGGTAACAGGTCATAGGTTCGATAAACTCTGACCAGTATAATATTTGCTTATCTGATCGTAAATGTTTTATTTCCAGATGTTACGACCGCAATTTGTTAGAGCCGTTTGTTAGTTATGTACTTAATTGCGATCGATCGTTCTATAGTTCAGTTAATCCAATTAAATTTGTTTTCGATGCATGCAACACTGATTATCGATGTTTAAGGATGTGATTAGGATTGCTGTAATCGATATCGGTTTCCTGGAATTAATTCGATTAACGATAATTTTCGGGCTAATTTCTTGATTAAAACGTGCGTGTGTGTTGGTGTTTTTATTATTTAGGTCATTTTTATCATGTGATGAATTTCATAACAGTATCTATGACGTTACAAAAAATGCAACATATTAGAACAAAGGTCTTTTTATTATTTATGGCAACATTTAATGTGTTAAAATTAAACCGCAGACATTTTTAAGATTCGCGCAGAATTTGGCGCCGCGTTGCATATCAAACGAGTTTTAATGTGTCGTAAAAAGGCAATTTTATTATTAAATTTTATATTATTACCCCATAATTATTGTTACGTTATATTATGTGCTATAAAATGAATGTGTAACGGTAATAATTCATCGATTGACCTGGATACAAAGAAAATTATATGTAGCCTGCCCTGATTCTTGTTTGTTTTTAACGGATTATTATATAATTGCATAATTTTTGAGCAAATAGTTCTTATAACTTAGTATTGTTTACTAAATATTAAGACAGAATATGAATGAAACCTTGTTACCTTTACCTATTTATTACCTAGTTTAGTAACTAAACTAAATAACTAATAACTAATTAACTAAAATAGTTTTTACCAATGAGCTAAATTGTAATTATTTCTCAAGCAATAATTTATAAACGGCTTAATGTTTTCTTAACTTCATTTTTTTTTCATCCCACCATCTCGGAAAGAGTATTTTTAATCTTCAATATCTGAGTGGAAAAGCCGTTTTTATTCTCTAGAGGATAAAGTAAATTGAATTTGGAACATCGTGTGCACTAAGTTTGTGAATTAAAAAAAAACATTAAACCTATTTACTGCTACCTCTATGGTGCCGAATATATCATACAACTTTTTTTTAATTTGTTAAACGTTTTTTTTTTGCATTTAGTAATTTCCTCGCTGAGGTGGAATGAAAAGTTACGTGTTGCACTCGAGTGCAAAGATTTTTCACCTCGTGCTCTTTTGATTCCCTCGCTAACGCTCAGGATTCTAATTTTGAATCACTCGCTGCGCTCGTGATTCAATTTTAGAATCCTTCGCTTGCTCGGTCATCAAAATTGAACACGCGGTTAAAAAGCAACTTTGCACTCTTGTATAACAAATAACTATGTTTTCATTCTCTACATACATGTCAAATTATGCTATTATATTATAACTACTAAAATAAAATAAGTATCCATGTAAATAAATACCAACTATAATTTTCTAAACTGAAATAACTAACCGAATATTCGCGCGGAGGTAAAAAGGTCACAGACAGCTTTGTAGGTTTAGTCTAGAAAATCTAGAAATCCAGCTAGATTTATTGAACTGGGATGTCATCTATCTGTCCGTAGAATACTGGCGCCGTTGGAATCATAGTGAATGGAGTAGGTATAAGGTTACATTTCAAATGTTTACGGAGAAAATGGATGAAAGGTACCTATATTTATTTTATTGACAGCCCGGTTGGCTTTGTGGTTAGTGACCCTGACTCTCAAGCCGCGGGTCGTGGGTTCGAACCCACCCAGGACAAACATTTGTATGCATGAATATGTCTGTTTATTCTGTGTCTGGATGTAAATATCTATAATATGTATGTATTTAAAAGTAATATATGTAGTATATCAGCTATCTGGTTACCATAACACAAGCATCATTTGAAGCTTCCTTTGGAATCAGATTGGCCGAGTGTGAAAAATGTCCCAGGATATTTAATTATTATTTAACAAAAAATAGACCTAAGTATGTTATTTTGCCTTAAAGTATTGCGTTAAATACGAAGTACTTGTTTCACGCACGCGTTTCCGTAGTTTCACCCACATTTCCATCTTAAATTTTGGAATTGTAATAGATTTTCATAATAGTTATTTGTTATACAAGAGTGCAAAGTTGCTTTTTAACCGCGTGTTCAATTTTGATGACCGAGCTAGCGAAGGAATCAAAAGAGCACGAGGTGAAAAATCTTTGCACTCGAGTGCAACACGTAACTTTTCATTCCACCTCAGCGAGGAAATGACTAAATGCAAAAAAAAACGTTTGCGCATTATTAACAGTTTCAGTCAATTCTGTTGGCGTCAAGCAAACTTCCTCGTCGCTAGAATCACTCATTTTAGTTTTTTCACTTGTTTTCAAGTTTCTTGTTTTTAATATAAGGTTTAACAATGACGTGAAAAAATGCCGCGTAAAGAACCGCGTACAAAGCAAATTGAAAAAAGAACACCAAGAAGGTGCCGAGTCTGAGTTGTTAACAAATTAAAAAAAAGTTGTATGATATATTCGGCACCATAGAGGTAGCAGTAAATAGGTTTAATGTTTTTTTTTAATTCACAAACTTAGTGCACACGATGTTCCAAATTCAATTTACTTTATCCTCTAGAGAATAAAAACGGCTTTTCCACTCAGATATTGAAGATTAAAAATACTCTTTCCGAGATGGTGGGATGAAAACGTTATTTACCGAGCTACTTGCCGGTCCTTCAGAGATCGGTTGTCTGTCAAGAAGAAAATGATAAAAACATAGGCTTTGTAGTTACTGACCCTGACTTTCAAGCCGGTCGTGGCTTTTAATCCCATGACAAACATTTGAATGCATGAATATGTCTGTTAGTTATAGCTGTAAGTTTTGTAAATAAATAAATATAGGTATCTAATGGTATAATTAGGTAAATTTACTAGGCTATCTGGTTATCATAGTACAAGCTCTGCTTAGTTTGAAGTCAGATTGGTCGAGTCTAAAACAATGTTTTAGGTTTTTTTTATCACCATAAATGGAAATTTCGATTCTGTATTTAGGTAGTATAAGTATAAACATCACTACATAAACTACGTCTAATGTTATTTCTATGATATAGACTAAGTATTTGATATTCAAAACACGTAGGTACTAGTATCATTCGGTGCTAATTCAAACCGTTCATCTACGTAAGTAGACGATAAAATTAGTAAAAAAGAACTGTTTAGCGACTTATAAAAATAGCTCTTTGATCTATAGTATCGTGATATAGAATGACGTATATTTATTACTTAACACCTTTCCATTTGCTGAAAACATTTTGCTTTATTTATTTATATCGCCCAGCTAATTTTATAGTCTCGTCATGTATAATAAATATTAGATTAGATACGTACCTACTCTAAAACATGTTTTTTAATTCTTTACTTTTTAAGTAGGGATTTAGTCAACCAATGACTATGTTACCCCCGTTAGTCTTAACACTATAATTACAAAAAACATACAGCAAGTAAATGTAAAGTTTCATCAGCATCTTCGACTCATCAGACAACGGGGAAGCCAAGATACCATTACATAAAAACATGATTATAGATACATTTTCTCTATTAAACTTAAAAACGCATATCTATTTTAAGGACTTAATGTATTATTTCTAATATAAAATTGTTCACGCTATTTATTGCTCGGTTGCTAGTCAGCCTTCTATGTAGGACATAGCGATATTCTGTCTTATTTTTTATTGCAATAAAGATATTTAAACAAATTTACCTTCTTCATTAATTTACGCTTCTTCACATTGTGGTAGACTATGGCCTACACCTCCTCGTTGTTAGGGGAGGCTCATACTCCTTTAGTAGATACTTATGAGCTGACGATGAACTCATAAGTAGTTACTAGTCTGAAACCTAAAAACTACGTCAACTAGGCTAACAATGATTTCACACAATTCACAGAATACAAAGATCAATTGCATGTTGTACCAACAAAAAATGGCGTCACACATGAGTTTCAGGAAACGTCATTCATTATTAGAATTCCGGTTCCATCTGACTTGCCAATTAGCCGTGAAAGAATCTCCTGCAAGTCAACTTGCGCTAGTACTGACTGGTTAAATCAGTGATTCCCAAAGTGGTCCAGGTGGACCCCTAGGAGTCCTCGAGAGACTTGCCAGGGGTCCACGTTGGCGTGACAAAAAATTGGGGTCCACAATGCGTTAGCATGTGATATAAAAATCGTTTCGGTACCTAATGGTCAAAATGGTTTCGGTAGTGAAAAACTAAAATGTTGGCTTGAGTTCATCTACTCGTAGTTAGATTAATGTAGGCAGATTGTAAAAACTTTCGTATTCATATATATCTGTTCCGTCTTTTGGCCAAAAAAAAAGGGGGGGACCGGAACTAGGAAAATTTTGAAAGTGGTCTTCAGAAAAAAAAGTTTGGGAACCTCTGGGTTACATGGACACGAGAGTACGCCGTGTCTTTGATTAGTTTGTATCCTAATTGGTAGGCGAGTTGCGACTGCGCAGAACGAAGCCACGTCATTGTGCCACGTGAATATTATACCTACTATTGAAGAAAAAGTCTGAGGAACTAAATAATTTAGATCTGTCTGCAATATTGTTGACTAAGTGGTTAGTGACCCTGACTTTCAAGCCGTCGGTCCTCTTTTCGAATTGTGGGATTCGAAAAGAGGACAAACATTTGTATGCATGAATAATATGAATATGCCTGTGTGTTTTGTGACTGGATGCAATTATGTATTTAAAAGTAGTATATATATTATGTAGCTGATTCAGTGCCGGATAAACTAAGTAGTAGGAGTAGCAAATGTTACGGGCCCCGCGCAAAAGGGGGCCCCGCGAATCCAAATCTACCCACCTCCACCTAAAATTAACTATTTGAGTATATTTAACCACTGGCAGATCGGGGGCCCCTCGATGGTATTTGCTACGGGTCCCGCGCTTGCTTAATCCGGCACTGAGCTGGTTACCATATCACAAGCTCTGCCTAGTTTGGAATTAGATTGACCGTGTGTGAAAAATGTCCCAGGATGATTATTATAAATTAGTAGGTATATCAGCTATCTTGTTTGACTCTGCTAATTTTGAAATAAGATTGACCGTGTGAAAAATGTTTCAAGATATTTATTTATGTTTAAAGGTTTATGGGATCACTGACACACGTGTATGTTTTTATATATATACCTATATATTTTTAATAAACAACGCCTCGGCTTATAATGATATAAGCCTATAGGCGCCTCTAATATATATCTTTAGGAAAACATTAACTAAATTGTCAGTAGCTCTAAATCTTAGAACATATAACATCGAATGACGTCATTGTCTACAGACTACAGTCTACACTAATATAAAGAAAGATTAGATTTTTTGTTTGTTAGTTATGAATATGCCCCGAAGCTACAGTTTCGAGTAAAAAAAACATTTATTGTTAGATAGCCCATTTCTCGTCCTAAGCTACATAACATCACGTTACGCAAAATAGGAGCTGACCATCATTGAAAAGCTAACAAAAACCAGGAAGATGTGATCCAGATGAAGTTCAGCAGATCACAAATTAATCCCTACTTTTCTACTAACACTTTAAATGCGAAAGTAACTGTTGCGCTTTCACGTATTTTTGATGAAATTTGGTACAGAGAACACTAGAACTTGGGAAAGGATATAGGCTACCTTTTATGCCGGGAAAATGGCCGCCAGGAACGCAAGCAAAACCGCGGGACGGAAGCTAGACTAATATGTCTATTTCCGTTACTAAGTGAACGTTTGGCGTGACGCGACTGTAACCAAATATTTGGTTACGGCATGCAACGGTGTTATGCTTTGTTATTAGCAACATCCGAATTTAAAGGACTGTTTATATGAATGAGGTACTTACTAATAAACGCGAAAGTTTGTAGGTATGGATATCTATATAACTACGTATGCATTTCTAAATAGTATAGGTACCTATCTATACCTACTAATATATATATATTACCTACCTATACTTTATATATAAAGCTGAAGAGTGTGTTTGATTGAATGCTCTAATCTGTAATCAGAAAGTAAGTACGTATAGGAAAAATATTTCAGTGTTAGATAGGCTATTTATCGAGGAAGGCAATAGGTATATCATCACGCTATGACGATTAGGAGCGGGGCCAAAACATCTAACGAAGTTGCGCGGGAACTAGTAGAAACTGTTCTGAAATAGGTAGTAGGTACTAACTATTTTTTATTCTTTGAATATTTAGGTCCCGGAAACGCAAGTGAAGCCGCGGGGTGGAAGCTAGTCCTCAATATTCCGCTACGTCCTCGTCTCGTTATAGTATATATCGGATTGTTCGATATCGGACTTTGACATTGGCTCAAAATAAAACATCACGTTTTTGCATGCATCCAAGGTTTATTTTCAATAACAATGCAAATATATAATATAATTTAATGTATTTATTTATTCAATAGTAAACATCTCGTGATTTATATTATTTAAATTTTCCTTTCATACATTTCCATTTCGTGTGCAAGTACGGTTCAATTGTTTGGATTGGAAGAAGTAACGTGATTTTAGAAAAAATGCTTCGAATTAAATGCTATACGAAAAAATATTAACCATCGAAGGAAAGTTATCCTTCTTTTCTTCAAGAAAGGACACAATCTAAAAAAGATTTTTAATTAAATTTATTAATGCTACCATTTGCTACCACCACCCCAATCAATCGCTTCGCAGACCTACTACATTTATATTAATCTTTAAATACAAATTTAACACCATATTTTTGTCAAATAATATAAACAATAATATTATACGAACAAAGGCCAATCTCAAATGAAGCCCATAAACAAACAAGCTCAATGTAAGGTGTTGTTACATAAACAATTTGAAGTAATTGGCATAAACAATGCGCCGGCGCATCGCATCTTACATTACAACAGTGGCGATGGATCCGGAACACATCCCAGGAACTGGTGAGTGGATCTGACAAATATCCATCTTCTTTAATGATATGATCTCGCATGACGGAAGGGTGAGATTTGCCAGCTAGTTATCTGGCAGATTTGCTCATGGTGAGCAATTGGCAACCCTGAATTTTAAACAGCCAGTCGTGAATACGATTTCTACCCAGGATCCAGGATAGACAGTTCTGAGTCTACATGTCAATGTCTATATAAGTGTGTATGTATCAGCTAGATAGCCGATGGATACAAAAGCTTTAGTTCTGCTTAGTTTGGTATCAGATTGGACGTGTGTGGTAAAAGTCCTAGGTATAATAACACACACGTATTTTTTGTTTAAAAAAAATTTATACATCGAATTTTTCTACGTTTAATTTGACTTCCGGCCTCAATTAGTATTGCAAACAGAGCTAGACTGGATATTGAGGCAACGAAAATACATTTCGTGAAATCTAGACCGCAGAGTGAGACTTATCTTGCGGGAATCCTCAAATTATTTACTTATTCAGAACTAGTTTCCGGGATTTGGCGAAAATAACGATATCCAACTGTTCATGAATGCACATAGATTTATAGCACACATTAGTCAAGATTATACCTAAAGTTACTAGCTTCCGCCCGCAGTTTCACCCGCGTTCCCGAGAAACTTCAAATTTCCCATGATAAAAAGTCTATGTTTTGTTTAATCCAGGTTATAAACTAAGTACAATACAAATCCGTTAAGTAGTTTTTGCGTGAAAGAATAACAAACATTCATACATCCATATTCACAAATTCTCGCATTTTTTAATATTAGTAGGTAATTCTATAACAGTAGTCCATCTAGGAAGTCATGAAGGTATTTTTATCACAACAATTTTCGTTTTTCAATCCGATCTATTTCTATTTGCCATTCAACCGATAGTGCTTCCAGTACTGTACATTATCATCTATTTTCAAATACAATAAAATTAGCTCAAGGAAACCATTGGGATGGGATGGCGTACGTAATAAATGATCCATTTGTATAAGTAATCATAATAGTAATAATTTATATAGGTAAGCAGTGGTGCTGTATTTGTTTGTGCTAGCTAATGCATGGAGTATATATATATACCTATATACAACTATCTTCCCCCGCGCGGTTTTACCCGCGTAGGTCCTGTTCCCGTGGGAATAAGGGGATAAAACTGTTATATTATATTTTTAATCTGTACCTAATGATTTTGTAGTAGTCATGTAGTCTGTGGTACACTGCTCTGCATTATAAAATAATTGTAAGAAAAGATGGCTACGTTGAGTTATGTTGATTGAACACATTCAAAATTATAACAAGTATAAAACAGTTTTTCTTCCTGTGTCCAAAATTACAATCGACAAAAACATAGCCTATTATACATTACAACTTTCGATTGATGAAAGAATTATTCAGATTAGACTAATTGTTTCATTCATTACAACCAAAAAATTTAACATTTCCTCCTTATGTAATGATAAGTATACCTACCACTTAAATAAATATCCTGGGACATTACTGGGACATTTTTCACACACGGCCAATCTGATTCCAAACTAAGCAGAGCTTGTGATATGGTAACCAGATAGCTGATATACAACATATACTACTTTTAAATACATACTTATATAGATATTTACATCCAGACACAGAACAAACAGACATATTCATGCATACAAATGTTTGTCCTGGGTGGGATTCGAACCCACGACCCGCAGCTTGAGAGTCAGGGTCACTAACCACAAAGCCAACCGGGCTGTGACTTAGAATGGCAAGTCTTCGCTAGAAAGCAATGAAATAACAAAATGAACGACAAGTCTTTCCCGTTTATAGCTATTTAAATTATTGAAAGCCGTATCAAAATCCGATAAGCAGAGAAAATGAGGTGGATAGCAACTTCACTTTATATAATTTAGAGAATAAATTCAGTAATAGAGTTCCTATAAAGTCCTAAAAACTAATTAATCTGAGTAGTGACGATTTATCAGCAATATTAGCCTAACAGTAAACATCTTGACAGGAAAAAATCACATTACACATACTTCCTAAATTGTTACTAAATTGTAACCTTGTTTACTGGCAACACAATAACAAACAGACTGTATTACGTGAATTTCTTAACACTTTCTGTGACTTTATTGTAAGCACTTGTTCTATGGCTACAAGGTTAACAGAAGACAGACGCATGGCAAATAGCGTGAGTAAGGTTGCCACAGCCAAAGGCTAGAATAATTCATATTTATATTGAAACTAGCTGCCTCCCCGCGGTTTTACCCGCGTAGTTCCCGTTCCCGTGGGAACACAGGGATAAAATATAGCCTATGTTACTCGGGGATAATGTAGCTTTCCAAAGGTGAAAGAATTTTTAAAATCGGTCCAGTAGTTTCGGAGCCTATTAATTACAAACAAACAAACAAACAAATCTTTCCTTTTTATAATATTAGTATAGACAAACAAATCTTTCCTCTTTATAATATTAGTATAGACTAGCTGCCTCCCCGCGTTTTTACCCGCGTAGTTCCCGTTCCCGTGGGAACACAGGGATAAAATATAGCCTATGTTACTCGGGGATAATGTAGCTTTCCAAGGGTGAAAGAATTTTTGAAATCGGTCCAGTAGTTTCGGAGCCTATTCATTACAAACAAACAAACAAACAAATCTTTCCTCTTTATAATATTAGTATAGATTACTAGCTGCCTCCCCGCGGTTTTACTCGCGTAGTTCCCGTTCCCGTGGGAACACAGGGATAAACTATAGCCTATGTTACTCGGGGATAATGTAGCTTTCCAAAGGTGAAAGAATTTTTGAAATCGGTCCAGTAGTTTCGGAGCCTATTCATTACAAACAAACAAACAAACAAACCTTTCCTCTTTATAATATTAGTATAGATAATCCCACCAGGGTTGAGGTTTGAAAAGTTCATTTACTTAAATTTCTTTATTTATTGTTTTTAAATATTAGAAATCAGGATACTTACTAAAGCTACCAGCTAATAAATAGCTAGGCCTATATTATTTTTTAATGTGCACAAGTCAACACTCGTACAGCCTATTCATAGTTTTGCGAAAATGGCGCCAAATTACACATGTTAAATTTGGAAAACCAATATGGCGGACCACCAAATACATAAATAAAATTTTATAATATAAAATAAAATGAAGTATTTATTTTTTTATATTTGCACCTTAAAGTTATAAATATGGATTTACAATTTAAATATTCCTTAAGGTTAATAAAGTTGTATGAAAGTATGATGTTAGTTTTTAAGTGTTTACATGCATAAAAAATATTTAAAGAAAAATGCTTTGCCTATTTACGCGTAGACATAACAAAAACCTAACAATAACATATTAAATGTAGGTAAATGCTCCATTGCAACTGTCCAAACATCGACATACAATATGGATACAGTTACAATAATATTTGCGTACAAAAGTTAATTTTACGTTGCACGCACGAGCACGGCGGGGTGCAGTGCTGACGTCATAGACCGGTAACTGGTTCCCATCCGACCTGCTTGTGGGATTTGTATAAAACCATTCATAACCACAGATAATATCGATTTTGAATTATATACCTATTAATTTCTGGAAATTATTTATATCTTCACTTCATCTACACTAACATAAAGATCTTTTAGTAGATAACTCATTATGTCGAGGAAGGATATAGGCTGGGCTGTATTACATAACCAATAGGAGCGGAGCATCATTGAAAACTATTGCAAAAACGGAAGATATGGCGTAGAAGAAGTTGCACGGATCAGCTAATTGACTTATGAAATGACAAGGAAAATTGTCTTTGGACTGACTTACTAAAACAAAATGTTAATAGGTAGATACTTTAATAATGTTTTAAAGTTTCAAGACGACATTAAAACACTGAGTGCATCACATATCGTGTATCATAAAAAAGGACAATGATCTTCAATTCAAATGATCATCACAATATCACACGCGAAAGATAAAGACCTTCGCGTGTTCACTCAATCATCTTAACCAACCGCACAATCAATCACTCAATAAAACAATAGCATTTCTATTTATTGTGACAAAACGATTGTCATCCTGACACAAAAATGAAATTGACAAATGTCAAATGGTTATTTTAATGTCAAAACTATCACATGATAAAAAATCATCGAGCATGTAACCATGGTTACATGCTCGATGTAAAAAATAAACAACTCCAGTCAACACGTGCCTAATTGGCGGCTACAAATCAAAATGGCGCCCAATCAATCTCAAATAAATCAGGGTAATAAAACACGCGGTTTTATTACAATAACAGTAATATCTGAGCGTAATACCAACGTGCAATAATAAAAATACTGCGTGTTTTTTTTCCGTGACGTAAAATAGAAGTAGGTTTATTGTGAAAAGTTTTAAATAAAAGAAATAAAGAAAGAGTCGAGTCGACCACAGACAATACAAAGCATGTAAGTAACGTTTCTAAAGTACCGCTTAGCTCGTTAGTTTAATGGCAAACGTTTAGCTACTCGCAAATAAAAGAAAATTTGCGTATTTAAATGTAAACAAAGGCTTTTAAAAAAGATAAAGCTCTTTTTTGCTGTTGGCAACAACTTTACAGGAAATTGTGTGTCTTTTCAAAACGAGGAAGGCTTACTGAATATATTTCATGCATGAAAGGAAATTATTCAATATTCAGTAAAAAAAAATACCTACTTAAGATAATTATTGCTACCTGGTTCTATACAATAACATTATTCATATGTGAAAAGCTTGACAGTTTTTGAAAATAAATCTATAATTTTGTGCTTGATTGATGGACATTTGAAATACAATGCAAGATTTATAGTTATTGAATAATCATATTTCTTGGTATAGGTTATTCACACCATGTTATTCAATACCTCACATGACCATGTTGTTTTTTACGCAATTTCAAAATAGGTCTTAATATATAAATCAATACATAGATACCTTTATGTTATGAGAAAGTCGAATTTTCGCCGTAAGATTTTTCACATAATATTAGTATCTTTATAATTCATATTAAATTAAAATGTAGCTCACGTTACTTCGGAGAAATGTTACTTTCCGTGAAAGAATATGTAAATCGGTAAGGTAATTAGTTTTTGAACTTTTCCATTAAAAACAATCAAATCATTCCTCTTTATAAATAACTGGTACCACCCAGCGGTTTCACCCACTTTCCCAAGAGATATAAAAAAAATCCATATTAAAAAGTAGCGTATGTATTAGTCCGGAACATATTCTAACTATTTGCCAAAGTTCATCACAATCCCTTCAACCGCTTAGGCGTGTTGAGTAACAAACATATACTTATTCACACATTCCTACAAACTTTCGCATTTATAATAGGTATTAGTTACGTATAGTTACTATAAGTACTATAGTACTTAGGATAATAGAAATAGAAAATGTTTCTTGCATAATAGTTTATTTTTCAACTGCTGATAAGAATTCTGACCAAGCATCAGGTTTTATGTGCGTAGGTACACGTGGATACAGATATTTTTAGCTAACCGTTCAATGCATTGACGTCTTCGACCTTTCAGCCACTTTGATTTCTGTTGCCGACTGTTATAATTAGATTTTAAAATCGGAGTCGAGAGCTTTTCCGGTTCAATTATATTGTAATAACTACTAATGAATGGAAAACCAGTGAAAATATCTCATAATCGTCGAATGAAATAATATAAGGGCAAATAATCTTTCATCTATTACTAGCTATTAGTTACCTCGCGGTCACACCTGGAATCCCGAGGATTTTCTGTTTTCCCAGCATAAAAAGAGAATGTGCTATTCCAGTATATTTTTATATGTAAGTACATCAAATTTCATCTAAATCCTTCATGAATAACCGTCCAAACTTTTACATTTACAACTGTATACCTTCTAGCAACCTGGCTTTGCACGGGTGCAGTGTTTAGACACGCGCCGCAAAAATGTGACAACACGTTAGAAACCTCAAAAATAACAGAATTCTCCACGATGAAATGGATGTTATTATACATTCTAAACCTTCCTCTACAATCACTCTATCAAATAAAAAAACCGCATCAGAATCCGTTGCGTAGTTTTAAAGATTTAAGCATGCATAGGGATACAGGGACGGAGAAAGCGACTTTGTTTTATACTATGTAGTGAAGATGAAGACCGCCAATCCGCACTAGGTCCGCGTGGAGAACTGTGGCCTCAAATCCCCTCGTAGTTAGAGGAGGCTCGTACTCCTCGGCGAAGACGTATATGGGGAGATAAATGAGCCATAAATTTGTCTGTATTCTATTAAAAGAATTGTATAGATAATTAAACAGAGATGATTATGTTCACAAGCCGATTATGAAATCCTACCGTTGTTTTCAATAACACACAGTGTTGTGAGAACTGAAGCAGCTATGCGACACGCGTGTAATTGTTATTGTTATGACACTATTCAGACATAAGTGGTCTTTAGTCTGTCACCATGTAGATTATATAACGGCTATTAGAAAAAAAAAAAAATATTTTTCTTATAAACCTTACGAGCTCTGCCCTAATTCGCACGAGAGTTTTTTTAACGGACGGTAAAAAAACGCTCAAATACAACAAATGCATTCCTAAGTATATGTTCACACGACAGCGTTTTTACAACGCGACGCTATTTTATCGAGCGTCGTTGCATTTTCAACTTAGGGCGTTGGAAATAGACCATATTATGGTACTTGGAAATGTTGTATTTGAACGCTTTTTTACTGTAGGTACGTTAAAAAAACTCTCGAGCGATTGAGTGCTTACTCTCGGTTCGGAAGAACGTGGGTCAAAATCTATAAGCGGGTATCGATAAAAAATATTATAAACCATAAATTTATAATGACGAAATAATTAAAAAGACACAATCATTACTTTTGCTTTTATTCTTACACACACATTATGTTTCAAAATAAACAATAATGCCAACATATGGCTTTACCAGAACAATATGTTAACCAGTTCAAACCAGTTACTAGTGTGAGGTGTAAATATTTGTCTTTGGACCTGCGTAAGTTTCACTAAATACGTATAGTACCGCTTTATATAGTTTATATTATTAAATTTACGTAAATAATGGCCTTTGTTATTATTTTGCACCTTTTGGCACGGTCCACCATGATGTAATTCTGCACTAACATGTGTTTAAGCACTTTCCTTTGCTGAAAAAATATAATGAAGTAATGTATGTATTTTGACTGTCAGCATCTATTTGTGAGAAGCCTTAATAAATAAATAAATAATAAATATCCTGGGACATTTTTCACACACGGCCAATCTAGTTCCAAAGTAAGCGTCAAATGAAGCTTGTGTTATGGTAACCGGATAGCTGATATACTACATACAATGCTTTTAAATACATAGGTACATATTATAGATATTTACATCCAGACACAGAACAAACAGACATATTCATGCATACAAATGTTTGTCCTGGGTGGGATTCGACCCACGACCCGCGGCTTGAGAGTCAGGGGCACTAACCACAAAGCCAACCGGGCTGTCAAACTCAGCCTGTCAGCCTTTATGAGATATGTTTATCAATTAACAATTTATACGATAGGTAGGTAGGTATATGATTTCCTCTCTCCTATATTTTACTTTTTATGCCCTAATGTTAATTAGACACAATTTATATACATGTAATGTCCATAGATTCTTAGTATAATATGTTATAGTTGTAGATACAACCTGCAGGTATTTCACGGAATTTATGTTGCGAATTTTGGACACGTGAAGGGATTATTTTACATTTAAGTAAACACTTCCACGTAATAAGTAGATATACCTATATATTTATTTTCAACTTCTAAGAAGCTAATTTATATAGAACTAGTGACTCGCGGCTTCACCTGCGCTCCCAAGAGATCACGTTGTTAATATTATGAATATCTACCTAACTGTGGGTAATCAATCTGTGCTGTAAAACATATATTGTAATTGCTAAGTAATGTTTAAGGAAGTAATTAGTTAGGATCTTGGGCAGGTTTTGAGAAAGTTGAAACTTAGATATTACTTAAAAATATTAGTAATTGTTACTATTTAAATTAATGTTTATATTATTCGGGTCAGGTACCCGTGCTTGATTTTATACCAATATAAGTAGGTAGGTATATATTTGAACAACTTCTAAGAAGCAAATTTATATAAAGTTAAACATTATAATTGTGAGAAATCGCACGTTAATCGATAACAGTCATGACATTATCTGATAAATACTAATGCATTGATAAAGTTATCAAAATAAATACCTCTATGTATGGCGCCAGTAACTTCGTCATCGTCGTAATAAAAAAATAACTACTTAGTCAACCAATGGTTAACAATCTTACAAATATTATAAATGCGAATGATTGTGAGTATCGATAGATAAATAAATAATAAAGAGATATCCTGAGACATTGGACACGCACGGCCAATCTGATTCCAAACTAAGCAGAGCTTGTGATATGGTAACCCAGATAGCTAATACACTACATATACCTAGATGTATGCTTATTACTCATTCACGCAAAAACAACTATCATTTAACTGAAAATTCATTAACAATATCCGAAACCAAAATCTCAAGTGTATGAATGCTTCACGAAGGAAATAGATTTGGTAGTTATGTCAACTCCACAGCAGTCAATAAGAAATCTAGTCTCTAGTCTACTCATAAAGTAGTAAAAAAATTACGTGAGGCACTCGGGGACTGCCGCGGTAAAGCTATTGCATTGCATAGCATTTTGTATCAACTTATGCAATTATAATTTTATTTATTTATTTTAATAATAAATGCACTTTGTTCATTCATATTCAAAACACTTCATACACAAATTTTACAAGTACAGCTATTCACTGTTGTACATAAATACATATACACCTATATACTTTCTCATAAGCAGCTTATGTATTCGTCCGATTTCGGAGCAGCTCGTCTCGATTCGTGCGAGTTTCGTAGAGTCGTACAATACGTCTAATCGCACACAACGCCGTGTCGACTGTCGAAGACTGCCGAACTGAAACGACGTTAGACGATGCACGGCCTTCAAGCCACACCTCCTTGCCCGTCGGAGTGGGGGGTGTTAGGTTTTTTTCGTTACGGAATTTCTTGATTCGGTCGCCGCGCTCAGAGCCCGCGATAAAAGCTATGCAATAGCTTAAAAATATATAAGTACTAGCTCATATAAATCTTAGAGAAAAGGTCTAATTTCATTGCCATGTTGGCCCAACGTACAAACATTTGTACCAATACGCCAACATCGCGTGCTTAGAAATGCAAATGGCCGCTACATGTACTAAATAAATGATACATTTGGATTTAAACAAAGGTTAGGTTAGAAAGGACGCCTTGTACATTGTAAAAATACTTGAGCATATATTTTGACGTGACAACGTCTTATAAATTGGTTTGCCGGGTGACACTTCAAGAAACTGCGTTACGCTCCGCTCACGTCACGTTAGGTTTTAAATTGTTACTATTATTTCATCCTTCTTCCTACTATACGAATGAATATTCACATTAAAATTATTTTACCACTCAAAGTCGTTGTCACGTAAAACTTTTTTTTAATAATATGCATTCTGATGTGCATACGTATTTGAATACTTAGGCTTTATGACGTGGTACCCTTGCCACGAAATAGAAACAAAATAATTACGCGCGAATACGGAAATTGAGTTTTGTTTTTTATAAATGTCAAACGCCATTTTTTCAAAACGTCAAAGAGTTAAGAAGATAGCAAACAAACACCGTGCCGAAGTCTGCCGAACTTTAACGACGTTAGACGATGTGTTAGGTTTTTTTCGTTACGGAATTTCTTGATTCGGTCGCCGCGCTCAGAGCCCGCGATAAAAGCTATGCAATAGCTTAAAAATAATGAATCTAATGCCAAAATTGTCTCAAAGAATTTTATTTAAGTAGATTAAAAATGATTCACAAAACCACTCCGACAAAGGAGGAAAACATTCCCAATTTCAAAGAAAAGCAATGTCGAGTGTTTAAAAACTCATAAAAAAAAACAAATAAACTACACGTTGACATATAAAAAAAACTAAAAGTAAATGCGGGAAAAACGTTCCAATTCACCCAGTGACGCGCGTACGTTCCGAACTTCCGAGAAACGGGCGCGTTCCGTTCTACGCGTGGGTGTTGCTACACGCGATATTTTATAGGTGTTGTTAGAAACCGTAAACTATCGACTATCGTGCATACATTGGCCTAATTAAACTAAGTAATGTACCTAATCAGACTTGTAGATATTTATACATACTTATGTTTGTTTTGTTTCGCGACGATTTAGTTTGAAATCAGTTCATTGACAGCTGCATGGATTTATATAGAGTTCAGCACAGACAAGATATGTTTTGGACTCTGGCATAATATTAGAGGCTTGAATCTATACTAATATTGTAAGGAGGACAGATTAAATTGTTTGTTTGTTAATTATGAATAGGCTCCGAAACTACTGGACCAATCTGAATAATTCACGACTAGAAAGCTACATTATTTGTCAGTGTCATAAGCTGTATTTAACTCTGTATTCCCACGCGGGTGAAACCGCAGGGCGGAACCTAGTAAAAAATAATATGAATACCTTCGAAACGCTAAGTCAATTAACTCACCATATTATTAAGCCGCAGTTGTGGGTTCGATTTCCATCCAAGACAAACAAATCTGCCTGTATCTTTAAGTATACCTACTTATATCTATTAATTGCTAAACGGACATGTCAAACTAGGATTCTGTTATCAATATAAATAAGTTCAACAAAATCTACTTTCACGTCATTTCATATCAAACTGAATGAAATAACAATTAATACGATTAATATCTTAATAATGATAGATTTGCATAAACATGATTGCGAAATTAATTAATTAATATGTCATTATTATCTTATTAACATTTTATTTATTTCGATAACGTAATGCAGGTGAAGTCACATTTTCATTAATCATGATGGCATTAAGCCAAATATTGAATGTTCTAGATTGAATTTGGTATAATAATATACAACTTAGATTTTATAGTGTCATGAATAAATATTATTGCCATGGCACTGCAGATCTACACTAATATTACAAGGAATTGAAAAAAAATGTGTGTTTGTAATGAATAAACTCAAAAACTACTGTCCCAATTTCAAAAATTATTTCACTATTGTAAAGCTACATTATAAGGGAGAATATAGGCTATATTTTATCCCTGTATTCCCACGAAAACGGGAACAGCGCGGGTGAACTGCGCGGAGGCAGCTATTATTAATATTTGGACAATAGTCTACGCGCGAATCGTCCCTTTATATAGGTACATATATAAATCATTACCTAAAATAAATTAAAGTATGTACCTAGTAATATTTTATATGTATTTGTATTAACTATAAGTATCTACATTAAAAACCTTTACCTTGAACAGAGACGAACTTCTTAGCATTCCATGGATTCACCGTGCGGGTGCCGGGTCCATCGTGTGACAAGGAGAGAAACTTCGAGCAGATCCCGAGACTTGTGACACGGGTGTAGGTTTAAGGGGCCCTTTCCGACGTACAATACCTATTATAAAATCCGTAAAATATAGAAAGCTTAAATGCTTTAAAGATCGGAACGCAACTTTGTTTTATCCTATCCATAGATTAGATCGTTGAGATCCCTAGGGATCGCGGGTGAAGCCGCGGCGCAAGCTAGTATAATTATACTATCAATTACATTACATGGTATGGGTACCGTATAGTGGTAGTAAGAAGAATAATTATTATAATAATTACAAATAATTTAATTGAATGCGATTTAATCATATAATTACGGTGATTTACGTGGTCATTGAATCTAGGGTCATTACTGAGTAAACAACTGTCTATTGTATTAATATTATTATACTTAGATACACAATATTTACACAAGATAAATGTATCATTGTCCATCTCTTTCGCACACTCCCTCATCCATATAGGTACTAATCTATACTTCTATAACTATTAATATATAAAGCTAATGAGTTTGTTTTCTTGAACGCATTAATCTCAGACACTACTGGTCCGATTAGAAAAAGTATTTCAGTGTTAGATAGCCCATTTATCGAGGAAGGCTATAAGCTATATATCATCACGCTACAACGCATATGAGCGGAGCATCAATCAAAAGTGTTAGACAGTAGTTGACGCGCGCAATTTCGTTGGCGTCAATTCTTCAGCTTTATATATTATAGCTGCCTCCCCGCGGTTTTACCCGCGTAGTTCCCGTTCCCGCGGGAATACAGGGATAAAATATAGCCTATGTTACTCGGGGATAATGTAGCTTTCCAAAGGTGAAAGAATTTTTGAAATCGGTCCAGTAGTTTCGGAGCCTATTCATTACAAACAAACAAACAAACAAACAAACAAACAAACAAACAAACAAACAAACAAATTTTTCCTCTTTATAATATTATAGTATAGATAACGGACCCGGCAGACTTCGTTCTGCCCACCAGCGCCACCTACCGGGTCCAAATTGATGTAGGTATTATACATAAAAACCTTCCCCATGAAATACTCCGTAATTTAGTGGAAACTGCATGAAAATCTGTTCAGTAGGTACTTTTTGTGTCAGTAGTTTATCTGTTCAGTAAATAGTTAGTTTTCATCACGTTCAGACAGACAGACAGAGGCGGCGGGGACTTTGTTTTATATATATAATATCTATAGTTAGAGATATAGTATAGATTTATGTGGGTCACTGTTATAAGTCAACTTGAACTCGGTTCAATATTAACGACATGACCTTACACCCCATGGAACCTATGAAAGAGATGCATATATACTCCTATCCCTTTCGTCGTTGACCTCAAGATAGAGTATACCAAACATTTTCCTTCACCTACATACCTAATATTTCCGGAATTTAACCGGAAAATTCAAAAGTAATTTAGTGCTATTTAGGTGACGGCTATAGTTTTCATTCCTGAAATGTTTGAAGGTGATTTTCCAAACGATACCAAAACAGAAGTTGTTTACAAACTTTGCCAGTCGTGACCTACTTATTGTGTTTTTAAAAGAAAACTAGGCATTCTTTAAATAAATGGCAATCTGATTCCAAACTATGTAGAGGCTTATCTATAGTTGATATTCAATATTATTTACAGCCACAGAATATACGGGCATTTATTTTTTCTTCTTTATTTTTTTATTACGGGATTTTGTCAAAAATGACTATGGTCACTCCTGTAACATTTTACATCAAAGTCAACCAAAAAAATTATGTGTTATAATACACATTACAACAAGAAAAAAAATGTACCTACCTAAATTAAGCTTTTATCCTCTAAAGTTATCGATAATAAAGTTATCCTATTTTATTGAACTCAAATATCGGTCCTGTGAGGGTTTCGAACCGACGACTAGCGGCTTTAAATCCAGGGTACCAAGCTTCGATACCGGCACAATCATGTCTAGTTTATAGTTTTTAGTATAGTAAAACCGGTTTTCATAAAAACGAAGTAATATATATTTTAAATGTATCTTTATTTTATAAACCTTATAAAATAATAGGTAGTTTTATTTTACATAAACAGTTATCTACAGAAACATGTTATATATATCACAGATCGTCGTAAACGACGTATGAAACTTAACTAAGTTTAAAAAACATTAAATTATATTAATTACATTTCAAGTATACAAATAATCTACATACCTACCTATTCATCTGATTCGACTAAAATGATAAATACATATTAATACACGTGTTAATCACAAATAAATAACATTAATTTTACTTATTTTCAGTTATACATAAAACTTGCTAGTTTTAAGGCAGTACGACATTAAAATACCAACTTAAGCATATTACACAAAGGAACAATATACGCGCAACAACAAAATTGATAAGACTTTTATCTTAATCCAAAATACGACGCATTCAATTAAAAATTAATACTTATTATAGTTATCGAATTTCAACAAAGATATTCTTATTCACATTACTTATCTATAATTCACAGTTAACCTTATTTAGATAACATGTTATCAGTTATTCTGTGACTAGATTCCGTTTATGACAATACCAAATAAACTAAGTAATTTACTCCCTAATTATATTTATCTTTATACTAACAAAACACAACACTATACATAGCTTTTATACTGCCAACATAATAAAATGCACTATTTAAAATTAAAACTTACATTTAAATTGTACTCAAACTTATTCACAAAAATAACGTTGGTCCATCAACGGTACTGGCCGCTCCAAAGTCATGGATGCTCAGAAGAAAAATAAATAATCCTCCGGTGTTGCAGCGAAAAAACCTTGGTGGTTGCATTAAAAATAGCTCAAAATTCGTCGCCCTCTGGCAGTGCTGGCAACTTCAGACATTGTCGCCTGTGTTTTCGCCGCCTCTGCACAGTTTTGATGCACTTCCTTAGCTCTACGTTGCTGCATTCCTTATCTTCTGGCAGCGGTGGTAGAGACCTCTTCGGTCCCCTCGGCAGAACGCACTCGGTGGAGAAGTAGTTGAGTTCTTTGCACCTCAACATATCGCTGTCGGTTGTGAGTACGGAGAATGAGAGTTTCACTAACATTTTGACGCGGAATAACTAACACATGTGCTCGCAGTGGGTTCGGGGAGCTGACTGGCCGAACAGCGATACGCAATACGCACGCAGCGGCGATTATATGATTTTAATTATATTTAGATGTAGTCCGCTTGCATGAAAACGAACGAGGTTGTCGATAGGGCAACGTATATTGCATGTGCCAAGAGTTTCACACACCTCCAATCGCAGTCATCGACCAGTGACATTTTATATGTCAATAGTTTGAGCCTATATTTCCAATCCTAGTCATACTTTAGATGTTATTATGCATTTAAAAAGCCTCATTTTAAAGCCCATGAAAAAGCCGGGAAGCTCATTCTAAACCGTAATGGATCTCAATGAAAATATTTGTTCATAATATCGTCATAAATTTTTCCACACTGAAAATAAAATAACCCATATACCTACTCCTTGAGAGTCTGTTTTCCGTGGAAATAAGTATTTATTTGTATACATTAGTTAACCTTCCTTTCCTGCATATAACTAAGGTTGTATTGTATAACTTGTGTAGGCTTTCTGCACTTCTAAGGGTTCTAAAGCGAGCATAGCCTATATTTTCCTTTACATCACTATAAGAAGATAATCACTATTATGATTACGTAAAACATTCAACTCGTAGGTACTTGAATGAAGTGTGATTATTATCAATAAGTAGATAGGTCATACATTTTACGACCTACTTGGCCACTTTTCGTAGGTAATACTTTGCCCTCATTCGCACAAGATGTTCTTAACGGACGTTAAAAAAGCGTTCAAACACACCATAATATTATTCTCCATTTCCAACGCTCAAAGTTGAAAATGCAACACCGCTCGATAAAAAAGCGTCTCGTTTTAAAAACGCAATAACAATAAAAGTTGCAAAGCGCATAAATTTGGCAATAATTTTTCTTGTCTCTTAAGTTCCACGGAAGGTTTTAATAATAAAAAAAATACAACTTTTGAGAGTACAAAGTCCCCTAATATGTAATTTTATACTTATGTAAAAAAATTCCTTTCACGAAATACCTATATCTTCCTATGATAATGAACTGTATTATAAATGTTATTTATATAGTATCGTAAGTGTACCAGTCGTGGCCACGGTACCAGTAATGGCCAAAAATTGAAAGAAACATCTAGAATTCGGACATGAGCGAATGTTTTTACATTGGGATCACTGTGACATAGACTTTAGACATCGAACTAACTAAGTTTAACGTTTTATTGAATTCAGACAGTTACATGTACAAATATGCGCGAATACAAAGTGTAAGTTGATTTGAAATTGACAACGACGGCTTTTCTTAAGGAAATCGTTCAGGCGGTGAGCAGAAAGTTTCACTTGTAAAATAGTATTGCTTAATAAAATCAAAATTAGTGTTGTTTCATGTGTGAGCCATAAAATAAAGATAAACTAAGACTAAGACTGGGGTATCCATTAATGGATTTTCCCTGGCCAAGACTGGGTCACAAAACTACAACTTTTATTTGTTAAATAAATTGAATCCAGCTTGGCCGTATCTCACGCGCAACACATTACAAATATTAAATAAGGACTGGACTTTACAGTTTCACTATATTCAGTGCTGAAACTTTCACAATTTTGGTAATATTTCACAAAAACCTGTTTTTTTTTCTTAAACTGGCCACCATTGGGTCATTTACCATAATAGTTATGTAAACAACTAAATAGTAAATTCGGGAAGCTGCACTCCAAATAAAATTATCAAAGAGAAAATTTGTTTATAATTCGAAAGATATAAACATGAATCCATCATCGGCACATTTTGTTTTCAAATAAATCCGACTTCAAAGTACGTTTGCAAATATTTGCTTGACTCAAAACCTAGTTTATTTTATTATAAAATAGATTTCATTAGCTATATTATAAATTTACTAGATTAAGCTAAATCTAGCATATAACATTTTAAGTAGGTACCTACCACTATTCCGACCTGTGATTTGATTCTTGAAACCTGTATTTAGACTAAGAATAAACAAAAAATCAATCGAGCATAAATAAAGAGGTTGTAGCTGTGTTGCAAGGTAAAAAAAACAATGTATGGTAGCATAGAACTTCTGTCTCTGTCTGGAAATAAAAATACATCATTTTTATGTTATCACTACGTCACGAGTCAGCCCCAGTAAGTTTCCATGGCACTTGGCCGTTGATAAACTTATGTTTTACAAATTCTGCAAGTCCGATAAGAAGAGTTCTTACAGATAAAATAACATGGATATTGTTTTGTAGGCTTTTTGATGCTTATCGTCACGTCAAAATACTGATTTAGATATTATTTTGATTAGATTGTATTTAGGTGTCAGAGGAAGTAGCCAATCTGATTCCAAACTACGCGGACCAACTAAGGTAACCAGATAGCTGATAATAATATACTACTTTTGAATATACATGCCTAGTACTTTTTTAAACATAGACAAACAAATAAACATGTTGTTCTAAGTGGGAATTGAACCTATGAACAGCGTCTTGAAATTAAGGGAAGCTTACCACTAAGCTAACCAGTCCGTCTTGGAGTCTTGGAGATGCAATTGAACCATCACAACAGAAAGAAATTTATTATAGTAATGAAAACATGGTGTATACAATAAATAATAATTAATCTCTGTATTATATTGTTTCTTCTTTATTACATCCACCGATAAACACAATAAGTAAGTCAGTAGACAAATATATAATTTATCTAAATCATATAAAATTGATAAACAATGCCTATAAATAAATAAACAAATAATCCATTTATTTTGCAAAATATACCTATGGTAAATGACCCAATGGTGGCCACTTTAAGAAAAAAAATACTGGTTTTTGTGAAATATTATAAAAATTGTGAAAGTTTCAGCACTGAATATAGTGAAACTGTAAAGTCCAGTCCTTATTTAATATTTGTAATGTGTTGCGCGTGAGATACGGCCAAGCTGGATTCAATTAATTTAACAAATAAAAGTTGTAGTTTTGTGACCCAGTCTTGGACAGGGAAAATCCATTAATGGATATCCCAGTCTTAGTCTAAGTTTATCTTTATTTTATGGCTTACACATCAAACAAAACTAATTTTGATTTTAATTAAGCAATATTATTTTACAAGTGAAACTTCCTGCTCACCGCCTTAACGATTTCCTTAAGAAAAGCCGTCGTTGTCAATTTCAAATCACCTTACACTTTGTATTCGCGCAAATTTGTACATGTAACTGACTGAATTCAATAAAACGTTAAACTTAGATAGTTCGATGTCTAAAGTCTATGTCACAGTGATCCCAATGTAAAAACATTCGCTCATGTCCGAATTCTAGATGTTTCTTTTAATTTTTGGCCATTACTGGTACCGTGGCCACGACTGGTACACTTACGATACTTATCAAAAATCCTGACAATGATTGAACGAAAATGGCGTCGAGACATGACGAAAATTTTTTTGACCACTCCTTGAAATTAAAATCAATAACAATGTTGTATTTACAAAATAAAATCTTGTGACTGAAAAGATTAGCCTAGATAAAACGTCATACCTAAACAATATTAATAAGTGTTAAGTATTTGAGCTCTTCTACTCGAACCTAGACTTGTTTTAATTATGTTCTAGGAATCGTATCGAAACGACCTAATTTCTTCTACAATATTACCCAAATAAAACTGCTATAAGAATCAGACCCTATTACTTTGATTCATTGTGATATTAAGACCCAAATTAATAAATAAATAATAAAAAAAGAGGAGGATATTTTTACGAACCAAAAAGGTTTTCATCAAACCGTCAGTTTATTCGATGGAAAATATTATGCTAAATGAAGGTGTGAGACCATTCTATTTGCGGGTATAGACAGTTAAAGGCTCGCCGGCCTTCTGTCATCCTACTAATATTATAAATGCGAAAGTTTGTAAGTATGGATGTATGTATGTATGGATGTTTGTTACTCTTTCACGCTCCAACGGCTGAAGGGATCTGCTTGAAATTTGGCACAGAGCTAGAATATGTTCTGGAATAACACATAGGCTACTTTTTATCCCGGGAACGCGGGTGAAACCGCGGGGAGCCACTATATATTATAAAGGCGAAAGTTTGTATGTATGTATGGATGTTTGTTACTCTTTCACGTAAAAACTACTGAATGGATTTGAATGAAATTTGGAATAAAGATAGCTTATAACCTGGATTAACATATAGGCTACTTTTTATCCCGGGAAAATGGAAGACCTCCCGGGTACGCGGGTGAAACCGCGGGGAGCCACTAGTATCATATAATTATGAGAACGGCGTACTCACGTGCCCTCAGTGTGCACGCAGTTTCGCCGTGAAGATAGCCTACATAAGCCATCTTCGGGTACCCCAGCGCCAGACTGGCTAGGCAGGAGTCAAAGTGGTCGCCATGGCCGAAATCGGTCGAACCAATCATGGGATAGACGGAGGGTTTACAATTACAGGCCACTTGTTCATCGGTTGCCCCAATATACAATCTTCACTTTTTGACTTCCTCCCCCCCAATACTCCTTGTCCTACTAATATTAAGTGGTTAATAAGAAAAGAAGAAGAAATATTGTGTTGTTTTGTCAAAGTGTTTGCTATTATGATAAGTGTGTAGATTTCTAGTAATTGTAAATTCAAGACACCGAGTGCAACGTTCCTGACACTTCACCTAAAAACAGACCGATGACAGAGAACGTACGCTCATCCATAGAAATAAAATATGAACGGCTGATTCATACATTGGGGTGTCCAAATAATTGTGTCTTTAAAATCAGATATAATGAAATGAAATAAAATTGATGGTATGAAATAATTCGTCGATATATCAAAGAAGTAAGTGGCTACCGTAAGAGCGTAATTTTGTGGCCTTATTATACCTAAACTAGTGGCTCCCCGCTGTTGCACCCGCGTATCCGGGAGATCTTCCATTTTCCCGGGATAAGCAAGTCGCCTTGGGACTTATATCAAATAAAAGAAAAAAAAATAGCTTAAGGAAATTAGAAACTTAAGGTAAGAAGTAATTACATAGTTACTTATGGCGAAAATCTTCTTTTGCCTCTAAGATTAACGTGATAAGCATTTGTGTGCATGAACATGGTGGTTTGTTCTCTGGATGTAAATTACTTATATATTTATCAACTATCCTGCTACCATATTACAAGCTCTGTTTAGTTTGAAATCTATAGATGTCTGTGGAGAATGTCCTTGGATATTTATTATTGTTTTTATACCATACTTTTGTTGCTTTCTTTAAGATTCATGGTCACTATAGCGATCACGTGACTATCACGACACGATAAGAATTATATTGTTTGTTTTCGTCAGGGTTACTCCGGAACTCTACTATCAATATTACGTATTTAATATTTTGATTGTCTAGTCTAATTTACAAGTGAGTCACTACACGGCGGAAACTGAATAGTCCCTTTATTTCCGTTTTTAAGATAATAATGATTAATTAAATAATGTTCGTAAATATCAATTAGTTATCTTGAGAACCATAAGAGAACGCTTTCTATAACATAACGTCTTTTAAACTCTTTTGTATAGTTGCGAAAAAAAATATATTTAATTAGTTAAGTTTTAAATGTAAACTCAGCAATAAAGGCTTGTTTTATTTTTATTTTTTATTTATAGTTGCGACAATGAAAGAGGTTGGTTAGTTTTTTTTTTCTTTATTTATTGCAGTTTTCTATGGACATCTCATCCTGTTTTGAAGATCAAGTCGGACTCGAGCATTTATATCCTCATATGCATTATACGTACAAAATTTAGCACTATGATGACAATAATTTTATTCATTTTTAATAGCTCTCTACTACAAAATCGGAGCATTTCATAGATAGAGAAGGAGTAGGTACCTACGCGAAACGGACACACAACTCTTGCCCATTTGTTGAAATAAAAGACTATAATATAATACTACTATATAAACAGACACTTCTCTTACATAGGTATCGTATTCTCCTTTGTTACCATTTTCGTGTCCTAACACTTTCCCTACCACACAATAGGCTGTTATCTCCGGACTTGATATCATGTTATCACAACAAAGCATTACCTACCACTTTGTTACCTAAATATAAAGAGTAGAGAAACACTAATGTCAGACTACATAAATGATTGGCAGGTCTATAGAAAAAGGAATCTCTTGTAAGATCGAATTTCAGGATAACATTAGGTAGGTTATAGGTAAAATTATGACGAAGCATCGCTTATGAATGGTTTTACACGGAACAAACAGACAAAATTAAAATCTATTCCACGACTAGCGCCTTCAAGGCTTCGTTCTTCTCCATCCTCCTTGTAGCCAAAGAAAATTAAATCAATTTGTTGCTTGGACGTGGATAAATTGTAACTATTTTGGCATGTTTATGGTTAAGAATAATGTTCAGGTAGGGATCAGTATTCATCGATAGTGACTACGATAAAACCGACATATCCAAAGACGACATATCGATAAGAATAAAACATCGAAACGGCAATCATTATTTAGTTTGAGCGCCATCTAGCGTGCATTGGATGTACTATTTTCAACTATTTCGCCAAGACTACACTATTAATTTGCATATCGCCGTCACTTAATCACATAGTCAAGGATCCGACCAGTTGAATAACTAGGCCTGCCTGGATTGATGTTAATTACCAAAATATTGTCATTAACAGTGTAAGCAAATTAGATTTCGCTATTAAATATTCGAAACAGGCTCAGCTCAATAATTAAAACTATTACCTTGTCTCACTAGCGCGGTCAGCCAACTTTGGCAACAAACAAATTGTGACTAAATATGTGCCAATTTCCGTGTTGTTGTTTGCCAGCGTATGTAATTGTATTTAATTACACTTCGATCTATCAAAAAGGTCAGCTTAAAGGTCTTATTAGAAAGCGAAAACACATCAACAGATTTCTACTTAAAATACTTTTATTAAAAGCATCTCTATGCGTTCACGTATGACAAACCTATAGGGTCTTATACCTATTATAAAGTGTGGTATGTTATGTAGGACATACAGCTAATGTAGTAGGTACTTAGTGGGTATTATTTTAACGCAATTTTATTCAAATTTGATGAGTGATATAGTCACAACTCACATCCCCCTCAATAGATGTCGGTACAATCAAGACCACAATACAAATAATCAAGACGGACAGAATGATACCATATCTACAAGGTTTGTTTTGTACTGATCGGTCTCATTTCTGTACCGTTATGTAAGATATTTTTGGATTAATAATATTCGTAATTATCATTAAAATGTATGTCACATTAACTTAATTTTATGTACAGAAGCTCATTAGTATTTGTCGAGCCACAGTTTCGTTTGTAGAATTGTTTAAGTTACATCTGGCAACGCTGAAACATTTAATCAGGGCTGCCACAGTAATACTATTATAATATTTTACGTTAATTTTAACCTCGTCATGTTACTTTTCATGCAAAATTTTATGTTCATCTATTCGTAAATAAATTCTGTTAATGCTTCAAGAAGCATGGTTCAAGAACCATGTTTTACCCGATATGGAATTAAAAATTATGAGTTACATATTTTAGTACCTATTATTAAATGACCGTATTTAAAATAAAGATTGTTTTAAAGCAACTTTTCTTACTGATTTGTTACTTTTGATAGTAATGCACTGACAACACTGAAATTAATAAAATATGGCGTCCTTGTATTGAATATGACGCTAAGATTATAATTTTCATTTAAACTAATTGTAATTTCAGGTAACTAAGGATAAACTATTTATATTCTTACGATTTTAAAGAGGGCAGGTGAGTTAATATCGTTTTTATTTCCATCCATTTAAAAGTTCATTTAGTATATATTAAGTTGTTGTTTTCTGGCCGGTGGAGCTATCATATTTTTGTCTGGATTGTTTCAATTTATTATTAAAATACGCTAGATAACAGCATTAATAGATTTTGACCTCGACTATTCGCAGTTTCGATTTCCTAACAATAGTTAATAGCAAATGAACATAAAGCGTTTTTGTTTGGTTAAAATTTAATATGGCTTTAGCAGTCAATAGCTTGTCACATTATGGATTCAATCAGTCTTCAACGTTAGTTTATAGACTTTAGGTAAGACTGGAACATTCTTGGTATTTAGTTACTTAAGTTACTGTAAAAGTTCCACCAATACTTTTTGGTACTTCTTGTCACTTATATGACCTGGTTAAATAATATACATAGATTCTCATGGAAATTATTTATTGTATCATTTAAGACAGTTCGGGAGATAAATGTTTCTGTATTCTGAAAAATACCAGTAAATAGAATAATCAAAATTACATTGGGACTGGATGGCTATGGATGTGTTTTTAATAACTGTTATACCAAATAATAATGCAGTATTATTGTTTTTCAGCAATTCTTATACAAGTTTCAGGGCACCCTTGAGCAATGGCTACTCCAAACGCCTACAAACAAAACACATCAATGTCGATGCCCAGCCCCCAGAACAATCCGCGTTTGTATTCCACATTACCATTAATTATACCTAATTAAAACTAAATTTTGATATGTGCAAGTATTTGTCTTGTGTTTAAAGCATAGATATTACACATAAAATTAATAGATGTTGAATGTTGTTAGATACTAACTAACTGTAACAGTTGTACCTAAAGTTGATGCCTGCGCCAGCTTAGCAGTGCTGAGAACTACCGGTATTGCGTATCTAACTGCTGAATGATCCTCGGAAGCATGGCTGCGATTCTATGCTTTTTATATTCCCAAGTATTTGCGTCAGTAACATAACTTTGTTTCTCTTATTATTTTTGTATGATTTCCTAGCATTTTAGACTTATCATTATCTTTTGTTGGTTTTGTTTCATGTTTTGTTATGTCGAAACAGACTACATGATCGCGGGCCCCCCAATGAGTTTTGGTATGATGAAAGGTAATAAAACAATCTGATTATACTTTTACACATTATGTTCAGTTTTTCAAAATTTTTGTTACATTCACACTCATCTGTTTCGGATCTAGGTATTCTATGGGGTAATTAAAAACGTAATAAGCACCAACTCTCGTTTCCACATCACAAGCCATCTCGCCTCTAAACACTAAGCTAAGCCCACTAAACGTATACTCGCTACGTCTGCTCGCTGACTTAACATTTTAACATAGCGCATAGTTTAGTTTCGTTCGCCCGGCCCGCTCCCGTCCCGTCCCCTTATGCTTTTTTGTTTTTTTTTTCTTTCATTGTATTGCCGCCCGCTGCTTGGCTTGAAGGCGGTATGAATGCACCGCTGCACCATAACCAATACCCGTACCACCCGCAATACCAGGGTGGTCCGATGGGTCACGTGGGTGGGTACGGAGGCGGGTGGGCCCCGCAGCCCCCGCAGCAACAGGCCCGTTTCGGTGCAGAGGCCGCCCGCCGCGCCGGCTCGGCCGCGGTCCCGCCCCCGCACCAGCCCAAGGACGACAAGACCAGCCCCTTCCTCTCCACCGTGCACTCGCATCCCGCCTTCTCGCCGCAGAAGATCGGCAAGGGAACTGGACTGGTGAGCCATAACACTTGTTTAACTTTTAAAAATATATCCTAGCTAGTATTATAAATGCCAAAGTTTTTAATACTCGTTAGGATAAGCCACTAAAATAGTGCTAAATACTGAAGTTTTAAATCACTTCATACCAAAAAAAAACAAATTTTCAGGGTGCAGGTCTACCGAAGCCTCCGAAGGCTCCGGAGAAGCCTCTCATGCCGTACATGCGGTACTCCCGCCGCGTTTGGGACAGTGTGAAAGCAGCCCACCCTGATCTGAAGTTATGGGAGATTGGGAGAATCATCGGTGGTATGTGGAGAGACCTGCCTGAGTCCGAGAAAGCTGGCTTTGTCGACGAATATGAAGCTGAGAAGGTAATGTGTGATTTTATTCATATTTATGACTGTATGCAGTGACAGATTAAGACTACTTGATGCCCTAAGCAATACACGCCTGTGAGCCCACCTATCCTCGTTTCAACTAGAATCGGTTTTTAAACCTAGTTTTTTGTTCCTTAGATTTCTAAGAGGTGCAAGAATAAATCATAATTTTTTTTATTTTTGGTGCCCCCCAGACGTGATGCCCTAGGCAATTGCTTAATTTGTTTAAGGGTTAATCCATCACTGACTGTATGTAAGTCCTGAAATAATGGTGACTTTATCTCAGATAACTTAACAACAATCTGGATAGATCAAAATGGGTTGAAAATTTGAATTAGTACTTTAAGCTTATTTTACCGTTACTCATATCATGGCCTTAGACTAGCCTCCATGATAGAGGTATAATTGATGTTATGATTATAATGGAATTAAAAGCCAAATCAATTTAAGTCCAAAATATATAACAATAAGGATTAATTTTGGACTCAGGCGCAGTACACGGAAATGTTGAAAGCTTACCAATCGTCGCCCGCCTATATACAGTGGCTGGCTCACAAAACTCGAGGTACAGGATTTATCCCAGTTTGAATTGGGTTTAATGTGTTTAATACCACGCCATCCACATCACTGGCTTGACTTTAACCTGGGGTTTTTTTCAGGTGTATTCGATTTTGAGTCTTATTTTGTTTTATGTTTGTTATACATTTGAATGTACTATTTGCACACTTGTAACCCATTACAGACAAGTTTACTATGAAATAACAGTCATGAAAAACAATAAGACATTATTTGTATGAAATCCATTGGGAACAAATTTATCATGTAATTAAACATTAGTGTGCACTTTACAAGTGACTTTTTAGAATACTAGTGTTAATATTTCATGGTGGAAGCATTATGTCTCTCATAAGGGCGTTGGAATGAATAAACATATTTTAAAGATTTATTTAATTTAAAAGTTTAAAAATTCATTTTTTTTTGTATATAAATCGACTGACCCTTGGCCATATGGTTATGTACCTACTAAATAAAGATCTCAGATTTTCTATAAGCTAGTCACAGTCACAATTTATAGTGTAATATTTATTATTACATTCTCAATATATAATTATAACAATTGATATAGTAAAATGTAATCAATATTACTATACAGTAGAATGCCCCAAGATATTTATTTTATACTAGTGGCTCCCCGTGGTTTCACCCGCGTACGAGGAAGATCTTCCATTTCACCGGGATAAAAAGTAGCCTATGTCCTTTCTCAGGCTCTAGATTATCTGTGTACCAAATTTAATTTTAATCGGTTCAGAAGTTTTAGCGTGAAAGCAAGATAGAGTTACTTTCACATTGATAATATTTAGTTATTTATTTGTTTTATTTTGTAAGGAAGACCAACAGCTTGACATAATCTATATATATAAAAATGAATTGCTGTTCGTTAGTCTCGCTAAAACTCGAGAACGACTGGACAGATTTGGCTTATTTTGGTCTTGAATTATTTGTAGAAGTCCAGAGAAGGTTTAAAAGGTTTTTTTTTTTTTTTTTTTTTTTTTTTTTTTTTTTTCTCTTTGGCCATCTGCGTTGCGGATGCCTTTGCTTAGCTATTTACTCTTTCATACCAGTTCTCGCTTTTATTCCTCTCGCACTTTCATTCTGCATACTTGTTCTTTCTTTCATTCATCATCTCTCTTTCGCTTTAAGGGTGGGACTCCCTTCTAACTATTTGCTAATGATCTAACTATATATATTTATCTTTATTTCTATTTCTATCGGGTTTAAGAAGCTAACAAACAATTTTTTATTTTGACAACTTTAGGTCACACATTTGGGACAGAGAACAAATACAACGACTTATGGCTATTACATTTTGGTTTTTTATACTACATTATACTTATTTAGATCTATTATAATTTTCTTATTGGTAGGTCTTATATCTAACATATTCTTATTTCTTACTATATATTTATTAAGGTTCTTATACTACTGCTTTTCCTTTCTTACATTTTTATTAGCCTTATTACTTATTTATGCTTATCTCTAATATTTTTAAATATTATGAAAACATAATTTTTATACTGTTTTATTTCTCTTTATGACTCTTTCTGCTATTTTTGTACAGTAGTTTAGAAATCTATCCCTATCTTTCCCTATCATTATGTCTTTAATTGTTTCGGACTCCAATTTCATGTTAAAAGCCTGTTCTATTTCATGCCTCTCCCTTCCATATATTGGGCACTCCAGTAGCAGGTGAGGGATTGTTTCGCTCTTTGCGGGGTCGCAGGTGCACGCTGGGCTGTCCTTGCATTTGAAGCGGAACAGGTATTCCGAGAAACCTCCGTGTCCCGTCATGACTTGGGTTTTTGTACCTGTGATCTGGTTTAGGCGGGCGATCTTGTAGGCTGATCTTACGTCCGGGAAGAAGATCTTGGTAATCTTCGCTGTTTCGCCGTCGGTATATCTCCGGTTCCATTCGTCAAGCGTGTCCATGCGGATGTTACGCTTCACGAATGAAACCGGGTACATGTCATAGTCTGGCTTCTTCTTGCTGTTTAAGGCAGCCTCCTTAGCCAATTCATCGGCCCTTTCGTTGCCCTCCATCCCTGCGTGTGCTTTAATCCAGAAAAAGGATATCACCTTTTTCTGGAGAGATGCGGCTCTAATGTTCTTTCTTGCTTCCACTGCCAGGGGATGGAAGCAGTTTTAAGAGCAACTCCCCTCATACACAGGATAGACACAATGAATAAGCTAAAATAAAATAGAGTCGCAGACTCTATGTCAATAAAACTGCTTTTATACAGCAGGTCAGCGTGTCTGTACAGCAATACAACAGTATAGAAAATTTTAGAAAAAATTATCGTGTCGTCTATATTTTGTAATACAGTAACAATAAGTTCAAAAAAGATATTTAGAAATAATGATTGCGTCGTCAATATATTGTAAAAAGGTTACAATAAGTACAAAATGGTAGTTAAAACAATATTAAAAATAAAACGCACCGATTTATACACTCTGACGGTGTTGTCTAGTTATGCCCAATACTTATGCACTTGTATAGGTTGTTAGCGACGCGAGGGTTAGTCTGCACCACCACACCATCGGTTACCTATAGTAAATACCTATAGCAAATACCTATAGCAAATATCTAAAGCTATTACTAATGTGTATTGATTTGTATCTATATTTTGTGTGTAAATTTAAGAATTAATAAACGATAATAATATTGCCGTGATTGCGTTCAGAGACGTCGCAGGGGTCGACAGGTAGCGGGGGGGCGCGAACCGAGGCTATATAAGCCGCTGCTACGTAGATGACCGGGAGCCACATGCAAACGAGTCTCTGGGCGCAGGCACGGCAATATTAACAATTAAAATACATAAACTTGTTTAATTTCTCCATCCATCGTCTACAAAAGCTGGTCTTCGAGCCTGGATCGTCATTAGAAGATCCCATCGCCTATATTTCACGTGGAATGATTCATACTCCGCCGCGCATCATGGTAAAAACACGCGGTGCAATTGTTCGAGAGAAGCTAGCACATTCCGCCGCAGATGGAACAAGCGGTCAAGTTTATGCCAAATCGGAAGTCTACGACAGACAATTTGCTGATATTAATAAAAAGCCGAGCAATGTTGGAAGCTTAAAAATTGAGATTGGTGGTTGCCACAAATCTGTTTCTTCGAACATGAAGTCTACAGTCACAAGCAGGAAATCATTCGAAGCTAGGAAGAAACAGCTGGAATTTGAAGCAGCAGAAGCCTTAGCTAATATTGAGAAGGAGGTTATAAAAAAAAAGTTTGAAGCGGATATCGCCGCATTGGAGGAGGAGTGTTCTCAGGGTTCCCGTGGTGAACGAGCATGTAACTCGTTAAGTGAAGTGTCGCACAAAGTTGAACAATGGATTGATCAGAGTAAATGCGCGACGAAAGGTCCGCCGAGTGTCACGTCAGCGCCTCCGCCACGTCAACCGGACGACCGCGAAGCACACGGCGCGGTCGGTTTGCTCGAATCCGCGCCCACCGCTACTTCAACTTCGGATTTTCAACAGCTAGCTCAGGCACTGAAGGATATTGCATCTGCTGCCACCTCCAATACACCTAACGCTAAGATGTTAACCCGATTGTGTACGCCGAGAGATTTACCTACCTTCTCCGGTGACCCTATGGAATGGCTGACCTTTAAACAGGCTTATCAAGAGTCGACGGAGGTATGTCACTTTACTGAAAAGGAAAATATGTGGCGCCTAAGGAAATGTCTTCGTGGACAAGCGCGAGATTCAGTCACAGCTCTTCTGGTTAGTGCAGCATCCCCGGAGAATGTGATGTCGGCGCTGCAACTGCAGTATGGTAGCCCAGATGTTATTTTACCGCGGATTATTCAGGACATCAAAAAGTTGCAACCAATGAATCTGGAATATCAGAAGGATATTATTTCATTCTCCGTAAAAATACGCAACTATGTAGCAGCCGTGCTGACCCTGGAACAAGATGAGTACTTACGTGGTGTGAGTATTACGTCCGTTATCCTGTCAAAGTTACCGCCAGTACTTATTTCCAAGTGGACCGACTACGGGTACGCGCGAATCGAGAAAGGAACTAAAACAAGGCTGGAAATACTATCGGACTTTCTTAGTGAAGAAGCATTAAAAATATCTAAAACGGCCGTAACTCTCACTGTAGCGCGTAGTGAGTCTAAACGAAAACATAGTGAGGTATATCAATCTGTGTTAGTGCAAAGTAACAGTGTAAATAGTGTAAATAGTGACGAAAAATGTCGGTTCTGTCGCATAGGTAACCATACATTGCCCAGTTGTAAAAAGTTTAAAAGGGCGCTCCGCAAAGATAGGTGGAGTTATGTTAAACGCTGTGGTATTTGCTATAGGTGTATAGTATCACGACATAACAGGGAGTCTTGCCCCGCACCCGTTTGTGATATCGATAACTGTGGTAAGTCACATCATAAATTATTACATTATAAAAACACTAACGAAGAGCCTACTCAGAGTGGTGTACACATAACACAATTACCTGACTCTGAACCTACAGTAGAAACCGTTTCAAACGTAAATTCGATGTCTAGGGTTTTACTTAAAGTCGTACCAATTAATATATACGGGCCTAATGGTTCATTTAGTGTGTATGCATTATTAGATGACGGCTCGACTGTCTCACTGATAAGCGCTGGGCTAGCCGAACGGGTGGGGATACGCGGTCATAAGAAAACGATGCGTGTGTGTGGTGCTTGGGCGAACACGGAGCTCGTATGCGATACAGAGGTAGTAGATGTAGGTATATATAACAGGGAGGGGACTAAATTAACTATTAAGGCTAGAAGCGTTAGTGAATTGAATTTACCTGTTCAAATAACTGTTAATGCCGCTAGTTATTCCCATATGTCTAAATTACAAAATGAACTTTCTTTACCGTTTCCATGTAAGCCAGAAATTTTGATAGGACAGGATAATTATCATTTAATAACACCGATTCAGGTATTAAGGGGAAAACCGAACGAGCCGTACGCTACGCTCACGCCGTTAGGGTGGTGTATTCACGGGTGTATAGCTAACTTACCTTGTGATAACGTTTCTCAATCCTCTCTTTTCATCCACGACGGTCACGAAGAGAGTAGTATCCTACAAGAGTTGCACGATGAAGTCCGCCGTTCGTTCGCAGTCGAGTCATTGGGAATAACTTCAAAACCCCGGCAAAATAGCGAAGATGTTAAGGCGATTACACACTTGGAACATAATTCTACATTAATCAACGGTAGGTGGTATGTGGGTCTGCCGTGGAAAAACATCAATAGGTCAATGCCTGATTCATTACCTAATGCTAAAAGACGTCTGATTAATGTGGAGAAGAAAATGAAGGCAGATAAAGGCTACGCACTACGGTATAGCGAAAGGGTTCATCATTTGTTAAGTAACGATTTTGCCCAGGAGCTGATCACTACGCAAACATCCCCACGGACATGGTATCTTCCCCACTTCGGGGTAGATAATCCCAACAAAAACAAGTTACGCCTAGTATTCGACGCGGCCGCCAGAAGTAATGGTTTATGTTTGAATGATTATTTGTTTAAGGGACCTGACCTACTTATGTCACTGTATGGTATGATGTTACGCTTTCGGGAGAATAAAATAGCCGTAACAGCCGACATTAAGGACATGTTCCTAAGAATTAAAATAAACCCGGCCGACCAGGATGCACTGAGGTTTATATGGCGAGACAATCTGGATGACAATTGTATCAAAACCTATGTCATGACATCTCTCATTTTTGGTGCGAACTGTTCACCATTTGTTGCTCAGTTTATAAAAAATAAAAACGCACTGAGGTTCGAGTCTACCAAGCCGTCTGCCGTGCACGCGATATGTAAACAACACTACGCAGACGACTATATAGATAGTATAGCGAGTGAAAGTGACGCAATTCAATTAGTCAAGGACATTGTTTACATTCACAACGAGGGCGGTTTTGAGATAAGAAACTGGACAAGTAACTGTAAAAATGTGTTAAACTGTTTACCAAAAGGTTCCTTAGGGACTGCAGCAGTGAAGTTCAATTTGGGCCAGCAGGATGAAGGGGAACGGACTTTGGGTCTCATTTGGTTTCCAAACGAAGATTGTTTAGGTTTCGATGTATCATTCAAGCGCATTCCGGAAGATATTATAAATGGTTTGAAGAAACCAACAAAAAGGGAAATGTTACGAGTTGTTATGTCAATATTTGATGTTTACGGCTTCTTGTCACCATTTACTATCAAAGGGAAAATAATGTTACAAGATACTTGGCGGTGTGAAATGCAGTGGGATGACGTCATACCTACAAGTATGCTAGATAGGTGGATCGAGTGGTTAAAATTACTAAAACGCGTCGGCTCATTGCGGCTGCCTCGTTACTATCAGCTGTCTGCGAGAGCAAGCGGGAGGGAAGATGCACCGCCCGAGCAGAGTGCAGACGCACCGAATAGGAGCGAGCCCTGCCCCGCGCGATCATTCTCCGCGGCATTTAACGACGCCACTCAGTGCGAGCGCATAAGCAGTGATGATTATACAAACCTACAGCTACATATATTCTCCGACGCGTCGACTCAAGCTATGTGTGCCGTTGCTTACTGGCGCTGGGAAAATAACGGAACGCGGACATCGTTTATAACAAGTAAATGCAGGGTCGCGCCCTTGAAACACATGTCAGTACCACGATTGGAGTTGCAGGCGGCACTGCTCGCCGCGCGGTTGGCTGACACTATTGGAAAAGAACACAAAATGAAGCCTGGAAAAAGATTTTTCTGGTGTGACTCGAGTACAGTGCTTCATTGGATTAAAAATGACGCTAGAAGTTATAAATCATTTGTCGCTCACCGCCTGGGGGAGATCGACGAACTCAGCAATATAAGTGAATGGAGATATGTGCCTACTAAAGTGAACGTTGCGGATGTGGCCACAAGAGACCATTGTGACTTTAATGTGTTTGAACGCGAATGGTTTCATGGACCGCAGTTTCTATTAGAGGATCAAAAGCTATGGCCTACGAATTTTCAAGTACCTGAAGTACACGAACCAGATGTGGAACGTACCTGCACAATTCAGGTTACTTGTGAAGACTTACCTGCTACACCCGACCCGCTGCGGTTCTCGTCATGGCTGCGCCTACTGAAAGCTACCTGTTATGTGTTATCGTTTGTTGATAAAAAATGTAAGAAACTTACCGGTGATATTGACGGTCCTATGATGATGAGAGCTGAAATATTGTTGATTAAATATGCGCAGGTACAAAGCTTCTCCGATGACATCAGAAACCTGAAACATAAAAATAAATTAGAAAAAAAAAGTAAACTACTTACCTTGACTCCGATCCTTGACGAGCACGGCGTGTTGCGCGCCGGAGGCCGCATCGGAGCTGCTCGCGACGTTCCCGGCGACACCAAGTATCCTGTCATATTGGATGGACGACATCAAGTCGCTCGCTTAATAGTCAAGCACTTTCACATTCGGGCTGCACATGGAAATACGGAAACAGTGGTCAACGAATTAAAACAGAAGTACTGGCTTATACGTATTCGACCGACTGTGAAGCGTGTAGCCATGGAGTGTATGGTCTGCCGTATCAGAAAGGCTCAACCTAGACCTCCCAGAATGGGTGACCTGCCGGAAGCAAGGCTGGCCCATCATCAGCGTGTGTTTACCTTTTGTGGTCTTGATCTCTTCGGACCCATGGAGGTTGTAATTGGTAAGCGTAGAGAGAAACGATATGCTGTCCTGTTCACATGCCTAACAGTAAGGGCCATACATATCGAGCTGGTTTCAACCCTTACCACTGACTCATTAATAATGGCGCTTCGGCGTATGGGTGCAAGGCGTGGATGGCCATTACATCTGTATTCAGATAACGGAACTAATCTGCGAGGTGCTGCTGCTGAATTAAAATTATCTGCTCTAAATTTAAACCAAGAGCTCCTGAGGTCTGAAGCTATCAACCATGGAACAACCTGGACCTTCATCCCGCCGTCTAGCCCACACTGGGGTGGGGCGTGGGAGCGACTCATACGAACGGTAAAGAGCTCACTAAAAGTAGTTTTAAAAGAGCGCGCCCCCCGTGAAGAAGTTTTGCTTACATTGATGGCTGAAGTCGAGCAGATTGTAAACGGACGACCCCTTACACACGTCAGTGTCGAAGCCGGTACGGACGAAGCGCTTACGCCCAACCATTTTCTTCTCGGCTCATCGTCTAATCTTCCCATATTAGGGGAGTTCGACGACTCGGACTTGTTTATGCGCAAACAATGGCGAATCGCACAGCGCCTGGCGGACATGTACTGGAATAGATGGGTGAAGGAAGTGCTCCCAGACTTAATACCCAGGACAAAATGGACACAAGAAGAAAGGTCCTTGCAAGTGGGTGACCTAGTTATAATTGTGGATCCAAACGCACCGAGGAATATGTGGATGAGAGGGAGAATTGAAGCTATATTACCGGGCAAGGATGAGCGCGTCAGAGTGGTAGACGTACGTACGCGCACGGGTTTGATGAGGCGGCCTGCCACACGCGTCGCACTTATACCCTTAGGATAGGAGTGCTGTCGTAGCACTAGGGTGGGGAATGTTAGCGACGCGAGGGTTAGTCTGCACCACCACACCATCGGTTACCTATAGTAAATACCTATAGCAAATACCTATAGCAAATATCTAAAGCTATTACTAATGTGTATTGATTTGTATCTATATTTTGTGTGTAAATTTAAGAATTAATAAACGATAATAATATTGCCGTGATTGCGTTCAGAGACGTCGCAGGGGTCGACAGGTAGCGGGGGGGCGCGAACCGAGGCTATATAAGCCGCTGCTACGTAGATGACCGGGAGCCACATGCAAACGAGTCTCTGGGCGCAGGCACGGCAATATTAACAATTAAAATACATAAACTTGTTTAATTTCTCCATCCATCGTCTACAAGGTATTTTAAAAACACCAACTGACTTTATATATGCAAAAATGTCAACGGGAAAATTTTAAAATTTAGAAAAACTGGATTTAAAAATGCTAAAAATGTCCAAAAAATTCCCAAAAAATTTGTATAAACTAGTTTGACAAGGCTCGATTTTACTGTGTAATAATAAAAAATAAGAAGTAGAAATTTAGGGTACCACGTGGTGACACAAAAAATGAAAAAATTTTTAATTTCAAAACTACTAGTCAGAAAAATCTGATTTTTTGCACAATTATAGGGTGCTATAAGAGCTATAAGAATATGGAATAAAAACAAGTTGTCGTCGATCTAGATCGAGACTTATGATTTTTTGAAATTTTGAAAAAAATTGAAAACTTAATAACTGGTTCTAGACTTAATTTTTTGAAATTTTGAAAACGCCGGTGAGCTGGCTGAGTGGTCCCTCAGGGTGTCCCGTGGTCAGAATTTTTCTCGCCCGGCTGGAACTGTGACCTCGTGGCCACGTGGTTTCTTCTTTTTTGACTATATCTCCGCGCGCTGAAGCGGGAAAAATCCAATTTATGGCTCAGATTGTAGAGCCCGTCGGTGCCAACAGATGCACAATTGAAAAAATATATGTCACAGCGGTAAAACTCGCGGCGTATTTAATTTAGTGATTAAAATTTTTCACTTTTCTTCAAATAACTTTTCCAAAAACACTTCGATCCAAATTCTGTTTTCACAAAAACATGCGCCCGATTTTTCCGCGTCTTTTGGTGTATCGCACTTGGTAATCCAATCACTTTTGCCCACTTTTTCGATTTTTTCTGGCTTTTTCGAGCGTGGAGCAGACTTGTGCGTGTGCAGCCGGTACGGGGGGATCGGCGCGTCTTCGGTTTAAAAGGTTGGGAAGGTAGGGTAGGGTAGGTAAGGTAGGAAGGGCTCAGATATTAACCTATATGATTTAAAATTCATAACTATGACAAGACAACGTCTGTCGGGTCATCTAGTAATATAGATAAAAGAACAGAAGATGTGTATTAGTATAGATAGCAAAAATACGTCCGTTTACCATTCATTCCGTCGCCCTAACACCATGTAAAAGTAATTGTGACTAACCCGCACTATTGAGTAAAGCTAAGCTAATTTTGTCCACATGCACCATCACCTCATGTAAAATAATGCACGACACATCACATGGACCTATAGTCGGAATATGAAAAAACACTGAAGACCTACCACAATTCGCCAGCTTACCTCGCATATATAGCCGCCAAGAACAAAGCCGTTGGTAAGGGAATAGTTTATTTAAACCAGACCTATAACCTAACTAGATAAATTAACGACCTCAATTTGTATGAAGACCAACCGTGTCACCGTGTAGCCGCCATTGTGGGTTCAAATCCCACCCAGTACAAACATTTGTATCCATGAATATGTCTGTTTGTTCTGTGTCTGGATGTAAATATATAAGTATGTGTTTAAGAGTAGTATAGTGTCCATAGGCTGCGGTAACCGCTTCCCATCAGGCGGACTGTATGCCTGTTTGCCACCTTTGTGGTATAAAAAAAAATGTAGTATATCAGCTAGGTATCTGATTACCATATCACAAGGTCTGCTTAGTTTGGAATCAGATTGGCCTTGTGTGGAAAATGTCTCAGGATATTTAGTATTTGACAACGAAAGGTAATAACGCGCGATCAAGGATTAAATTAATGGAAAGCAGACATTTTTGCTGCTTTTTGATAAGCGACGTCTAGTTAGGTTATAGGTCTATGGTTGCATGCATGATTTGTTTGCTGTAAATATGGGTATACTACTAAGGAAGGCCTTACTATCTCAGATTGCAATTTAACTAATAACTAATTTGTTTTTATGACAAATGCCGTCAATATATATATAAAAAGAATATAATTTAGGTGAAGTTGATTGTAATATGATGATATGATAGGGCCCCAGTTTTGTATAGCAATAAGAAAGATATGTATTCATCTTCATATCTATAAATGGTTTGATCATGAACAATGCAATATATCTATGTCAAGTTTATATTGTGACTGCTAAGATTGTGTATACCGTTTACGGTAAACCATACCATAGGATTTCAATCAATCTATTTATAGTTTACATCTCTTGAGGTAGATCAAAATCTAATAGTACAGGATACGTAGAAGATTGACCTTCACCAATCGAGTATCCGAATGAAATGGATTTTTTATGAAATAAAATATGTTGACAAAAGTAACGTTAATGAGTTGCCTAAAAAAATCTGTTCAAGGCTATGTTGAATTAACAATTGAATATTTTTTTTTTTCGATATCTTCACCGATGTTGTATCCGAATGAATTTAACACGAATCGAAAGTATAAAGCCTTTAGAATATGCAAGCATACGGTTGCTTATGTTTTTTTGTTCAAGAGTTTACCGTTGCCAGGTTTAAATAGGTGTATCGGAAATGATATCTTCACCGATCGAGTATCCTATTCAATTATACATCAAAATAAAGCTTATACTTTTTGCGAAACGATGGTATACGGTTGCCTACGCAAATCCGTTCAAGAGTCATCGTTGCCAGGCTTTTAAATTTATAAATTAAGGACAGTCTATCCATTCAATTCAGTGCGATAGAAGGAGACGTAGCGCAGGAGTTGCTCCCTCTACGTCAATCGTTTAAAATTTGGCGAGAGAGAGTATATGCGTAGGTACCTACTATCAAATGCGACAGAAATAGACGCAGCATAGCAACTAGGCCCACCTCTTGAGACTTATCGCAGAGACCGCGCCTGCGCTGTGCGGTAACGGTAAAATTTTAGTAAATACCTACCAACCGTTATTTTGAAGCAACTGACAATATACTCTAAATGTATTTCAAATGAAAATATGATTTAAATAAAAATATTATATAATTCAAATGTATCTCCTTTTTGGACTCAATCGACTTATCTCCCGAAGTAATTAACACGCCGTATATTTTTTTTTGCAAATGTCTCACATTTTTGTTTGAAAGAAAATAAATTTATTTCAAATAAAAAAAATTATGATGAAAGGAAAAATTTGGTAAATGAATTAATTTTTTTTGTAATTCATAGTATCTATGCAAATATTCAAATTTCATGTTTTTGTTTATTAAAATTTATATCTGTCTGAATCATTTTCAAAATATTTTCATTGATTATAATTTTTTTAATTCATTTACCAAATTTTTCTTTCCATTATAATTTTTTTCTTTGAAATAGATTTAATTTCTTTCAAAGTAAAAGTCAAAGATATTTATTGCATTACAGGTAGGTACATTAGATGTCATAACATAATTGAGGTCAGCTGTAATATGCCGAGTAGGCGTGCAAAATTTATTTAATTATATTATTATTTAACTAGATTATTATGTCAAATTATTAATTAGATTTATTATATCAATATTGACAGCCCGGTTGGCTTTGTGGTTAGTGACCCTGACTTTCAAGCCGCGGGTCGTGGGTTCGAATCCCACCCAGGACAAACATTTGTATGCATGAATATGTCTGTTTGTCCTGTGTCTGGATGTAAATATCTATATAAGTATGTATTTAAAAGTATTATATGTAGTATATCAGCTATCTGGTTACCATAACACAAGCTCACTTTAATGCTTAATTTGGAATCAGATTGGCCGTGTGTGAAAAATGTCCCAGGATATTTATTATTTATTTATGTATTACTATGTATTACTTTCCGTGAGGTACTCATTAATTGAATAATATGTCCTATCAATAAGGTACCTACTCGAAGAGTAACCTTTTAAATGAAACATAGTGACTATACTTTCTTTTTACAATAGCTTATTACATACTAGACCAACTTGTGCCTTCCAAGTCATATTATTATCAAACTGAACACCTAAAAATTTTTAAAAATCAAAATCTTTTTTATTCAAAGAGGCCTCAATAAAGCACTTATGAATAGTCACTATTAATGCTCGGTTCTGATAGTAGTTTTTACTGAGAAGAGCCGGCAAAAAACTCGGTAATTACTCTTGTAATGTCGTCTTTGTACTATCTATATCTTTTAAACAAAAATGTGAGACATTTGCAAAAAAAAAATATACGGCATGTTAATTACTTCGGGAGATAAGTCGATTGAGTCCAAAAAGAAGAAACTCCCAGAACTATTTTTGTTCGAAATATATTTTTATTTTAAATACCTACATTTGAATTATATTATATTTTTATTTAAATCATATTTTCATTTGAAATACATTTAGAGTATATTGTCAGTTGCTTCAAAATAACGGTTGGTAGGTATTTACTAAAATTTTACCGTTACCGCACAGCGCAGGCGCGGTCTCTGCGATAAGTCTCAAGAGGTGGGCCTAGTTGCTATGCTGCGTCTATTTCTGTCGCATTTGATAGTAGGTACCTACGCATATACTCTCTCTCGCCAAATTTTAAACGATTGACGTAGAGGGAGCAACTCCTGCGCTACGTCTCCTTCTATCGCACTGAATTGAATGGATAGACTGTCCTTAATTTATAAATTTAAAAGCCTGGCAACGATGACTCTTGAACGGATTTGCGTAGGCAACCGTATACCATCGTTTCGCAAAAAGTATAAGCTTTATTGTGATGTATAATTGAATAGGATACTCGATCGGTGAAGATATCATTTCCGATACACCTATTTAAACCTGGCAACGGTAAACTCTTGAACAATAAAACATAAGCAACCGTATGCTTGCATATTCTAAAGGCTTTATACTTTCGATTCGTGTTAAATTCATTCGGATACAACATCGGTGAAGATATCGAAAAAAAAAAAATATTCAATTGTTAATTCAACATAGCCTTGAACAGATTTTTTTAGGCAACTCATTAACGTTACTTTTGTCAACATATTTTATTTCATAAAAATCCATTTCATTCGGATACTCGATCGGTGAAGGTCAATCTTCTACGTATCTTAGACTATAATGCTTTTTACAATTTTACTGTGACGATACGGCATACAATACAATACAAATATGTACTCTTTATTGGTCACTCATAATAAAAATAACAATAACTACAAAGATAAACAACAAAATTAATGTGTAAACAATTTAAGCGGCCTTATCGCTGAAGCGATTTCTTCCAGGCAACCTAGGGCAATAGGATATAACATAAAGAGCCATAGAAGATCAGTCAAGATTCCTGTTAATATTTTCTAGAAAATATAACATTTAATAGCTTCGTAATCTAAAAAGTCTTTAAATGAAATAAAATATTTACTTTTTGTAGTCAATACTGTTTGAATCTCATATATTTTGCGTCAACAGTAGGTAACTTGGAAGAAGAGAGCTCCAACAAGAAGGGAACACAGAAGGAGCAGCAGCAAGACAGAAGAATCGACATACAGCCTGCTGAGGATGAAGAAGGTGAGATTATTCACAATTTATATACAAAGAAATATCTAATCTAAGGAACGCAACCACTCGATCTAAGTGCGATTCGTAAGATGCTGATTTTTAAAATATTTTTATATGTAGTGTTAATTGTCATACTCAAATCGACGAAATACCCTATTATCTATCTATCTATATATATAAAAATGAATTGCTGTTCGTTAGTCTCACAAAAAGTCGAGAACAGTTGAACTGATTATCTTTCCTTGGTTTTGAAATGTTCGTGTGGGTCCAGGGAAGGTTTAAAAGGTGAGAAAAATGGAATAATTGCCGGGAAAGTCATTTCTGAGATTAGCGCGTTCAAGCAAACAAAGAAACTCTACTGCTTTATGATATTAGTATTGAAGTATAGATTGGGGCAGTACGAAGTCTGCCGGGTCAGCTAGTAAATAAATAAAAATCAAAACTTAGTAGGTATATGTCTGTTTGTTCTGTGTCTGGATTTTATTATGTATTTAAAAGTAGTATAATTATGTAGTATATCAGCTATCTGGTTACCATATCACAAGCTCTGCTTAGTTTGGAATCATATTGGCCGTGTGTGAAAAATGTCCCAGGATATCGAGAACGTAAAATGAAATTCTACCCTATTTTAAGTTAGTGTTAATTCTAATTTTCCTCGACAGATCAAGACGAAGGGTTATCAGTGAAGCACGTGGCGTACGCGCGCTACCTCCGCAACCACCGGCTCATCAACGAGATATTCTCCGACACCGTGGTGCCCGACGTACGGTCTGTCGTCACCACCGCTAGGATGCAGGTGAGATACTAAATAAACCTTGTGTAAAAAAACCATCATCAGCTCATATACGTGTCCACCGAGGAGCTCGAGCCTCCCCTAACAGGGGGTCTAGGCCATAGTCCACCACGCAGGCCTAGTTCGGATTGGCGGACTTCACATGCCTTTGATTGTGACATCTCGGGCATGCAGGTCTCCTCACCATGTTTTCCTTCACCGAAAGTCAGGAATCCGGGATTTGAACCTGCACCCTCATGATCATGAGCCGATGTGTTACCAACTGAGCCACCACGGCTTGTGTAGTATGTAATAAATTCTAAAATTCATTTCATTCGCAGATCTTGAAGAAACAAGTGCAGTCCCTCACGATGCATCAGAAGAAATTGGAAGATGAACTGCAGCAGATTGAAGAGAAGTTTGAAGCAAAGAAACGCAAGTTCATTGAGAGTAGCGAAGCGTTCCAGGAAGAGCTAAAGAAAGTATGAAATGATAAAATTTTGTACCTAGCTACATGCTTCGTCTTGGCATGAGTCTGTCTATTGAATTCTTTATTTCTTAGCAACATAACAATATTTATACAATTTTATAACTAATTATTAGATTAATTGACTTATCTGTGCAATAATTAGTTTGTTCAAAAGTGAAATTTTCAAGTCAGGATGGTTCTCTTAGTGCAGAAAAACATAGGTCCAGATTACATTGTTTGTAAGCCTATTAGATAACTAAGTAATGCAGTAACTTTTACGATTCCAGCACTGCAAACCGGCCGTGGACGATGAAACGTTCTCCCGCATGGTGGACAGAGCGCTAGAACAGATGCGGCGCGGAGTTAATCCAGCCACTCAGCCGCTATCGCTCAATGTAGCCGAGAGGAAAGACGAGGTATGTAGTTATTTAATACTGTTTACTAGGTAAAGACACCTAGTTGGCTTTGTGGTTAGTGACCCTGACTTTCAAGCCGTCCTGGGTTCGAATCCTACCCATTTATTCGTTTGACATAAGGTTGACATTATTGATAAATAACTCTATATTTTAAATCCTAATATTCCTAATGTATCTCAGTTTCCATTCTTAGTCTTTCTGGCTTTTTCAAAGTAACATCAATCTATCCAAACTTAGCATTTGTAATTACACTAATATTATTGAGGCGAAAGTTTGTGAGCGGGTATTTTTGTTACTTCTTTACATCTAAACGGCTGGAACGACTTTAATAAAATTAGGTATGGACTTAGCTGACACCCTTGATTAACACATAGGCTATTTTTTATCCCGGGAACGCGGGTGATACCGCGGTGGTAACCGCCGGAAAGCTAGTATAATATAATATGAATTATTGTCCATAGCCGATGGAGCAAGACCAGAATCCAATCAAATCTGAGAGCAACGGGCCCAACCCACCGACCCAAGTGGACAAGGTGTCCACAACGGAGGTGAAGCCAGATGGTAATGTCACCACAGAGCTGAACAAGCCGGACCAGCCTGATGTCAAAGACAAGGAGTCTGATGACAGCAACAATACACAGGATAGCGAGGGTATGTGGAGTTACTCATTTTAAGGATTTATTTATATTTGTAAGGATATACCATTATCTTAGGTACATAGGAAATATGTCTAGGTATAGGAGATTAAATTCCTTATTACAGAGATAATGCTCAAGTCAAGTAATAATAAAATTATAGAGTAGCCGTGGTGGCTCAGTTGGGAACGCACCGACTCACGATCATGGGTGCAGGTTCAAATCTCTGGCCCGTACCTCGTGAGTTTTATAAAAAACTTACTTACGGATTCACACCACTGGCTTTCGGTGAAGGAAAACATCGTGAAGAAACCTGCATGTCCGAGATGTCACAATTAAAGGCATGTGAAGTCTACCAATCCGCACTAGGTCCGCGTGTTGGACTATGGCCTATACCCCCCTCAATGTTTGGGTGGAGCAGAACTGATGATGATGATGAATAAAAAAATATCTGAGTCGGTGATCCTTGATCTTGCACTCAAATGTATAGTCTAACTTAAGTAACATTGTATAGGTGAACGTAAAGAAGAGAAACCGGTGCTCAAAGTTGAGAAGGAGGAACCTCCCGCACCTGCACCCGCAGCCCCACCCCACCATCCACCACATATCACGTCGCCACCACACCACGGTATGTACCACTGACCATACTAAACATACTGGTAATTTGTTTGTTTGTCTTTTCAAATACACATGAAAATTCATTCATACTAGGTATTACTATTTATAATGACCTGTGTAATTATATTGATAGTTTCTAGTATTGAAATAACAGTTAATTTAATAAATTTCAACACCATTTATATTACTATTATTGTAAAATGACCATTATGGAAGTTTGCATGAGTTGAGTATGTTTGATCTCGAAAGCGGACAAAATTAACGTAGAGAAAACTATACTGCTCTTGTGTAGTGTCTTGTGGCTATGTTTCTATCCTCCGGAAATGCAGATAAAACCGCGGGACGATATCTAGTCAGATCATTCGGTAATACTTGTAACACCTCATAGCATCTAAAATAATATTATAAATGTGAGTTTTTGTACACTTTTATGCCTAAAACAATCTTATAAAAATCACCAATTTCAGGTTACATTATCTGGGAGTAAATATAGGCTATATTTTATAACAATATTTATGCTACTTATTTCATTTCCAGCTATGATGATGCCTCCCAACCAGAACGCGCCGCCCCATCCGGGACCCCCGCATGCCGGCCCGCCCCCAGCTGGGCCCCCAGGTAATTTATTATCTTAATTATCTCACAAAACTATGGATAATTTTCTATGGGCATTTCATTTCATAAGATTAACACTCGGGTTGTGGTAACTTTTCAAAGTTGTCGAGGTGTAAATGGTTTGACAACCAAGTGTCTCTTTTGGCACAAGAATTTATTTATGCTGTCAAAATGTGCCTATTAAATCTCGACAACTTTGTCTTACTAATACTTCTCATGTTAAAAAAAATGCATGTATGTTACACAACTGTAACGGTTCGGATTTGGATTTCTAATACAATACATAAATGGGATAAGCCATACATTATCATGCTACATCGCTGCACAACTAACAATATCATTGTTTAACACAAACACTTGTTTAGGTGCGTACGGGGCTCCTTACGGCGGGAGGTACTACGGTGGTTACGCGGGCGGGTTCCCAGCGGGGGGAGTACCTTCAGCGGGGTACTCGCAGTACTACCCCGCCGGGGTACCACCCGCAGCTGAACATTACCAGCACCCGCAGCCGCAGCCGCACCAGCAACCGCAACCGCACCCGCACCACCACCCCCACGCACATCCGCACCAGCCGCACCAGCCGCACCAGCCGCCGCTAGCACACCCCCACCAGCATCCCCACCACGATGTTAAACGTGAGTCCACAGATATAGAAGCTACTGTAAAGATAATAAATATGTGGTATTGTGCGATTATAACCAGTTTACTAATACATTATTAAATCCTAAATGCACATGGTTATGCATAAGGGGATATAAGAATTAAATAAGTTGGTTGGGCTTATGTTATAAACTAACACATCATATACACATACATTACACTATTACTATTTTTGTAGTTTAAAATGGCATATCACTATTCAATCTACTCATATATACAATACTGTTTAGCTTTATGTGTAATTGTACTGCTTCACCTATATTCCCTGTGTATTTAATTTGTATAAAAAGTAGCCTATATTCTTTCCCAAGCTCTAGTCAATATATGTACCAAATTTCATCAATATCTGAAACAGACTTACTTTCGCATATATTTATCGATTTGCTTTCATATATATCAATGTATATTATTACAGAGGAGGAGCCACAAGTGAAGAAAGAGGGTGAATGATCTACACCAAAACGCGTCGTCAAACGACGGCGCAAGTCCTCCACGAAGGACAACCAGTGAGAGACTTAACTGTGCAAATGTGACAGTGCATAAACAGTGTCTTTTTTCTATTATATATTTTGGCATAGATTGAAGACAATTTGGTAGATAGGCTGACAATAGGCCTAGTTCTACCTTATAAAAAAATATCCTGGGACATTTTTCACACATGGCCAATCGGGTTCCAAAGTAAGCTTCTAACCTCAACCTTATAGCTGTATTGTTTTAATTATACTTTTGCCTGTTGCCTTTGTCTGGTTAGACATAGTATGACATAAATAGTAGTAGTAGACAAGTAAGATTGAAATAAAACTTATATTTGGTCTTGTGAGTAATTCATTTCTTCACCTAATCAGTGCTGCACTTGATCATTGTAACGGCGTAATAATGTATTATCTGTAAGTCTTTGTATCATGGAATAACATAACATTAGAGATAGTTTACCAAGTTTGAAGTTTAAGAACCATGTTTACAGATAAGCTGTGACATGCCCAATCGTGGCGATTGAACGATCGAGTCTGAATCGATTAATTTAAAAATCATTCTGATGTATTACTATCAAATAGTGTGCAAACAGATTATTGTAAGTGTGAATAGAAATAATCTTGCATCTCAATAACATTCATTTTGTAAATTTGATGAATGGTAGATCTTTAAAATTATAGACATAGGCAAATTAGTAAACTGGTGGTTTTTAAGGAATTAATAATAAAATAACTCTTATTTAGTGATGGAATATAATATAATAAAACATAATTTACTATGTTACATTTAAAATTAGCAGAATATTGTAATGTATCTTACTCAATTTGTCTTAATCATAGTGTATTATGTAAAATAAGGATAGTAATCTGTAATACATTTTATGGTTAACCTAATTTAATATATAAGCTATATGATATAGCAGAATTAAATTAGCTTTACTGTATATTTTAACACATTGAATGACTAGTGTATATTATAATATAATATAAGTAATAAATATAAATTTGTATTGATTTCATCAAAATATTGAATATATTAAACATTTACTTGGAGGTCACTGAAAAGGTACCAATATTTTAGGGTTAAACTAATTTCCGAGACTGGGCAAAGAAGAATCAACTCTTTTGCCCACAGTTAAGGTAATAATTAGCTTGATTTGGCAAACAATACAGACGAAAGTGAACCGTTTCAATCTTATTATAAACATCTAGATTTAAGTAATTAAGGTATGATAATTTTGTAATTACTTAATCTATCTGTCGTCGTCGGCTTGTATTCTGTTGGTGTTTCTGCCGAACTGCGCGATGATCGGCTGACCGCTCAGTATGGTGCCGTTGACCTCCTCGAGCGCTTGTATAGCTACATCCTCATCTAGGGAACGGAATAAATAGTTTGTAATACACCTATGTGTTTTATTTATTATTTTATTATGAACGCTAGGAGTTACATGTCATTGAAAATTTTGGCTGTAATGATGAGGAAATGAGGTCAAATATTTGCATTTAGTGGATAGTAGGCTCATAGAAGAAGGTTAGTTAAAATCCAAAGGTCCAAAGGTGTTGGCAGATAGTAAAATATTGAGCCCGTTGCCTATTTTATATTTCCTTTTTTGGGCAGTTGTCGGTTTTATTCTCACCGAGGCCAACAAATTTTGTGTGTGAACATGCCTGTTAGATCTCTAGCCATGTTAATAATATCTCCAATTGTCATAATAAATGTCCTTCGACTTTTATTGAACATTCACCGGAGATAGTGTAGCTTCCCAACAGTGGAATTATTTTTCAAATAGAATAATTAATGCAAACAGAAATCAATCAAATCTTTCCTCTTTTAATATTACTAGAAATAATATAAGAAAGATATCTCACTTTGAAATGCAACAAATGCCTGACCCCTCATCCGGCCGCTCATCAGCCGCAAGTCCACCGGCCCGCCATTGTCCAGCAGAAACTGGTTGAAGAGGAGGGACAGCTGCTCTTGAGTCACTGATGTGGATATGTTCTTTAGGTAAAGTACCTGGAAATAAATCTTGTTTAAGAGGCGATAAATCTTCGAATATGATGACGATTCTCAACAACGAAATAGAAGTGACGAAAACAATGTCCCAATACTTGAAATCATACAATTGGGTTAAATCACCAGAGAAATTTACGCTAATTTAGAGGACCCATTCCATACTATATTTAATCCAGGGTCAGATAGAGTTGAGACTTTGAATTCTCCAAGATTATGGGTGAAACCACGCAGTGAAAGCTATCTATATATTAAATATCGTATGTAACAATTTAACAGTAGATTTCAGTTTAGATAATGCTAACCTTAGAAGGCATCCCCGGCTCATAATCATTGAACCTGTCAATCTTCCTTATATCATCTACACTCATCTTAGTGCCCTCTAACAGTTCTGCCTCAGCGGCATTCACCGGAACCACAATATCCACGGCTCTGTACTCTTCATCATTATGTTCATTTGCAGGCTCCAACCGCACAATTTTATTATTTTGTATAGTATACATTGTCCTTTTCTTTGGACCTATTAGGCTTTCTCTTTTGTTATTTTGAGCGTCTGGATCTAAGGGTTTCTTTGGAGGCAATTCTTTAACATCCCACAAACTTCCAGGTCTATTCACAGTTCCGGATATAGGATTAACTTTAATAAGCTGCTTTCCTTGTTCAAGTATTCTCTCTTTTTTTCTCTCGAGGTGTCTCAGGACCTTACGTCTTTTAGTTAATGGCAGGATTTCATCATTATTTAGGTGTCCAAAAAGATCCTCCTCAATTTCTTTGAGTTGGTGCATAGGATGACCCTCGGGATAAAATGTGATTGTTTTCTTTTGTAGTTGTTTCAGTAGATGTGGGTTATTAGATGTTGTTGGTTTGGCATGATTTGAGCTGAAATTTGAATAATGTTTTCGGATCAATGTAATAAAATAAGCTTTAAACTGTATATTTGTTAATAACAAAGAATACTGATTATAGTGAAATAGAATAACCCAAGTTATTTGTCCCTTTGAATAAACTATGCTATTTTATGTCGCTCACAATTGAACAGTTCACTAAGGTTAATTTGAATCCTATTTTTTTACTAAATACCTAAATGACAATCTCATAAACATGAAAGTTAAGATGGGTAGACGTCTGTGATGAGCTTTGTCAGTCATTAAGCTATAGGAAAATTAAATATCTCTGGGTGTTTAGATTTATTCAATGCACTGCGAATGTACTGTATGCACTATATATCACTTCTATCATCTTTTCCATATCAAAGGCAATCAAACAATCTATTTACAAGACAATAAGGTATTACCTTTCACCATCACTAAAATGATTTATTTTACTGTAAATAGCTTCCAATTTCTCCTTCAAGACACAGGATTCAATTTTAATGTGGTGGTCCAAGAGGCCTGCCTCATTGTCTTTGTACAGTTTGATCTCTTCAGAACACAAGCCCGCCCTTCTTAGCCACTCTTGACGATTGAGATTGTCTTCAACATTCCTGAACTCTTGAATTGAGGACAAACCATACTTTGTAAACGGTAACACCTCTGTCGTCTTCTCAAACTCTTTAGGAAGTGATTCAGAGCTATATTAAATCAACAACACATTAATTATACAAATTTAAGAACAAATAAGTAATGTAATCAGAAATCATTGGTAAATGAATACAACACAAAACTACGATCTACGAGCAAATTTTGTGTTAAAGAGCGTATGGTGCCTACAAGTGAATTCTCTTACTTTTTGAATTAATAGGGAAAATTACTTACCACATATTAGAAATCAAACAGTTATTATATTACTTTGGTTTGGGATTGTATTTTGTATCACACACAACACAAATAACAAGCTTACAACAAAAAAATTGACCCAATTTTGACAATTATTGCATTACCAATATTGCCATACTAGAACGCAATAAATAATGCATGCGTACAGAGTAGAGTTTGCTTACTATGAGGCCAAAAGTGAATTCACCGTCAATGAAATCTTAAAAGAATTATAATAACATTTGTGACATACAATAGCTATTTTTAACAAAAATTTTTTTTTTTATAATATTACTAATCCAACAATATTTGAACTCTTACAATTTTTTTTTATTATAAGCCCTCATTCGCACGAGAGCTTTTTTAGCCGACGGTAAAAATACGTTCAAATACAATAAACGCATTTCCATGTATATGTATGTATATGTTCACACGACAGCGTTTTTAAAACGCGACGCTTTTTTATCGAGCGGTGTTGCATTTTCAACTTTGGACGTTGGAAATAGAGCATATTATGGTACTTGGAAATGCAGTTTTTGTGTTAGAACGCTTTCATAACGCCCGGTAAAAAAACTCTCGTGCGAATGGGGATTGGGGGCTTACTGAAAGCTAAGTTGTTTTTTTTTCGCCACGCCACGTAGATAATTACTCTGTACGTCATGTCATGTGAATGAATGAATTTGAATGAAATAAAACTCTTGCTTGTCTTGTCTTGTTCAATTCATATATAATTTTGAGTCGAATTGTTTCGAACAAATTGGCAGATATATTTGTTTAATTTCCTAATTATTGCTTACTTTTATTACCTATGTGTTCAATCTAGATTGCGTTGTGCGTCGTGTTTAAATTGAAATTGTGGTTTTTCTTTATATAACGTTGAGTTTGTTTGTCACTTTTGCCACAAACGAACAATGAATTCTTGGGGAAACGAGCAGTATATGATGCAGAACATGATGAATATGCCAATGATGCAAAACCAAACAGCATTGACGAATGCAATGATGCAGGCGATACCCCATATGAGTATACCACCAGAATTTCCCACTGCCGAAGCTCCGAACGCAAATCCCGCGCCTTTAATAGGCCCAGTCATTCCTGAAGGCCACGGACTCAATCCAGATATAGAAACTATTGATATGAAAATCAGTGGAAACGATAATAGTAAGGGCAGCCAGAGTAAGAGTAATCGCAACGGAAGAGATAGGAACGATTCTAGACGGGACCGTGATCGTGGAGGTATAGTACATGTTTTGTATCTATAAAGACATCCCTACATTGGTCAAGCTTATACTTACTTATTTAGAGGTTATATTTAGTTTTTAGATCTTTCTCGATTACTACATGACCACTTATCACTGCGCCATTTCTTAATTCTTATCAATATAATATACTAACTGTCATTTATGTATTTCAGTAGATAAGCGTAGACGATCAAGATCTCATGACCACAATCGCTTTGATAGACATGATAGGCCCGATAGGCCTGAAAGAGTGGAGAGGCCAGAGAGGAACAATCGGAATGACCGTCGTGATCGCCGTTCCAAGTGGGATAGTACTGAAGGTGCCGACTTAGCCCCCCAACAGATGCCAATGAATAATTCCATGCTGATGACGGGTAAGATTAATTAACTAACTATATATATTCTGTGCCATATTGCCAAAGACAGGGGAAGGTGGAAAGGAATGGAGGAGCCTTTACCCGTAGGGGGCCATATAACAAATGTAACTTACAGGAAATAATTAAAATTGTATCTAAATATGTATAGTTGTAGTGTTATGTGGAAATAAAGCTTTATTATCATACATTCTGTAGATCAGGTAAGAAAACAGAATAGTTGTGCCTGTAGTGCGTGTGCCTTACCGTAGTAAGGCTTGCTATATCATACGATTTGACCAATGCAACTTCAACACTTAAAATATAATTTTACCCTTAATGTACAGCTATTTAATGTTAATTTAGATAAATTATTATATTTCATATAGAAAATATATATACTGTAATTTTTGATAAAATAATAATGATTTACAAATTTTTACTTACACTACAAAAGTTTCATCTTATTTTCCAGGTCCAATGATGCCATATGGTAACATGCTACCCAACATGATGGGCCAGCCACAAGTGGAAATGGGTAATGTTAGTCAAATGGGCGCATTGCCAAATGTGGCAAATATGCCAAACATGGCGAATATGCCACACATGGCAAATATGCCAAACATGGCAAATATGATGTCAGGCATGCCAATGATGCAAAACATGATGGAAGGATGGATGCAACAACAAGGGCAAATGTCTATGATGGCCAATCAACCGATATACTTTAGCAAGGGGGTACTGCTACCCCCCCTTCCAGATGTAACTACCCCATCTCGTAGAGAACGTCCTCTGGGGTGCAGAACAATATTTGTTGGTGGTGTCCCAAATGGGATTACAGCTGATGTGATAACCGAGATATTCCAACGTTTTGGTGCAATTGAGGATGTGAAACTGCATAGACAAGGGGTCTGCCATGTTCGGTTTGGGGGACAGGAGAGTGTAGATCGGTCATTTGGACTGTCAGGATATCGGTTCAAGTATCATGAACAGGGGGAGAATGAAGCTACAACAATGTTTATTGATTTTGCTTTGGTAAGTTAACTGATTCATCAATATATTCTCCACAACATTTTGTATTATGGCTGCTGGACTGTGTCATTTAGATAATAATCATTCATGAGCTTAGGCTTCTACCTAACTTCACCTTTTTCGACCTAAACAGAATAAATGGCTGTGCATTTTGAATTCCCAGTATATAAAGCAAAGCATGTATATATTAAAATGAATTTATAACTATGTTTATTTCCTGTATTACCATTATAGAACCGTGAAGATCAAAATGAGTATGAGAAACAGAAGCGTAGACGCGATCCGACCCCGCCTCGCATCGAGAACTTCACCTCCGCTGCTCTGAATTCCATTAGCGAGAAGATTAAGAGCGACAATGAATTTGCAGAGGCTGCCCCTGTAAGTTAAAACTATATTTTATGAGTAACTTACCCACACAACTTCGTTAACGTCACTTGTAACATTTTTCATTGATAGTCCGCTCCTATTGGTCGGAACGTGATGATTCTTCGATAAATGAGGAATGTTTCAAATCGGATCAATAGTTCCTATTTAGCGCGTTCAACCAAACAATCACTTCAGCTTTATATATGGACAGATCGGTTGGCTATGTGGTTTCCGACCCTGACTCTCAAGGCGCCGGGCGTGGGTTCGAATCCCACCCAGGACAAACACTTGTATGCATGAATATGTCTCTTTGTTCTGCCTGGATGTAAGTATCTATGTATGTATGTATTTAAAAGTAGTATATGTTGTATACCAGCTATCTGGTTACCATAACACAAAGTCTGCTTAGTTTGGAAGATTGGCCATGTGTGAAAAATGTCCCAGGATATTTATTTACATATACTATGAATAATTATTTCCCAGACACTGGCATTCTGGCTAGAGCGCGGCGAATGTAACAAAAAGAACTCGAACACATTCTATTCGCTGATCCAAGCCTCCAACAACCAAATACGTCGCCTCTTCAACGAGAAAATGCAGATTGATGATGATTTTCAAAACATGAAGACCAGTTTCAGAGACAAATTCTTACACATCATACAGCAATGTAAGTGTTTTTTTAGCTTAACACCACGAATCCAATGTTATAGGAGGCCTTCGAAGTTGCTGGAAAAGATCATGGACAAAAATCTTCCTAGATATCAAGAAACTAGGAAATTCCAATTTTATCTAGGTGACATATCCAACAGCAGTGAAGGAACGTAACAATTGGGACATCTTGGCGTGGCGTATCAACTAGCTCTCTTCCAGAATCATAATTTCATTGGTAACTTTCTATTAAGGAATCTAGCTAGTGCTTCCCCAAGAGCTGATGACGGTGGTGTCATAAGTGAGGTGCATCTGCAAAAACGAACTGTAGTACATCGAAAGTAAGTACGTTCTTCTATAGCTGAAGATATTGGTGCTGCAGCCACAAGCTTCGGAGATCCAGAGGCCTAGATATTTTTTTATTTTTATATAGGTATAGGAAATTCGTCAACTTCTGTGGAAGATAGCGACGGAGCGGATTTAGGAGGTTGCAGAATGCAGAATGAATATTATTTGAATGGTTGTTTATTCAGAGATTAGCTGCTGAGCGTCGACATGTGTAAAAAACAAGGAGCCATTCTGTGCAATGTTCATTTTCTTCAGTAGCATCCAAAGTGCGTAAATTTTTCGCATTAATTTTGAAGTCGGTGTAATCATTATTTCAATCATTAACAAAAATATAAGACTAATAACATAAAGTTCAGTATGGTATGTATTCTAAACACAGTGATCATTCTACTAATTATCCTACTGATATTGCTAATGATCAAAGTTTGTGAGAGTGTATGGATGTATGTTTGTTACTCTTTCACTCCAGAGAGATCGCGACGAAATTTGGGACACAGATAAAATATGTTCTGGAATAACACATAGGCTTCTTTTTATCCGCGGAAAAGATTAAGATCCCCTGGGAACGCGGGTGAAACCGCGGGGAGCCACAAGAGAATAATAATATTTTATAATTTCATGTAAGCCATCAACTAATTTTGATTTATTAAAATAACTTGGTTCTATCACAGTAAATATCAACCATGAAACGTGATATTTCATATTCTGAGACATAAATAAAAGCTATTTTTGAATCAATTGCAAATGTTTACTTATTAAACATTGCCACTAAAGAAGCTACATATGAAAGAATATAAAATATCCACGTTATTGTAAACCCAACATTTGTTGACAACAGTCGAGCACGTAGCGAAAATTCTGTCAGCGGCGAAACATCAACGCACCTCGGATCACTTCAGCAAGCAGCAGCGGCGCAATATCGAGATGTGGCTGAAAATGACAGAGGTATGTATCCTTAGGTGTCACCTACATTGTTCGAGATTAACATTGAGACAGTGAGATTTTCCTTTCCCTACGACTGATAGACCTAATTAAAGGAATACTTAAAAAGGTATCTCACGTAAATAGTAAAAAATACACCTCCACAGTTTATATCAATACCGTAAGTCATACAGTAGCGTAGCGTGAAGGGGGGCGGAGGGGCGGACCGCCCGGACGCCACTATTAGAAGGGCGGCAAAATTATAAAAAATAAAAAACAACAGTATTATTTTTGTGACGTCAAAAGGGCGGCAAATCATGACTCCGCCCCGGGCGACAATGACTCTCGCTACGCCACTGAAGTCATAGTTAGTAAGTGGTAAGTATAATCATCGCTGCAATTGTAATATCATCAAGATAGTTTAGATACGCCTGCACAAAAACAGCTCTGCAAAACTGATCATCGAGTTCTACATAAAGACGTTTCTTCAAGAGTAGCGGTATCCATTAGTGCTATCTTAAAGCGAAGATAAAGAAAAATGGTAAATTTTAAGATGTGAAGTTGGACATGATGATATCCATTTAATGAGTCAAAGATTGATTCTAAAGGTAACGTAAGGTGCCTCCGGAATGCGGAACTCCTGCCACACCACACTAAACAGGTGCAGTAGAACGTTATGTGAAACAAGTAAACGTTTATTAAGCATCAACTTCAAATTCTACGCTACAATCATCTATATAAAGCCAGACCTGTAAAATATAAGACTTGGACGGGGACGCTACTTGTAGATTGTTCTACTTTTTTTTATAAATTATGCTATTCTAAGGTGGCAAACAGGCATACGGTCCCACCTGATGGTAAGCGGTTACCGTAACCTATGGACGGTTGCAACACCAGCGGCGTCGCTCACCCATTGCCGACCCTGTAAAAATCTCTTCACTCCCATGACTATTGTAGTTCCTTATTCTGCCCCAACATGGCGATGTTCTTTAAATATATTTATGGTCGGGACTGAAGGCACCTTGTCTATGAGGTAAGTCTGAAGAAACTGTTCCACGAATAGTCGACATAGGACCGCTGCTGCTACCAAAATACAGTAAGTTGCCATTTACAATCTGTCAAATTTAAATTGTCTATTGTCCGCTTACAAACTACCGCATTATTACGTGTGCTGTCCGCGTCTACGTATTCGCTTGGCTCCTAGAAGAATTGCGTGAGACAGTCTGGTTTTAATTGGATTATACAGCAACGTAATCTTAGTATCAGCTACATCACCATCCTGCTCCTCCAGAAAATGATACGGCTGATACCTCTCCGGGATCCTGCTTTAAAGGTACCACGATGCTGATGCTGCCCCTACGTTCTGATACAAGATTGTTGCTATAAATCTGAAACGGAGTTGGTTAACGGACAATATTTTAATTCTACAGTCCTTTTTATAATATTAAAACGTTACGATTCTTTATTAAATTACATTATTTATAATTTTTTGACAGATTGTAAAATTTTTATCTAGGTTTCAAGATTGAATGGAGCGGTCAAAAGGATCAAACAAAACCCAGAAAAGAAGAAGACGTACCTACCTAGTTTTACCATACAAATATTATTTATACATTTTGTACATTTTACAATTTACATCTTTTAATCATAATTTAAAATTGATTGGAAAAATAAAGCGATGTAATTAATCAAAATAGGACGTATAGCTAATCAGTTTAATTTTACAGGAGGTTGGCAACATGAGAGATGAATTTAACGCAATATTCGATGATGAAGAAACCGAGAAAATTGGAAAGAACATGGTGCCTCGGGAAAAATATGAGGAACTGAAGGTAAAATATCCACTTATATTTTTAATTAATGTGATTACCGATCATGTTATACAAAAAAATTATTGTTTCAGAATGAAAATGATAGCCTTATGAATGAGCTGGAAGGTTATAAAAACGAAGCCTATCTCGCCAGAGATGAAGCTGAAAGAAAATTCGAGAAGTTTAAAGCTCATTTCATCGCTCAACAAGCATTACAGAATAATAAGGTAATGGTAACAAATTTACTTATATGTTTTTTTATAATCATATAGCAGAATGACATTTAAAGGTCCTTCGAGCCAGATACTTTATTCGAAATTGAAATTTTCAGTCGTTCCCACCATTACCGCCGCCGCCGATGCCCAACATGATGGTAAACCCACCACTGCCTTCTATTGCTGCTCAATCCAAACCGAAACCACCACCGCCTACTCCGGACGACAACAAAGTCATCACTTCCGGACCAGTTGTACCACCTTCTGAAGCTAAACTCATTAGCGTATTGACCGCGTTCCTTATGGTACACCCTCTAGGAGCTTCCTTTGACTATCTAGTATCGTATGTGAGGTCTATGGTACCCCAAGTCACACAAGCTACCGTACAGCAGGTCCTACAGAACTATAATGATGTCTTCCAGTGCAATACTACTGGTGTGGGCGCTACTATTGAACATAAATGGTGTTTTGCTACATTCGATGTCATCAAGGCAGAAAGTAAATAAAAATAACGCTACAATAATGTTATATGTGCACTTAGAAATAATAGTATATACTTAGAAATAGTATGATGTTCGAAGAAGGGAGACGGAAATTTTGAATTAAGTTAAATAAATGTGGTTTTAATGGAATTTGTGTTGTATTTATTGGCCTTACTCGGCGAACATTTTAAAGGTACACAGAAAACAACGCGGTTTCAGTTATAAATTACTCGATTATTCAAATCAATACTAATAACAAGTGGAATTTAAGTGTGTTAAACACACATGAATGGCTATAAAAACGCATATGTACTTTCGTTTTTCTTAAAGAGTTGAATTCTTTTTATAACATCTGTGTAAATGAAAATAGTGCTTGAATAGTATGTTAAATAATCATTTTTGTATTTTAATATCTCGCACGTCTGGTCACATTATAATTTCTTCGGAGATATTTTTATATGACAACATCCTTGATTGTCAGTGAAATTAATGTCAAACTGACATTTAATTAAAAAAAGTTTTGTTTGGTGTGCGGTGTTGTTGAATGGATGTGTTTATTGCTTGAGTTTTGTGTAAAATTAATTCGATAAAATGCAAAAATGGTGGAATTATGTTTTGGCATTTGCCCTATTTTGTTTGTTATTTGTCGCCATACCGCTCTCGTACTCCGACGAGACCAAGGAGGAGTTGAAACCTATGTTCGATGATTATATCGATAAGTTTAATAAAAGTTATAAAAACGATATTAATGAATATGAAACAAGGTTCCAACACTTTGTAGTAAGTATTTTTTTTAATATAAACTTAACTTCTTTACATTTAAGTTAATTTAACTTTCTGGAAAAACAAATTGCATTTTGTGTAATGTAATTATTTTTGTTTTATTTGTTTCAAAACATATTTTTATAATCAGCTTTCGATTACATGTCAATGGGTCACCTATAATTTATAATTATTGTTCCTTTCAAGTTCTATATAATACATTGATAGATAATATTAAGTGTCTTATTTATTAATTAATGTACTTAAAGTTTAACACTTATATTTTAAGGTAGAAATAAATATTTTTAAAAGAAAAGTAAATATTATTTATTCTTACCATTTACCACATTTTAAAGTATGTACTTATAAATTTTGTATAGGCATCGGTAAAAGAAATACGAAGACTTAACAGCGAATCTAGAGGTCCAGTTGAACACCGTGCCAGATATGGCCTGACAAAGCTATCTGACATGTCGCCTACCGAATATAGAGATATCCACCTATCTGATGAGAGACTCCAAAAGTCACCAAATAAATATGGAAAGAGTTGGAAGAACTATAATAAACCTTTGGACAATACAGCGTATACCGTTGACGATGGACCTCATAGCAGCCATCAGAAGAACCGGTCATGTGGTAATGAACCTCATGATAATATCTACATTATCATAAGGAAGAAGAGAGCAACGCTACCTATGCAAGTTGATTGGTAAGTTAAAAAACTACTACAACTTATAATATAGAAAAATATTACCGGTTAGTAGCTACTAGCTACTAAGAGAGTAAGGCAAGTAAGTAGATTTAATAAACTTTTTAAACAATGATCCTGTAAAAAAAACATTCCAGGAAACCAGACATAATTTGAACATGTAATACACATAATTTTGTTTCTGCATACTTTGTTCTACTATATTTTCTAAAATTTGTTGATTTTTTGGTTACGAACCTTTCCCTGCCTAATTTGCCAAATCGGTCCAGCCATTCTGAAGTTATGCATGCATTTTGCAAATTAATTTTTATATACATGTACATGAATGATGTATATCAAACTATTCATTATATATTTTTATCTTGATTTCAAGGAAATCATTATACTTGTTTACAAATTGGTGTTGATTAACCTGTTTGAGTTTTGTATGCATTTAATTTGTTTCATAAATTTATTCATATGAAATAATTTTTACATTTGAATGCGTTAGAAAGGAAAATATCCTCGAAAATCATGTATTGTAAATAGTGTCAGACATTGATATTATTTTGAGACATCAATTTATGAATCTCAAACCAGTTTAAAAAATAATTACCGATTCGGAAATAACTCCATTAGCAAAGGCCTTGTTGTATTATTATATTAATTGATAAAATTTGAATTTTAATGACAATTTAGGTATGTACTTAAGAAATATGTTACAAATAGTTCAGTATTTTTATTTTTTAACTATCTATTATATTAAGCAGATTAATTTAATATTAACAGCTACTGCTACCTATTTTTCGTGGAGGTTTTATGTTTCTTTTTAATTGGTCAGTTTCGACTCCTATTTAAAACATTGTTTATAAAAATCACCTAATTGGTATGCCTGTGGCATTCTACCACGGTACGGGCCTTCTGACCTTTATCATCTGACCATCGAGAGAGTGATCTGTTTCTTGGCCACCACTCCAACTCTGCCATTGTCTACACTCTCCATAAAACATTAATTATAGAGATTAAAATGCTGATCTGACCAATACGTATATGTATATAATACTAGCATCCTCCCCCCGGTTTCAACTGCGAAGTTCCGATTCTCGAAGGGTATGAAATATAATCTACATTACCTCATAATGTAGCTTTCCATAGGTGTACATTTTTTAAATCGTTTTAGTGTTTTAGCTGCGAATATGTAACAAACAAACTGACATCCGCATTTGTAATGTTAGTTAGGATATTCGTGATGGTATTATTTACATATACATATTATGTTTGTAAAAGGTGGGTAAGCATTGCATAGCTTAAAGATCGAAATTGATACCACTAGTTGTAACGTAATATTTAGATCAAATACTAAAGTAGCAACATTCATATAAATATAGATAAACTAGCTGCCTCCGCGCGGTTTCGCCCGCGTTGTTCGCGCGTAGTAAGGATAAAATATAGCCTATGTTCACTGGAGATAGTGTAGCTTCCCAACAGTGAAAGAACTTTTCAAATCGGGCAATTAATTTGACTTGACCGTTATTCGAAGCTTATTTAATTTGAGATAGGCACTATGTTTCCCGCCTATATCTATCTATCTCTTTTACTCATATATCGCTGTCTTTGTCACCCTCTGTCCCCACCATCTGGCAGAATAGCGAGCGACTACAGCTTCGCCATTTTGGTTCCTCATTGGCGTCTTGTTTCCCGCCGTGTTCGGTCGTGTTAGCTCTAGTCTACCACGATCAGTTTAACAAGTACTTTCATTAATTTATTTTAATTTTAGTAATCTAACGGTTTCACCGTTCGAGAAATTATTATAATAGTTTTAAGGTAAAGTGGTACCTTAAGATATAAAAAGGTAAAGGTAATAAATCTATTACAATTAACGTAATTTATATTTAAATTAAAGCACCCCGATTACATTAATAACGTTTTGCTTGTGAAGGTAGGTTTAAGTACCTTTCCAATATAAATTACATTCCATTCTATTTATAGATCATCGGACGATATTCCGTCCTTACTAATTTTTCACTTCTACCTGCGAATTATAACAAATAAATTTGTTTCTAGTATGGATGAAGGTAATATTAATCGAAATATTATCTCTGAGCCAGTACCAGGTCCGTCTGCTTCACGTAGATCACGGTCCACCAGCTCCAGCTCGACTAATAGTAGTTCCAACAGTTCATCTACGGATTCTTCAACGCGTCGACGTAGTCATCGTAAAAAGAAAAAGGGGGGCAAACATAAACGCCGCCATTCCAAACGGAGATTTTACCAATTATCTCAGGAGGTTCGTGATCTACGAAGGCGGTTATCTGATCAAGACCGAGAGTACCACGTGAGTAATAAGGACAATAATTTTATGAATTACGATTCTATGTCTGTTATATCGGGTGTTAGTCGCACTCTTTATGATGAAGCTGAGCATGCTCCTAATATAAATGTTTCGAATGATAACGAAATTGAGATTGAAATTGGTACGAAATTAAAAGAGCCTGCTATGCCGGAGAGCTCCGAGGATTATTTAAAGTTATTGAACGACCTTCAGCACTTAGATTCTAATAAGTGGGATGAAATTAGATACTCAGAAACTCAAAAGTCCTACAATCATACACCTGGCTTTACTGATTTGGAAATTAATGACGAAGTAGCATCCTTTCAGTCCCCTCGTCATCTTATTTACTCGGATAAAGCCTTTGCAGCGCTAACGTACTGCGTGTTAAAGCAGAGGGACGCATTGCATAATCTGTTACGTGATTTTACTCAGTGGGCTAAAGAAATAACTCCTGATGGTGAGGCTCTTAGTAATAAACTAATCAAACTAGTATCTTGTGGTGATTTCCATAGAACTTCCTCAGATATGTTACAGCTGATTTGTGGCCATCGTGCAGAATCTATACAAATGAGACGAGACTGTGTTATTAAACATGTAAAGGATCCTTTAGTCAAGGCCACATTGAGAAAAATTCCGCCTACCTCCACAAACTTATTCAATGCTGAAAAGTTTACGGCGGCATTAGAAAAAGCTGGCGGTGTGCGTAAATGCTTTTGGCCTATAAAAAAGCCAAGTACCTCGACCTCGCAGGGAGAGGCTTACAAACCTAACGTCTCCTCGCAGGAGCACGCAAGAAATAAAAAATCCTCGCAGGATTTTCACCAGTACCCTCCATACTTTAATCCGAATTATTCACACAATTGTTGTCCGATGAGACCGGCACCCACGCAGGGTAGCTATAATTCACACTGGCACGGACATAACACTCATTCGGTCGCACCGAATAATCGTGGTACATTTCGTGGACGAGGATATTCGCAATCCTATCCAAGGTCCCATAATCAGCCTAAACCAAGACAAAAGCGTGCATTCTCACCGCCTCCCGGCAACAGGGACGGTAAGCGACGTAAGTATTGACATGAAATTCAAATCAGGCCGCCTTATTCATTTTTTAAGCCATTGGAAACGATTGAATGCACCAAATCTAATACTCAAAATACTATCAGGGTATCGCATACCCTTCTGCAAAAGGCCTCCACTGATTTATCCAAGGATACTAAAAGAAATTCGAGAAGTACCTTACTCTACCGATATGACCGCAGTAATCGAGAAAATGGTAATTCAAGGTATTCTCGAAAAGGCTCCGCTATCACCAAGCTTTATTTCGACAATGTTTTTAGTACCCAAGAACGACGGGACTTCTCGGCCCATTTTCAACCTGGAGGCGCTCAATCGATATCTTATAACCGACAAATTCAGACTCCTAAACATATTTCGGGTGCCAGGATTTTTACAAACGAGAGATTGGCTTTGCAAAATAGACCTGTCGCAGGCTTATTTTCACATTCCTGTTGCACGCAACCACAGACGATTTCTACGTCTAGTGTACCAAAGACAACTGTGGCAAATGACTTGCTTACCTTTTGGTCTAAGTACTGCGCCCAAAACTTTTGCAACCATAACCAATTGGATTGCTCAGACTTTAAGAAAACAAGGAATTCGTATTCTAGTCTACTTAGACGATTTTTTAATTGCTCACCAACAAAGGGACGTATTAAAAAAACACGTGAACAGTATAATCCATACTTTAGAGACTCTAGGATGGATAATCAATTACGAAAAGTCCGTATTAATACCCTCGCAAACCATAGTTTACCTGGGAGTTCAGTGGAACACTTGGACGAACCAAAAACAACTCCCCAGCGACAAGCTGCCGGGTCTGGTCTCCAAGCTTTCGCGAATGCTAGACAAGAGACGCACCTGCCTCAAAGAAATTCAGAGTCTTATAGGCCTTCTGAATTTTGCAAGTTTCACGGTACCGTACGGCAGACTCAACTATCGAGCTCTGTTAGCGCTGCTAAACAAAATGTTGAAGTCGGATCAGAAATGGCATATCATTCCTCTCAAGGCCAAGGCCAACATACAATGGTGGCTTCAGAACTACACAATTTCCTCGCCCATTCACATGCCGCCTCCTTCACATTATCTGACGACCGATGCTTCAGACATAGCGTGGGGAGCCCGGTTAGACAACCGGTCACTAACAGGTTTTTGGACAGCTTACGAGAAAGGCCTCCACTGCAATCAAAAGGAGATGCTTGCCATATTAAAAGTTTTACAAGGTCACTGTCAGCTCCTCCGTCAGAGTACAATTTTGATTCAATGCGACAACAAAACCGTGATTGCATATCTTCGTCACGAAGGTGGAACCCGATCCGTACCGCTCATGAACTTGACGCATCAGGTATTTCGAATATTGGAAAAGTACCAGATTCACTTGCAGATATATCACATACCTGGAATTTACAATGGCCATGCCGATCATTTATCGCGACTTCGCCGCGATCCAGAGTGGCACCTCTTAGGCGAGGCAACGGAGAAAGTGTTTGCCAAATGGGGAACTCCGAGAATAGACCTATTTGCCTCCAGTCAAGCACATGTTTTAATGAATTACGCGTCTCTAGACCAAAACGATTGCCAAGCATTGTTCCACGATGCGTTCTCTCAAACGTGGGACTTCCCTCTAGCGTGGATTTTCCCTCCGCCTTTTCTGATACCCCGAGTACTGCGACATCTCAACCATGCCCGCGGGATATACCTCCTAGTGGTGCCTCGTTGGGAGAAAGTGTATTGGCGAGCCGACCTGAAAACCAGAGCATTAGCGGCCCCCTTCACACTTCGAAATCTCCATCGAACCCTAGTCGATGTGTCAACCGGTCTTCCTCCGCCGAAGGTCCAGGAAATGATACTCGAAGTGTGGAAATGTGGGGGTGGTCAGACCACTTAAAGGGCTGGAGTGAAACTCAAATGAATCTCCTGGCAAAGTCATGGCGTACTTCCACTCGAAAAACTTACAGCGTTGCTTGGAGAAAATGGTCAGTTTGGTCTGAACAAAATCAAATCGATGCGCGTAATCCAAGTGGTGGAGATGTAGCCAGATTTTTGGCTGATTTACATTTAATTCATAAATTATCCTACAACACTATTATCTTACATAAATCTGTAATTTCTACTCTCTGCAATCCAGAAATTGCAGGCGATATTAGTTCTCATATTCTAGTCAAACATGTTTTGAAATCCATTGGTTTAGAGAAACCCGTTAATACAAAGCCGCCGATTTGGAATATAGACAGTTTTGCGGCTTACCTTGGAAGTTATGAGATTGATCAAAACAATATATTTCAAGTGCAAAGGCATACTGCAACCTTGTTACTATTATGCTCTGGTCGAAGGATTCACGATCTCACATTACTAAGAACTGATGATGATCATTGTATCCAAACGGATAGCTCAGTTACGCTTTGGCCAGTATTCGGCTCAAAAACTGATTCTTCGGACTACAGGCAGTCTGGCTGGAGATTATTTTCTAACCTAGAGAACAAAAATCTTGATCCATTTTATTGGGTTTCAAAATCCATTGCTTTATTGAATAATCAGAGAAATTCCGCAAAAATTTACAATTTATTTATGTCTGTAAGAGGTGAAGCAAAAGGTGCTTCAAAAGCTGTTATATCAGGATGGATTAAATCACTATTTAAAGATGCAGGCATTACTGCAACGCCAGGAAGTATTCGATCAGCAGTTGCTTCAAAAAATTGGATTGATAACTTTCCAATGCAAGATATCCTTTCCAGAGGAAATTGGCGATCACAAAATACTTTTTATAAGTATTATAGGAGGACAGTGTTACCCACAACTTCTAGATCCTCAGTTACCACGTTATTCAGTCCAGTTGATTAATAAATTATGTACTTAATAAAAATCATATAATGATCAAGATGATGATTATGGTTGATTATTATAAATTAAAATGTTTTACTATAAGTAAGAAGAGACTTTTCTTATGTTACTAATAAATATTTCAAATATATAAAACTTTATTTTACTTCATCTTACACACTAGCCTAATTCACATTGGCGTCAGTGTCACCACCACCACCAGGCGATAACAAACAGGTCTCAAATTAAATAAGCTTCGAATAACGGTCAAGTCAAATTAATAGAAGCGTTTTACCTACCAATAAAACGCATATTAATTTACTTACCTTATTCGAAGCTTAAACTTTAAATTCTGCCTGGTGATTTTCGACTTAATGAGGAACCAAAATGGCGAAGCTGTAGTCGCTCGCTATTCTGCCAGATGGTGGGGACAGAGGGTGACAAAGACAGCGATATATGAGTAAAAGAGATAGATAGATATAGGCGGGAAACATAGTGCCTATCTCAAATTAAATAAGCTTCGAATAAGGTAAGTAAATTAATATGCGTTTTATTGGTAGGTAAAACGCTTCTATTAGTTTCGGAGCAAAAAAATAGTCAAATCTTTCCTCTTTATATTTTAGTGTAGATAGCATTAATGGTCAGAAAATATGCAAATGACATTGACTTAACATCGCATATTATAAAGTTACTATATTTAGAACTAGCTGCCTCCGCGCGGTTTTACCCGCGTAGTTCCCGTTCCCGTGGGAGTACAGGGATAAAATATAGCCTATGTTACTGGGATAATGTAGCTTTCCAAAGGTGAAAGAATTTTTGAAATCGGTCCTGTAGTTTCGGAGCCTATTCATTACAAACAAACAAATAAACAAACAAACAAACAAACAAACAAACAAACAAACAAATCTTTCCTCTTTATAATATTAGTAGGTATAGATTTAAGAAAATATGACGTCATTATATTAGCCTTCTCTAAAGTCGAGTTCTGATGATTTTGATATGGTGACTTACTGTATATATATTTTTTTATGTTTTTCCTTTTCTTTACCCTTGACTGAGTTCGTGAACCTATAAACGATGATAAGTGTGTGTTATACAAATATGTATCATCACGTGATATGATAGCACAGTGCAGTTTGTAATGCAATTTAAATATATAACTAATAAAAATGGCTCGCCGCGGTTTCACCCGCGTACCCGAGAGAGAAAATGTAGCCTATGTCCTTTCTCAGGCTCTAGACTAACTGTGTACCAAATTGCATTTAAAGCGGCTCAGTAGATTTAGCAAACGAGACAGACAGACATACCTACTTTCGCATATATAATATTAGTAGAGATTATAAAACTAAAGAGTTTGTTTGTATCAATCTGAGGAACGAGCAATGTAAAATTATTTTAGTGTCCAATTATCGAGGAAAGCTATATGCTATACTAGCTGCCTCCGCGCGTTCAGAACGTTGCTGTAAAATCCAATCAAAACGCAGACTGTCTCACACGTGTGTCAGCACACGTAATAATGCGGTAGTTTTTCAATCTATTCTTTACATAATCAAACCAATAAATATTTCTTTTAATATAACTACTTACCTATTACTGTAGATTTATTTCATAAACCATCTGAGATTCCGCTCACAAATATTTGTCTTTCTTATAACAAGTCAAAGTATTTCCGAGATACCTCACCTGTAGACTAGTTTTAGGCGAAACCTGTTTGTCCGGCCATCAGTATAATGTGTTGAATAGATAAGTACCGTACAGTCAGCAACGTAGGTGCGGCAACATGATTTATTATTATTAAAGGCCAATGGTAAAACTTGTTACACTTACTGTACATACGGTTTGATTCTGTATGTAAATGTATTGTCAAATTTGTATTTATATAACGAAGTTAGAATCGATATTTTGGTTGTCTGTGAGAAAGTTTGTACCTGACTGATGTATTCATGGCTGAAATTGTTATATGATACTTTCCACATAGATAGAATATGTTCTGGATGAACATCCTACTATTCGAAAGTTTGTGAGAAGTATGGATGTATGTTTGTTATTCGGCTGAAGGGATCGCGATGAAATTTGGCACATAAAATATGTCCTGGAATAACACATAGGCTTATTTTTATTCCGGGAAAATTTCAATCTCCTGGGAACGCGGGTGAAACCGCGGGGGGAACCACTAGTATCAGACCCGGAAAACATAAGATCTAATAATTGGATATTATTGTATGAACGGATTATTTGTTATATTTTGGATCCTTGAACTTATCTACCACTGAATATTTTCTATTATTAACGAGTTGCCTGATCATTATATTGTCTTATTTGTCTACATCAGTGGAAGGGCGGGTTTAGGTTTTCTGGACAAAATGATCAACAGTAACTAAGTAGAGATAAAGTTATTTCATGTAGGTATATGTTATAATTATCTTGTATTAATTTAGCGTTACAGCTTAAAAATCGGTATTTTTGAAAAAACTTTAATAAACTTGTCAGCAATACAGAATTAACTCAAAATGTTGTATCCATTTAATCAGCACTAACCATCTAAAAAATGACAATTCAAAATAATACTGCTTCGAATTTCAACTAAATAGGTACAACTCAAAATAGAACTCAATAAAGTACCAACAAAAGGGACTCTTAAGCGCCATATAGCACTGAGGGTTGCACATATTTTGAAATTTGTTTTATTGGTCAGATAGGTATCCATATAGGAAATTAAATGGTGAGCATAACTCAATATCGCCGATTTTTGACTTAACTCTCTTTAGATCTAGCTGTGCGAATTATGTTATTCAATTATCAAAAAAATACATGTATTATAGTGTGGCCATTAGTGCTGTGCACTCCCTGAGGTATGCACGGCGAGGTGGGGGGACGAAGAAAAAAGTGCATGAGTTCACATGAGGTCGATACATGTCGGACAGATCTTACGATATCAGTTTGCATTTCTAAGGCAAGACTTGTGGCGGGACGTTGCGTTGGTCGGAGGCTATCTATCTGTAATATATACTTACTTTGTTGATTAAAATGTAACCCAAATATACTCATATTTTATTAAAAATATGCAGGTGATAAATAAGAATTGAAAGTTATAATTCACAACAGGACTTGTTTTATTAAACATTTTTTATATGTACAAACAATTATATATTCTAACGAAAGTTATTTAAATTTTAATTGGCTTGAATTTTCAATTGATAAATAACCCGCAGAAATCACATTATGTACGGTTCTTTTGCTGTATCCCGTAGCCTCCGCAACGATTTTAGCAATATTCACGTCATTTTTAAATTCAAAGCTTTCTTTGTCTGCTTTTCTTTTCTTAAAATATTCAGCCACCTTAAAAATGACAGTCTTCATATCACGAGATAACGCACGACCCATCTTTGAATATTTATCTCGTGTGCGTCTGACATAGACAGTCCGATACAAATAACACTACCTGCCGTCACAAGCGTTGACTGACGGCGCACTGACAGCGCAGCAGCCGATTCTAACCCCCCCGTCTCACCGCGCGCATACCTCAGGGAGTGCACAGCACTAATGGTCATACTATACCTACATCTACCTACACTAATATTAGGTGTATAAAGGATTTTTTTTATTAGTTTTGGATTGGACTAAAAGGTGTTAGCCTCTGATAGCTTTTACACAAGTCGCCGAGCGCAGAGGGCTCTAAACCGTAGCATATTTTTGCTTCGTTCTTATTAAACGTTATATAGACTTTTTACATATAGCTAGCACCTTATAGGGTATTGTAACACATTGTGTAGCCCATTTATCGAGAGACGCTAAATTGTTGAATAATGCAACACAAAAATATTTTATAATTATTTAATTAATAAACATATCTTTACAGGAGAACAAAAGGCGTAATTGGTCCGGTAAAAAACCAAGGCCTTTGCGGTGCGTGCTGGGCGTTCAGCACGGTTGGCACCATTGAAGCTATGGCCGCTATTAAGACCGGCAAGTTGGTACCGCTTAGCGTTCAGGTAAGGTTCTTTATTGGTGTTGCGTTTTTGGTTGAACGAACCAGACTAATCTGATTCCAAAGTTGATGAAAATATATACATTCTTATAACATATATATATATTAGTTAGTATTTTAAAAGTTGTGTATTAGCGATAGCTATGGTTATAGCCAGATATGGTTACCATAAGTTCTGACTAGTTTAAAATCAGATTAAATAAAAAATATCCCAGGATATTTATTCAAAAGTCAATAGAGTATTTAATATATCTATACTAATAATATTATAAAGAGGAAAGATTTGTTTGTTTGTTTGTTTGTTTGTTTGTTTGTTTGTAATGAATAGGCTCCGAAACTACTGGACCGATTTCAAAAATTCTTTCACCTTTGGAAAGCTACATTATCCCCGAGTAACATAGGCTATATTTTATCCCTGTATTCCCACGGGAACGGGAACTACGCGGGTAAAACCGCGGGCAGGCAGCTAGTGTATTATACGTTTATATGTTAACAAAGGAAAATACCTAAGTCGTTACACATTTTTCTAAGCTTAGGTCGTTGCCTGTGGGTAAGGTGCCCAGAAGGCTGAAGACTTGAAATTCTATATTTTTTAGGAAATAATCGACTGCGCAGGCCTCGGGAACAGTGGGTGCGCGGGCGGTGACATCTGCCTCCTCCTCGATTGGCTGTCCATCACTAACACGCCTATAGAGAAAGAGACGGAGTACCCTCTCAAGTTGACAGATGGCGCTTGTAAAGCAACTAAGAATGCGACGGGAGTTCGCGTCAGCACGTTCACTTGTGACGAGTAAGTAGCATATAGATGAGTTTCTCCTAAGTCTATATACTAATCACTACATAGTATAAAGCAAAGTCGCTTCCTCTCTTTTTTTTATACCACAAGGTTGGCAAACAGGCATACGGTCCCACCTGATGGGAAGCGGTAACCGTAGCTTATGGACGCTTGCAACACCAAAGGTGTCACTCACGCGTTGCCGACCCTTTAAAAAAGGAGCAACACTCCTTCATACCCCTACGCTGCTACTCCATCCCTGGTCCCCCCACTGCCGCTACAGCGTCTCCTCATGGAGCTCTGGCTACCTTACTCACCGCAGGAACACAACACTACATGAGGTACTACCCTAGTCGGGCTGCTCCAAATTCGGAACGGACGAGTCCTACTTCCTTCTCTGTCCCTATATCCCTATTTATGATTAAATCTTTAAAACTACGCAATGGATTTTGATACGGGGTTTTTTGATAGATGAGTGATTCAAGAGGAAGGTTTTTATATAAAATACATGCATAATATGTTAGAGAAACACTGTCAATTTTAGAGGTTTCTAATGTGATGTATAAGCATTGCACCCATGGGTACTAATAATATCTATAAGGTATAAATTAACTATTTCAGTTTTGTAAACAAAGAGGAGTCGATACTGGAAGCGATCGCTACCCACGGGCCGGTCACCGTGGCCGTCAACGCGCTCTCCTGGCAGAACTACCTCGGCGGGGTCATCGAGTTCAACTGCAGGTATGTCTTAACAAAACCCCTCCCTACTAATACATATAGAATTTGTTAAAACTTGTTTTGAATAAATAAATATCCTGGGACATTTTTCACACACGGCCAATCTGATTCCAAACTAAGCAGGGCTTGTGATATGGTAACCAAACAGCTGATATACTACATATACTACTTTTGAATACATACTTATATAGATATTTACATCCAGACACAGGACAAACAGACATATTCATGCATACAAATGTTTGTCCTGGGTGTGATTCGAACCCACGAACGAACTCAAATAGATTAAATAGAAGCGTTTTACCTACCAATAAAACGCATATTAATTTACTTACCTTATTCGAAGCTTATAGCTATTGGAGATAGCAGTCATGTGTTCCCGCATATATATATCTATCTCTTTCTACCCTATAGCTCTTTCTTTTTCTTACCACCTCCCGATAGTGGGGGCGAGTTGTGAGCTAGTTGAGACTCACTTTTATTTCTTCATTGCGTCGATACCAGGCAGAGATTATCTATAAGCTTCGAATAAGGTAAGTAAATTAATATGCGTTTTATTGGTAGGTAAAACGCTTCTATTAATTTGACTTGACCGTTATTCGAAGCTTATAGCTATTGAGACGTGTTTGTTATCGCCTGGTGGTAGAAAATACTAGATGCCAATGTGAAACTATTTATTCCAGGTACTATTCGGGTATTTTTATGAGAATGTTGTAGTTGGTATGTACTTACTAAGAACCTTCAAAAGTTTTATTAATTAAAACAAAAATGTTCCTTATCAAATAAGTTTTATTAAACCATCAGAGTATAGGTATTAATCAAAAGTAGTTCATAATATGAATGGGCACCTACAGACTTGGTAGGTATAGATTATGTGTAATCACACTAGCTTTGAGACACAAACTAATTATAAACAATGATAGCAATTCAATTAATGACACAACTAAGAATTATTGAATTGGAGTGAAAAGATTAGAAACTGTTATCTTATTAGTAGGAGTAGACTTTACTTCACGTCTATAAAATCTCCTGAATGTATTTCCGGAACGCCAATTACCTCTTGCAAGAATTTCGTCAAGAGGACAATTGTTTAACCAATTGCTTGAAGCTACAGCAGAGCGGACACTGCCTGGTGAAGCAGTTATGTTTGCTTCTACTAATAGAGATTTAATCCATCCGGCAATAACAGCTCTAGAAGCCGGTTTCGGATCGCCTCTAAAGGACATAAATAAATTGTAACAACCAGCCTCTTCACGTCTTCCGTTTGCAATATTAATCAACTTATTTATCCAAAAAATTGGGTCCAATTTCTGCGATTGATTGTTCATCGAAAACTTCCATCCTGATTGTCTATAATCTTGTGAATCAGTTTTAGATCCAAACATAGGCCAGAAAATAATTGAATTTGTTGTTTTTATACAATACTCTAAATCAGTACTTAGTAAAGTCAAATCATGTATTCTCCTTCCCGAACACAGAAGTAGAAGTAATGCCGTATGTCTGGATACATGAAAAATATTGTCCTCATCTATCGTATAATTGTTAAGGTATATTAAAAGCTCTTCAACGTCCCATATAGGAGGTTTACCTTGAGTAGGCTTCTTAAGAGCAATGGCCTTCAATATGTGTTTTACTAATGAGTGTGAACTTAAAACACTGGAGGCATCAGTACTACAGAGTGTAGACACTACAGACTTGTATAATAATATAGTGTTGTAGGAAAGTCCATGAACCAGGTATAAATCTGAAAGGAAACGTGCCAACTCCGCTCCTTTTGGGTTTTTGTAGGCTATTTGGTGATTTTCACACCAAACTACCCATTTTTTCCAGGCAACATCATATGTTTTGCGTGTAGAAGGACGCCAAGACGATTTTAATAATATCTGTTGGTCTTTATTCCAATTTTCTACGTCCCCAGTCCACCCCCACACTTCCACACCTCCAATTCCATCTCGTGAACATTCGGAGGTGACTGACCCGTTGACATGTCCAGCAGTACTTTGCACAGATTCCATATGCTGAATGGAGGGGCTAGAGCTCTTGTCTTTAAGTCTGCCCGCCAAAATACTCTGCTCCATCTGGGTACTACCAGTAAGTAAATTCCTCTGGCTTGGTTGAGGTGAGCCAGGACTTTGGGTACTAAGAATGGAGGCGGGAACACCCATGCCAAGTGGAAGTTCCATTGCCGTGAGAAGGCATCGTGAAACAGAGCTTGATTGTCTGTTATATCTAACGTCACATAATTTGCAACCACATGAGCCCTCTCCGATGCGAATAGGTCCACAATGGGTATTCCCCATTTCATAAATACTTTATCTGTGGCAACGGTCAGGAGATGCCATTCCGGAGGCCGACGCAGGCGCGATAGGTGGTCCGCATGGTTGTTGTATCGGCCCGGTATATGAAAAACTTTTATTTCTATGTGATTGTGATCCAGAATATGAAATATTTGATATGTCAGATCTAATAGAGGGTTCGACTTGGTTCCTCCCTGATTCCTTAGGTAAGCAACCGCCGTCTTGTTGTCGCATTGGATAAGTACAGTGGAATATTTCAGGTGCTGAGCGTGTTCTTCTAAGACTTTTAAAACTGCTAACAGCTCCTTTTGGTTGCAATGCATTGTTTGTTCCTGCGGCGTCCACTGACCTGAGATCGGAATATTGTCTAACTGAGCCCCCCAGGCTAGATCTGAGGCATCTGTGGTTAGAAAATGAGATGGTGGGGAAATGTGAATTTGGGTTGAATTGTGACAGTTGGTTATCCACCATCTCAAATTTTCTATAGCTGGAAGTGGCAGCTGATGGAGGCTCTTTGTCTTTTTTCTGAGAAGGTAGTTTGAAAAATTCAGTAACGATCGGAAATTCAATCTGCCTTTTGGTACGACGAAACTTGCGAAATTCATCATCCCGACTACACTCTGAAGAAGTTTCAACGTAGTCATTCCTTCTTGCAGCAACAGAGTTATTTTGTTGTATAACAGTTGTATCTTCTCGAGCGGTAGGCTCTTTTGATTTGACCAAGGGTCCCATTCTATTCCTAGATATACCAACCGCTTTTGGGGTACAATGACAGATTTTTCGTAGTTTATCAGCCATCCCAGATGTTCTAGGATTTCTAATGTCCGATTTACGTGCATCTGAAGTATTTCCGGATCTTGGTGTGCTAGTAAAAAGTCGTCCAAAAACACGATTACTCTGATCCCCTTCTCTCTTAAACACTGGGCAACCCAATTCGTAAGAGCGGCAAATGTCTTTGGCGCTGTGCTCAACCCAAAGGGTAGACATGTCATCTCGAGAAGTTGACCGTCGTAAATTAATCTTAAAAATCTCCTGTGACTGTGACTTATTTTTAAATGGAAATATGCCTGGGAGAGGTCTATTTTGCATAACCAGTCCTGTTGTTGAATAAAATCTGGAAGCCGCAGGACATTTATGAGAGTGAACTTCTCTGTGTGAACATACTCGTTTAGAGCTTTCAGATTGAATATGGGTCGTGCGAAGCCGTCGGCCTTCGGGACTAGGAACATGGTTGATACAAAACTTGGTGACATTCGGGCTATACCGAGTACCCCCTGCTCCATTAGTTGTTTTATAATTATAGACATTTCTGGAGATTTTTGAGTCTGGTAATAGGGCCGCCTGAGATCGGGATAAATAAGCGGAGGTTTCTGATGAAAAGGTATGCGGTACCCTTGTATTATTTTTAAAATGAAGGCTGGGGCCCCCATTAAAACCCAATTGTTGTGAAATTGGGTCAGGCGACCGGCCGTGAAGTTGTGCGAGTCAATATTTTCGCTTCTTGTTTCCCCTGAATTTTGGGGGTGTTGAGGCACGCTTACGACTATGGGTGTAATAGCTTTCTTGTTGCCGTTGTTTTTGTCGTGGATTGCGGGTCCGAAAAAAGTCATTATTGTGCGAGGTCGTTGCAGCATGTGTATGATTGTACCCCTGCGAGGGGACATTATGATTGCACACACCCTGCGAGGGTGGCAAAGGTCTGCTACAGCATGGAACATGAGGCACATTATTCCCATGTGGGTAGGCGTTCCAATTCGAGCCCTGCGAGGGCTGATTATATTGTGCTCTCCCCTGCGAGGGGAAGCTATTTGTTTTAGTTCCAGCCTGCGAGGCGGACATTTTTGTTGTAGTGTGACGCTTTTCCACTGGCCAAAATACCTTACGTACTCCTCCGGCCTTTTCGATGGCAGTCGTTAATGCTTCAGCACTGAACAAGTTTTTGCACGATGGTGGTATTTTCCGGAGGGTTGATTTCATTAGTGGATCACGCACACGGTTAATAATGCCATCCCTTCGCATCTGGAGCACTTCAGCACGATGCCCACATATGAGCTGAAGAAGATCTGCTGATGTTTTTTGAAAATCACCTTCGGAAAATAAAGAATTAACCTTTTCCGTTAAAAATTCAAAAGTTACGGCTTGTTGACCTTGAGCCCAAGATAAGAGCTCTCGTAGGGTATTTTCAAGCGATGATCTTTGCTTGAGAAAACAAAATGTAAGGGCTGCATAAGCTTTATCTGAATAAGAGAGGTTACGAAGAGTATCATATGCTTTAATTTCCTCGTTTGCTTCTAACTCGACAAAACCCGGACTATGGTTGTATAATTTCTGAGTATCAGCATACCTCAACTCACACCAATTACTGTTGTCGAATAATTGTACTTCCTGCAATTCCTTAAGATGTTCCGTAGATGTTTTCGGAACAGAGGGTTCCTTTAATTTTGTGGCTACATCAAAATTAAACAGACTCTGATCAGCAACATAATGAGTAGGTACGTTTTCTGGTGAATGTACGTTACATTCATGGTATAGGTTCCTGCTAGCATCGGAAATATAACCATTATTCACTGTAGCTAATTGTTCACGAAGATCAGCTACCTGTTTAGTTAATTCGTCTAGCTTACGGTTTGAGTGATGCGATCGTTTGCCCCCCCTTTTCTTTTGGCGGTGGTGTTTGTGCTTACGGCTTCGAGTAGATGAAGATGAAGTGCTGGTACTACTCGAGCTCGATGACGAAGCGGTGGACCTCCGCTTTGTTTGCTGCACCGATGTCTGTGACGGACCTTGGTCCATATAAGGAGTTTCTTCATTACCCATCTTAGCAAATTTAAATACTTTGCTCTAAAACACTGAATTCGAATGGAAAAACCATTAAAATAAAATATTAGGATTATAAAAGTAAATGAAGGTAGTAACACATTACCTTACCAATATTTCACTTAACTAAAATTGCAATGATAATTTTATTTTTATTGACGTGAAGGTAGTCCTTCTTGTGTGACTTTGCAATTTTGCAATAATAATTTTAATTTTACTGGTGCAAAGGTTGACTTGTTGCGTGACTTCTCTATGCGGGAACTTAGACGCCAATGAAGAAATAAAAGTGAGTCTCAACTAGCTCACAACTCGCCCCCACTATCGGGAGGTGGTAAGAAAAAGAAAGAGCTATAGGGTAGAAAGAGATAGATATATATATGCGGGAACACATGACTGCTATCTCCAATAGCTATAAGCTTCGAATAACGGTCAAGTCAAATTAATGCTGAGTTTATTACCGACTCTTCTCAGCAAAAGCAACCTTCCGAACCGAGCATTAGAATCGACGTTTCATAAGTGCGTGTGAAAGCCTATTTGAATTAAAAAAAATTCCCGGGATAAAAAGTAGCCTATATGCTATGCCAGGACATATTCTAATTCTGTACAAAAATTTTTTTAAAACGGTCCAGTAGTTTTAGCGTGAAAGCGAGACAGACAGAGGTCTAGAGCCTGAGAAAGGACATAGGCTTTTTATTCCGGAAAAATGGAAGATCTCCCGGATACGCGGGTGAAACCGCAGGGAGCCACTAAATCTATACTAATATTATAAAGAGGAAAGATTTGTTTGTTTGTTTGTAACGAATAGGCTCCGAAACTACTGGACCGATTTCAAAAATTCTTTCACCTTTGGAAAGCTACATTATCCCCGAGTAACATAGGCTATATTTTATCCCTGTATTCCCGCGGGAACGGGAACTACGCGGGTAAAATCGCGGGGAGGCAGCTAGTAACATGTATTTGTATTGAGACACACAGCATAGCTCAAATTATGATGAGTAATAATTATAGTGAACCTGACAATTTAAGTGTCTATAGATATATGTAAAAGCCATTAATTTGTGTTTGTTATTTTTCAGTGAAAAACCAGCGGATTTAAACCATGCAGTCGAGCTGATAGGTTATGACCTCACCGCTGAAGTACCACATTACATCGCCAAGAATTCCTGGGGCACAGAATTTGGGAACAGTGGCTACTTGAAGCTGGCAATTGGCATTAATATATGTGGTCTGGCAAACGAGGTGGCTACAGTAGATGTTCAGTAAACAATATAAACCTTTAATTTACATTTGGGCCTTGGTCGCCGCCGGTCGTGGGTTCGAATCCCACCCAGAATTCATGAATATGTCTGTTGGTTCCATGTCTGGATGTAATCTATATAAAATTCTCGTGTCACAATGTCAGTTACCGTACTCCTCCGAAGCGGCTTGACCGATTTTTATGAAATTTTATACGCATATTTTGTAGGTCTAAGAATCGGCTACCACATATCTATTTTTTTTTCTATGTGAAACGGGAACTACGCGGGTGAAACCGCGGGGCGGGAGCTAGTTATGTATATAAGTTCTAAAAAGTTGTGTATATGTAGTATATCAGCTATCTGGTTATCATATCACAAGCTCGGCTCAATTAGGAAACAGATTGGCCGTGTGTGAAAATGTCCCAGGATATAATTATTATTAACTAGAATAAAGCCGTTGGTAAGGGATATACCAAGCCTATTATCTAACTAAGACCAACCGTGTCTCTTCTTTTGACGTCCAAATGCAGTAACGGTCGATCGCAGACTAAATAAAGGTGAAAGCAGACATATTTCTGCTTTTTGACACGTAAAGTACATCTCTAGACGTCTAGATTCTGGGTCTGTAGTTATTAATGGGAATTTCTGGTTGATATCTTTGTCGAAGTACCTAATGCTCACAGGGTTTTTTTAGTGAGATTGAAAAGTGCCTTTTAGAAAATGAATAGCAATAATTAGTTATTTTTACATTAATTAAGTATTGGCTTCAGGTTTCAGTCGATATTAAAGTTTCATGTCATATGTCATATTATATAAGTACAAATTACATAAGAATATTTAAACATAATAGTGTGTTTTGGATTAGATTCTAAGAACAATTTGTCTGCATAAACATGTTTAAAAAACTTATGCGTAATAATTACCTGTTATATATCTACTACTTATATAGATATTTACATCCAGACACAGAACAAACAGTCATGTTCACGCATACAAATTGTTATAGTTAGAAACTAGACGCTAACCACAAAATTTTAGAAAAGCAATTTCTCATCCTGCAACCATAGATATGTATGGTTAAATAACTTTATTTCCTCATAAGATTAACAAAAATTACTTACACAGAAAATACAAATAAAGTCTAGATATATAAAGTTAAAAAAATATTGTTAAGTATGGGTCGTTAGTGTAACATGTGATGCGTACGAACAAGTTCACGTAGACCTCATAAAAATAGTGTCTATTATAAAGCAACGGTAATATGTGCATTTAAAAGTAATATTTTAATAGAAATTACATACTCAAGAATACTCAATAATATTTAAGTGTCCTTGCCAATTACTGTGATCAATTTAGAATTGCATTATGATAATGGGCCAGATTCTGATGATCAACGAACTTAACTAAACTTTCTCCTTAATGTTGAAATGAGGAAATTACTTCTGGCTACATTTTTATTAACAACAAGCTAACCTATGCAACTTCGTTTGCGTCTCATCTTCTCCGTTATTGAAACATTTTTCGTCGATGATCCTATTCGATGTATTATTTTATTTTTAACAAACTCAATGAACACAAAAAAAAGGATAATCCAATTTGGTGCTGCCATTTGGAAGTTACGTACCTGCATACAGTTAAGCAATTCATTTATATTTACATATATTATGTAGGTATATAAGGAGAAGAAAAATTGACATTCATAACAATACTGAATGTTATTAAAAAATGTATAACTTAAATTTTCTTAGATAGGGGTTAATTTAGTTGTCTACATCAGAATCTGGACCTTTAATTGTGTCTATAGTATAAAATATTTGTATGAAGTATATCTTTTAGTTTTTTTTTATATAATTTGGCAGTTTTAGGCTCGTAACAGGGCAGCTTTTGTATACATATCGTTTAAGTTTTGTTTTTTACTGTAGTACTGTACTAATTTGTTTTGTTTTTCAGTGAATTAAAAAAAATTGGTTGCCTGTAAAGTCGGTATACGGGCGAAAGTTTTACGTGACAACGACTTTGAGTGGTAAAATAATTTTAATGTGAATATTCATTCGTATAGTAGGAAGAAGGATGAAATAATAGTAACAATTTAAAACATAACGTCACGTAACGTGAGCGGAGCGTAACGCAGTTTCTTGAAGTGTCACCCGGCAAACCAATTTATAAGACGTAGTCACGTCAATATATATGGGACCATACGTTTGCGGGAATTATTTTATAAGTATTATCATTTATATTAAATAGTTATAATTGAATTCTAGATTATTAAGGTTGAAACATAGTTTAAGTCTGGTATAAGTGTTTATATATACATATATATGAAGTAAGATGATATCGCAATAATAAATACGCATGTCAATTAAAATTTAACACCTTATTTTGTATGCAATTTTTATACTATAAAATTTTTTTTTTCCCATATCCTAATTTCCTTTCAGTAAAAATAATAAAGCAATTTTTGTTCAATACCTACTTTTGAATGATAATCAAAATATAGGTACCTAATGATCAATATTTTAATTGTACAGAAAAATACGTGGCAATTTCAATAATTTACCTACCTACATATTGAATCATAATTGAAATGTGGTAAACATTTTAATTACTATAATACCTAAACTTTAATTCCTACTGTCAATGTTGCAATGCAAAACAGGTAACTACAACATTAATTTTAATGATAAAACTTTGAATATTTTGTATCTAAAATAACAGCTTTAAGCACTAACCCATTGGCAAAATAAATGGTATTATTTATAAGTAATTTAAATAAAAAATAAGCAATATAATTTCCCTCATTATTACATCATCTAGTAACGTACTAAATTATGTAAAAATATATAATAGATTTCTATGTAATACCTACTTAATTGGCATCAACAAAGTGGATAGGTGACGCTTATCCCGGAAAATACTATATATTTGCTTCTGGTAAAATATAGATAAATAAATACTGCGTAGGTACATATACATAAATAGATCAGGAAAACAGTTGACTATAATATCGTGCGCAGGCACAGGGGCAAAGCGGGGGAGGGGAGTTGGTGGAGGGGATTTGTATGGGGAAACCCTTAGTATAAAATACAGACAAAAATTCCATTTACAATAAATCAATACTAGATAAGTGTTTCACCAATACGGTGACGTTAAAAATGTTGAATTTTCATCTATTTTGTACTGTAACAGTGTTATTATTCTTTTTAATATCTATACTTATATGTTTTGTGTTTGAATCCAAAAGCTTATACACATCACTGTGTAGACAGAATAATGTGTTGAATATCGAAAAGCACAGGGAATTCAACGACTATTTGGTGCAATACAATAGAAATTATAAAGGTGATGAATATTTTACAAGACTGCAGAATTTTAGAGTGAGTATTCGAGGTATTATATATATTATATTATTATATTATATATATTTATTTAGTCCTATTTTATGATAGGTATCTACTAGCGACCCGCCCCAGCTTCGCACAGGTGCAATGCTTATACATCACATGAGAAACCTCCAAAATTGTCAGTGTTTCTCTAACATAGGTATTATGCATGTTTTGTTTATAAAAACCTTCCTGTTGAATCACTCTGTCGATTAAAAAAACCGCATCAAAATCCGTTGCGTAGTTTTAAAGATTTAAGAAGACATGGGGACAGACAGCGGAAAGCGACTTTGTTGTATAGTAGGTAGTGACGTAGTAGTACAAGTGGTGTAGCTGGGGTAGGTAGGTATATTTATCTATTATATTATAGACTAGTGGCTCCCGCGGTTTCACCCGAGAGAACTTCCATTTTCCCGGGATAAAAAGTAACCTTTCTCAGGGTCTAGACTATCTGTGTATCATATTTCATTTAAATCGGTTCTATGGTTTAGACGTGCAAGCGTAACAGATCAACAAACAAACAGCATTACTTTCGCATTTTTAATATCAGGGATACCTATATTGCAGGCATCGTTAAAAGAGATATCGGAATTGAATAAGCTAGATCCAAGCGCTATTTATGGCCTTACTAAGTTCAGCGATTTGTCTAAAGAGGAATTTCTGAGTATGGTGACGTCACGCAGGCGCCGTACGGGTTGCAAAAGCAAGTCGTTTCGAACCTGTAAGCCTTTTCATCCGGGAGAGGAAGATGAAGAAGGAGAGCCTTACCCAAGCTATGAACCAAGGTCGGATTCTCCACCAGCATACGATTGGTACGTTTATAATTAACTAGTGGCTCCCCGCGGTGTCACCCGCACTTTCAGGGTATCTTCAATTTTCCCGGAACAAAAAGGAGCCTATGTTAGGCTTCAGGTTTCAAAGATTATAAAGTATCTGTGTTCTAACTTTTATCCAAATCCGTTCCAAAGTTTTTGAGTGCAAGAGGAAAATCAATCAATTAAATGTCCCTGGATATTTAATCATTCAACATACAAACTTTTGCGTTTATAATATTAGTTGGATTACAGAACTTTTGTCTGTACATTGGTTATATATAAAGAGGATTATATATATAACACTAGCTGAACTGGCAAACTTCTGCCATGAGATCAAAACGCTAACCTGAAGTGCAAAAACTGTAATTTAAGTGACAAAGTCAGTAGCTAAAGCTAAAAAAAACAAAACCTTTCAGGCGTAAAAAGGGTTACATTAGCCCTGTTTTGGATCAGAAGATGTGTTTGTCGTGTTGGGCCGTCAGCTCTGTGGGCATCATGGAAGCAATGCTGGCCATCAATGAAAAACGTCTCATAACCCTTAGTGTTCAGGTTGGTACTCATCATCATACATTCACAGACCGGTTGGCTTTGTTAGTGACCCTGACTCTCAAGCCGGCGATCGTGGGTCCGTATCCCACCCAGGACAAACATTTGTATGCATTAATATGTCTGTTTCGTGTCTGGGTGTAAACATCTATAGGTATAAGTATGTATTTAAAACGTAGTATCTGTATATCAGCTATCTGGTTACCATAACACAAGCTCACTTTGCAGAATACTTTGGAATACGATTGGCCGTGTGTAAAAACTGTCACAGGATATTTTTTTTTAATGGACTAGGTGTTAGCCTCAGATGACTTTTACACCGGTACCCAGACTAATCACAGGATATTTATTTATTATTATCAGCTCATATACGTCTCCCATAATAACGAGGATAGGTCATAGCCACGCGAGCCTAGGGCGCGTCTCACTTCACACACCTTTGAGCGTGACATCTTGGTTTCAGTTTCATCATGGACCATAGTATCATGGAATTTAACAATGAATAATGCGTTTGTTCCTCAGGAGATGCTGGATTGTGCTACGGGAAATGGTTGTACTGGGGGCAAAATGTTTGATGCCCTAAGACCTCTATGCAAGAAGAACTCTACGATTACAACTGAAGATAACTTTCGGCCCACGACAATGGTACAGGGTATCTGTAGCTATCCGGAAAGCGGGCCAAAAGTTCGCCTATCTCAGCTGATGCTGCAATGGTACTCATAAATCGTTTAATTACCCTAGCTTTGTGGTTAGGATGATGATGATTAATTTAATATTATTTTTCAGTCCTATGAATGAAGACGACATTGCTAATAAAATAGCATATTGGGGACCAGTTGCTGCTGTGGTCAATCCGACACCTTTGCAGTCTTATGTCGGTGGTGTCGTCAGGTATTCCTGCCAGTAAGTAGGAACCTACTAAATAACATATACTACTAGCTGCCGCCCCGCGGTTTCACCCGCGTAGTTCCAGTTCGCGTGATCATATAGAAAAAAAATAGATATGTGGTAGCCGATTGTAGACCTACTGAATATGCATATAAAAATCGGTCAAGCCGTTTCGGAGGAGTATAGTAACTAACATTGTGACACGATAATTTTTTATATAAGAATGATGTATTTAAAAAACGTAGGTAGTAGGTATATGTAGTAGATGAGCTATCTGGTTACCATATCACAAGCTCTGCATTGTTTGGAAATTGGAATCAGCTTACCCGTGTGTGCACAAATGTCCCAAAATGTTTATTTATTTATATTTTATTTGGTCGTCGTCTACTTTTACGACTTGCACTATATTTGTTACCTCTTAACTCCGTCATTTATAAACCTATCAAATTATTATTTTTTCAGCCGAGATCCTAACGGTTATATACTTGACCACGCCGTACAAATAGTTGGTTATGACAAATCGCAGATAAATGGCGAATTACCCTATTACATTGTAAAAAATTCATGGGGTGAAAACTATGGAATAAACGGATATGTGAAGATAGCTATGTACGACAATGTATGCGGTATTGCCGACGAAATTATTTACGTAAATGTGACATATACAAAATAATTTAGTGTCCCGTTTCCATGGTTACCGACCCTGGCTAGCCGTGTCGTGACTTGGACTCCAGTGCCGGATCAACCACGTAGCAGGAGTAGCAAATGCTACGGGCCCTGGGCAAAAGGGGGCCCCGCAATTCAAAATCTTCCCATCTCCACCCAAGATTAACTTTTTGAGTATATTTTAAGTATTGACAGCCCGGTTGGCTTTGTGGTTAGTGACCCTGACTTTCAAGCCGCGGGTCGTGGGTTCGAATCGCACCAAAGAATCGTATGCATGAATATGTCTGTTTGTACTGTGTCTGGATGTAAATATAAGTATGTATTTAAAAGTAGTATATGTAGTATATCAGCTATCTGGTTACCATAACACAAGCTCACTTTGATGCTTAATTTGGAATCAGATTGGGCGTGTGGGAAAAATGTCCCAAGATATTTATTTATATTTATATTAGTATTTTTACTAGCTACTACTAATGGCCCCGCGCTTGCTTAATCCGGCACTGTTGGACCCCCATCTAGTGCAAACATTTGTTAGTAAGAATAGATATGTCTATTTAATACTAGTTGAGTTATCCTGTCTTAAAGAATCCACTTCCTAAATTTAGAAGCAACGGTGGTTTCTGACTGACTGAATCATTTAGACGCTTCTGAAGTGAATACAAACTAAGAAGAGAAATAATTGAATTCAGCTAAGTGTTATAAGCCTTATTAAGCTTAAGTATTTAAATATCTTGAAGTTTCATGTAAGTATAAGAGTTTTGACTGATAAGTTTCAAAAAAATGATTTTTTAAATGATATGATGTTTAAAATAAATAAGTATGGTAAAAACGTGTATCAATTCTCCATTTGTTTGTACTGTCTACCGCAAACCCTTGATGTCTTGGGTTCCAATCAAACCACAACACAATATAGAGGTTAATGTCCTCTTTAAGGACATGTGGTGCGTTTCCATTAACGAGTTTTTTTTTTGTTTCTATATTATTTTTATGAGAAGGGTATATATTTTTTAGGATAAACTATTGGGTCTAAATATAAATCGTATGATTTGCTGTCTGTGTGTGTAAGTTGTTATTGTGGTGTTGCTGTGTAAGTGAATTTTTCATGGCTTGATGCCTATAGTTTAAATGCGAGGCTATCAAGTTGCCTTAAAGTTATCAAAGTTACTACCGCGCTAAAGCTTCCTCATGAATCTCTGGCTCTTTATAGACCAAATCATCTTCAATTCTTGGGTTAAGTATGTTCCGTGTAGTCCTTTAGAATTATCCTTAATATCATTCTACATGAATATCTGAATAATTTGTATTTGGTTTGCATTTGTTAAATGTGAAAAAGCATAGGTACCTAACATTCGTTTGTCATAAATGTATGTAACAACTATAACTTCCTACAAAAGTATGTGAAGACTGAGGATTGGTGAATGTATGGATGTAAGTAAGTAGGTACCTATTACATAGATACTCTTTCACGGATCAACGCGTTAAGGGATATAGACGATTTTTAATACATCGAAAGATTATGTTATGGATTGAAATATTGGAATAACAAAACCGCTTGCGGTATATAATATCATATAGTTTTAGCAATATTCTGTTATCTAATACCGCAATAGTGTGAAGTTGTCGCAAGTCAGTTTATAAAACTCGATTGATAACAACTTCATGTCAGTTTGGGAGCAAGTTTGTAAGGAGAACGTCGTGTCACTTCGTCGGTGAGTCATTATCATATTATTTATTACTTTTTTATTATTATAGCATCTTTGTACAGTTTTAAATATATTTTTTTATCTATGGTTATTATTTAATATGTTATCTGTCGACTGTCGTTATGTAGGAGTACGAGAGAATTGCAAATAATTTGAGTAGGAACAATTGTTTGTAAACTTCAAGTGTTTTATTATATACACTTGGCACAAGTGAATTTTAACATAAAGATAAAATTAATTATCATTTAAAGAGATGGCTGACAAATTAACATTAATTTTTATTGTTTAACTTTTTTTTTCATCTTTGAATGGAATTGAGAAATGTCAATAAATTTTTTAATAGGTAGTTATTATAAATGATAAAATATATGTATATTAACATCGATGGATCTTATCATAACGGAATAAGGCTTATTTTCATACCATTGTCAACAATCTCGGGTAATATTATAAAATCACTGTTTTTACCGAAAGTTTGACTAAGTATATAATAAAATATATCTGAACATTAATATAATATAATGATCAATGAAGCTCAACGAAACATGTAATGGTACATTGACAGGCCGGTTGCCTTATTGGTTAGTGAGCCTGACTTTCAAGCTGCCGTTCGTGGGTTCGAATCCTACCATGGTCAAACATAGTGCGCATGAATAATGTCTACAGTGTAGCTATCTGGTAACCATAGCACAAGATCTGCTTAATTAGGAATCAGAATAGTCATGCATGTGTTATATATAGTAAATTTGATATTTATTTTTGTTGTCTTATAGACGACCTTTTTTATCTATTTTGTTTTACAGATACCTATCACAAAAATGGTTACATTAAACGTAGAGGATTTCGGTATGTTTAAGAATGAGACTGTGAAGAAATACACATGGAGAACTAAAAGTGGATTCTCGCTATCTGCCATATCATACGGGGCGATTATTCAAAGTATTAAGGCAAGTACCTACTCACGGGGTTATTAAGTACTGCTTAAGTCAGATATAAGTGATATAGAAACTACAGAACCTTTTGGAAAGAGGTATAGGACATAAATTCGCACCTCAGATACCTATACTTATTTCATGTGAAAGATAAGTACTTAAAATCGCAAACTTTAGATCACAATAATAGCAAAAAATATATTTAAATCTTCAAGAAAATTATCCTAGATTAGATTAAATGGCCAGATTTTTATTGGAAACCTCTTCGGGTATGTTCTTAACTATAACATGGAGGAGACAACAAGGTTCCAGTCACAGACCTAAAATCTGACTCGACAGACATCGCGAGTGAATACTCTTTGCGTGTCAAAAAGCAGTATAAATTACTGCTCTCTACTCTATCATTTAGTATTCGGTTGAGAGCCATCTGCGCTCACCGAAAAAGTCCGCGTAACGGTGTAAAAGCCATCTGAGGCTGTCACCTTCTAGTCCATTCAAAAAAAAAAAAAAAAAACTATCATTTAGTCCGCGTTCGACCGTTATTGCCTTCGGACGTCAAAGAAGAAGTGTCACGGTTGGTCTTCACAAATTGAGGTACTTCCGTTACCTAGTTAGATTATAGCTCTGTGGTTACAGTAATCGATCGACGTAAAGCATTTCAAGCCAGTCGAGTATAAGCCCTCATTCGCATGAGAGTTTTTAATGTACTGTAAAAAAGCGTTCATACATTAAAAATGCATTCCCAAGTACCATAATATGCTCTATTTCCAACGCCCAAAGTTGAAAATGCAACACCGTTCGATAAAAAAGCATCGTACATGGGAAATGGGAATGCATTTGTTGTATTTGAACGTTATTTAGTGTCCGGTAAAAACTCTCGTGCGATTGAGGGCTAACTCTCTGCCTATAGCCAAAACATCAATCAGCTGATCTAAATTCGAAGGGACGCGAAGGTCAAAAATAAACATCTCTTATCACGGTAACAGACCGCAGCACAACAGATATGAACAGATTACATCCAGTTTATTGCCCTCGTGTGAAATAACACTTGCTATCGACCACATCCTTTATATAAGACTAATGGCTTCTCGCAGGTTTATTCGGGGATCTTAATTTTTCCCTGTATAATAAGAAAGTAATGTTTTATTCCAGAGAATATTTCAACTGTTACCTTCATCTTGATTAATCTCGTTCAATGGTTATAGGTTAATAATAATGTTAATCTCGTTTATTAGTTATGGTTTACTATTACAAATTTCCTATTGTTCTAAAAATTATAGTATTTATTTGTCTATCTATCTATCTCTTATCGCTGATCGTTAACAAACGCATAGATAAATATTTATCTATCCATAATAAGGATCGCGAATTATTGTTAACTGGAGATAGATTGCGAACCATACCACAATTAAAAGCATGAGTTAGATTGTAAAATAAAAGACTGTCCTAACCTGTTATAAGCTTGCTTATTGGGAGAATCAAATAAAAACTAGTGGAAACAAGAACGTTATCCTAAAATATCCACAACTACAGTTCACACATGAAAATTTTGGGGGAAAGTTCTGTCAGATTATAATCTGTGACAACTTCATAAGGACTTTCTAGAGTTTCCAATAATTCCAGGTTCCAGACCGCAATGGCCTCGTCCAAGACATCGTCCTCGGGTTCGATGACCTCATGAGCTACGTGGACCGCAACACTCCGTACCTTGGCGCCGCCGTGGGCAGGTGCGCCAACAGGATCGGCGGGGCCTCCTTCGTCATCGATGACGTCACATACAATTTGCACAAGAACATTGGGGAGAACCATTTGCATGGAGGAATCGTTGGGTTTGATAAGGTACCTATATAGTGTACTAGTATGAGAGAATAAATAAATAAATAAATATCCTGGGACATTTTTCACACACGGCCAATCTGATTCCAAACTAAGCAGAGCTTGTGATATGGTAACCAGATAGCTGATATACTACATATACTACTTTTAAATACATACTTATATAGATATTTACATCCAGACACAGAACAAACAGACATATTCATGCATACAAATGTTTGTCCTGGGTGGGAATCGAACCCACGACCCGCGGCTTGAGAGTCAGGGTCACTAACCACAAAGCCAACCGTGCTGTCGAATGTGGAGTGAATGTGGATTTGACTAGAGACCGAATGAAATGGACCGAATGGATGGCCATGACGCACAAACCCGACCCTAAATAGGACAAGGCGAGGAAAATGACGATGATGATGATGATAGTATACTAGTAGTTTCAATCGCTCTCCTATATCTTTGATCTGCTGTCAGATTCCCCATGCCTTAGAATCTGTACCTACATCCATAAGACACGTAGGTTTTCTATGTTTCCACCACCTTGGAAACGATTTAGGTTTTTAAAATGACATGTCTACTAAAGCCTCTGAATCTGTGTCTCTGAATACCGTGCTAACAAAAGAGGTGATGAACATCTATTAAATGTATATACCTACATATCATCATGTCTCTGCTAACAATAGTATAGTTATAAGATACAGTTTGCTTACATGATCTTCAATCCCTCAGGTGAACTGGAACTCTACCATAGAAGGCGCAAAAGTGACATTCAGTTACCTGTCCAAAGATGGTGAAGAGTGCTACCCAGGTGACGTCATCACCAACTTAATATACGAAGTAAGGGACGACGATAGTCTTTACATGGAGTTCATATCGACCACGACGAAGAAAACTGTGGTGAATCTAACAAACCACTCATACTTCAACCTTGCCGGACACGACGCTGGTGCCCAAGAGTTGTACCAGCATGTCGTCGTTATTAATGCTGATAAGTGAGTTCATCTTATTTTAATCATAGTTTCGAGCTGGTTTCACTCGTTTTGGGGATCTTGAACTTCATAGGAAACTTTATTTCATACTCATACAGGCATATGGAACATCGACTCTAATGCTCGGTTCGGAAGGTTGCTTTTGTTGAGAATGTAATACATTTAAAGAGTCGGTTTATATTACTTGATATGTAGAAAATGGAATCACAATATTTTCATTACTATAAGTACCTACTTTAAAATATTAATTTATATCCTCAGTAATTTGTTTAGGTATAGGTACAGATGGCCTTTCTGTTTTTACAACGGTAGCAAACATACAATATGATCCTACCTGATGGGAAACTGTTACCGTAGCCTATGGACGCTTGCAACACCAGGGGTGTCACTCATGATTGTATATTAAGCAGAGTTTGGTGTACTTGGTTTTTGTACTATGGTAACCATTTAGCTCAGTTCATCGTTAAGACACCGAAGCACAGAACAAACATGTTCACGCTCTGTGCTCGAATCGGACCCAAAACCAGCTCGAAAGTCAGGGTCCCTAACAAGGCCAGCAGGTCAATATTGAGACATGTTTTTGCTTTTCAAGAATCACGGAGACAGACAGCGACTCCATCCCCACGGGCCGCTTCACCCCAGTAGCTGGTACTCCCTTCGACTTCCGTTCGGCCACCAAGCTGGGTGACGTCATCGATAAGGCAGACAACTTGTTCGACGACAATTTCTGCGTGTCTACTTATGGGAATAAGGTATTGGAATTTTAAACCCCTAAATAATAATAAAATTTAAATATAGCGTTTTTGATTATCTTGAAATTTACTATATATCTACTCTCTGTTTCGCAGGAGTTTTTCAGGAACCTGAGTATTTTTTTTCAAAATAACCTCATTTGCACAACTACGCACACTTTAAGAAGGCTTTCATAAGCTATGGCGTAATTTTTTTAATTTAAAGATTATGTCAACTTACTAATGTCTCAAGGAAAATAAAAAGTATACCTAACAAGTAGGTACCTACCTCCCCACCTAAAATAGCATCCCCATTTCCAGGAACTAACATTCGTCTCCAGAGTGGAACACCCATCGTCAGGCCGAACCCTGGAGGTGTACAGCGACCAGCCAGGAGTTCAGTTCTACACGGGGAACTTCCTCTCCGACCCTGCAGCATCAGCTCTTATCGGCAAGGGTGGCGTCGGCTATAGACGTCACGGAGCCTTCTGCCTTGAAACTCAGAACTACCCAGATGCTGTACATCATGCTAACTTCCCAAAGGCTGTTCTCAGTCCTGGAGAAATTTATAGACACCGAGTGACGTATCATTTTGGTGTGAAAAAGATTGATTATCCTGTTGTAGTGTGCTCTTAAAGCTTTTGAAATAAGGGTCAATTTTCTTTGACTTATTGTAACCAAATACGATAATTTTCGTGCCATTTGTAACCCCAAAAACTATAATAATCATGTTTATTTATTTGTTTTTATTTTTGGTCTAAAGATTATTTATTATATTATTCAAAGAAAGGTTATGTAAATTATTATATAGGTATATTATTTAATAAAATACATATTAATAAAAAGTAATTTTATTTCTAAAATGAACATAGTAATTACTAATCTAAGATTGGTTTAAAACTGATAAAAGAAATGGCAGATACAGTTTGGGGTGGGACAATCAAACAATTGTGCAATCTATTCAACTTGTTTTAGAGTTGATTTCACTTTAAATATTCGAGTAACACTTACAGATTTATACAAACAAATTAAAGAACTTCTAATCTAAAATGAAATCTATACAATTTTCATACTTTTTTTTTCACGTTGACAGAATGTCAATTGATATACTTATTAGGTATTAGTTATTACATAAATGTAAAATTATAATTCATAAACCATAAAATATTTCTCGTATTTATTAAAAATGTAAAATGCTGAAATAGTGTTTAGATATTATTTATATTCAGAAGAATCGCTGCATTGACTTCGCATATATTCGTTATATTCTACCATAGACAAACATTCCACTCTTTCATCTATGGTTTCTCGAACACTATCTATATTTATTATTTATTACAAAACGATTTAATCCATTAATACAAGGCAATAAAAACATATCAGTTAACAATTTATCATTGCAAATAATAATAGTCATTGTAAATTCGACTCTATTTTCCTTAGCACTAAATTTAATTTTCAATGTAAGTGAAGTTAAATGATCATTTACTCCTATAAGGAAGCTTCAAGTCCATTTCGCTTTGTTTGACCATTTTCCCCATTTTCCCTTACGTTTTCCCCCCAAGTTAGGTTTAGGCTCCTCTTCATGTCGTCGTCCAGCGGTGGTATGAGTGAGCGAGGCAGCAAGAATGTCGATAGATTGAATAGATCTAGGAACACTTTGTAGCGGTCGCTGTGGAAACATATGAAAATATATAAAAAAATGTGGCAGTTAATTTGTTATGTTGATTTCAGTTCTTACGAGGCATAGGCAGTGAGATTTTTTCCCATCCAGTAGAAAAATTGTGTCTGTCCTGTCCTACTAAACCTGTAATATCATACTAATACCTATAATATAATGTGAAAGCTGGATGGATGAATACTCTTTCACGCAAAACTACTAAACGGATTTGGATGAATTTTGTAACACAGATAGTTTATAACTTGGATTCCGGAGGATCTTTAATTTTCCCGGGACTAAATCAGGTTAAGTCTGTTAAGTAGTTTTTCCTTGAAAGAGTTTCAGAGACAAACTTTCGTTTCAAAATATTTGTAGTATTGCATAGATGTTTTAGCCCAAGACTAATAAGAGCAGAGTGGCGCAGTGGAAGCGTGCTGGGCCCATAACCCAGAGGTCCGTGGATCGAAACCACGCTCTGCTATAGTCACTTTTTGTTTATTTTCCAATTAATAATACCAGTATTTTACTACTAGTTCCTGAGATTAAACAACCCAACAAAATATTCAGTATTATAATATTACTAGTGGCTCCCCGCGGTTTCACCCGCGTTCCCGGGGATCTTCAATTTTCCCGGGATAAAAAGTATCCTAAGTCCGTCTACTGGTTCAAAACTACCTCCCCACAAATTTTCAGCCAAGTAGGTTCAGCCGTTCTTGAGTTATAAATAGTGTAACTATGACGACTTTCTTTCATATACGTAGATGTAGTATAGTAGATACTGAGGTATTTACCTGAGGGTCGACCGAAGGTATTGATACCCCGAAGAACCTCCAGTACCTAGCTGCTGAGAGCCGATCATGCGCTGCACCATGATCACGTGGTTATCTGGAAACAAAGCAAAAGTTCAAAACAAAAAGACAACAACGTCATATCGTCATCTTATGGAACATGAAAGAGATATTGATGATGTATATGATCTTTGTGATCATCAGCTCATATCCACCTCCACTGAGGGGCTCGAACCTCGTTGTCAGGCGAGGTTTAGGCCATAGTCCACCACGCGGGCCTAGTGCAGATTGGCGATTATCTGTGATACCTACATGTGACGAATGTGATATGTAGGTATGATGTGTATGATGTATGTGATGTGTGTATACATACAGCGCCACTTGGTGATGAGGCTGTCGATATCCATGAGCAGCGTGAGCAGCTGGTGCGGCTGCGAGAAGCGCGGCTCGTCGCGGTAGAACGTGATCATGATGGCGCCCTGCAGCGCGGAGTGGGACAACCTGCACCCACACCACACTAATCATAAATATTGCAAAAGCACCCTCCCCCGAACATTAGAGTCGACTTTTCATAAGTGCCTGTAAAGGACTGGACTTAACTCTACGTATTGGATCTGTATCCCTAAACACAACTTCTAAAAAGTACAAAAAGTAATTAAAACCAATCAGAAAATTAGGATAAATCTCAGAATAATAGGATCTAAAGTCGGATCCTTGATCAAGAGTAATTACATAATAAGAAGAAAGAAACAAAGAAAATACATTTATTCCGAACAACACACAACATTACAGCAGACGTAGATGAGACTTGTAGAAAACACACAACACTATACCTAATAATGCTTTTCGCATTACCCTTTTTGCTTACTGACAGTCGTCACAAACATCTTTTTGTTTTATATAAGTGCGATAAGTAGATTTTATTGCTTCTACTCAAAGCTGCCACGTGGCAAAAAGAAACCAATATTCTTCTTTCTATAAAGGTCTGCAATCTCTTCAGACGCCGAATCCTTACGGGCGGGACTAAAAATATTTACACAAGAGTGATAGAGGCCTAATATTCGAATTGATTTATTTTCTGCGACCGTTCTGTAAAATGAAATGATTATATATCTAGTGTACCTTCTTTCCCCTCGAGAACGAAGTGCATCGTGCACGGCTGGGTCGAAGATGGAGCGGTAGATCTCGCGCCGGTTCTCCGCGTCTTGCAGCCGATGGCGGCGGACACCCTCGTTCGGTTCCAACTAACAAATATAAGGAAAATATAACCCTCCTGGCACAATCGAGTAAAACTTTGAATAAAATAAATGAAATTTATTTAAATGATACTACATTACGTTTATGAGACGTAGAAACACGAAGAAAGAACTGAGAACTGCAGAAAGATCCTATATTGACTGTTGCCAGGAATGTTGTATGGAGATAAATATCCTGACACATTTTTATTCTACGGCTAGTCTGGTTCTACTATGACGTTTGAACAATGATAACTTTAAGACTATTATGCTGCATATAATACTTTTAAATTCATAACTATACAGATGATTACATCAAGCTACAGAATAACCAGACATTCATTTGGATCTACATAAATGTCTGAATTACTCTGGCGGTATGAAAGTCAGGCGTCACTAATCACAAAGGTAGTAGTTGAGTCAGCATTAGGCTTTCTTCTAGAGGCAGTGCCGGATTAACCACGTAGTAGGAGTAGCAAATGCTACGGGATCCGCGCAAAAGGGGGCCCCGTGAATTCAAATCTCCCACCTCCACTCCACCTAAGATTAACTTTTTGAGTATTTTTTACCAGTAGCAGATCAAGGGCCTCTCGATAGTATTTGCTACGGGCCCCGGGCTTGCTTACTCCGCCACTGTCTAGAGGCATAGATATAAATGGTATATTACAGAGGCAAGATCAATGTCTTCTTTAAGCATCTTGTTGACAACGGCCTGGAACTTGCCCCAGAAGTTGAACCCATGTGTGTTCAATCCAGGGGTGCGCTCTAGCCACCGCTCTATGAGGGCTAGGAGGGCAGGCTCTTGTTCTGACCTGGTTAAAACAAATAATAATTTAGCGACATCCCTGATCAAAACATATGAAAATGTAGCGACATCTATTAACTAATAGTGTAAAGCTTGCGGTACTGATGGATAGATGGCGCCACGCGGCGAAAATAAGATTTCCAAATAAACCTGCCTCGCGCAAGCTAAGTTCTCTCTACATCTACTGTAATATCTTATAGAAGTAAACCTTATAAGAGTTGTTTTATGAACAATCAATGCTATTCACTGAAAGAAAGCTTCATTATTCCCGAGAGGTATAAGCTAAGTTTCTATCCTAGAAAATATTTATTGTACCCCGCCACATGAGGCAGGCGAAACCGTGAGACGGTATCTAATTTCCATACATTTCTTTTTTTTATGGACTAGAAGGTGTTGGCCTCAGATGGCTGTTGGCCTCACACCCTTACACGGATTGCAAACATTTTTTTTTTCTTTCTCTCATTATCAGTATTCAAATGTTAGTTGGTGGAAGGAATTAATAAGAAGATAAGTTACCTATAGTAATATAATTAAAACTATATCAGTAGATAAGTATTTGATAGATAGTAAGTATTGGTTGATTAGATAGCCAGATATTTTCGTGAGCTGACATTTAACTCGATCGCTAATGACCTAGGCATAGCTATAGATAGAACCTTAGTTGGGTCAACATGCTATATTAGATTGAAGAAAATATAAACACGTAGTTCTGTATATTATGAAACATTGCTAGTTATCATATAAGTTACAAGTTTCCATCAAAATCATATGAATGTATTTATATAGGTTCATTTCAATTAATTAATTTGCCGTGGTGGTCGATCATGAGGCCCGTTCTGGTTCTGTTCTGTTCTGTTCGGCCAGAAACTCCAAGTTTGAACAGAAACTTACGTACGGATTCACGCCACTGGCTTTCGGTGAAGGAAACATCTTGAGGAAACCTGCATGCCCGAGATGTCACAATTAAAGGCATGTGAAGTCCGCCGCCGCACTAGTCGCGTAGTGGACTATGGCCTACACTCCCTCGATGTTAGGGGAGGCTCGAGCTCCGAGCGTGGAGACTTATATGGGCTGATGATGAATGAAAACATTAATATTAAAACTTACCTATTTAGTGCTTCGATTGCCTCAGGGTCATCACCGAACACTGTCTGGTAGTTTTGGTTGTATTTCACGCGAAGAGCTTGTTTTAGGCCCAGCTGAAATATTCGAAATCCTCTATCAATTATATTGTTAAAGAGATATGTATTGTTATATCATGAGATGCATGATACACTATCTCCCTCCAACACTCATATGCGTTCGAATTGCAGGGTAGTGAATGCACGACCTACTAGTGGGCCTCCCTTAATATGACTGATCTACCCAAATATAACAAAGAGGTAAGGATTGTTCTTTCTACAACCGGTCTACATGGAAGTCGATGGGGAAGGCCTATGTTCAGCAGCGGACGTCCTATGGCTGATATGATGATGATGATGTTGAAGAATTGTTTGTATGTAAGATAATCTCCAAAAACAGCTATTCGATTTTAATCTTCTTCTTCTTTCTTCCCTGATTGAAATCTATTTTATTCTGAATTTTCTATGATGGGAGACATGTCACTCCCAGGAATGTGGGGGAAACCACGACACGGAAACGAGTCATTTTTAAATGCTTTCCCAGTGTGAATGGCTTCTCAGGTTTACTTACTTTATTCTCCAGCAGCCTGAACTGTAGACTCTGGAACCCTGACGCTGGCCGGAGGTAGTTCCTGAAGTCCATGAAGTCGAGGGGAGTCATGGTTTCCAAAATCATCACTTGGTCGACCAATAACTGAAACGTACGTTAAATAAAATTATTATTGCGTCTCCGATAACTACCAACATTTATATATTTTATATAAGTAGTTATAGTTTTTAAGGACAAGTTGGATTTGCTTATGTTATAGGTACCTACCTACCTATGTGAAATGAAATGATCGACAGTTTGGATAGATATATATCACTTCACTTAATTGACACTAGGTGAAAAAAAAACAATGTATGTAATGTACCTTAAAAATAAATAAAAACTAGTAAGTGCCCATATTTAATTTCGTCAATATATATAGGATAAAATGTCATACAAACAAAAAAAAATACTGGGACATTTTTCAAACACGGCGAATCAGATTCCAAATTAAGCAGAGCTTGTGTTATAAGTAGTAACCAGATAGCTGATATACTGTTTACTCCGTTTAAACACATACATGTCTATTTATTTACATCCAGACACAGAACAAACAGACATAAATTCGTGCAAAACTATTCATTAGGTATATATTATGTATATTACTTTTTTAATATTTTTTCTATATATATTTTTTTACTATATATACCTAGACTTAATTTGTATTTTGTCTGTAAGTGATTTTTTGATAATCTTATGAGGAAATAAAGTTATTTAACCGTAATTATCTCACGTTGACTGATGAACTCCTATACAAAACTTGCTCAATATATATAGAGCAGATCTCTCTAACTCATGGATTACTGTACCTATATATAAACTTATTGATTTCGTTAACTTGATGGGGTAAGTGCAGGGAAAGTGAGTGATTATAAAGGTGTTAATGAACACACTCAACTGGAAAGTCGTCTAGCCAAGTCATTCTATCTTTAAAACCGACGATATATTCACAAAGCGATTGTCTGTCCCTGTCTGTAGGTAGACAACTGATGAGAGGTCGATATCGACTTGTTTGTCTAAGTAAACTCATTTGAGTTTCAGTGTGTGAATAGCACAGTTGATATGCGATATTAAAGAAAGTAATGCGTGGGGTTTCGAAAGCTTTATCAACTTATTAATAAATTATTTATTCAAACCAAAGGTTCGTAATAAAGCTTTAAACGCCTGCATCGTATAAAAACCTGTTGTATAGTATTAAATGATACATATATACAGTTAGTTTTTTTTTATTTCTATCTTGGTGAATAAGATAGAACGCAAATAAAAAAGAAAAAATTTCGATAGAAAGAAAAGACATTTATTTACTTTACGCCCTATAAGGTCAAAGCTACTAGAACTGCAACCGGTTCGGAAGTTACCATTAATAGAAAAAAACTAATTTAAGGAAGTGCCTACACTAGCCTTGTATAGTTTCCCCAAAGTTAATTTTTTACCGACTTCTAAAAAAGGGAGGAGGACCTCAATTCGACAGTTTTTTTTCCACTTTTATAAAAGAGTAACATTTCCAATAGATAATAATAATAACGGAGTACCCCAAGTTTTTACATCATTCATAAACATTGATTGGAAATATGACGAATTGAATACATATCACAAACGAAAGCATTTCCTTATCAGTCGCGTGTTGTGGGCAAGTCAAAACCTAAGATATTTCATCATAAATGTTATTTCATACGCTATCAAAGTATGTGGGATTTTGTGCGTCTTAAACGTGTGGCCATATTTATCATAAAGCATAAAACGTTCATTGCTTGTTCTATTTTTAAGAAAAAAACAACGTCAGCTTATAGACTGTTTTTATTATGTTAAAAAAAAACAGTTTTATATTTCCATACGCAAAAATTAATAAGCTCAAAAATTTACTCTTATACAAAGGTATTCTAGATATTTTAATTTTTAAAAATGATGATAAGATTAAATATAAAAATGATGAAAAGGATGAAAAAAGTACATAAAAGGTATTTTGAGTCCGCGAAAAAAGTGTTTTTATCGATATTTAATGATATAGGTTACCTAACCAATTCATGTAGTTTTTTATCTTATAATAAATTTACCCATTCATGTTTTCTAAACTGTAAACACAGTTTATACCAGTGTGATCCGGTTTACGATAAAAAATGCGTGTCAAATGTCAGGGATCCGCACTCATTTATCGTCGAGTCGAGTCGATGCGTAATATGAGATATTCACTTTGAACATACGACTCCGCGGATGTTTGGGAAATAGACATAAATGTCTATTTTTATTCATAAAAAACTAGTTGACCCGCCCGTTTTTGCAACAGTTTTGATTGATGCTCCGCTCCTATTCGTCATAGCGTCATGATTTATACATAAAAACCTTCCTAAGAATCACTATCTATTAAAAAAACCGCATCAAAATCCGCTGCGTAGTTTTTATTTGCGTGGTTTTAGTTTTTTTTATGTATTGCATACATAGGGACAGACAGACGGGGGATAGCAACTTTGTTTTATATTATGTAGTGATGATGTGACAGATTAATGGTTGTAAATAATATATTGCTTCTTAAGTTTATAAGAGTTTGAAAACAACATAAGTCCTAGTTAGTATAATAAATTACTTGACTTTGCCCTGCGTCCTGAATCTTCACCAGCCTACGGTCTTTCCTAAACAAATTTCTATACCAAATTTGATCAAAATCAGTTCAGTTGTTTAGGTGTGAAAGCGTAACAGACCGACAAACAGGCAGAGTTATTTTCGAATATATAAAACAAAGAGTATATGGTCTTTGATATAATATTAGTAGGGATTGTGGAAAGTAATAAATATTTAAAGACCTTACCTACCTTCAAAATAAGCACAATTCTGTTGAGCCTTTTCAGTATTTCCATTGTGTGGCACTCGTCTAGTCCTTCAACATCCAGTAGGGACCTCACAGAATCCACCTCGAAGATTATCTGCTTGAACCATAGCTCGTATGCTGAAATTATAAAAAAATGTTTTTGGTAGCAAATCGCCATAGAAAAAAAAACTTTTACTGGAGAAATAATTTGTGTAATTATGAGTATGATTTATGTAACTAAAAATATAATATATTTTCCTATTAACGGGTTAGAATTATCGGTGCGAAATGTATTTGTCTGCGTAAGGGTGTAGCCACCAGAGGCTAACACCTTCTAGCTAGACCAATAAAAAAAAGGTGCGGAATGTATTAAGTTAACCATCGAGCATGTAACCAATAGAGTAGCAATAGTGAGCCATTTGTTTAGCAACGCATCAATGATTTGTCACGTATAACTAACGAGCCACGCTCGAACTAAAACAGTACCCGACCAATAAGAGACCTGTGTGTACGTCTAGTGCAACACTTGACCTTGAGTCGGCCAATCAGAACACAGGGGCCGGCGCAGCGTTTTGGCGTATTTTGTTTTCTAACAAAACTGTTAACAGTTTTACTCAATTGGTTACATGCTCGATGAAGGTAACTTACTTACTTAATAAAATAAGAATGACCTGACATCAAATAGGAGAAGCTAAGAGTAACAAATATTTATAATATTCAGTTAATTATAAATATTATCATTATTACATATCGATATTTACACCCACTCACAAATCAAACACACTAATGTATCTCCTGGGACTCCTGGGTGGGACGAACCAACGACCACCGGCTTGGAAATCAAAGTCTCTAACCACTGAGTCAATCAACCGTTTAAAACTTTTAACAAATGGACATCCTACTTTACACCTTGCATCGAATGGTTATAGCTTTTAAAAGCTTCCAAACATGCTTTTGTCGGGCGGGTGCTACTGCCCAATGGTAAAAACATCGACTTTTGATCTTCAGGGTACAGGTTCTAATCAGGTTTTTGATATGGTCAATTTCAACAGCGTAACTTCCCCGCTTTTGCAACATTGATGCTCCGCCCCTATTGATCGTAGCGTGATGATATATAGCCTTCCTCAATTAATGGGCTATCTATTACTTAGTTATTAGGTATTTGGATTAAGCGGCTATTTCAAGTCTTCTCAGATCACTGCGACCATACTAGGTCTATTGTGACCGCCACAATAACTAGATTTCACTGCCAAAACCTGCAGCTTTGAAAAATGGGCTATCTAGCATTGAAAAAATTTTTTTTAATCAGACTAAGTAGTAGTTCCTGAGATTCCTTGACATCAAGCAAGCAAACAAACTCATTAGCTTTATGTTATATTAGTATAGATTAGGATTTATCTTGATTAATTATATTCTCAGTTGATTTATTAAATGTTTACTTGTATTCAATCAATGAATCCTTATGAAATATATCAAGGATAAATACATTAAAGGGTCGGTAATAGTACCTACTTATTGGAAAGATAACGATATTATCTATGTGCTTATATTATACACTTTCAGTTTTTCTAGATGACTGAGCATTGTAAAATTATTAGTTTCTAGTATTTTTCTTTAAATATGTGTACTTATAAAACAAAGTCGCGTAGTTCCTGTTCCTTACTTTCTGATAAAGTAGCTTTCTATAGGTAATAGATTAGATGGTTTGACGGTAGAAAGAAAATTGCAATCGTTCATCATCATCATCATTAGCTTATCCTGGTCCACTGCTGAACATAGGCTTCCTCCAGCGCACGCCATTACTAATAAGTAGATATACATAATTAAGCTGAATATGTAGTTTGTTTGGTTGAACGCGCTAATCTCATGAATAAATGAATATATAAACTACTGGTCCGAGTTAAAAAATATTTCCGTATTAGATAGCCCATTTATCGAGAAAGGCTGTCATCACGCTACGACCAATAGGAGCGGAGCATCAATGAAAAATGTTGCAAAAACGACGAAGTGACGCTAACGTAGTTGCGTAGTTCAGCTAGTATATCTATATATTTTTTTATGTGTTGGTCGACAAACGAGCAGACGTATCGCCTGATGGTAAGCGATTACAGCCGCCCATGGACACCCGCAACGTCAGAGGAGCACCAAGTGCGTTGCCGGCCTTTTAAAAAGGAGTACGCTATATATGCTAAAAAGAGACAAACATATAGCGATGAAAAGAGACACATCAAAACAGGTATACCTTGATGGGTGACAATGAAGAGATGTTCATCGTGCACTGGTTTTGAGGACTCGGCGCTGAGCATCCTCTGTGCACTGAGGAGTTTATCCAGCATGAGGTATTCTCCGTACAGCATGCCAGCTTCATTGCCCAGGTGGTCACCCTCTTGGGCCATCGACTCGTCCATCACAGATCTGTTAATACATTAATATACAATTAGGTATCAAAATAGACAATTCTTATATGCCTGTTACCGCCTATTTGAATCAATGAAAATATGATTTCGTTTAATTGATACTGGGTGGAGAAGATTATTCGTCAATATAGGACAAACTAAAAAAAAAACTGGCGTATTTTTAACACACGACCAACTGATTCCAAACTAAGCTTAGCTATAATCAGAGAGTTACTGTTATGATATACCTACTTTATTTATTACTTTAAACACATACCTACATAGATATTTACATCCAGATACAGAACAAACAGACATGTTCATGCAGAATTTTTATCTGGGTGAGATTCGAATACACGACCGGCGCGGCGCGGCTTAAAAGTGAAGACCCTTTCATTGAACAGTCTAACCCTATGAGTTATTTTATTTGTTTACAAAGTTTACAAGTCCTGTATACTTCTAATAAATAGATACTTTAAAAAAACAGGTTGAGTTTGAATGTAACGAATAATTTCTAATAGAACCTAACGAAATTAAAAAATATTTTATTACCTACCTATTCCGGAGTAACACAAGCAATATTAATGTCTCGTAACACATTTAAAAACCAGGGAATTCGAGTGAAACTGCTGGAGGTTAACTAGTCATTTCATACAGTTGGACATTACATACTCGGGAAAACTAGTCGGGAAGTTATCTTAATAATTAATTTGTAAGGGAAAAAAATATTTATTAAAAAGTATTAACATACAGGATAACATATATAGGTACATTGTACAACTTAAAACTAGATTAGAAATAAAAAAAAATTAAAATAGGGCTCTTAAGTAACAGTAAATTTTATAAAGTCAACATCACATTTTCTAAGTGCGTCATATTCCTGATATATTTCCATATATTAATAACTGGTAGGTAGGTACAATGAACTCGAAATACCTGTTGTCAGTCAGCAACTCAACAAAAACTTGCCAAGTGCGATGTTAAGTTATTTATTATGGGTTCCGTAGTATCGCTTAGGCATCGCGACAAGTACTACACCTCCATATTTGTTCGAGCTAATCGCAGAAACTATGATACGGATTCTCCGGAATATCTTTAGAAAATTTAAGAAATGAGGTTTATACCTACTTTAAAGCATTGAAGATACCTACTATTTCTTCATACCACTATACTACATGTTACCAGCCAAAGTAACCATTTAATAAAAAAAAATATGTCTGCAGTTCTTGCTCTATAATTCAAAGAGGAACTAAAAAGGTTTTAGGCGTTAATAAATATTCATAATATACCTACTGCTAATGTTATTTCATTTTGTAAACATCGGTGTATGAATAACTTAACTACTAAGCTATATTAAGCAACTAAGTATAATCGATTTATTTCAACTCAAACGTAAATTAATATGAATAGCTAATTTAATAAATTTTTGTCTACAATTTGATACAATACATAATCTACTTAACAATTTTAGGGTTTTATTTTTGCGGAACTCTAAAAACTTAAAGATTCTGTACATGTTGTTACATCTGTTATTAGTTTCATCATCCCGAACATACAACAGGCATATGTAGTTCTTCAAGTTTTTATTCGCGAAGTGGTTTTTTTGTAAACATAAATGGTTTTTAATGTTAGTCAAGTGTAGGTTACCTAGTAAAGTCTAGTCCTTTGTCGCATTATTGTCGTCTATTTTTGTCACTTCACGTAGGTACGTTGAAACAAAAGTAGAATTTAATCCATGAAAATAAAACAAATATAAATTAACAATAAATTCAAATTTTGTAAATAATCTTTATGTTTTGTAAATAATAATTATGTTTAAATATTGCAATAAGTATATAATATATATTACCTAACTATTAAAAAGAGTATTAAAATATTGAGTGAAATACATGTATTTCTGGTAATCATTAAATAATAAAAGTATAGAACGGACAACTTGCAAAAATATATGAGACCCTTTATTCATAAAGTACTTTTAGGCTTTAACAAATATTGATAAATAAATACATTATCATCAAATGACGCGTAGAAAGAAATCTCCCGCATAATAAACGCATGAAATTAAAAGAAATAATTTATTTAGATAGTCATTAGTAGGTACATAGTTTTCTTATTTCTTCTATGTATAATATTATCTATAATGACAACAAAAACCACAATATAAAATGATTGTTCAGTGACATAGAAACCGCGGAGAAACGTAGGTACCTTTCCACGAACAGTTGTGCTATAGGTAGATTATAAGTTTCTAAGGAATGACCTACTTTCTGGATATTTTAAAATGTTTAGTATAGGATTTTTAATTATTCGGATTACTTATGTAACCTTAAACCTTAGGTACCTTTATTGCTTTTTATGAGTAATCTAATATCTACCTATTTTCATTCATGTCCGTGGATCCTTTATCGCGTCATGACAAATATACTTAAGTACATGAGATCTAGAAAGACCCGAGTAGTGGTCTATTACTTACCTACTATCTACTTCCTCTAACGTTTTTGCAAAGAAAACTGATTTGTGTAATATTTTGATAGTAATAAAGTAATTCTTAAGTATTGAAATGGCGTCTATTAAAAACGTAAAGTATTGTTATTTATTCTAAATATTCTAATATATACAGGAACTGCAACTTCCTCCCCTTTTTGTCACATTTTTTTCGAGTTTTTTGAATAATAAATATTATTCAAATTAAGAATGAATGGCCGCCCGGGGTGAAAAAAAGTAAATAACTTTTTTTTAATCATGAACTTTTATTTATCTATGTGTGACCTCCATCCATAGAACTACCGACTCCTTATTATAAAATCCTACGAATGCAGTTGTTTAGTTTAAAAATAAGCGTAGTAGTTTTGGTAAGTATACAGTGTGTTATTACATTAAATAATTTTCATTACCTACCTACCTACTTATGTTCTTAAAAGTAGGAATGTTTTGCTTAAGGATAAAAAAAATTAAACTAACATGATATTCTGAAATTCTCCTTAAAAAAAAATTGTATGCCTGTAAAGTCGGTATACGGGCGAAAGTTTTACGTGACAACGACTTTGAGTGGTAAAATAATTTTAATGTGAATATTCATTCGTATAGTAGGAAGAAGGATGAAATAATAGTAACAAGTTAAAACATAACGTCACGTAACGTGAGCGGAGCGTAACGCAGTTTCTTGAAGTGTCACCCGGCAAACCAATTTATAAGACGTTGTCACGTCAATAATACTTACGAGTTGTTACTACTACCTATGTATTGGATTGAACAATTCCATAGTTAGGTATTCGGACTACAATCAGTTTATAATAATCTCAATAATGTAAACAACTCCGAATTTATGAGAAAATTGTTCTCGAACGCAACATGCGTGTGTATACAAATGTGAATTAGAATCAGTTTTATTAACCGTTATCAGTATTACGGGTATAATCGGACCAATTTTTTTTAAATGTCCGTTAACTATTCACCTAAAGACTTCTATCACGTGGTATGTTTAAACTCCTATAAAATAATGTAACTTGTCAATGTTTTGAAAACCATGGAAATTAAATAAAAAAAAAACGATCATAAATACAATTGTATCCACAACACATTCACTAGCAAGATTAAAAAAAAATTCTATTAAAAAGTAAAAAAGGAACACTCACCGCATAGGGCAGGCCATTTTTTCACAAAAGAGGTAGACAATTTAAAAATAAAAATTAAAAAAACAATTCGAATTATAGACGCGTGTATATGCACGCGCTTTCGCGCCGCGTGGTCAGTTTGTACTGCGTTCAAGACAGTGTCAGTCTCGTCACCCCTTGCGTTGATAATGTAACTTAATACCATATAAAACTAATTCTATATTGATTGACACGATGTTATTCAGTCGCTAATCCAATTTCGCTCAGACATAATGAGTTGATCTAGGAAATGTAGGAAATAGAGCGCGAAAAATTTATGATTTCCAATTAGCGATAATTAACGTAATGTTGAGGAAAAGTCTGTAATTTTTTTTTAAGATTTGATGAATTGGAGTCATCTTTTTCGACTAATCTTCAGTGTTTTTTCTTCAATTAGGTATGTTATTTATCAGTAGTAAATCTATTTAATTATCTAATTTATATGAAATTTGGTACGCATATACTCTAGTCCTCTAGAGCCTGAGAAAGGACATAGGCTACTTTTATCCCGGGAAAATGGAAGATCTCCCGGGTACGCGGGTCAAACCGCGGGGAGCCACTAGTATCTAAAATACGTAAATAATTGTTGGTGGACATAATTTATTTTTAATTTCATAACTTTATTTATTAAGGACCTATTTTTAGCGTAAACCAGCCAAACCAGCTTAGGTTTGCACCTAACAGTTTACAATAGACTTAGAATAAAACTAAATACCTTAGTCTTATAAACTCTAATCTATAATTTTTTAAGGAGCTATGACCTCCGAAAAAGTATGATGTAAGACCATTTCTTTTATACTCAAATCAGGAAGTATGTAATCACGCGAATAGTTGCCTCAGCTGCATGGCGGCTTGTCTTATAAATAATAATATTACGTACGATCATCTATTATAGAATTTCGCGACGGAATAACAATCTAAGCATAAATTATTTATGATACAATATTTAATTTAACACAAAATATTGAATATATTTAAAAATATGCTCTTCGATATTATTTAGTCATTCAAAATTCAATTTAACCCTAATGACTACCTACTTCATTTCGTACTTATTTATGAGGGTCATAGGACCTGAAAATACCACCAGTTCTGAAGTCAGCCCTCAATTAGTAATAGATTTGTTCGTAGGCAATTGTCATTCATCATCTTACTTATGAACCTAGAAATAAAAATAAAAAAACCGGCCGTATTGAGAACCTCCTCCTTCTTTTTGGGAAGTCGGTTTAAAACATATCCTACCTATCCTATCCATTCTAGACGCAGGCGAACATTTAAAAATTCCATAAAGTACCTACCTATATATACCTACTTAGTACCTACCTATTCGTTTAGGTAGGTACGTCAAACAATATCATATTACCTACTATATTATCGAAAGGCAACACGCTTTCGATTTCAACGAAATTAATAAAATACTTAGAAGGTCTCACGACTATGGAATTCCAATTTCTGAAACATAACAATGATGCAAAAAGGAAACAAAAGAGGTAATATAAAAAAGGTTTACATAATTTGTTTATTATTTGAAACTGGCAAAAAGGCGACTTATTTTTAATTTTCAATGTTGGATGTAGTGACAAGTAGGTACCTTTTTTATTTACTTGTCAGTAGGTAGCTACAATACAAATTATCTGATATCTTATTTATTTTAGTATTAATGTGTAAATTAAAGTGCTACAGAGTATTAATAAATACTGTTTCATCTGTTTAAAAGTTTTTAGTGATTTTAGTAATGCTTTCAGCTTCGAAAATAATAAGGTTTGCAATTTGTTTTAATTTAACTATCTATATGTACCTACTTTTTGTGATTTCTGCGGTATTACGTACAGCTATTATAGTAATAAGTTACGTCCCTTAAAGATTAAAGAGAATAAATAGCAGTAGCAAGGATTAGCATTAAGCAACCTTACGAGTTGGGGTACACAGTCTGGATATTTTTTTTTATGAAATATATTCATTTACGCATAAAGCAAAATCCTATGTACATGAACGGTGTCTGATGCGAAAAATCTTTGTTAAAAATAATTAATACAAATGTTGTATTAATCATCTGTCAAAACGGCGGCAGTGGCGCGAATTTTAAATATATGCGCGCACCGTGTTGGCCAGAGTTCTGGCAAATCTAGCCAACTCATACCTGCACCTTAGGTATGCACTCAGCCTATATGTATCGTGCTGATTTTTTTTATTTAATAATACTAGAGATTAGTCTACCTCAGGCAGGATACACCTATTCCAGTAAGTTGATTTTATTCATCGTTCCAACGTGCTTGTGATAATAATATGACATGTGATTCTTTGACTATTCAATGCTCCATGGTGTAAATTACCTACAAATTGTTTATGTTCGATGTGAAAAAAAAAGTAAATGTTTTGTCGATGCTCATGGGGGACGAACGAACTGTCACTTTGACGTTCCGGTTGCTTAGAGTAGGGATGTCGGAAATGCAATAAAATATCGATATATATTGTATCGATATTTTTTGAATATATCAATATCGATATTGATATTTTTATTTAAAAATATCGATATATCGATATATCGGTATAATACGGATAACAGACTAGACGGATAGGTGAACGACTGACACTGAAATGACTTGACTGATTGACAGACAGAGTTGCCAACTTAAGTACCAAATTAAAAAGCTGCAAATCGAGTCGGCCAAAGACAAAAAAAATGTAATTTGTTAAAAAATGTTAATAAAAAACGTTTTATTTTTTAGGATTTTAAAATCATAAAAAATATCGATTTTTATACCTTTTAATCACTTGTAATTTTATATCGATACCTCGATATATCGAAACATTAAATATCGCTCAAAAATATCGATACATTTAAAAAATAATATCGATATATCGATGTATCGATATTTTTTCGACAAGCCTAGCTTAGAGTCGAGTTTGGTTGGCTATCTTATTTACGCATCTTCGTGGAAATATTAAAATAAACTCCAGATTTCAAATAAAACTCAATAGCCGTGAACTAGAACGCTATAAATAGTCTACGCAATATATGTGAGTATATAAACAGTGTGCTAGTGTCCGCAAAACTGCAATTTGTTCTAAGTAAACACTTCAGCAAGTACTATCTTCATGTTAACGTTGATTTTCGATAAATAGTTTAGATATAAGGTGACTAATACATTGTGAATACTGCCAAGTAAGTTGCAATTATATTCCTATATGTTAGAACACATTATTTAGTTCAATCCTGAAGGAGAATGATATTCAAAAATGTGCATGACATCAGATGTTAGTCATATTAATGTTATATGATGGGATATTGTATGGATATCCTAAAAGATTAGTGTGTGTTTGTCTGGTTTATATTTAGAGGTCGTTACTACTTCCTGTGGTGAGTTAGGAGTTCATATTTTGTACTGGATTATAAATATCCCAGATTGTCATTTTTTTATGCAACTATTACTTAATCTTATATTACTGTGTGTTTTGTATGTGCAGTTCTCTGAAATATAACTAAGTAAAGCTACATATTCAAAGCTTAAAGATAACTTATGAAAATGGCAGAATAGGGTCATGCACCTTACCAAAGGGCACTATAAATATGATATAATACTGTATCAATGTAACATTATATTGAATAAAATTCTAAAGAGATAATATAAAAAAGGTTTATATAATTTGTATATTATTTGAAACTGGCGTAAAAGCGACTTATTTTTAATTTGCATCGTTGGACGTACCTAGTGACAAGTACCTGTACCTAATGTAACATTATATTGAATAAAATTCTAATTATCATATTAATATTTTAATTTTAAATGTGAAAGTTTGTATAGATAGATGTTTGTTTCCAAATCTCTCTTTCTACTACAGTAGAATTTGAGAAACACCCAGGAACAAGGGTGAAACCATGGGGCAAAAGCAGTATAGTTACTTTGAAACATACAAATTCAAATTTTATTATTCTAAAGATCCTTGAGAATAGCAATTGAAATGCAAATTATATTGTATTGCTTAGTTATGCTCCATAACCTTTTGACAACAGTCTATTATGCTTCACAATATATGGAATCCATAGAATGTTAAAAGCTAAATTTGTTTTTGTATATATTATCCTGGGACATCCTGTGACATTTTCACACACAGCCAATCTGATTCCAAACTAAGGTGAACTTGTAATATGGTAACTAGATAGCTGATATCCTACATATATTACTGTTAAACACATACTTATAAAGATAATTACATCCAGACCCAGAACAAATAGACATATTCATGCATACAAATGTTTGTCCTGGGTGGGATGACCCACAACCTGCAGCTTGAAACCGGCTGTGTCAGTATTAATTTTTAATTTGATATACTATCATTATTGATTCATATCTTCAAAAATTGCTTTGATAAATAAAAATAAACTACATATCATCATCATATCAGTCGTAAGACGTACACTGCTGAACATAGGCCTCCCCCATGGACTACATATAAGCAATAAAATATTATTTTATCTCATTCTCATTGAAATTACTTAAAGAAACTGCTATATATTTTGTTTGGAACCTATTTATGTAATTGCAATAATAATGTGTTGTAATCTATAAATAATGGTATCAATATATTGCTTTGATTATGGATTTCACCCAGCCCATCCTTGAATTTTATTTTCTAGATAAGATATTTCTGGTTACTCATCAAATATTACCAACATATGAACCACATCTGTTTAGGTCTTATTATTATTACTGTTGTTCTGAATCCTCCAATTTAGATATATAGATAGACACTTTATTGTACACGAAATGACAAAAATAGATATTAAACAACAGTAAAACTTAGCTAAATACACTAAAACAGGATGTATTTGTTTGTTGTTCATTACGTTTTGGCACAATTATTAACTTAAGATTCTAGGTTTATTATCTTTTGTTTCTTTATTTTTTTCATATAATTTGTAAATATTTGTCTCATCGGTATTTATTCTAAATTATATTTCCCTGTACACAAGTTTTAAATCTGCATATCAGATCTGTATGTTTTATATTCTTTTATTTTCTATTTTTGTTTAGCTATAACTTGGTGTATGTATCTTCTATACTAATATTATAAAGAGGAAAGATTTGTTTGTTTGTTTGTTTGTAATGAATAGTCTCCGAAACTACTGGACCGATTTCAAAAAGTCTTTCACCTTTTGAAAGCTACATTATCCCCGAGTAACATAGGCTATATTTTATCCCTGTATTGCCACGGGAACGGGAACTACGCGGGTAAAACCGCGGGGAGGCAGCTAGTAATAAATAAATTAATACAAATTCCAGAGTAATGGGTCAAACCCTATCAGAGCCGGTGACAGAGAAGCAATCGTCAACATGTCAGGACTCGCGCTACCTGGTCGGCTCCTCGTGCATGCAGGGCTGGCGCGTCTCCATGGATGACTCCCACACACACATACTGTCACTGCCTGATGACCCTGGCACTGCATACTTTGCTGTCTATGACGGCCATGGTGGTAAGTTGATGCTCTATTTTTACTGAAGATATGACTTCAGTACATTGCCAATGGATTCTGAACTGAGAGGAGGTATTGGGGTAATGAGATAGTTGAAATAGGAATACATTTTATTCATAATATAGGCTCTTATTGCTCTTTGAAAATATACCCTGATGTATATTTTAGACTATAGTCACTTAAATAAAAGACTAAGTCTAATGGCTGATAATGTAGCTTTCCAATGGTGAAAGAATTTTTGAAATTGGCATAGTAGTTTTTGAGTGTATTCATTACAAACATATCACACTCAAAAAATTATTTTTCCTCTTTATAATATTAGTGTAGATTGTCCTCTTTCAGCAGTCAGGTAGTACTAAGTTCTAATACAATAATTATCTTTCAGGTGCAAACATTGCAGAGTATGCTGGTAAGCATCTACACAAGTTCATCACAGCTCGGCCGGAGTACCACCTTGGTAATATTGAAGAGGCTATGAAACAGGTTATTATTTCATTATTATGTATCACTTGCGACCCGCCCCAGCTTCGCACGGGTACAATGCTTATACATTACTTTAGAAACGTCGAAAATTTTCAGTGTTTCTCTAACAAATTATGCATGTATTGTATATAAAAACCTTCCTCTATCTATTAAAAACAGTATCAAAATCCGTTGCATAGTTATAAAGAATTCAGAAGACATAGGGACAGACAGCGGAAAGCGACTTTGTTTTATAATATGTAGTGATATATAGGATTTGTAGGAAATTTGGGTAAGGGTTAGAGTATGTTTTGGAAGCACATCAACCAAACTGCAGTATGGAATAATAATTTCACTAATAACTGACATCATAAACGTGTTAATATTCACTTATAACATTAGTTTCGTTATTCGCAAGTTTTTTGCAGTAGGTAACTATAGTTTGCACGAGTCGGTTGTATATTCGCAAATACATGCTAATTTACACTCTATACAAACACAATAAAGTTTATAATGGCAATGTTAATAAGTCAGTGTTGGAGGTTGGAGTTTATTTTTAAACAAAATAATGATATTCTGTTATGTTATAAATGCGCGGTAACACGAAGCTTGTACAAGGTCGAAACGTGAAAATTACATGACTGAAATGTTGTATGTAAATAAGACTTTGTATATATTTGTAGTTATCATATTCGTGCGACGCCCGAACAAAACCTATTAATATTAAAAATGCGAAAGTTTGTGAGTATGTATGGATGTATGTTTGTTACTCTCACGCAACAACGGCTAAAGGATCTGGATGAAATTTAGAATAGAGTTAGAATAGTACATAAGCTATACTTTCTATCCCGGGAAAATTTAAGAAGTGGGGTAAATATCTGCTTAATTTGCAACCAGATTGGCCGTGTGTGAAATGTCCCACATTTATTTATCTATGTAGTTAAAAAGAAAATATTATTCACTAATTTCTTCTCATTTATTCGTACAATTCTAATCTTTTGATTTGGGTTTATTTTAAAACACAATACTTGAATATTTGCAGCCTCAGTTCTCAGATATATTATCTTTATTGACTTATATCTAATATATAAAATTCTAGCGTCGCGAAGTTTGTGGTAAAACTCCTCCGAAACGGCTTGACCGATTCTCATGAAATTTTGTATCCATATTCGGTAGGTCTGAGAATCGGACAACATCTATTTTTCATCCCCTTAAATGTTAAGGGTAAGCCACCCCAAAATTTTTTTTTTCAATTTTTGTTTTTTTTTTTTTTTTTTTTTTTTTTATGAGACAGCATTAGTAAATACATATAACCCTGAATTTTCAACCCTTTACAATCAACCCCTATTTTACCATCGCGATTATTATTTTATCTTCCGCCTTCACCGGTCGATAACCGATCAACGATCAATCGATCAGTTATAATAAAAATAATTAAATATTATTTAGTTCAATAAAACGAAAAAGAGATATTTTGAAAATAGATACATATCTTATTAATACATATTGTATAAGTAAGTCACTGTTTTTTACCAATACACTGATGGAAGGATTTATTAACTATTCATATTTTAATTTCTTTGAAGACAACTATAATAAATATTTTTTTACATTCAATAAATTGGGAATATAGTACATTTATTAATAGTTAATGTAACATTAAATTAATCGTATTTAATAAACAAAACATAGTCCGTTTTGTCTGTCTGAACGCGATGAACACAAAAACTACTAAACTGATTTCCATCCGGTTTTCACCAAGTTAAGAAGTATTTCATGGGGAAGGTTTTTATGTATAATACATCAATTTGGACCCGGTAGGTGGCGCTGGTGGGCAGAACGAAGGCTGCCAGGTCCGCTAGTTATCTTATACTTTTATTTGTATATACAGGGCTTCCTAGACCTGGACCAGGCGATGCTGGAGGAGGACATGCTCCAGGAGAAGGTGGCCGGCAGCACGGCGGTGGCGGTGCTCGTCAAGGACAACACGCTGTACTGCGCCAACGTCGGGGACTCTAGGGCCATCGCCAGCGTTAGAGGGGGGGTGAGACAACAGTAGAATACTTTATATATATACAGGGCTTCCTAGACCTGGACCAGGCGATGCTGGAGGAGGACATGCTCCAGGAGAAGGTGGCCGGCAGCACGGCGGTGGCGGTGCTCGTCAAGGACAACACGCTGTACTGCGCCAACGTCGGGGACTCTAGGGCCATCGCCAGCGTTAGAGGGGGGGTGAGACAACAGTAGAATACTTTATATATATACAGGGCTTCCTAGACCTGGACCAGGCGATGCTGGAGGAGGACATGCTCCAGGAGAAGGTGGCCGGCAGCACGGCGGTGGCGGTGCTCGTCAAGGACAACACGCTGTACTGCGCCAACGTCGGGGACTCTAGGGCCATCGCCAGCGTTAGAGGGGGGGTGAGACAACAGTAGAATACTTTATATATATACAGGGCTTCCTAGACCTGGACCAGGCGATGCTGGAGGAGGACATGCTCCAGGAGAAGGTGGCCGGCAGCACGGCGGTGGCGGTGCTCGTCAAGGACAACACGCTGTACTGCGCCAACGTCGGGGACTCTAGGGCCATCGCCAGCGTTAGAGGGGGGGTGAGACAACAGTAGAATACTTTATATATATACAGGGCTTCCTAGACCTGGACCAGGCGATGCTGGAGGAGGACATGCTCCAGGAGAAGGTGGCCGGCAGCACGGCGGTGGCGGTGCTCGTCAAGGACAACACGCTGTACTGCGCCAACGTCGGGGACTCTAGGGCCATCGCCAGCGTTAGAGGGGGGGTGAGACAACAGTAGAATACTTTATATATATACAGGGCTTCCTAGACCTGGACCAGGCGATGCTGGAGGAGGACATGCTCCAGGAGAAGGTGGCCGGCAGCACGGCGGTGGCGGTGCTCGTCAAGGACAACACGCTGTACTGCGCCAACGTCGGGGACTCTAGGGCCATCGCCAGCGTTAGAGGGGGGGTGAGACAACAGTAGAATACTTTATATATATACAGGGCTTCCTAGACCTGGACCAGGCGATGCTGGAGGAGGACATGCTCCAGGAGAAGGTGGCCGGCAGCACGGCGGTGGCGGTGCTCGTCAAGGACAACACGCTGTACTGCGCCAACGTCGGGGACTCTAGGGCCATCGCCAGCGTTAGAGGGGGGGTGAGACAACAGTAGAATACTTTATATATATACAGGGCTTCCTAGACCTGGACCAGGCGATGCTGGAGGAGGACATGCTCCAGGAGAAGGTGGCCGGCAGCACGGCGGTGGCGGTGCTCGTCAAGGACAACACGCTGTACTGCGCCAACGTCGGGGACTCTAGGGCCATCGCCAGCGTTAGAGGGGGGGTGAGACAACAGTAGAATACTTTATATATATACAGGGCTTCCTAGACCTGGACCAGGCGATGCTGGAGGAGGACATGCTCCAGGAGACGTACTAATATTATAAATGTGAAATATTGTGAGTATGTTTGTTATCCTTTCACGCAAAAACTACTGGATAGAGATATAGATGCTGATTTTTATCCCGGGGTAATTTTATTTCCCCCAGGAACGCGAGTGAAACCGCGGGGAGTCACTAGATTTTCATAAATATTTTGTATTCGCAGGTGGAAATGCTCTCATACGATCACAAGCCTAACAACGAGGAGGAGTTGCGCAGGATCACCGCTGGAGGCGGCTGGGTGCAGCTCAATCGAGTCAACGGGAACCTGGCCTTGTCGCGGGCCCTGGGGGACTACGCGTTCAAGAGGAACTATAGACTATCGCCTCAGGAGCAGATTGTTACTGGTTAGAAGGTTTTTAGATACTATCTGCACTTATATTGTGAAGAGAAATGAAGTTTTTTTGATACTATCTTCGCTAATATTGTGAAGAGAAAAGATGTGTGTTTTTGTGTGTAACGCATAAAAAAAAAAGCCAAGTGCGAGTCGGACTTGTGCACGAAGGGTTCCGTACCATCTATTTATCGCCGTTATTAGTATCGAGCAAGAAACGATAAAAAAACCAGCCCCCCTTTGTTATGTATGCGACAATCAAACACAGAGATCCAAAGCGTACTGATTTATTGACACCTTTTCACAAACCTACCTTCACAAAGCGACACAAAGCAATACCGTACATAACACTGTCCTCCCTTTATTAATATGTATACTATATAATAATTACAAGGGCACGAGTAATAAATAATAAGTTTGTTAGTATTATTACTACTGGACAGTAAAATTATTGTTAGCTTAACCAAACACAGTATATACAGAATTGAATCACATAAGCAGGCTAAGACTTAGCAAATACATGTTTTCACGTTTATGTCTGAGCTTATTAAGAATTAATAACTATTTACATATACTTTTTTAATTTTTTAGTGCAACTTATAGCAGCTCTCCGGCGCATACGGTTTCCGTCAATCTCTTGCGGCTCCGGCGACGCCGGGGACTGCGCGGGTGTACCGAGTGGGGGCTGAGTAGGCCCGCTGTTCACACTCTCGTAAGACGAGTTCAGTGGAGATTCAGCTGAGAACGTTCTATTGCTATTAGGCGTGGTATCGTCCACTTCCGAGCCAGGCGTAATAGGATTGGGGTCATCTAAATTCGGATTAATCAAAGAATAACGTGTTCTACGTGGCTTATCAATTAATATCTGATCAACGTGACGCTTATGGACATGGCCATCATTCAGTTTGACAGAGTACGTGACAGGTCCCGATCTCTCCGTGACTACCCCTTCAGCCCACTTGTTCCCCTGCCTATAATCGCGCATGAGCACGCGGTCGCCCGGCGCGGCCTCGCGCAGCTTGCCGGCGGCGGCGGCGCTGCGCTGTGCGAGCGCCAGCTGCGCATCTCGAACTACTTCACCTGTATCGGGACGTAATAAGTCTAGTCTACCCCGTAGCCGATGTCCGAACATCGCTACCGAAGGTTCCCGCCCCGTAGTACAGTGTTCGGTATTTCTGTACATAAATAAAAACTGACAAATAGCCGTATTATCATCAACCTTTTCGAGGGACGCCTTTTTTAAAACTCTTTTTATACTACGAACTGCATTCTCGGCTGCTCCGTTACTGGCAGGATGATAGGGAGCCACGAGTGAATGTTTAATACCGTTAAGTTTTAAATAATTTCCAAATTCAGAAGATGAAAAGGGGGGACCGTTGTCACTTACGATTCTTTTGGGTAAGCCAAACCGGGCAAAAATTCGCCTAAAACTATCTATTACTATAGATGCGGAGGTAGTGGTAACCCTTTCGACTTCGATCCACTTCGAATGAGCATCGATAATTATTAAATAATATTTGTTGTTAAAAGGCCCAAGAAAATCGACGTTTAGGCGTGACCAGGGCTCCGCTGGCCACGGCCACGGGTGCAGCGGCGCGGGCGGCGGCGCGGCGCGCTGCGAGCGGCACGCAGCGCACTCGGCGCTCGTGCGCTCGATGTCCGCGTCTAAGGTCTCCCACCAAACGTAATTACGTGCAACCTGCTTCATTTTTACTATTCCCGGATGTCCCTCGTGTATCTCTTTTAGTACGATTTGACGTAATGTTTGAGGTATAATTAATCTATAGCCCCAGACTAAGCAACCGCGATCTACGTGTAATGCATCCTTTCTATTAAAGTACGGTTTTTCAGATAAAATATGTGTATCCGACGGCCAACCGAACATTACGTATCCGTAAATTTTGCTCAAAAGGGGATCTTTTGCCAATTCAGTTTTAATTTCTTTAAAACTGAGTGGGAAGTCCTCTTGAACGAAGTTAAGGTAGCTACACTCCCCATCTTCATCCTTAACTCGATCGTGAGTCGAGTTCAAAGGGAGACGGGACAGCGCATCCGCATGACAATTTTTTTCTGACCTTACAAACTCAATATCGAAGTCATATGCGGCTAACTTAACTGCATAACGTTGTAGACGGCTCGCGGCTGTTACGGGAATGCCTTTATTCTTACCAAATATATAACTAAGGGCACGGTGATCACTACGTAAAATGAATTTTCTACCATACACATACTGATGGTGCTTTGAAACACCAAACACAATTGCTAACGCTTCCTTATCTAACTGCGAATAGTTGCATTCGGCGGCGTTCAGCGTCCGCGAAGCACAACACACGGGCCGCTCGCTGCCGTCAGCGTATCGCTGGGACAGAACCGCCCCCATTCCGTACGGGCTGCTATCCACTGACAAAATAAGCGGTAAATTCGGGTCATAGTGCGCGAGCACCGGAGAACTACTTAATTTCTTTTTTATCTTAACAAATGCCATATCACATTCATTGTTCCACTGCCATTTAACATTGTTTTTTAATAACTTATATAAAGGCTTTAAGATGTCACTCATATTTATACAAAACTTTGAATAGAAATTAACGAGACCGATAAAACTTCTTAATTGTGCAATATTTGTAGGCGCTGGAGCTGCCACAATAGCATCAATCTTATTATTATCCGTATGTAAACCATTTTTATCTATCTTATAACCTAAATAAGTTACGGAATTTTGAAAAAATTTACATTTTGAAAAGTTTACTCTCAAACCATTGTCTTTAAGTCGTTGTAAAACGGCCCTTAAGTTTGTCAAATGGGAAGTTTTACATTTTCCACTGACACAAATATCGTCAGCAAAAACAGTCGTAAAGGGCAAGCCACTCAATGTTTCCTCCATAATTTTTTGAAAGTTTTCAGGTATACACTTAATACCAAAAGGAACACGCTTGTAAACAAATGTACCGACGTGAGTGGTGATTGCCGTCATCGGCTGTGATTTATTATCTAAAATACATTGTTGGAAAGCATTAGACAAATCTAACTTAGTAAATTGTTCACCGCCTCCTAAGGCCGCGAACAGGTCTTCGATCCGTGGCAACGGGTAGTGGAAGTCCTTAAGTCGCGGATTTATAGTCACCTTATAATCGCCACAGATTCGAATGTCGCCATTAGATTTAATAACGGGCACTATTGGCGTGCCATAATCAGATCTATGTACCTTATAGACGACCCCCTCCCGTTGCAACCGATCGAGCTCGCGCTCCACGCGCTCACGCAAAGCTAACGGCAGTGGCCGTGCTTTGACAAATACAGGTGTTTTATCGCTCAAATGTAAACAAATATGAGATTTAAATGTACCTAAACCTGAAGCAAATACATCGGGAAATTCTCGTTGCAAAGACTTAGCCATCGAGTCTTCATCTGCTAAATTATGGTGACCCATAACTACTAATTTTAATTGTTTTATCCATACACGGCCTAACAACGGAGGACCGCCATTGTTGATAACGAATAACTTTGAAGTGACTACTTCATTGCCACAAGAAACATTCACCATAATATATCCGAGAGTCTCGATGGTATCGCCTGTATAGGATTTAAAAATCAATATCTTACTTAGTAACGGTAAATGCGAGAAATGTTTATCATAGAATTTTTTTGATATAGCGGAGATTTTGCTTCCCGTGTCAACTTCAAACCTCAATTTAATTTTTTCTACATTCAGCGTGACATAATAAGGGCCATCGCCATCATTACTCACAGATATCTGATTCATATTATAAAAATGACAATCATCCTCAGAATCGGTATTTTCCAAATAAAACTGACCTTTAGACTTCTTCACATCACCAGAATCCTGTTTTACTCGTCGACATGCCGTCTTTAAATGGCCTTTTTCGCCGCACGAGTTACAAGAATAATACTTATACCGACATCTGCCCTCTGAATGTCCGGTCTTGCCGCAGCGTCCGCACGGACGCCGTGCTGGCGCGGCCGAGTCGCGGCGCGGCCGCCCGCCGCCGCCGCCGCCGCCGCCGCCGCCGCCGCCAACCCGGTGCATGCCATCGCCCGCGGCCGACTCGCCCGCCGCCGCCGCCGCCGCCGCCGGTGACGCGGCCGGTGCGCTCGACACGCTCGCATGCCGCTCCGCCGCTTCCAATGCCAGCGCGAGCTCCACGGCACGCTTATAATCCACATTTTTCTCGGCAAATAGCCTGGATCGCATTTCTTCACTAATTAACCCCGAGACGAACTGGTCACGAAGGTTAACTTCGAGAGTTGTGCCGAAATTACATGTTTTAGCTAGATGTTTTAAGCCTTGTAAATAAGATCGAACACTTTCACCTTGCTGCTGCTTCTTTTGCCTAAAAATGTGTCGTTCCGCTATTTCGGATCTCTGAGGTTCTAAATGTTCCTTCACTAATTTCACTAGAACATCAAAAGTTTTATCTTCCGGTTGATCGGGAGCACACAAATCGCACATGAGATCGTAACATTCTGACCCAACTAAGGTTACAAGTGTGGCCACGTGTAAATTCACTTCAATGTTATTTAGAGTCATAAATTGTTTCACACGACGAATATAAGTGTCCCAATTTTGTGTTCCAACTTCAAACTGTTCAACTTTACCAATAGGCATTTTAAACACTTTATTTTGCACGCGTATATAATGTAATAAGGATTAACTCGTTCGCCAGTGTTATGTATGCGACAATCAAACACAGAGATCCAAAGCGTACTGATTTATTGACACCTTTTCACAAACCTACCTTCACAAAGCGACACAAAGCAATACCGTACATAACACCCTTAAATTTTTATTTTATTTAATTTTTTGTATTTTATAGTTGTTATAGCCACAATTTTATTTGATGTTCCAGCTTATCCCGATGTACAAGTAAGGCAGCTGAACGATGATTGGGAGTTCATTGTTATCGCCTGCGATGGTATATGGGAGGTCTTGTCGAATGAGGTGAGTGTGACTTTCACTTTTCGATGTCGACTCGAAGGTAATGGTATACTTATAAATCGATATCATTCGATTAAATAGATGCAATCAGTTAATTATGGTTTAATAACTGGAAAAATCTGTGAAATATTGAACAAACAGACGTATTCATGCATAGAAATGTTTGTCCTGGGTGGGTTCCAAACCACCCAGTTGCCAATAACCAGAATACCATTATACATTCAAATGTGTCTTCGACTTAAAGTGAAATAGCCAGGAGCTAGTATCTCTATATTAAATATTATCGTGTATTGTTCCAGGAGGTGATATCGTTCTGCCGAGCTCGGTTAGTCAGCGGTTGGGAGCCAGCGGGCGTGTGCGAGGCGCTGATGCAGCGCTGCCTGGCGCCCAACTGCGCCACCGGCGGGCTCGGCTGCGACAACATGACCGTGCTCATCGTGTGTCTGGCTCCTTTCCCACATCACGACCCACCGGTGAGTTCTACATAATATAGTCGCTACTGGCTCAAAATTTTAAATTTTCACGGGATAAATAGTAGGTTATATGTTAATACAGATTACAATCTGTGTTCCAAATTTCATCTAAATCTGTTTAGTAGTTTTTGTGTGAAAGTAAAAAACATTATGTACAAACTTTGGCATGTATAAGATTAGTAAGGTATATATTTATCTATACATTGTTATACGCGCAATATATATACCAAAAAAATCTCATCATCGTTAGCTCATATACGTATCCATAATAGGAGCACGAGGACCAACAACGAGGTTGTAATGTAAACCATAGTCCACCACGCGGGTCATTGTGACATCTCATGCAGGTTTCCTTATGATGTTTTCCTTCACCGTAAGCCAGTGGTCTGAACCCGCTTTTATATTGTTTTTTTTTCTCGCTAATGTGTGCATGTGATATGCATGTGCTAGATGCATGTTTGGCATTTTATCTTGTCTCTGCATGCTGCTACAAAATTCTAAAGTGCTCGAATTATAACATTAAATATGCAAAATTATATTTAATAAATAAATATTAAAATTTATATTTATTTTTCCTTTAATTATTTATAGATCTTTCAATAAAAGCTATACCATCATGACTGACATGGCCCACCAAGTGCTATTGTTGTGTCATTTTTATATAATATTCGTCTGAAGTGAGATAAATTAATGAATCCGAACCGAGCATTAGAGTCGACGTTTCATAAGTGCCTGTGAAGGCCTAGTTGAATTAATAAATTTATTTCATTTCGTTTCAATAATACTGGCTAGATCTACTATAATGTAATAAAGCTCATGATAATCCAGAATTAGCCCAGTTTTGTCAGACTTAAGTAAGGCATTAAAGTCTAGCCTTTGCTCCGCAGTCCCCCTTCAAATGCCTCGACACGTCACGCCCCAGCAAGTACTGGACCCTGACGCCGTCGCGACGGTTCTCTTAATTGTCTATGGTTAAAATGACCACAGATCTCTGAATGAGGGTTAGAAGGACCATTTAGGCCAAAAAGGCACGGTCAGATTATCATGTCTTGTGTTCTAAATTTTAATGTTTGATTTAGTCTGTGATATAAACGTGCGCATGAGTTTGGGAAAAAAACGTCTTGATTGATTCCAATAACATAATTGAAACTATGGATTTATCTAAGGCCTAATTTGGTATAAAATATATCTATTTTTGACATGAATCAAGTTAGCATTTAATAGTCTTACGTCAACAAAATCTGGGAATCAATTGAAAGTACATATAAAAATTTTTTGGCAATAAAAGAACAGTTATTTGAACTCTGCAGTAAGTTAACAAACTTTTAAATTGAGTTTTAGACTCATTCAAGTTGTCAAAAAACGCGCGATATAAACGCCCATTACGCGTCAACAGCGCACAAATTATATGCATGTGTTAATTTCGCGTCTGACTGGCTCCAATGGTCTTTCTAACGTCTTATCTGTGGTACCCCCCCACCTACACTATATGCACAAGCTTTAAATGTTAAAAAAACCTCCCAGTGTGTCTTGAACTGTGATCGTTTTGTGTTCCCATCATGACTTGTCTATGAAATTTGGCTGTTATTTTATTGATTATAAAGAAGCTAGCTTGAGGAGCTTGATTTTCTCGGGTCCTAAGAGTCTTTATCTAGAATATTTTTTATATGTATTCCAAATTGCATCTTATTAGATGCTTATGCTTTTTTACATCCGTTTAAAAATATTCAAACTTTTACATTTATAATATTCGTAGGATTCGATTTGTGCATTGGCTGCAGTTTATTGGGTTAGAGATTATTTTAAATTGATATAATAATTATGCAGATATCAAAGACACGACATTAAAATACTGGCTTATATTGTCGAGTATTTTACGCCGCCATTGCGTTTTTTTATTCCAAAGAAGATAGAGTATTTTGAGGTATTGTTTATGTCCTATCACTTACACAGTAATCTAGTGTTAATTTATTAGGTTTTGGTGCCTTTAATTAATAATGAGCACAATTAAAATAAAACACTTTATATTTCATATGTTTGAAATGGTTTAGTAAATGGAATTAAATACGTCAGCCAAATTTCATAGACATTTCAGTATTTCTGTGATTGTTTTAAAAAAACTATTTTAAATCGTTGTAATTTTATTTTATTATCTGTATCATGGAATGTTATTATTGACGGTAAGACTGAAACGTGCCATGTATGAATTGTTAAAAGTAAAAAAAAAATCATGTACCTAAAAATCTATTCGTACTTAAAGTACATATATTTTTACATAAATTAACGATGTGTTGGTACCATGTCTTTTGAAAATACACCTTGAGGTGTGTTCTGTAGAGTCTAAAGTACAATGTATGTGCTATTTACTACTACGAAGGTACTCGACTAATGCTTTATAGCTATCTAAATATATTATTTCTTTTTGTTTTTGTCGTTATAAAGCCGTGTTCACATTATACAGTTTGTACAATTATTGGTTTTTAAACATATTTTTTTAATTAGATACTTGAACACGGTTTTTAATTTTAATGTTTGTCTATTATAATTTTGACTATTCATTGACAATAATATCGCTTTTGCATGTTGTTATCATGTTTCTGAATGCTTTTTGTGACGTTTAAACATCAGAATCTAATTAAGCCAAAATCAACTTTATTTATATTGATATAACATTGAAAATCTTGTTGAATGAACTGATACTCTCGCTTTATAGAATTGACTTTACGAACAATAAAGTGCTTTTCGCATCTATTTTAATAACAATAGAGTTGATATTTGAATGGGTATTTTATTGTTTGTAAATGTGATTTTAACACTGCTTTTTGGTTGTTTGTGTTCCCACATGTGTTTGCCTAATAAATTTCATTGGAAAGCATGTGTATGTATATTATTTTATCCTACAAATACTTTATACCTAATGCATGGAAAAAGTGACTGGAGGCTCTCTGACATTTCTTTGGATCATAATGTTTCAAATCTGAATTTGTAAATAGTATTTGCTACTGTAGTATATTATGCTATCATAGTATAGTATCATGATAGTAACACATTTTACAACTAATACGAGAGAACTAGTACTTCACAAAAAAGGATTTTTGGATATCTTCCTTCAAGGAAATCAGGGTAAAATATAGTTTAAAAATACTTATAGTTTAAAAATACTAATCAAATTCAGATATGAAATATACATGATGCTGAAAATATGCCGCTTGATAAAAGGTAAATAATTTTAAGTTACATTTTCTGCTTTATTCATTATTTTGCTAATGTTTCGAGTAGAGCAATGTATATTATATAAAAACCTACTTTATTGACTACCGATCCTGACTGGTTCAAATTCTTAGACTGACATTAATGTGCATGAACATACCTGTGTTTCCTCGTGTCTTCATATAAGTAGGTATTTAAAAGTAGTATATGTAGTGTATCAGCAATCTGGTTGCCATAGTAACCTCGGCCTAGTTTGAAATCAGATTGGCCATATCGTCCCTTAGCTTACAACACCGCATAAGTCATTTTTGACAACTTTTCTGGAGACGAAAAAAACTGTTTATTTTAAAAAGCCAACCGACTTCCACGCTGTTACTACTTTTTGAATTAAAGCCTCTTATTGACTGAAATCTATATCATGTGACATGGTTCGACGCACAATGAGCAGCTCTATCTAACGGCATTAAAATGTACAAACTGCCAATTTTCGACTTGAGCGGTGTTGTAAGCTAAGGGACGATATGTGAAAAATGTCTAAGCACTTTTTACTTTACACATGGAGTAAGTAACTTTATCAAACTTTTTCAGAGCACACCATTACCAATTGAACAAGAACTAAACAGCAAGTTTATGACCAAAATGGAGGACTTACTATACGTTGAGGACGAAGAGGAAGATCTAAAGTGAAACAACCTTATTTATTTATGTACATACTGTGTGTATATAGTTATTGTAAATGTAGCTCTATCGCTATTGCGTTAGGATCTAAAATGCATTGAAGCTTGAGAAAATAGCGTAAGTCAAAAATTGCAGTTCAAACTTTCGGTTGGTAGTTAAGACTGTTGTACTTATTTATGGGGAGAAAATCTTCATTTTGTTTAACATTCTTTCATGCTTCATATCATTGCAAAATGAACCTTATTGCTATAAGAGTAGCCCTTAAAATGGTTATAATTATTTAACCATGTATATGACCCTATTTTAAAGCATGAAAGTTGATTTTTCTCTGACATTTAAAATGTTGTTTTTGTAGAAGTAAATAATGCTTTGTAAGTCGACATACATTTATTTACTGTATTTAAAACTAAATATATAGATTTAAAAGCTGTAGGAAAGGTGTATTTAAGAAAGTTACTACACAATTATTTTTTTATGATGATTTTACATTGAGGCTACATAACTTGCGAAAATAATGAAAATCGTCAATTATGTAACTTTTTTGTTTGTTTAATAGGTATTTAAATCATACATTTATTTATGCATTTTCATAAAATTTATTGCGATTAAAATAAAACTATATTTTGACATTTTACAATTGTATATTGAAATCAAATAAATTGTTATTGTTTTGTATAGTCGGGTATTGTTTTAAAATGCACTGTAAATTATATATTATTTTTATTTAATTACCACGTGATTGGAAAAGCTGTGAACATTTATCAAAAAATATGTGAAGATTTATTTATTTTAATGTAAATTATTTATTTGCAGGGTGAGTTCATGCATTAATATTGATTCTGGAACACTAAATTCCTACTTAATAACTTATTAATTGTTGCATTTTGTTAAATTACTTCAATATAAACCCCCTCGTTGTTAGGGGAGGCTCGAGCTCCTCGGTGGAGACGTTGATGATGATGATGATGATGACTCCAATATAATTGCTGCCCCGTTAACTATGTTATATTTTATCAAAAGTTTCTTTTTTTTATTGTTATAACATGATACTTCCGTCCACTAAGGGGCTGTCCATAAATAATGTGATGTTTTAGAAACAAGAGGGAATTGTAGTATTTTTTGATTTTGATATCAGCCTAAGAGGATCTGAATTTAAAAGAAAAGAAAAGTATTTATGGACCCTTCCTTGTGGGGAGAGCATTTAATAAAAGTTGTATGCGATATATAAAGTTCCAAATACTTATTTTTCATAACTTGAAATACTAAGTACTCTAAATACAACAGTCTTGCGTATTCTGAGGGCTTACTCCCGATGCTTTCGAGAAACGAGTTCTAATCGAATAAATGTCATTTCATACATTTTTGATAGCGATTCTAGCGCAAGATCGTGCGGTGACACTTTTTGGAACTAACTTTAATCAAGAATTTCGTTACAATCAAAACCGAATCGAAAAATCCGTACTCCTGGCACTATTTGACATTTGTGAATAAAATGGCGGGAACGACTTTAAACGTCAAAATACACGATCAGTAAAAAGGTACTTTTTCAGGATCGAGTTATCACATCTAGGATAAATTTATACGAAATCTACCTAACCTAAAAAAATACATCTAATGTACAAGATTTCGTTTTAGAAATAAATAAAGAATTGAATATTTATTTATTTCTGAAGAGACTAACCATAAACACACAACTTATTTTATAATTCTGAAACGTCAAACACCGTAACCGATCGAAAACATGTCAATCTTAGCGGCCATCTTGTTTTATTATTCGTATTGGTTCGGGATTAACCAATAGGAGTTCAAGATGAATTTTTTTGGTTCAGGATTAACCAATAGGAGTTCAAATTCAAATCAAAACAGAATCAAATTCGAATCATTTTCGGGAGTAAGCCCTCTGGTCCTTATATGACAATATGCATCCAAATTAAACAAGACATATTTAAACTACAACGAATTGCCCAGATCTAAAATGGGTAATGTAAAATAATTTGTGTAACACTACTTTTAGCGTAGTCTGTAATTGATTTGGTTCAAAAATCCTTCGGCGAAATTATACATGGTATGATTGTTAAAGACATTTGGAATACCGGGGATATGGTCATTAAAAGTCTACCAACAAACGCCTCTTGGTGTGTGCCGGTAGCAACACTTGAGAGCTGTACCCTTCTATGTCAGTGTTTCCCAAACATTGTTATGCTATACCCCGGTAATTACCACATCGCCCCTTCGCGATAATTAATACATTTATCTTGGTTGCAAAGTTGCGGGTATTATTTTTAAAACAAGGGAATGTTGCGACCCGCTATTTTATTTTGATGTCCCGGTACCGGGTTGCGACTCCGCTAATGAGAAACGCTGTTCTATGAGGATTTTTGAACCGATTTCAATCGTTTGTGGTTCTAGTAGTCCTATTAAATAGGAGTGGTCTGATCATTGATGGCCTCCAGTGTCGATTCTGTAAATAGATACAGTGAGTGTTTTACTAGTAAGTAAAATGTAATTTAGCAGATTTATAGCTATAGTAATTTCTTATAATCGGGGAAATAATTCGTTTATTCTGTGTTCCTAATGCTGTGAGCTGTTTATATATATTTGAATATGCCTCTGCCAATGTCTTGATCAGAATTTTTTTGCTTAGAAAAATTAAATTCTTCTGTATATTTTCTTCATGCAGATAGAATGAAGAAAGAAATTCTATGAGCGTATTAAATACAAAAAAAAGTAAAAGTTATCATATTTTATGATTTATTTGACTCCAAAAGCGTTTATTAGGTATGGTAAAAGGACTCTACTATGTTCACGCGAAACGCTTATTCTCTCTCTTTTATTAACTACGATATCATAAGAGAAGTCCGCTGTTTCGAAGATTTTTGGTAGTTGAGAATAAAAAGGTATGTTTTGAACATCGAGCATGTAACCAATAGAGTAGAACTGTTAACAGTTTTGTTAGAAAACAAAATACGCCAAAACGCTGCGCCGGCCCCTGGTTCTGATTGGCCGACTCAAGGTCAAGTGTTGCACTAGACGTACACACAGGTCTCTTATTGGTCGGGTACTGTTTTAGTTCGAGCGTGGTTTGTTAGTTATACCGGATAAACGTGACAAATCATTGATGCGTTGCTAAACAAATGGCTCACTATTGATACTCTATTGGTTACATGCTCGATGGTTTTGAATTACTTTCCCTGATTGTACATTTAATAATAATGTTAAGATTTTAATAATGGAATTATATTTGTTGTGAGTTTGTTAGAAACTTTATGTGACATATCTGGATTTGCACTAGTCAGTTAGAAATAGTCTGGTGTACAGTACAGTACCTAATGTTAAACAGCGAACATGTTTTAATAAAGTTTTACATTTTTTAATGTAATTTTCTTTTTTGACCTTATGTACCCTTTATTTAGAAACTGGTTTCCGTCACGCAGTTTCACCGGCGTAGTTGCTGTTCCACTAGGAACATGGGAATGAAATATATCCTATGTTAGGCCTGATAATTTAGCTTTTCGTTGTTGAAAGAATTAGTCAAATCAGTCGTAGAAGCTTCGTAGTCAAACAAAGAAAGAAAAAGTTCAAAATTACCTCTTTATAAAATAAGTCTACATGTAGACTAGCCTCTGTGCTTTTACTCCCGTTCCCGGTGGAACTAACGTTTTCCCGGGATAAAAAGCAGCGTATGCGATGTTCTGGAACTAACTTAGTGCCAAGTTTTATCCAGATCCCTTCACATTGTTTGAAAGAGCAACTAACTAAGTCGTGTTAGATACGCTATTTATAACGGCTGAAACGATTTGGCTGAAAATTGGTGGGGAGGTGCTTAGAACCAGGGAACGGACACAGGATATTTTTTATCCCGGATAATGACTAATTGAAGATCCCCGGATACGCGGGTAAAACCGCGGGGATCTACTAGTTATAATATAAGTAGGATTAGAGACGGCAGTTTAATCCGGAATGTCTAGGTAAGTAGGTATTGTCCACATTGAGACATGAAGATATCTTTAATATTCTACGAATATTATAAATGCGATAGTTTGTGAGTTGTTTGTTACTCTTTCACGCAAAAACTACTGAACAGATTTGTATGAAATTTTGAACACAGGTAGTATGTAACCTGGATTGACAGACTAGGTACCTACTTATATATCCTGGGAACATACATTCAACATTACAGACTTTCGCGTTTATATTATTAGTAGGATTTATATATCCGTAATTTCTTTGATGATAAAGATTAAAATGTTAATGTTATTGTTTTTATTCATGAACAATAAAACCGGTTTATTATGGATGGTTTATCTTTTGTCGTAAAGTGACCATCGCGGCCTTGACGAATGGCAAAAGATGCTAATAAAATAAGCTTTGGAGTATTCTAATAACGACTCGCAATAAACAAAACGCAGATTTGCCAAATTGTCGGAAGGCTTTTAACAATATTGGTTGTTTTTTTTTAAAGGCTTAGAAGGCTTTTACACCCTTACGCGGACTGTTTCGGTGAGCGCCGAGAGCTCTCAACGGAAGGTAAATTTAAGCGACGGCGCTGAGGGTGTCTCCTGTGAGACCGTGTCTCGGCTCAGGGCTTCCCTGGGGAAAGTGGTTGTGGTTGTGTGATCCGTAATATTTATGCGGTAAGATGAAGAACGGTAAAATCCTTTTTTATTTGGTTGTTGGTTTATCTTAGATTTATCGATGGGTAAGTACTTCAGTGTGTGAAATAGTGGGTACCTGTATCTTTTTAGGACGCGGTGGGATGCAAGAGTATGTTTCATTAGGATTTGAACCCATGCCTCTTATCGCGATATTCGACATTACAAACCTAAAAGGAAGGGCTAAGTTTTAGCAGTCTAATGTAGGATCTATATTTATATTTAGGTATGTTCCACTGTAGTATCCAAAACTACTCTAACCACATGATTTTCATGAATGAGGTCTCAATCGATTCATGATTATCTTTATTTATATAAGCTACACTTTACCAGACTACGGCAAAGCCAAAAGGAAAGGTTAAATTGTAGCAGTCACATGTCTAGTTTAAAGTTAATCCTTTTCATGTTGTCATCTTCATTTTACTTGTCAATTGTGTACAAATGAAGCGTGTACGAATTACTGCTTCGAACCGGGTAAGTTGTCACCCATCATAATTGGATAAGAGGGGGTGAGAGGGGTAGGTATATATGAGCAGGTGAGGTGCACCGCGCAGGAGTGGCGTCTCGCCAGCCTCGGCGATCGTTTTCTGTGTAAGTGAGTAGTTTTAATTTGTTTACTCTGTGTTTTGTTGCTCTGTGGGCTTACGTAAGTATTTAAATGTTTTTCTTAATATTAAACTGGCTGCCTCCGTGCGGTTTTTCCTGCGTAGTTCCCGTTCTCGGAATACGGGGATAAAATATAGACTATGTTATTGATTTAACTTTCAAATTGTAAAAGTAAAGGAGAAAATGAAACATAAAAACACAAATATTTCCTCTTTATATATAATTGCCCCACCTGGGAATCGAATGTAATCATACGTTCCAGAAACATACAGTCCAAGAAGTTTGAGCCATCATTGACAACAATACAATCACTATGTTTGAAATAAAATAAAGTACAATTATAATTTAATCAAACAGTAATGTGGAAAAATTCATAATTTTTCATCATTCAAATCAAGAACAATATTAAATGGCGTTTAAATAAAACACCAAAGTATTATCCAAATTACCCCGTAGCTAAATATCTATGGATATAATAATTATTTTAACCAAAACATACCTATCTGACTTCAAAGAAGAGGCCGACAGGTTGTATTCAAAGGAAGGGATTATTTTTTGTGTGTCACCTAAGCCGAAAGCTCTTTTGGATTTCTGTTTATTAATCTGTACTTAATTTAATCATGTCTCATATTCTAATATCTCAAATATACGTTTCGTATTTGTACTAAGATTAGACTTAGGTACCTGTAAAACTTTGTACTAAGATTTTGACTTAGTATTAATGTTAAATTAATGATATTGTTTTTATTTCTTTTCGAAGCGCAAATTTCAGGTTTTTAAATCGGCGTCATATTTTAGGTAGGTACACTAAAAAACTAAACTAAGGTAACTAAAATAATCCCGTAAAATAGTAAAAAGATATTGTTGTGTTATGTTTTTATAGGTGTTAATGTTCTTCAACATATTCTCTATTTTTAGCAAAAATCATTTATAAACCTGTTGCAGGAACGCATCTAATCTTATTTCAAACTAGTGGCTCCCGGTTTCACCCGCGTACCCGGGAGATGTTCCATTCTCCCGGAATATAATAGCCTATGTCCTTTATCTGGCTTAGGACTATATGCGTACCAAATTTCATTTAAATAGGTTCAGTAGTTTTAGCGTAAGGGAGAGAGATAGAAAGAGTTAGAAGTTAGTTCCATTCAGTTGGAAGAAACCCAAGTCATGATATGTTGATACAGTAACGCTGAGTTACTTTCGAATTTATAATGTGTATAAGGATATACGTAGTCGTAGTATTCCTACAAATTATACATGGGAATAGCGTCGTAAGTACCTACTCATGGATTTTTTTTTTTTTTTTTTAAAGTAGATACCTATATATCATCGCAAATTTCTCGAGAGCTTCATCTAGGAACGCTTCTTTCAATCGAAGACATTTTTTTTTACACAGTAAAGGACTAGGACTCAATAGTAGCAAGAATTTTCCGTACCTATATAATTCAGTAATTTTAGGGGTTTTGGTTGCTGTGAAAGTTTATTTTTTATTTCACTTTTGTTTGTTTATTTTGTGTACCTAAATTAGTTACTTAATGTTTAATTTTAGCCTTGTTGACAGACCGGTTGGCTTTTGGTAGTGACCCTGACTTTTTCGTGGGTTCGAATCCCATCCAGGACAAAAAATTGCATGAACATGCCTATTTATCCTATGTCGGAATGTAAATATGTTTTTAAAAGTAGTATATGTAGGTACGTGCCATGGCTATATAGCACAAGCTCTGTTTATATTGGAATCAGATTGACCGTGTGTGAAAAGTGTCCCAGGATATTTATTTATTTATCTGTGTAATATATTTAGTGTATCTCGATTAAGTATATCATGCATTTAATTAAAAAAAAAACTTTTATATTACTTATGTTATGTTTCCCCCCCAAAAAAATATATATTATTTATATCTTTTATATTTAAAACCTTTGTATTCAGTTATCCGCTTTCCATATTCAAAACGGAGAAAACTGTCTCTACTACGTTTACTATATTTTCTCTCTCCATCGGACGCCGGCACACGCCAATTGAATTACAATAATGTAAGGTTATGTCAGGTAAGTGGGTGACGGTCGTAATCAGCATGTCAGTGAGGATTACCCATAGATGTCTACAGCCGGCCGTTGTGAGGCTTCGCGATAGTCTGTCACGGCCTTTACTGTCGCCGGGTACGTACGCGTCTCTACTCTATATTGCTAATGGTTATTTTTATTAAGTAGGTTTATGGGTTATTGAGGTTTTATTATTGTTTTTTTTTTAATTATTGTGAGGGTGGAAAGGGTATTTACTACTATTCACAGACTTTCTTTAACATTTTATTTTAAACAAACAATCCATGGAATTACAAATAAAGCTATAGTAGTCCGTAGTTTTGAATTAACTATTTTATTGTTTTTATGATGTAGTTATCTTATTTAACCGATATTATAAAAGGAGAGGTTCTAAGTTCCACTGTATTTTTTTAATCACTACACACACAGACTCATTATAATATCAACAAGAATTTAGAAAACTAACAATTTAGGTAATTTTGATAGTTAACTTTTATAAAATATAAGTAGGTATATAGAAGATGCTACGCCTCATCTTAATTATTATACTTGGCAGCATGAAATACCTACCAAAAGAAGTTATAAAGTAAAATTGTAAATCGATTTCCTTTATCCAATTCCACACAAAAGCAACAATAACATTGTTACTACACCGCGGTTCTTTACAATCATTTTCTAAAGTTTGCCAGAACATAATTTAAATAACAATATCTAAAATTCACAGTAAACAGATAAACAGTTCGCCTGCGGGGGCGGTCGCTACTCCGTCGAAGTGTCCGGGCTACCGTCCGGGTAAGCCTCCACCATGTCCGAGAAAAAAGATTTGGAGAGCGTAAGTATTTTTATATATTTATCTACGTATGTTCAGTTTTCAGGAATTTATATTTTTCAATGATGAAAAGTATTTATGTATGAATCTATTTTATCAATAGCCTTTTAGATTCGGAAAATCAGGGTTTAAGATAAATATAGGGTACCTAAGTAGGTACCTATTAGATTTTTATCGAGTGATTTAGAAATAAAACTATAAGTATTCGAGGCTTTTTACTAGCCTATAAAGCCTAGAATTATTGTAAATTCAAGGCCTACTGGTAACCAATACTTATCATCAGCTTTACCTTTTACATTTGCAACCTTAAATACTATCTAATAAAGTCTAGATTTTGTAAATTGGCTATTTATAAAGACTTTTTTTTCAGGGTGACCCCGAATTAGAATGTGGTCGGAAGCCCATGGATCTGCCAACCCTACCAAAAGCACTGACTCTAGAGGAAAAGAAATATCTATTAGCCGTCGAACGAGGGGATATGGGCAATGTCAGGAGGTAAGACTAGTAGTGAATAGATTTGGTTGTATACTTTAGATGATTCCCATTTATATTGTGACTCAGGAGGTAAAAGTCACTCTGCGAGGTATAATGTACTTTATAAAGTCGTAATAGAGTTGATTTTTGTTTGAATTAGAAATCTTAAAGAATTTAACTGGTGCTATGCTTTTACAGACTCAAGTAAATTTGTCAGCAGCTCGACTTGGCGGGGGCACTACCGTGTCCCCCGATCTAACATTCTAGAGTCACATACTCATTCGCACGAGAGAAAAAAAACGTTCAAATACAACAAATGCATTCCCATGTACCTATAAGTATGTGCACACGACAGCGTTTATAAAACGCGACGCTTTTTTATCGAGCGGTGTTGCATTTTCAACTTTGGTCGTTGGAAATAGAACATAATATGTTATTATAATATTATAATAACATGGTACTTGGGAATGCATTTGTTGTGTATGAACGCTTTTTCCGTCCGTTAAAAAAACTCTCGTCCGAATGAGGACTTACTAACATCGTTTTATATTATGCGTATTTAATTAATATTTTGGATACGCTGTCATATCTGATATTTAAAGCCCATTATTTGGTTTATATTTAGGTAGGTACCTATTTTATTAACAGAATATAGTTGGTGTTTCCGCTGACAATTTTTTAGGTCGTTTAAGGGCCAATATAAAAAGCTTTTTAGTTCTATTAAATTAAGGTGCCAATTACTGATGTCGCCGCCTAATTGGGTGTAAGATTTTCCGGAAACGTAAAAAAGTTGATTTTATTTTTGTCTGTTTTTTTCTTATTAGTTTTATTTGGGTCATAATTAAACATTTAATACATAGTAAATAATATATATTATAAAATTACTACTTTGGTATTAGTTTTCTTTCGACAAAACAATTATACTATTATGCAATGTTATGCAAATTAATTACAATAATAACAGTGAAGAATTGTGCAAAATTGATTTATAAGCTGTCAACACTAAAAATTGCACGAGATCATAGATAAACAAATCAATTTGGCACAGATTACAATCGTTCGGAAACTACCTAATGAATCGATGAATTAAATCGATTAAACGTTAATTAATAAACTAAATATTTATTAAAAGTTAGACGCAATGCCTAATAAATAAGAAATTAATTAAGCATCAGTAAACCTCACTAGATATAGTAATTAAAGACTACAAAACCAACTTAGAGGTAAAATATTATTTAAAAACCTGTGAAATAATCGATTATAAAATCGAATTATAATCGTAAGCTTAAAAATAATGAAATAAATTAAAACCAAAATTTACTACGTGACAGTAGATACCTTACATAGATATTAATTTACGTAGCTCTTCTCAGCAAGACTAACCTTCCGAAGCGAGCGTTAGTGCCTGACTTTTAATAAGTGCTTACTAGGCTTATTTAAATAAAAATAAATGTTCACTTTATATAGGGAATTAAACTATTACCCAAATACATATATAAACTATTTATAACTATTATTAGTAAGTTTAGGTAGGAATTAAAACACGGTAGCTACAGTAATTATTATTTCATATTCGTCGTCTTATTTTAATCTAATTATTGTTTTATTTTAATTGGATTTAAGAAGTCGCAAAACCGATTGTGCGGACATTCTGCGACTTATTCGGAAAACAGATGTAAGTAGTTATAATGCGATGATAACTCGGTGGTAATGACGCGGTTCAAATCGAGAAATACGGCTTTTTTATACAAATGCCCATAATTGACTTGAATTTTCAGAAATAATAGAAATCTAGGTACATACATAACTTCAAACTTTACTGTTAGGTCAAATCAGCAACTATCATGTGTTTTGAGATACTTTACGAATTAAGTATGTCTAATGCAATCTCCAATTCTTTAATGAATACCTATATTATAGGCGGTTTTTATTCTCTTTATGTAAAGCTGACGTACTTAGTGTATTTGACTTTCACGAACATTATTATCTGAACCCACTATCTCCTTTCATAACTATTTCTTTTTTATATAATTATATGGACGAAGAAGCATTATGTCCTTTCCAAAATAAACTATAATAAGCTACAGTTAAGTTTCAAGCTTCCATTTCAGAATTCTCCAAAAAGCTCATCGCAAAAAGCACATAGAGATAAATTGCGTAGACTCATTGGGTCGTGGGTCATTGACCCTCGCCATAGACGGAGAAAACCTTGAGATGGTGGAACTGCTGGTCATCATGGGAGTGGAAACTAAGGATGCACTGCTGCAGGCCATCAATGCTGAGTTCGTGGAGGCTGTTGAACTGCTCCTGGAACATGAAGAGCTGATTCATAAGGAGGGAGAACCTTACGTAAGTTTACACGACAAGTTTTTAGATGTACTTACACATATGGTACAAAAGTAAAAGAGTTTTTATATACCTACTTTTTATTCATTTATAGGTACACACTTTGTCTGAGATTAGATATAAATAAGCCTGGCAGAGATGACTTTCTGTCGTGGTTATGTGATGAAAGGTAGAAAAAACTAGGACAAAAGTTGACAAATCATTGCAAAGATAGAAAAGATGGAGCATGAGTATCTCCTTACACCGAGGGGGCTTAGGCCATAGTCCACCACGCAGGTCTAGTGCGGCGCGGTAACTTCACATGACCTTGCATGCAGATTTGCTCACGATGTTTTCCTTCCACTAACACTTTCCACCTAAAGCCAGTGGTGTGAATTGATATTTTTTTATATAATCAGAGGTTCGGGTAATGGATTTAAGCCTGGATGTATGAGCCTCTGAGTTTATTAGGCTTAGTATCGAAATTAATTAACATTTTTAGGATATAGGCTAAATACCAGTTAGTCTGGAACCGTTTATTTACGAAAACTATAACTTGTTATACGTATTCCTATTGACATGAAAATTAATATGTATCGAATTTCTGGAAACATGCCAGATTTAGATGAAGCTGTATATATTAAGTAAAGCATGTAACGAGTTGAGTAATAAGTACTACAAGTTATTATTACAATTATTAGCTAGCTAATAAGAACATTATTTTATTAATACTCAGACATACTTATAACAAATTAATGTTTACGAGCATAATACATAATAATTGTTGCCTACTGATTTGGAATAATTTTAATTAATAACTAGCATCCGAGCTTTCTAGGGATATAAAAAAATCCCTAGACAAAAAATAAAAGAACCTAAGTGTTAATTCCAAAAGATATTCTATATTTCTTCTGCCTTTCCGACGTAAACGAATAACAAACAAACATACATATAAATTTTCACTTTCATTATATTATTAGGATGTATTTTATAGTAGAGCTTTTACTTACTGAATAAATGAAGTATCATTTATTCAGTAAGTAAAAGCTCCGCTTAGTTCTTAATCACATTGGCCGTGAGTAAAGAATATCCCAATATATTTATTTATTATTATATCCTATACAGAGTTGGCAGAAAGTGGATCCCAACACGGCAATGTTCACACCAGACATAACGCCACTGATGCTGGCTGCTCATAAGAACAATTATGAGATCATCAAGATTCTATTGGACCGCGGAGCAACGTTACCCGACCCTCATGATGTCAAGTTAGTACCTACATATATTTGTTATCCTTTGTATATAAGCGAAAAATTATAAAGACCGTGAAGTTTTTATCTATCACGTATCTGTATAAACTTTGTAATGTCCGATATAAAATTCCCCAAATAATCCAACCAGTGAGTCCCTCACCCCCAGCAACGCCCTGAGCCGAGGCTCGGTCCCGCAGGGGACACCCTCAGCGCAGTTGCTTAAATATATTACGGTTGAGAGCCCTCACCGATTGCCCTCGTAAAGGTGTAACAGCCATCAGATAGCCTCTGATCATCAGACACCTTCTAGTCCCTTCAAAAATATATATATATTATAAACTTTGTGAGTAAACTCTCCAAAGGTTATGGAATGTAGTTAAGGGTGTTGATTTAATTCTGCTAAAAAATAATGTGTTAAATTGTAAAAAATACAACGGTTCATAATCTGTCTATTGACTTACAAAATGGTAAGATTTTCTCAGCTTAGTTCAGAATCGGATTAGCCGTGTGTGAAAATTATCCTCGGATATTTATTTAAGTTACAAAAACATTGCAAACTTAAATGAAATAAAATACCTATAAAATGAATATTTCAGCTAAATCGGTAGTTTACCTATCTTTAAGTAAAATATTTATACACATTTAGTAATACATTGTAACGAGGGTAAGCTATTGCAAACCGAGTTTTTAACTAATTAATAGTAAATTTTCATCTCTTCCCAAGGTGTGGTTGTGAGGAGTGCATCCGCGAGTCCACAGAGGACTCCCTCCGTCACTCCCTCGCTCGCCTCAACGAGTACAGAGCTCTAGCCTCGCCCTCACTCATCGCCCTCTCTTCCACCGACCCTATACTGACTGCCTTTCAGCTCTCTTGGGAACTGAGGAACCTTGCTTTTGCTGAACAGGTAAATTTATGTTAAGTAAAATATAATTGATAATTTTAACACTGTTTCGTTGTTCATTCGTGTGATTTTTGGTACCTACCTAGGTATATATGGTCAAATACTTGACCACTTTCCATCAGGTGGGCTGTCTGCTTCGTCTGCTTCGTAGGCAATAAAAAAATAAATTAAAATAATAATGATTTACGCAGACAAAGCTCGTGCCTTGACTGTGTCGCTGAATCTAAGTTCTTATTTTTATTTTCACCAAGTAGAATATTTCTGTAATCAAGCCTTTTCATCAATAAAATTATTCATCCAATAATAAAACACTAGAAATATTGATTGCTTTATTTTTACTTTTATATGGTAAGTAACCTCATTTTAAAAATAATAATATTCACACCGTATTTTCGAAACAGGAAAGCAAGTCAGAATATCTAGAGCTTCGTCGCCAAGCGCAACTCTTTGCTGTAGACCTACTGGATCAGTCTCGAAGCTCTCAGGAACTGGCTATCATCCTGAACCATGACCCGGATGAGCCGGCCTTCGTTGAGGGAGAGCATATGAAGCTCGCTAGATTGGAATTGGCTATTGATTTCAAGCAGAAAAAGGTCTGTACGATAAAAAACAACCATTTCCTTTTCCTTGTTTGGTTTTACATTGTTTTTTTTTCTTTGCAAGTATATATGTATTTAGGTCTGTATTGAACGTATCAAGAAAATTATATCTATTTTCTGGATCATATTAATTCAGGAACTAATTTGATTTATTATTTGTTTTTTTAATCAGAAAATCAGTTATTTACTTTAGTATTTATTTAGTAACAAGTATACTGTTACTGGATATAATAATTCTAGCAATAAGTATATTGAATTTGTTTACCCAAATCCCTATTTATTTCGTCTTAAAATACCTACATGTTAGAAAAACAGTAATAAAATTTTTCTAATACCTATTCATTAATGTAAAATCTTGGGACTTTATCTTCTCTCTCACTCTTTGGCCTTCTATCTCAGTTCGTAGCCCACCCAAACATCCAACAACTCCTCGCTTCTATCTGGTACGAGGGTGTCCCAGGGTTTCGTCGGAAGACCACCATGGAGAAGATCATGATCATCTGCCGCGTCGCCCTACTGTTCCCCTTCTACTGCACTCTATATATGATAGCACCGAACTGCGCCACAGGGAAACTCATGCGCAAACCGTTCATGAAGTTTTTAATCCACGCGTCGAGTTATCTGTTCTTTTTGTGTGAGTATTCTTATTTTAGGTGTGCAATAAAAATATATGATGTTTATGAATTGCATTATTATTGAATATAATTATTCATAATCATTGCATTTACCTTTCCACCGAGGAGCACGAGCCTCCCCTAATATAATTATCTACTATATAATATACCTACCTACGTTACTTATTAAAAACGAAATGAGATTCGACAAGTCTTTCGTACCACAAAGCAGTTTCGAAATATTTCTATTTATATTATTGATGCTATTTATTTGTTATTTTCATCATTTCCCTTTGTGTTGCAAGCGTCCATAGGCTACGGTAAACACTTCCCATCAGCTGGGACTGTATACTTGTCTGCCACCTTTGTAGTACAAAAAATAACCTAAAACACATGTGTAGGTATATCTATATTTTTCTTGACAGTGATCTTGATCCTGGTATCACAAAGAGCGGAGGTACAAGCCATACAACTGTTCGGACCTGAGTGGATGGTAAAAGAATTGGAAAAGGAACTTCTGAAACAACGAGGAAATGGACCAACTTATTTGGAGCTAGTTGTTGTTGTTTACGTGTTAGGTAAGAAATATTTTCAATTGATTTAGGCATATAGTTTGTTTATAGCTCTTTTAAATTAAATATATACCAATCAAAGAGTTTCCAATTTAAAATGTATTTTCTTGTGTGGTATTATTTTTACCATAGACTACGATGACGCGTGGTGTATAAATGAAGTTGGCGCCAATATTGCGAAAACAATGTCATAAAAACAAAATCTTGTTTCAACTTTTAAAATTGGAATGGCACTGTTTTGTGGGAAAGAAAAAAAACTGACGCACTTTTAAATTACATTTAAACTCATTTGAGTATCGAACAGTTTTTACAAAAATATTAAAAATGTTATGTTAAGTAATAATATAAAGTAGTAATTAGGTATATACTTAATAACAATAAAATTATTATTAAGTACATTCAATTATTTTTAATAATTGGTATACATAAAAGTCACATGTCGTTCAAATAAACCTGTGACGTTATAAAAATAATGAGGAAACATAACAAACAAATGTCATCTTTGACGTCTATGCATATCCCCCGCAAACTTTATTTTTATAGTTGTTTTCTTATTACATTTATGGTACAAATAAATATATATAAAATAGGGACAAGATAATAGGTCACTTTTGACAGATGTCAGTTTTATATTCATAGTGAGGTGACCTGCTTAAAAACATCGATTAAATGAATGAATCGAATGAATCGATACAGACTTGAAACATATGTGAATTTTAAAAATGATCATGCGAATCCCTGTCCCATTATTATTTTTTCTTTCATAAATTAAAGGAGCAAAATAAGACAAGTACCTACGTAATTTAACAAAAAAATTGCTTTTATTCACTTGAACTATCAGAACTGCTATCTTCATCACTGCTGTCAGCACTCAGAGATATTATTAATTCATTTTCAATAATATATGGTTATAAATTTATGGTGATTTTTCTTCACAAGTAATCATTGCATTCGATTCAACTTACAATCCTATCAGCTTTCGATTTTTAGAGTAACATCCCTAGTGTTTAAAAAGAAAAAGGGTTGACTGACGCAACATTGTAACGACGTTCAGTTCTTTAGATCAGAAATTGTTTATTATGTTTAGAATGGTTTATTAGTGAAAGCAAATCGTAAAATTACTCGTATCGGTCATTATTACAATAAATATGTAAACGTAATTGAAAAAAGTTAAGCAATTGTGCAGTTCTTATTTTATGCCCGCCGTTACAAGGTTACGTTGTTGAATTTTGATGAAATGTCAAAAGTGACCTATTATCTTGTCCCTATATTAGTGCGTTTATAGGAGTAGGGTTGCCTATAAATATCAACTATATATATTTCGATTTATTACGACATTATTTCTACCATGCTTGCATTTCGTAGTAGTTATAATGTATATTAACGCCTAAAAATACCTTGTACCCGTACCCCTAAACAAAAAAAAAACATCATACAGCAATGTGTGCCGTTTTCGCGGTAATGCAAAAATTGTAAAAAACTTTTAAAATAATGTTGTTTTGAATGGTAATTCATGAAAAAAATTATTGCATATGTTTTTTATTTAATGGCTATAATATACCTATCAAAATTGGTTAATATAAAACTACTTTAAGTACGTAAAATAGTCCGGTAGCCTTCTTCACATATTTTGTCTTCATCGAAGGTTTCATCTGGGAGGAAACTCAGGAGATATACATCGAAGGCATACGCTCGTACCTTCGCAACATGTGGAACTTCATAGACTTCACTAGGAACTCGTTGTACGTGGCTGTGGCGTTGCTCAGGTTCGCCGCGTACTTGCAACAGGCGGCCGAGATCAGGAGGGATCAGCAGACCAAGTTTATACCGAGGGAGAATTGGGATGCCTTCGACCCTCAGCTCATCGCTGAAGGGTTGTTCGCCGCGGCTAATATTTTTAGGTAAGATTGTATAGTTTTTTTTTGTTAGTATGTTGTACCTACTAACTAAATAAGTCATAAGTCTAAATAAGTCAAGAAGATAAGAATTCTAATTTAAATTGTTGATAATATGATAAAATAATTAACTAAGTTACATAACCCTCCTAGTTTGGCATTAGATAGTCGTCCGCCAAATAGGTATGTAGTATAACTTTTAGGTATAAAATTTACCGGGTATAATAGGTACCAAATTTTTACGATTTAATTAAGAATTGCCAGGGAAATTACTTATGATTTCCCGGGATAAAATATATTATGTTTATGTGTAAAATATTGAAATTTATACTATTTGTGCAAGCTTAATCACTACGAAAGTACTGTATAAGATTTTTATCAATTTAAAACGTTATTTTTTGGATAAAAAGTTACCAAATACAAACTCTATCTAGTTTGAAGTTTGGTTTGGTTGGTAAAGTATCGTCGAGCATGTAACCAATAGAGTAGCAATAGTGAGCCATTTGTTTAGCAACGCATCAATGATTTGTCACGTATAACCGGTATAACTAACAAACCACGCTCGAACTAAAACAGTACCCGACCAATAAGAGACCTGTGTGTACGTCTAGTGCAACACTTGACCTTGAGTCGGCCAATCAGAACACAGGGGCCGGCGCAGCGTTTTGGCGTATTTTGTTTTCTAACAAAACTGTTAACAGTTCTACTCTATTGGTTACATGCTCGATGTAAAGTATGTTCTAGAATATTATAGGTATTATTGTTTCCAGTGCACTTAAATTGGTGCATCTGTTCTCCATCAACCCTCACCTCGGGCCGCTGCAGATCTCCCTCGGGCGGATGGTCATTGACATTGTCAAATTCTTCTTCATATACAGTTTGGTCCTATTCGCGTTTGCTTGCGGTGAGTTTATTAATTGTATCTTATTGATTTTATTGATAACTAGTGGCTCCCCGCGGTTTCACCCGCGTACCCGGGAGGTCTTCCATTTTCCCGGGATAAAAAGTAGCCTATATGTTAATCCAGGTTATAAGCTATCTTTATTCCAAATTTCATTCAAATCCATTCAGTAGTTTTTACGTGAAAGAGTAACAAACATCCATACATCCATACATCCATACATCCATACTTACAAACTTTCGCCTTTATAATATTAGTAGGACTAGTTGACCCGCGCAACTTCGTTAGCGTCACTTGCCCGTTTTTGCAACAGGTTTGATTGATGCTCCGCTCCTTTTCGTCATAGCGTAATGATTTATACATAAAAACCTTCCTCTTGAATCACTCTATCTATTAAAAAAAACCGTTGCGTCGTTTTAAAGATCTAAGCATACATAGGGACAGGCAGACGGCGGATAGCGACTTTGTTTTATACTATGTAGTGATATAATTAGTATGTTATTTGTTACAATAAAAAAATCGTGATTCTTGAAAAATAAAGTCGCTTCCCGCCGTCTATATGCTTACATCTTTTAAAGTACGCAATGGATTTGAATGCGGTTTTTAATGATTATCTCAAATCACTCAATCTATTAGTATCCATAGGGAGACCTATGCTCAGCAGTGGACGTCATATGGCTGATATAATAATTATAATTATATTATTATTGAGTGGTTTCAGAAGAATGTTTTTACGTACTGTTTTAATATGGTTATGTGATAATTTGTTGAAATATGACAATGATGCTCGCTATCCGTGCGAAGCCTGGGCAAGTCGCTAGTATAGTATAAAGGTTAATGGTAAATTTAGATTCGATAACATTATATTTTAATTCAAATTCTCGATAAAAATTGCTCTTTCATGTCTTTGTTTTCACGATAAAGAATACCTACAGTAATCTTTTAATCTGCCTACTCACTATTCTGTAATGTGTTTGATAATAAATAATAAAATCTCTAATTACGTTAAAATATAACATGTAACGAACAGTCTAAATATAGTCTAACCAAAAAAATATTTTAAGTCGATTCCAAAAATAATCCCTTTGTTAATAATTCTAATTAATCTAGTAGGATTAATCTTTTCAACAATTTTTTTCATAATTTGCGATCGCAAATAGCCTGGTTTTGCTACTCTATAAAATTTCCTTTAAGTACATTTGATCTAGTTATATAGCCAACATTCTAACAATCTAGGTCTAAACCAATTGCTTTGGTACTTTGCGGATCTTGAGAAACGCAAGTGTTACGTCCTGCCCGGTGGACTGCCGGACTGGGAAAACGCGGGGGATTCTTGCATGAAGTGGAGGAGTTTCGGGAAGTGAGTGCGTGTGACTGTAGGCATTTATAATAGTATGAAGCTAGTGTATTTAGATAAAGAAGTGATAATAAACGCTAGATACAAAATAATTGCTTTGGAGTTTTATAGGTATGAAGAAAGGACCCTATATCGAATAGTTTATAAAATATTTATTAATAACAAATTTATAAATAAACAAAGATTAGAACATGATCCGAATGAAAATTAAATTTATAAACCTTTGAAACTAGCAGGAAATGACATATTAGAAGCCATGTAACCAAGGAGTTTAAAACTGTTTATTCGAAATATTTACAGTTTCCGGAGCAACGCAGATGTCAGGAATATGTTTTGTCAATATTGAGGAATATATTCATTTCATCAATGTATCATAAACGAGGGTACACGAAAATAATTCATTTTTGTCTTAGTTTGAGATTAAAATCTACGTAGCAGTTTAAAATTTTAGCAGTTTAAAGTTTTCGTGTAAAATACTAAAATGGAGCTGCAGTTCGGAGTGCGTCATACGATAGGTGCTCCGATTGCCACAACGAGGCTTTCAGAGCAGCCCCTCGTATGCATACCACCGAGAACCGCCAAGTTCACTCTAGAAGAATGGAAGATGAGCAACGATCAACGGTGCAGGAACACCGAAGATCAACAGCAGCTCGCAGACAGAATCCTTGGCGAGAGTTTAAGAATAAGGGAAGAGACTGGCGAAAGAGCGGAGATCATGAAAGCAACAACCGACAGACGCATGGAAGAACGTATCGGAGACATCGACTTCAATAAAAAAGAACTGCAAATACAGAGAAGGGAAATATGTATTGAACTGGAGGCTCTTAGTGTTTACAAGACCAGATTGCAAGACTGCCTTGCCTCGTTGCAAACGAATGCCTTGAATATATGCAGAAAATGTCTCATGCTCCGAGATGGACGTGTTGGTATCGATTTAGTTGTCGATGAAGTTGAGTTTGCTCTTCAGCAGGAAATCACAACTATTCTCGGAGGGCAAAGCCTTTTGAAGAGAGTGCTGGAACAATTACAGGAGCAGATGAGACGCTTACGTTCCACTCGCTACCTTCTAGATCGTGATTTGCAATATAAACAGGCCGCTATTGATTTGGATAAAGGCTCTCTATCATTAAAACCAACTGACCTCTGCCTCTCTGTGTACGAAGGCTATGCAAACCTGGATCCAGCTAATATATCAGCCGATGAATACAATGCTTATTCCGCTCAAAATATCCAGATGGCTGCTCGAGAAGTTACCAGTGCAAGACCTATTAGAATGTTCGTTGACACAATTTTAAAACAAGTTATTGATGATCTTTGGGGAGCGTATAATAAATGCAACCATGAATTTAACGAGCGTATTATAGATACGAAGCGAGCGAAAGCTAAACTTGAGGATATGCATCGCGAGACAACGCAGAAAATATCCGATATGCAAAACAATATCTTGCAGCTGCAGAAAGCTCTTTGTGATAAGGAGGGGAATGTGGCTCTAGCTCATACGAGGCTTGGGAGACGAGCTCAGAGAGTTGGCGCTGAGTTAGTACGTGATCCACCTGGGCAATCGCTTTATTACGAATGCGAAATGCTTCGTCATAGCACTGAGCAACTGCAGCATATGCTCCATGAAGCAACGGCGTCGCTACGGTATTTATTGCAAACTCAAATACAACTTGAAGAGGATATTAATGTGAAGATGAATACGCTGAAGATCGACGAGGTGGACTGCATGACGTTGCGAGCGACCATGAATTATCATGCTTATTAAAAATCGAATTATTTCTCCAAAAAAAAAAAACTGTTTTTCTACGTTTGATAAATGTGCACGTAAAATTTTTGTCACTAGATATAGTCATTTCTAGTACTTATTTTTGTTTTTTAAATATATTGTATGCTAATCGATTGTCTATTGTTAATTTGTTTACCGCTAGATACACTTTGGGGATATCAAGTAAGTACCTTCACATATATAACTTTAATTCAACTTAATTTCTTAGTTAATATGTCTCAATTTCCAATACAGTGTGTTTGAAGCATCTCAGTCGCTGTTCTGGGCCTCCTTTGGCATGGTTGGCTTGGAGAACTTCGAGCTGGCTGGCATCAAGAGCTACACCCGGTTCTGGGGTCTCCTCATGTTTGGGTCTTATTCGGTGATCAATGTCATCGTATTGCTGAATCTGCTTATCGCCATGATGTCCAATTCTTATGCGATGATTGATGTAAGTAATCTTTGTTGTTACATAATATAATCATTGTTTGATTATGGGCATGTCTGATTTGACTAGTTACTCTAGGAGCCCATGTATGTTGTTTAAAACTATTACTCAATTGTTTATTAGAATAGTAATGTATAATTATATTTCATTATCAAGATTTGGCACATTTATCAATTAGGTATGTCGCTCATAATATATAATAAATCCTAAAGCTTATAGGTGTCTAAAATTTAAATGGTTACATATTACGTTGTCCAGTATAATTTTTATACTGACCTTATAAGTCCATACACATCCTTTTCAAAACATAAATATAATTTTAATTATCAACCCTGAGGAAGCGTGTGTTAATTAAGTAACTAGGGATGACAAGAATTTATTTTTAACCCTGAATTAAAAGTCTTAGCAATTATTGCAAATGAATGGGCGGAGTCAGTCACAGGCGCACGCCAAAGGCACCGTTAGAAGACCGGAATATTAATTCTGAAAATCGGACTTTTTATTTAAAAAAATGACGTTTCCTTTCTTCCTAATTTATATCAGTTTTAATTGAAACCGTTTTCTTGCTGACTTTGTTATATTGGTTCGAATTGAATTGATCGTTCTAATTTCTTTTGATATAAAACCGTATTTTGAGTTATTACATTTCGCTGCTTCGTTCTGCAAGATAGATAAATAGTCAACACCTGATAAATGTATAAGAATTCTCGTGGTGCATCAAATTATTTATACACTAGCGGCCTCCGCGGGGTTTCACCCCCGTAGTTACAGTAAGAATACGACAATATAAAATAGCCTTGTTACTCAGGGTGAATAAAGCTTTTCAATGGTCAAATAATTTTCGAAATTGGCACAGTAGTTTTTGAGTTTATTCATTACAAGTATACACACACACACATACACACACAAAAAAATACGTGAGGCACTCGGGGACTGCCGCGGTAAAGCTATTGCATTGCATAGCATTTTGTATCAACTTATGCAATTATAATTTTATTTATTTATTTGAATAATAAATGCACTTTGTTCATTCATATTCAAAACACTTCATACACAAATTTTACCAGTACAGCTATTCACTGTTGTACATAAATACATATACACCTATATACTTTCTCATTTCTAGATTAGTCTATTTCAGTTATTTTCATAGTGTTATGTCCTATGGTATCTTGCTTTGGGGCAGAGCAGCTGATATAGATACAGTTTTTATTTTGCAGAAAAGAGCAGTCTGTGCAATTTATAATTTAAGCTCGCGAGCTTCCCTCAGAGATAAATTTAAGGAAATTAACATTCTCACAGTTGCATCACAGTACATTTATGCAAACGTAATATTCGTCCGTCAAAACATTAGTCTTTTCACGAAAAATTGTGATTTGCACTCCATTAATACTAGAAATAAGCATAAACTTGTAACATCTGCATATAGATTACAGAAAGTGCAAGGATCATTTTTAGGACTTGGTGCACGGTTTTATAACAAAATCCCCACAAATATTTTAGATTTGCCTATGAATTAATTTAAGGAACGAGTTATGTCAGCTTTGGTACAGAAGGCTTATTATAGTATAAACGATTATATTAACGATGGCGAGGCATGGGTATAGCGCTCGTTCTATCAGGACTAATATTATTATTGTTAAAGAAATTGTTAAAACTTGTTTTGAAAAGAGTAATTGCTGAGTTTATTGCCGGCTCTTCTCAGCAAAAGCAACCTTCCGAACCGAGCATTAGAGTCGACGTTTCATAAGTGCCTGTGAAGGCCTATTTGAATGAATAAATTTATTTCATTTCATTTCAAATTTATTTCGTTTCGTTTCGTTTCGTTGCGTTTCGATTCGATTCGATTCGATTCGATTCGATTCGATTCGATTCGATTCGATTCGATTCGATTTGATTCGATTTGATTCGATTTGATTCGATTTGATTCGATTTGATTCGATTTGATTCGATTTGATTCGATTTGATTCGATTTGATTCGATTTGATTCGATTTGATTCGATTTGATTCGATTTGATTCGATTTGATTCGATTTGATTCGATTTGATTCGATTTGATTCGATTTGATTCGATTTGATTCGATTTGATTCGATTTGATTCGATTTGATTCGATTTGATTCGATTTGATTCGATTTGATTCGATTTGATTCGATTTGATTCGATTTGATTCGATTTGATTCGATTTGATTCGATTTGATTCGATTTGATTCGATTTGATTCGATTTGATTCGATTTGATTCGATTTGATTCGATTTGATTCGATTTGATTCGATTTGATTCGATTTGATTCGATTTGATTCGATTTGATTCGATTTGATTCGATTTGATTCGATTTGATTCGATTTGATTCGATTTGATTCGATTTGATTCGATTTGATTCGATTTGATTCGATTTGATTCGATTTGATTCGATTTGATTCGATTTGATTCGATTTGATTCGATTTGATTCGATTTGATTCGATTTGATTCGATTTGATTCGATTTGATTCGATTTGATTCGATTTGATTCGATTTGATTCGATTTGATTCGATTTGATTCGATTTGATTCGATTTGATTCGATTTGATTCGATTTGATTCGATTTGATTCGATTTGATTCGATTTGATTCGATTTGATTCGATTTGATTCGATTTGATTCGATTTGATTCGATTTGATTCGATTTGATTCGATTTGATTCGATTTGATTCGATTTGATTCGATTTGATTCGATTTGATTCGATTTCATTTGATTTCATTTCATAAACAGCTGCTTATGTATTCGTCCGATTTCGGAGCAGCTCGTCTCGATCTAGCATACGTCTAGTCGCACGTACACAAACACCGTGCCGAAGTCTGCCGAACTGAAACGACGTTAGACGAAGTGTTAGGTTTTTTTCGTTACGGAATTTCTTGATTCGGTCGCCGCGCTCAGAGCCCGCGATAAAAGCTATGCAATAGCTTAAAAATAATAAAAATGTTTTATAATATTAAGAATGTAGATAAAGATATTACACAAAATGGCAATTGATTTTTTTAAATATTATTATATCAATGAAACACGTTTTAAAGCAACATAATAATAAAATAAAATTTACAGCGGGAACAGTACAATTTTTTCACATAATCTTTAAAACAGTGAGTAAAGGTGCCAGCTTTGAAGAGACAACCCATCCCATTATGTTAAATAGACACATTTTCTTTGCATGAATTTAGGCTCCATTTTGAGGAACAACATCTACTTTTAATCATCGTAAAACATTAGCTTTCTCTGAATACCGAAAGAAATAAAGAAGATTGTCATCTCAGCAATGTTCATTGCTTCAAGAAAGCTTTTAAAAGGTCATTTCAACTGTGAAATCGTTTGCTAATCTTTGCCTTCCTTTGACTTACTGTTTACTGAAGCCGTTATTAATTCAATTCAAGTAGAATGAAAATGACAATTTCCACGTTCCTCCGTAATGGGATTGCAGGAAAAATGCATTTTTATTGTTGTTTCTGTATATCTGTTACGTTCCGAAGGTTGAATGGTCGGAGTATTATTTTATGAGCACATTTTTATTGTGAGAATGCAGGTGGTACAATGTACTCAAGTATTCATGTAAAATTAAATAGACATGAATATTATCACTTAAAGAACAAATATTTTATATTATTTCGGTAAAAGAAAAAAAAACAGAATAGCACTAATAAAATAACCTTTTCGGCATACCTTATAGGAACTAATATCAGTTGCACATAAAAAATGGAAAGACAGAAATATAATATGTTCAGTAAGTCCGCTTCTATCATACTACTAGCTTGCAAGTCTAAAGTATATAATATATTACAGGAACACTCAGATGTAGAATGGAAGTTTGCTCGGACTCGACTGTGGATGAGCTATTTTGAAGAGAGTGCCACGTTACCTCCTCCCTTCAACATCCTGCCCACCCCGAAACTGCTGCTCAAAATGATGGGCCTGAGGAAACGGGACAAACTGAGAAAGATGAAAATGAAGGTAAGATTGAAAGGGATAAAAATAGAGTTATATAACACCGCGTTCCCGGGGGATTTTCAATTTTTCCGGCATAAAAAGTAGCCTATATTATCCTTTCTCAGGCTCTAGACTATCTGTGTACCATTTTTTATATAAATCGGTTCTGTAGTTTTAGCGTGAAAACAGACAAACAGACAGAGTTACTTTCGCATTTATAATATTAGTATAGATAGTAACTGACAAAATGACAAGACTAAATAACATCTTGATAATTTATCAAAGTACCTACATTTAGATCAAATTTAAAACGTGAAACAATTAAGTACATACATTACAAATGCTAAAACAGTAAAAAATTGGTATATAATGTTTGATCTAACAGAACTGTAACGAAGCTTTTATTTTGCAACCAGGCTAAATGTTTTAATCCATATAACCTAATAAAGTAAATTTAAAAACAGCGTGCGTCCATTAATATTTTAGATAACAGTGGGTGGGATCTTTATTAGATTCCTAAAACTTGTAACTGTTTCTTGAATATTTTGGGATAGCTACCAGCATAAATTATGTGGGTAGTAAGTATTATGAAAGACGGTTGGCTATTCCACAAAGTTATTATATATAGCGTCTAAGTGTTTAAACAAACCTTTTAATCTACTTTGTCCAAGTCTTAAGGCTGTCTTTTACAGAACTGATCCTTAGTTTACTGATCTTGCAACATCTAATTATTTATTCATTAAGATACATAAAACAAATTACAGCTAAGCAAAAACAAAAAAAATGTTTATAAAACATACAGATCTGGATTGTAATTCAAAACATATTTATGTATTCATAAAAAATTAATTACTAATGCTAATACAACAAATATTTACAAATGATATTAACAAATACATCAGTATCACATAAGCTCTAGAATATTCCTTTCTCCCTCCAATTCTAGGAGCAGAAAGAGAAAGAGCATGACGTACGGTACACAGCAGTAATGCGAGCTCTAGTCTGGCGTTACGTATCAGCCATGCACAGGAAGATGGATGATGAAGAGGTGACAGAAGATGATATCAACGAGCTGAAGGGAGATGTGTCAGCCTTGAGATATGAACTGCTAGAAGTGTTCGAGAAGAACGGCATGGATGTATCGTTCACTGATAGAAAGGAGAAGAGTAAGTTAGAAGTAGATTATATTGGCAATAGATTTTTCATTGTGCTGATCATATTCCTACTTCCTTCATCTTAAAAATTGAAAATTGCCCTCGAATAATAAAAATTTCTAACTTGGCTAAAATAACTAAACTGAATACGGTAACCACTTCCCATCAGGTGGTACTGTATGTCTGTTTTCCACCTTGTATGTGGTATCAAAAAGTATAATATATAGTGGAGTGATCCACATATCACTACAAAATTTAAATACAATTGAGATATCGTTGCAAATCATTTTTGGTGGAACTAATACACATAATAATTTTATTTATTTATTTATCTATTAATGTCACAGTGGTGCTTGGCAAACGCATGAAGGTATGGGAGCGTCGGCTGATGAAGGACTTCCACGTGGCTCCAGTTGCCCTCGAAGAGGAAGAGAAACCGATCAACGAGGATGGACTGTCGAGGTTCCGAAGAATTGCTAAAATGGCAGTGGCCAACACCACTAATGCCAAATGGGATCAGACTTTGGCAAGCACTGGGATTTCGTAAGTTTGTAAAGCATTATGTCTTAAGGACTCGGTTGTATCTGATAACTTTTGCCTTTCTATATACTTCCTTGTGATTGGCAAATTTTCTATAGTTTAATGGAATTACCTCTCGTGTAAGTATAAACATACTAGGGCTCCCAGAGGTATCACCCGCGTTCCTGGGGGATATTTAATAATTCCGGGATAAAAAATAGCCCATGTCCTTTCTCAAGCTCTAGACTATCTGAGTACCGAAATGTGTTTAAATCGGTTTAATAATTTTACAGACAGACAGACAGGGTTTCTTTCGCATTTATAATATTAGTTAGATATAGATACCGTTTCTGGTGATACCTTGTTTCTGCTGAAAAACTATAACTTATTAAAAATATTTTATCTGAAGCTCAAGAGTAACCTCTTTATTTTCATATTTTTATTGACCCACATTATTTTTATAGATCTCAAATAGGACGTTGTCGCAGTCGAGAGTCGTTCAAGAACCAGCAAAACTTACAAAGGGCTATGGAAGAAGCTAGAAAGCTGGTTCTGAGGTCACCACTGCCAGGTAAAGACTTCTTGGAAAAAACAGTGTTTTCCAAGTATTTTTTTTAAAATACAATATGTTTTCATCTAATTTAGATGAGATTTGCAGTGAGAACTATTTTAAAATTAAAGTTTATTAGTAAAACTGTTAATATACATAAAGTACATGCTCGCTGCAAGGAAGGAACAATTGACAATAAAAATAGTAGTGAAATTGTTTGCTTTAACTCGGATAAAGATTATAGGTACTATAATCGTGTTATATATTAGAGTTTTATTTCATGGTTTAAAACACTTTGTTCAATACCAAATAACTCTTGAATTCTTAAATAGTCACAAAAAAAATATAGATTACTAGTGGCTCCCCGCGGTTTCACCCGCGTTCCCGGGATAAAAAGTAGCCTATGTGTTATTCCAGAACATATTCTAGCTCTGTGCCAAATTTCAAGCAGATCCCTTCAGCCGTTGGAGCGTGAAAGAGTAACAAACATCCATACATACAAACTTTCGCATTTATAATATTAGTAGGATATATATTTAGGAGTTTCTTGCCATCCTTCTATGTCGAAGCCTAACTACCTATGTGTCGTTTCATTATTACTATTACATTCTGTAACGATTTTATATTACTTGCCATTACTATATCACTGAAAGATTTCAATCTTTCTAGAAGGTTCGCGAGGTGCGTCCCCAATAGAAATGCCCGTTAGTCCAGGACACACTCTGTTGGAGCTGATCAAGGACTTCTCCACTGAGGTCGAGGAAGCTGGTGAAGTGGTTCCATCACCTCCCAAATCCCCCTGGAAACCTGGTGGCTCTGGAGGTAATATTTACAACTAATATATAATTATGATGACTTCTTGCATTGAAGTATTTTAGAAAAAAATATGCCTTATTTTATATACAGTCTTATATACTTAAGTACGATTTTGTGTTTTAATCAATATTGACGAGGCTTCTATAGCTTTAAGTTTTATATTCTAAACATGTATGGTTTTTTTCGTTATATAATGTTGGATTAGTTAAATAGGACCCAACAAATTTTTCCTCTTTAAATCATCCATCGATTCTAATGTCTTTCTTGAATTTCAATTGACTTATTTCATTTTATGTCTCTTTTATTCTTAATCAGTTTCTTATTTGTTACTCGCTAAATATTCATCCACGTCATTTCCTCACGTTTCATTCTACTCATCATTCATTATTAAGTTCGTTCTGATCAATTACCTTTACCTCATCTAATTACTTCTTTCTTCAATCTCAATTGACTCAATTCATTTCATATTTCAATCATTCTTTATAATTTTTTTATTCTCTTTCCGTCGCAAAAAATTGTTTCTATTCATAATTTATTACGTTTGTTACTTGGAATGCAGGAGGTAACGGAGCAGCAGGGCTAGTAGCAGGCGCGTTGTTGACTGCAGCTGATGCCCGCAGCAGACCTGTATCTCCCAAACCCGCAGCACCCACTCCTGCACCAGCTAAGGTATGTTCTTATATATTTTTCAATTAGGTCTAAGACAGACTATTGTTATGCAAATATTTTTCAACTGAAATTAGCTGATACTCCAAATAATAGTATATTACTATTTTAAGATGCTCCAAATTTATACTTTTTTTGGATTTTTAAGGCATTATAGTGGTTGTTTTTTGTTGTATAGTTGCAGAATATATATAAACTAATCTAGGATGATGTGTAACATATTTTACTTGAGTATATCAATTATTACGTATCTCATAATAGAGTCTTAAACTTTTCAACCTGATTTTACCCCTAAAGGGTGAAATAATTTAAGCTATGTATGTATGTTATATTAATTTACTGATTTTATTTATTTTAAGTACTTTTATGAATACTATATACTTTGTAATGGTGGAATTTTCTTGTGAAATTTGAACTTTGTTAGAATTATAATTTCAACAGCCTCCTTCAAAGGCTCCAACACCATTGCCACCTTCTCGCGGCCCCAGTCCAGTTCCAACATCTAGTACAATTAGCGAAGATGCTTCTTCTCCACAACCAGGTATTTATAGGAAACGGCATTTTAACAGTAATTTAATAGAATTTACCTACTTGTTTAGTCCATATGAGAATCACATTTATAACCACATAAATAGTGTATCAGTATTATTCAAGCTCTGCTTAATTTGGAATCAAATGGGCCGTGTGTGAAAAATGTCCCAGAATAATTTATTATTATTTGTGGTCTAATTAGAGTTATTTAAAATGTTCCAATTTTTTATTGATTTCCTAAAAATATGTCTTTTAGAGCCAAGTCCCCTAAAAGCGAAGCGTGTTCCTGGTGATTCACCACCTAAAGTTATAAAGAGGAAACCACCTGGACCACCAGTACAGTCTTCTGATGAACAAGTAAGTTATATACCAGTTTAAAATTTGAGGAATTAATGAGAAAAATATAAACACTTATGAATACTTAGACTTATGCTCTATTCGGATGGATGCTTTTCCTAAAAGTCGCTATATAATAAACTCGCTAATTACTTTCTTTTGAAGCTCTTACTAGGGTTCGAGGGTTAAACAATTACTTATCGGTTACTTAAAAAATATATTACTGAATAGTTGCATAATTAATGCGTAGTCTCAGAAAACTATCGACAAATTTCATTATACATAGCAGGGATCAGAAACACCAGCGGATACTGACTCCAAATCTGAAGATATAGCAGTAGCAAGGCCAGTTGCTCCGGAAATCAAACCGTCTGAAGGTGCCATACCCCCACCACCACCAGCGCCTGCTAAGCCCAAGGTAAACGATATTGTTTAACTTATTTTATTTTAACATTTTAAGAGAAATAGAAACAAGCTAATTAAATATTAATAAGACACATAGTTAAAAATAATTAGGAATATCATGAATTTAGAACTTGCTAGTTTTTCTGTAAAATTGAGATACTTTGCATACTGTGTACTTTGTTTGTACAAAACAACTTAGAATCAAAATTCACAAGAAATACTACAAAATATGTATAACTAAGCAATACATTGATAAATCACTTAAACCAACTTAAGTAGGTATAGTAAATTATTCTGATAAAGCATTTATAAATTTCGCAATATTAGTTAGATATATAGTAATAACTGCAATTTCTGAAGGTTTGTCAATTGGGTAGCGGATATTCAATAAATTTAAAAAGACGACAGAAGGTGGTAAAGACAAAATCTTAAATGGGAATTGTCTCTCAAATGCAACTGGCGGAACAAACCAATTTACCAGTTTAGGAACAGCTCATCTTTTAATACAGGCACCAGCAGCACCAATAATGGAGGTGACACCAAGCACACCTCCAGTGCACGCGCCAACTCCGGCGTCTCCTTCTCCATCAGCCAAGTCTAAACCTCCGTCGCCACCTAAAGCCCCTTCAAGAACTGCTTCGCCCCAACCTTCGACTTCTGCTGTACCTGCTGTGAGTTTTACTGTTATTATAATTTTATCGTGTTACTTTATCAATTTGGTGCGTTAAGTTTTTCTTTTATATGAAATAATTTATTGCAAAGTAAGAACAAGTTTCTTTGCCGAGCTAGTTTTGGATGATACTTAATATTAGAATGTGTCCTGGAATAACACCAGCTACTTTTTATTCCGAGTAATTCGAAGATCCTCAGAATTTCGGCTGAAACCGCGGGACAGAAACAAATTCCTTCATAAGTATTCCTAAATAGTCTCATTCTAATCGATATTTAAATTAAATTATGCATGTACTAGTGGCTCCCCGCGGTTTCACCCGCGTTCCCGGGATAAAAAGTAGCCTATGTGTTATTCCAGAACATATTCTAGCTCTGTGCCAAATTTCAAGCAGATCCCTTCAGCCGTTGGAGCGTGAAAGAGTAACAAACATCCATACATACAAACTTTCGCATTTATAATATTAGTAGGATTTTTTATTATTTAAATATATTTTCTGAAACTAATTTAGTAATATACGGCATTATTTCTCCAGAGTCCCGTCGCCCCGCCATCTCCCCCAAATCGTTTGACATCCACTTCGAGCACAGAACAGCTGATACCGCCGCCGTCGCCAGAACCACTCCGGCCCGTGAAGAAACTCGAGGAAATTAAAACTATTAAGAGGCAACCGAAAACTGGATGGCTTTAGAGCAATGCCTTTCTGATTCTGTGACAGTCTACAAAGCTTATTCTATTAAATAACAGTTTGTGTTCCTATAACATACATATACATTCATTTAAATATGGTATTATCCTAATGGCTAATTTATTTTGACCTTTCCGGCTCGAAGGACCATTTTAGCTTTTGAACCTATTATTGAAAATCTGAATTTGTACCCATACTATTATTTATAAATATTATTATTAAATTGATGATGATATAATGATATTAGTTCTGTCTGACATCAAAACTTATTTATCAATTTCCGTCTAAACTATGACCTTTTGTAACCAGACGAGTGTTAACAATATAGGATCAAATGTACAGTGAAAAATGTAGTGAGCGGGCGGTAGTTTCAGAGCGTCAAATTCATGACTAATATGAATGTCTGATAGACCGCTGTCGTCACAATTTTTCTGTTATTTGATTCCATATTGATTTGTACTGGCTTTCGGACCATTTTAGCTTCTTATTTTTTAAAAGACACCCTTAGTTTCATGATTTAAATCCACCCACAGTTTTTCAGTTAGAAATCTGTGTTTGATAGTTTTTTTTGTCCTTGCTTCTCCACTGATGCTAAAATCCTTAATTGATACCTCGCCAATTGTATTCTCAACTGTAATTATCATAGCGACTACTTAAAATACCAGACGGTAATATAAAAGCGCCGTTTCCGTCCACGACTTTTATTTATGTTTCTTGTTTTCGTGAAGTGAGTTTGTATTAAGCACTAAATGAGATTGGAATTCTGACATAACGGGACATTCCTAGACCTAAGCTATTTTAATGGAACTCGGTAATTTACTATTTCCCCCAATTTAAATAACGATGTATCTTTCCCATTTATATTTTTAAGTTGTAAACTTAATGAAATCCTGTACTTACCTAATTATAAAAGTGTAGAGTTAATTATATATTTATAAAATGATACCAGCCTCCAGATTGATACAAATTAATGTAATTCGGCGTAAATTGGTTTTGGAGGTTGGTTTTTAATAATATAATCGAATTTTTTGTACCGAAATTGTAATACGAAAATAAAAATGTATATTTATTAAAATTATCAGAGTTTTATTTTACGAACCTTTTAGTTTAATATATTTTTAAAGATATATCTTGAATACTAATAACTAACTATAAATTTATTTTTAGTAAAGTATGTACTCTTAACATACATTTAAACATCTTATAAAGGTATATATTAAACTAGCTACCGCCCCGCGGTTTCACTCACATACTTCCCGTTCCCATAAGAATACAAGTATTAATTATAGCCTAAGTAGCCTAGTAAGTTATTAATGACTCTCATTAATAATGTAGCTTTCTATTACTGAAATAATTATTTAGATATTTCCAATATATTCAGGGCCTATCTGTAACAATATATTTTTTTCTCTTTATAATATTACCATAAGTATATATACAGGAAGAGATATCTTATTACCAAAAGGTTACGGAGTTCGACTATTGGTCTAACTATATATAAACAAACAGACCCTAATAAGCCACAGAATAGTGACAAATAGTAATAAAGAAGGTTCCTTATTAGCTTTACACCCTTATTAGCTACTATAAATAAAGAAGTGTTAGAAAAAATAACTAGGAGATACCTTGGTCCCTTGTCAACAAAATATTTTCGACCTTTACAGGTGCCGGAAGGGATTTTGCGTCTTTATTTCGCTTATTTTAGCCCTTTGTTATAGGAAGTTAAGGGTATATGGTAGCTTTTTAATCCTTCGTAGAAATACATCGGAGAATGAATGGGGAAAAGGTATATAAATATCCCAATTTACTACTACATCAGGGATATGAATTGTAAAATTCTAATTCTAATAGATATACTATATTAATCAAATTAAAATACTATACAAATCACCAATAGATATTTATAATTTTGTAATTAAAATAAAATCTTAACATAATTCATTAAAATCATACGTAATATAATAATTAATTATGTAATATAGATAATTTAATTACCCATTACCTTATATGTACCTACCTACCTACCTTATATGTAGTACATATAATATTTCCTGACTATCTAGTAAGCTAGCAAGGAGTCCAAGCGCTTAAAAGTTTACCTTCCAATTTTGGATAAAAATATTTTAATTTCTATATCCGTGTCCCACTCCATTCTATTACCTAAATACATTTAAAAATAATTATAGTGTTACCAAGTTGAATAAGAACCTAGATAAGTTTAATTAAAACTTTTAATTGGGTGTTGTCGTATGTGCATCACAGAAGCTTTTCGCTGAAAACAAATTATGGAGAGTTCTTGAAAACTTAACATTTATATTGTGTTTGTTTTCTATTGTTTTGGAATTTCTTTTTTTAAATAGCTAGTATATTTTAATGGGCATGCTAGCTCAGTTGTAATGCCGTGCGTCAATAATGCAAATAAATATTTATTTATCCTACGATAATTTAGATATGAGTAAGTTTGTGTATGGATGTTTGTTACTCTTATTTATTTATTTATTTATTGTATAAGACACATCAACAGTGTACTCTTTGATGCAAAAGCAGCCGTTTTGATGAAAGGAATTTTGAAGATATACATTTATTTATATAGAATCAAATTGAAGCTTGTTTTCTTTAGGTTTGGTTCCAATAATTGGTATGATTTCAATGGTAATGAAATAGTACTAACCAACCAGTTTTTTGTTACAAACATAAGTTACTTCATCCCGCAGGCGCCAACAATCAATTTTTACTCATATTTATTCGGTATACGGTATTATTTTCATTGATCATTATAATGTAGACATGAAAAGGGAATTAAAGGAAACAAATTAAATTACTCTCGAGTTCTCGACCGTACAATGCCTTCGGCTATTCTGTGGGTTTATTTCTGTAGAATTTGCTTAAGAGAGTTGTTTTAAAATAGCTCGTAAAATTAACGATTATTATGTACTAAATGTACAGCAGCGTGCGGATTGAAATTAGGGTAATTAGGGAAAGTAGGTTAAGGACTAATTATATTTGTATGTTTACCTTGTTTAGGTAATCTTCAATTGTTGGAGTTTTGAAGGTGAAATCAAGCTACGTGACATATTGAATAGATTTGTTTAGCGACCTAAGTTTATGAAATATACCTATCAAATTAAACAGTCTTAGTGTTTTTTTTTGTAAGGAACCTGTTTCTTCAGCGAAGTTATTCTTCTAAAGGTAGTTGAGGAATATAAATGAAATAGACCATATCGAAACAAACATTTTTATTTCATTATCTACTAATGACTTACATACTACGTCAACAAACTGGACAAAACCTATCTGTAATTTAACTTTGAGGTCATACAGTGTAGCTTTATGATTTACGAAAATTTATCAAGTCTCCTAAAACAACGTAAGGAATTTTTTGAATTACGGTATTTTAATAATCGAGGAAAGTTTCTAATTTTATACCTACATAATTATTTAAATATTGATTTAAGAAAATATAGCAAAAAAAATTTTTTTTTTTAATGTACTAGAAGGTGTTAGCCTCAGATGGCTTTTACACCGTTATGTGGACTGTTTCGGTGAGTGCAGAGGGCTCTCAACCGAAGCAAAAAAAATTAAAACTACTTGCTCTTTTATTATGATTTAACGTCTTTGTGTGCAACTGTTACTATGGTCACTAAATATAATATTGTAGGTCTATTTAGCTCAAAATTATTATAAAACTTCCAATTTCTTTATAACAAATAAAAAAATACACAAATAAATTTGGTAATTTCTTTTGTTAAAATTTCTAACTTCTAATCTTGACTAGGTATCGTTTTGTAAAAATATAAAAGTCAAAAAATCTTTGGTAAATTACTGTACTATTTGTAACTATTTTAAATTGGACAATTAAGACACTTTAAAACTACGCATAGTTGCATTTCATGTGGAGATACATACCTACTTAGGTGTTACAATAAATATTACTAAAAATGCGTGCACTATCATTTAACACTATCCATTAAATAAACATATTTATTGCATAATATTATCTCACTAATACGTCAAGATTTGATCATTACATTGAAAAAAACTAAAGCCAACCTGACACTATTTTTCCTGTCACTTTAGATCTTCCTCGATCACCGGATAGTGATAAAGTTGGTGATGGTAACGGTGAAGGGCTGACTCTAGCAGATCTTGGAACTGTTAATGAAGATCTAGCTTTGTCTGAAGCTCTAGAAGTAGCCTCAGGTTCTGTAGCTCCGGTCATTTGTTTATATTGATCATCTAAAGCTGCAGCTGATAGAATTTGCTCCGTTTCAGAATGAACGCTCGGTGTAGGTGTTATAGGTTTTTGCAGATGAGAATCTTCGTCCACAGTCATGCAGAGGGTTCTAGTTGGTGTTTCATGTTCTGGTTCCTCTATTTGGATGATGTGGTCAGTTTGGAATTGTTCTGGAGGGGTTAAACGTCTGTCGTTTATTGGGTCGAAGGCTGGTGTACTAGGTTCAGATGGCTCTTGAGATGACGATTTTAATGGTCGTGTTTGCTCAGATCCGAATCCTGAACCTGAATAAATGAATGATGGTGAGTATCAGCGTTCGATAGAAGTAGCTTTAGTTAATAGACGTCTTTATTTACATCAGCATTAGAGTTGCAATTAGTTTGCTTACAATTGTTATATTTCAAAACTTTTTTAGCTTCCGTTGTTTTTATATCTATAGACATTATTTTTACAACAATTAATGATGCATGAATAACGAATGAATATTTAGTATTATATAGTGATAGTCATGACTACAATTAATAGTTAAGTTGAAATGTTTTTATTCAAGCCTCGGTTGACTGAGGATTATCCATATGTTAATGTTATTCACATGCGTACATACATGCACACCTATTTGAAAATAATAAATAACCTTTATTTATGCCGTTGTCTGGTAAAACTACAAATTTATCACGTTACTTGTAGAAAATCGTACGGCAACTGTTAAAAATAAAATTCACCTCATATCAAAAACATTGTCCATTGTTGTATCCATCTTCATTATGAATAAGTCAGTAATAAAAATCTCACACTTACGTTTGTTCGGAAGAATTTTTAGAAAGCATTTTGGTTCACGGCTATGCGTACCTCTGTCATCGTTATCTTCTATGTCTGCTTCCACTTGGATTTCATTGTCTTTCAGTCCTTCGTCGTCTGGGGTTTCAGGGATAGGTGTTCTTGTACGGAACGATTGACCTGATTAAAGAAAGTGTTCCATTAAGTTATCATTTTTGCCAAGGTCGATTGATAGTGTATGTAAATAAAGTACTAAAAAGTTTTAGTATCAAATTTCGTTGTAATTTTTGAGGATAGCTAAAGCTTTATATTGGTCAACAAATATATTTATATACTTTAAAATAACAACTACAACTTTTAATAGTCAGTATAACTAATGATATAGCGTAATAGTCATATTTATTACTTCAATGCTGCTGTACCAAAAAATATTTAGTCCTGAAATTGCCATTGAACATGGAAAGCTCATCAAACAGATTGGTCGCACGAAACTTCGTGAGTAAGCAATGTCTAAGACACATACGTAATCCTTTGAACGTGGACTAGCACATATTAGGAAGATGCTGGAGAGAGTCGGTAACTAAAGCAAAGCACTCGAGCCTTGACCATCGGACACAAGGTTGCTTGTTATTGATTTTACATAATTGTTTGCTAGATCTGTAATATTCCATTTGCCCATTGAATCATAATACATATTTCACCGGAAGATTTCTACTTGTACTCTGTAGATATTTCGTGCACTCTCCCATTCCTCCAATTACTTCCAGCATCTATATTTCCTAACACAATAACTATTAAGGTTTTAGACTAAATAGTGCTTTTACACACATATATGCTTATTTAGGTTTTGAAATATCCGATTTCAAAAAAACTCGAATGCTTTTAAAATTGAATGTAAAAGGCACCTGCTTATGGTAGTAGTTTCAAAATAATAATGTAGAAAATATTTTGTACATCAGTGTTAAATATGATTAAAATGCCCTCACCACTACGTTTCTTAGAATCCTGTCTCTTGGGAGTCTCAAAGACCTCGTCTTCTAAACTCAGTTCGCTTTCTGATAACTTCCTGTTCAGCTCCCTCTGAGCGAAGTCTGTCTTGATCTTGCTTCTCATGAATTTGGCGTACGCTACTCTCGTCGTTGGGGTTACTTCGGACAGTTTTGGATTATACTCTGAAAATTTAATTTCGTCAAATGAGAGAACATGTTAAAGTAAATGATCAATTAATTGATACTCATTAATAAGGTAGATTAACAACAAATTAACAACCATTAGAAATATTTTTTAAGTTCATCGTAAAGTATATTGAATTTAGCAGACAAACGTGTCTAACGTTTTAGGAATCTACCTACTTATTCAAAATCTACGAAATCCAAAATAAAATTTTTAGGCTCTTCTAATTCAAACAACAATTATTTTGTAAGATTTAAATAGGTAATAACTTAGTAACGGAAATAGGTAAAGTTTGCAGAATAATTTTGAATCGACCAAATAAATTTACTAAATGAGACAAATAAAGATAAAATATATATCGACGATATGATTACAATACCTAATAACTTCTGCGGGTCGATAGTCCTTGTTTCCACATTCTCCAAGATATGTGCTCTCAAGGACTGCCTGCTTCGTCTAGTCTCAGCTTCGGCTGTAGTTCCGATGGGATCACGACGAACTGTGTTAGTTCTTACTAGGGCATTCCAGTCGCGTTTTTTACTGAAAACATTAATTAAATTATAATCTATTTAGTATTCTTTATTGATGTGGGTCAAAAGATTTAAATGCTCTCATTTCACTTCATGTTTCATTAAAATTACTAATTGTAATTACATAAGGTAGATTACCTACACACTATTATTATCATATTTACATACACTAAATCTTTGGGTGCACTTTATATTGTAAAGTCTTCTAAAAATCTATTTAATGATTTTTTGTAATCCATACAGAAAATACATGTATTATCATTTCATAGTTGGTAGTTACATACCTGTCTGTACTACCTCTTCTTACAATAGCTTTGGCTATCTGACTGAACACATCCTTAGGTTTGTTTTCTCTTGAAATCACGTCTTTAATAATGCCTTCAACGATACCAATTTGGAAGTCCTTTAGTATTCTTCGTTCCATTACTTTACCTTTTTTACCAGACACTGTAACCAAATATATACGGTATTTTATCCAAATAAATACATCTACTTCGGATTTGCATTTTTAAGATTCGTTTTTCTATACCTGTAGCATCTTGAATATTGATCCTTGGCGTTTTCATCCCATTATTATGCAGTATATCAATTAGTTCATATCTTAGTGTAGATATGTCTTGTCTGATCTCCATTACATCATCTTCGGTTACTCCAACTTCATCTCTAGCCCTTTGTTCAGCTGTCACGTATCTCCTAACTAGTACCCTCATTATAGCTTCATGTTCTTGACGGGCCTTCTCACGGGACTTACTCTAAAATAATTGAAATGGGTAGGCAATTGACATATTATATTATACTGTTTATATGACTAAACTGAGAGAAGAAAGCCACGCTATCAAAAAGGCACTGCATCTAATATCAGAAGGCAGGTGCAAAAGGGAAAGGGAAATGAAGGATGGTGTGGTTGTGTAAAATATGATATGAGAGAATGTGGAGTGAATGTGGATTTGACTAGTGACCTAATGAAAAGAAGGGACCATGACATAAAAAGCCGATCCCGAGAAAGATTATATGATGACTAAAGGTGTTGAGATAATTATAATTACAATAATAGATCCCCGATCGCTCTTGACGAAGCAATGTTTGATCCACCCGACGAACTGCTTTGGTGTTGGAATGATGTTGAACGGAGGCGGCACTGTGTCACCATCTTCGAAGTACGACATCCATAGGTTGCTGCGGGCGAATTTCCATTCTGTGTCTGCTCTTTCCTGGAGAAAGTAAATTTACGTCCTATACTCATAAGATTGCTATCCCGTTAAATCTCTAAGGAAGACAAAGATGGCAAAAAAATCTGATGAGGGAAATCAACCGGTAAAGCAAACGGCGGCGGTGGTGAATGCAGTAGAGACTGTAAAGTAACTTAATAGTGATACACTATTAGTAAAATTGTAGTCATATCAGAATAGGTATATGGTGTAATGTGTATATTTTTTGACATAGCTTTAAACTATTCATTCATCTTAAAGTACGAATCTTTCGTATCCTTTGTAACATAACCAGTGGAGCATAATTCTAATTTCAGATTTTATGATTATGTTTTACACTTTTACAACTTCCTTATACCACACCACAGCTCACAATTAACGATCAATAGAGATTTATGATGCCATAAAATCTCTGCGAGAAATGTTTGATTTTCGAAACCTAATTTCATTTACATGACCAACAAGTTCCGTAGACCGAAATACGTTAGTGTTACTATTTTTAGTTTCAATATACTCAATTATTTTCCATAGTGGCTCACCGTGGTTCCACTCGCGTTCCCACGGGATCTTAAAATTTCCCGGGATTAAAAGCAGCGTATTTGTTAATTCAAGTTATAAACTGTAAGTGTTTTTTACTTTTTTATTTCATCCAAATCCGTTGAGTAATTTTAGCGAGAAAGAGTAATAAACTTTCGCATTTATGATATTAGTACGATTAAAAAGACTTACCGAAATGATCTGATAAGAATTAGACATCATAGCGATCAGCATGTTCAGCAACACTATGATATTGATCACCGAGTAGGAGCCGAAGGTGAGGAGTGCCCAGAATCTGGTGAAGCTCTTGATGCCGGTGAGCTCGAAGGTGGTCAGGTCTACCAGACCGAACGACGCCCAGAACAGTGATTGAGACGTTTCGAATAGGCTGTGGAAATTAATAACAATATTAGTTGCATTAATATGTCTGTTTGTTCTGTAGACACAGAACGTACGATAATTAGGTACATCCAGACGGATGTAATTATCTATATAAGTATGTATTTAAAAGCAGTAAATGTTGTTATCAGCTATCTGGTTACCATAACACAAGCTCACTTTGATGCTTACTTTGGAATGATTGATGATTGGCCGTGTGTGAAAAATGTCCCAGGATTTTTATTAGTTCCGGTCGCTTGATTCCAAATAATGCAGAGCTTGTGATTGGAATAACTGCTTAATATATTAATACTTTTGATAGTAGGTACATAAGAACCATACTCTGAGATACAGCATAGATATTTTCATGAACACAAATATTTGTTCTCACTAATAGGTATTTGTATCAAACTCATGGATAACTGGCATGTTTAGATTTTCAATTGGATATGTAATTGGTCATATACGTATTTATTCTCACAGTCTTATTATATTTAAACGTAGAGTGACATAAATACATTATAATATATCGAGTAAGTTAGAGCCAAACTGGGAGGAAGAGAAGGCACATATCTTATACCGTAAACGAATTGGTACCTAAGTTCAAAAGACTCATAACTCCAAGTTTTAATTTATCTTCTCAGTAGTCTGTTGCTGTTATTAATTTTAAAAGTTGTGAATTACCTACATTCGTTAAATTAATTAAAACGTTCAACTACGAACATTATCATCTTCCTTATTGCTACTTGTTACTTTTAATATACCTTTCATGTTAATAATAGTAATTCTTAGGTCTTTTTTTCATTAAAAACCACGAACAAAATAGACTCTGTGGCGAGTTTAAAAAGTTATAACATATTTTACGATGAGTCAGTTTTTTTTATTAATTAGTATCTTACTTGGCATATCGTCTCCAAATAGTACAGGCTCTATCTTGACCATCAAAGTCAGGAACTCCATTGGCAGTGTGATAGCATTTGTTTTTTTCTAATTCAGCATAGTACCACATTAGCTGGTTCAGACCTGAGAGATATAGGCTGTGTAATTAGACGTCCCAATTCCATAGCTTTTCATCATGGGCGGATCTATCTATGTTTTTTGTAGGCTGCAGCCCAGGGCCCTTGGATATAAACACTTTTTAAAGTCCAAAGTTTTTTTTCTCATTCCTTGACAAAATATCTATCAGAGGAATAATTAGTCAGGCCCCAGGTAGTTTTAGCCCAGGGCCCACTAACTCACAGTCCGCCCCTGCTTTCATTTAAATATCGAATGTTTTACGTATATTATAGCACGTGTTTCTTTGATCCAAAATAGTATTCTAAATCATTTCAAAAGTAAATAAAAATCCGGTAAATAACGTACCGCAATGATAACTGAAACTAAGTAAAAAATAATAAATCTACTAACCACATCCAAAAGCAAATAGCACCAGCATATAAACGAAGAAAAACTTCAAGATATCCAAGATCATTCTTCCAAGCGACACTTGAAGAGGTCCGAGATATGGGTTGATGGAGAATATGTGGACTAGCTTCAGGAATGAGAAGATCATGCCGGCGGCGAAGGCACCTTCGGAGAGCAACATGGGGTCGTAGGAGTCCCACTGCTCGCGAGGGTACCAGGGGTCCATACCTTCTTTGGAGTCTCGCTGGAGAAAGAATATTATAAATGAAGGCAGCGTATTTTAATCATGTGTAAGTTCAGCTGAGTGTGACTTAGATGACTCTGAACTATGAAATATAAATTATTTTTTAATGGACATGGATAGAGTTATTCAAGATGAATGTTTTTATATATACAAAACATGCATAATATGTTAGAGAAACAATGTAAATTTTGCTTCTAATGTGATGTATGAGCATTGCACCCGTGCGAAGCAGGGGCGGGTCGCTAACTTCAAATAAAACTAGGATTATCATTTTCACACACCTGAACTATGTACCATGCAGATATCCTCAGGCTAATCCATGCAATATAGAACATATTCGTGATAAAGTCGACTATGTTCCAAAGATCGCTGATGTACTCAGTTATGCCTCCGGTCCATAATGCTCGTATTTCAGCCCATATTAGACCTGGAAAATATATTTTTTAGCCATAGATGTCACGAACAGATTTTTGGATTTGGTTAAAATATTGTCTTCTTGGGTATGAATTAAACTCTACTTTGCAAGACACTTAAATAAATATTTAAATGTACTACCTATAGATCAAAGTCCTTTCATAACCCTGTTTCTATTTTATCAAAAAGATACTAAATTAAATATCATAGATACCTACATCTAAGTAGGTATTATATAAATCTTAAGTCCATAAATAAGGCCAAAAAAACTGCACTACCCTTTGTTTGAAGAATGACAGATTAAATATTTTTGTTGAAATCCAATTCAATTTGAAATGACACGACGACCCAATTATTAAATTAACAAACGATTGTTAATATTGACTAAATGCCAAGAAGTTAATTTATATTGACACGTTCCGGAGATTTATTTGTTACATTTTTAAATTGAAAGCTACGCCAGTAAATACCCGCGAGTAGCAATAAAAATAACCTGCTTTTTTCTATCGTTGAAAAGAGGTTGGTGTCTTATTTATTTAAATATACAAAAGAGGTCATCAGTTTTATTATCCGTAATTAAAATTTATTATGGTGGAAATTCATTTAAAAATTGGTTTATCGTTTATTAATTAGAAGATTTTCCTATAAAACCAAGAAAGTTTAACTCTATAAATGTCTGCCGAACATTTGGTCAAACGCCTAAATAGAAAAGCATGCCAACAAATTCAATTTTACTTGCTATGTAGATGATGACGCTGAACTCAATCAGTCCTGGCAATGATCCCCTTTCGTGGAACTTCCAATATTCCACGAGCTCGTGAAGCCATCGTACTCCAGACCACTCCAGTAAAAGATATTCTGCCCTTTGGGACGCCAGGGAAAGTAATGCTGGTGACAAAGACAAAAAAAAGTTTTAGTCTCTTGGCTGAAAGCCTTAGCGCCTACAGCTATCTGCGGTGATTAAAAAAAAGTATTACTTGTCAATTTGAAATGAGTTCTAGATTCAAATAATCACTACGTATTATAAAATAAAGTCGCTTTCAGTTGTCTGTCCTTATGTCTTCTTAAATCTTTAAAACTACGCAACGGATTTTGATGCGGTTTTTTCTTAATACTTAGATACATTCAAGAGGAAGGTTTTTATATACAACTAGCTTCTGCCCGCGACTCCGTCCGCGTGGAATAGTTACTTTAGGCTAACCCTTACTTTCAACCCCTTCGTTTACGTAGAAGGATGGTCTCACAGAGCTAACTGATGACTGCACGCGCCGGCCCGGCACATAAAGGCGCGCGCCGTACAGTACTTGATAATTATTTTGCTGCAATGTTATTTTAAATTTGCGATATCTCCTAAGATATTAATTGAAATTGAATGATGTAAATGGCAATTTTGTTTTAAATTAAATACTTGTGATGAATAACGTATTTATTTGGATAAGGATTAATATCATCTTTATAAAAACACCTTCACAAATAATGCTTAATTTTCGAACAAATTTGGTTAGTATAAAAATGGTCACAGTGAGCCAACCTTAACAGATAGACATATGCTGTCGCGGACTTTTTTTTAGAACTTTTGAAGGGGAACAATTCTGTCATACATCATTTTAGCGTAACTTTAACTGTTTACGCAGCGTACGCAGCGGAAGGTCTCAACAGGAAAAGAAATCTCCCGATTTTTAAACATTCTTCATTGGTGCTCCGCTCCTATTGGTTGTAGCGTGATGATATATAGCCTATAGCCTTCCTCGATAAATGGACTATCTAATGGCGAAATAATTTTTCAAATCGGACCAGTAGTTCCTGAGATTAGCGCGTTCAACCAAACAAACAAACAAACAAACAAACAAACTCTACTCCTTTATAATATTAGTATAGATACAGGTATAATATGTTAGAGAAACACTGACAATTTTGGAGGTTTCTAATGTGATGTATAGGTAAGCATTGCACCCGTGCGAAGCCGGGGCGGGTCGCTAGTGATATATATAATAAAGAAAACAGATACGATTTCGCAATTATGAATTTAATTATTAATTGAACATGACCAACTAAAATAGATGACAAGGCATTGAAAATTATTATCATTGATTTGAAATTCTACATTTGATTTTCCGCAGCGAGTACCGAATGTTTCAATGTTTGTCATTATTAATTATGTTGTAGCTTCAGTCAAAATATAATTCAATTAATATTATATTTGATGAATACCTCAGATATATTAGATTTTGATACGTCTAAGTGGTAGCTTACTAACATGATGTTTTATTGTAAAAATATATTAGAACTCTTGTAAGAAAGGTGTTATCAGGATCAAGTCTTGATTTATTGCGTCAAGTGAGGAGGTTTAAAGATTATAAAAATCAATTGTCCCTTTCTTGTCAATGGCGTTAGAAAGTGACCGATATACCTATATACTAGAAATTTACTATCGCAACGATAATATTAAGTGAAATGAGGATGTAACATAAACTTATTGGGAGTAAATAAAGTTTTTATTAGGGTAAAAATATTTTTCAAATAAAACTACATAAATCATAGGTAACTGTGAACATTAGTTCATAATGTAAAATAAATCAATGTAACATTAAAGTTTTTACATATTATTTTTATTGTTATAATGCATGTTCAGGATTGATTTATGTTATGACAGACTGTTTGAGATCTTTGTGAAGATCAAAGATTTTTGTATTTATTTGATACAGCTATTGTTCGAGGAGATATTCAACAATATTTTATAAAATAACTACAATATAAAATTAACTAGAGATTAAATTTTTTTTTAATTTTTTAAACTAGCCCTAGCTTCGCAGTTTCTTAAACTAAAAACCTATTTATTGTCTATCTCAAATTCATGGAGTATATTTTCTACATCTGTACTTCTTCTTTACTTTAGTAGTCAGTCACTTTTCGGAAAAAATATATATCAAATAAAAGGACGTAAGAAGTTTTGGTGCCTTTCGAAATTCAAATATTAATTTTTTACTGATTTTACTCATTGCAACACTACCCAACTTTCACTCTCTTATCATTAGATATACATATTTATTTAATACATTTAGAACATAATAAAATAACTTACTAAGAAACAGCATGTAGGAAGAACTGTGGCATATGAATTTGACAAACGGCTTTTTCATGAATCGGCCGTATTCGGAGTTAGGAGCAAGCATGTATATAGTACAGTAAACCGGAAACATCACGCCTAATTTCGCCACCTGCAACATATATATGAAGGTTATAGACTAATGAAGAATGGTAGGACATGGGTTCAAATCCCATTTGAGAATAATATTTGTGTGCATGAATGAACACTATAGCTACTTATTATTGATGTCGATCTTATGAGTAGATGTTGAAATATAAATAAGTATCTTTAGAAATAATTTATATTTTATAGATATGTATTTAGAATCAGTAACAAATAAGGTTATTGAGGTTTAGTTGGTGGAACGGTGTTGAATTTTTTCTAAACTTTATAGCGACAAATAAGAGACAAAGCACATCAGGTTAATAGTCAGAAATACATATTTCTCTTTTAACGTAGTGTTTTAATTTATTCTTAATATTTTATTTGGCTTTTGGAAGTTTATTACCGGCTGTTCTCAGTAAAAGCAACATTCAGAACCGAGCAATAAGTTTTACTGTTCATAAGTGCATATAAAGGCCTATTTGAATAAAAATATTAAGATTTTGACTTAAAAACTTACCTGCATACATTGTCCAACGATATTTTTCCTCTTGAACCCTGGGAGACCTTCATACCAGATAGCACCAAGAAGTTGCTGCACATTTGGGTGGGCTACGAACTGAAACAATATAATATACAATAATCTAATTATAATAGCGAAAGTAACTCTGTCTGTCTGGTTTGCTTTCACGTTAAACCACAGAACAGATTTAAATGACATTTGGTACGCAGACAGTCCAGAGCCTGAGAAAGGCCATAGGCTATTTTTTATCCCGGGAAAATGTAAGATCTCCTGTGTACGTGGGTACACTAGGTAGAAATAAATAAATATCCTGGGGACATTTTCATACACGGCCAATCAAGCAGCCAGTCTTGGGTTCAAATCCCACCCAGGACAAACATTTATATGCATGAATATGTCTGTATGCCCTGTGCCAGACACATGTGATATATGTAGTATATCAGCTATCTGGTTACCATATCACAAGGTCACTTTGAAGCTTACTTTGGTATCCGATTGGCCGTGTGTGAAAAATGTTCCAGGATTATTATTTATTTTACAGCTGTACTACGATACTTTGACTAATGATAGTAAACTCTTTAAAATATTATCGACCCCCATGAAACTTTGTTTATTTGTATATCTCTTTTACAACACATACATTTATTTTATGAATAAAACGGAAACATTTAGTTTAACGTTTTGAACATGTAGTTATTTGGGAATGAAACAGTTTTGTTTAGGCAATTATTAGAGGCAGATGGATAACATTAAAGGAAACCCATTTCAATGTTTAAGATTCGACTAGGAATAAACTTTTGAAGCCAATTCGGATCTGTAACAGATTGTACACAACTGTTTGAGTGTTGCTGATTTAATTGTAATTGTTGTCATTTTGAATTGATTAGTTTGTAGCTAACTTTAAAAAAGAAGGTACCTACACATAAGTCTTATAAAACGTATTTTATCTTTATTGTAAAGTGGTGCCTGAATTATTTTACCATTCGTTGTGTTAGGTAATCAGTAATTCATGAAAGCATAAAGCAGAGTTGTGTTATTTTTATATAATATTTTAATGATTTTTCGAAGGTGAACAATAGGTCTAATTCGAATAAAAATAAAGCATACGAGAAATTCTTACAATGAGATATAAGTATCTAATAAAAAAAGATAACCGGAAAAAAACTAACGCATCACATTACTAACCATTTCACACCAAATAGGTACAAATGATCGACCCTCAGGAACTATAAGGTTGGGGACATACTTAACAGTTAAAAATAATAAAAAATAACTAAATACATGATCGTACTTATGTATCATAATAAAACAATGTTATGTTATAAGTCTATGTCTTTACATTTTAGTTCAATAAATTACTTTGTGAGACAAAATAATGTAACATAGATTATAAATACTACTAAGTGTAACAACGAAAAACCTTAAATTATATAACTCCACATTTAATTTTTCAAGAAAAATAACCAACATATATTTGTGAAGTATTCCTAAAATAAACTGAAGTAATAAAAATTCAGGAAAGTAATAAATAACTTATTACAATGTTGCATTTCGTACGCAAGGCGATCGTTATTTATATAATTTGATTATAAATAATAATAATATTTTTTTTTATCAAATGAGCTGCTTATTTCAGATTAGAGACATAATATTTTAAGCACTCTGTTCAACTTTGTTGCTATCTAACAACAAAAAGATAAAATGTGAAAAACTAAGAGTTAAGCCAAAAAAAAAAATTACCATGTGTGTGGTATGTGGCTACCCTAAGATAAAGTTACCACCAACATATGGTCGAGAAACAAGAAATAACGACAACACTCCAAGGCTTTGCTCTAGGTTGGTTCTGTACTGCGTAGGTATTCAAGGTCGGAGTATGTCGACAATTCACTGTTGGTATAAATAGAGAAGCTATTATTGCAATAGAGATTGACCTTCTACAGTCTTGGGAAGACTTTCTTCGAAACTAAATCAAGTTTTGTCTTACCTAATTTATAAATGCAAATGTGTTTGTTTATAACGCTATCACACCGGAGCCACTAGACGGATTTTAAAAATTCAATCGCCAATAGAAGGCTACATTATCAGGTAGTAACATAGGCTACATTCTACGTATATAAACGGGAAGTGGAACTATGCAGGTAGGTATATGGAAATGTTTGTGCGGATGTTTGTTACTCTTTACTCGGGAATGGGGGTGAAATCACGGGGTATAAACTAGTTGGTTATCGAAATGACTAGAGCCTTGTTAAGGTTGTAAAAAAGTTGTTTTTATTTATTTATTTATTTTAGGTAAGGTACTGTTAATATCGTAAATAGCTTAGTAGCTTTTTGATTGATATTTCATATTTTGTTAATTTATTTCATGTTTACTTCGTTTTAGTTTACTCGTTTTTGATTTTTCTATATACTAATATTATAAAGAGGAAAGATTTGTTTGTTTGTAATGAATAGGCTCCGAAACTACTGGACCGATTTCAAAAATTCTTTCACCTTTGGAAAGCTACATTATCCCCGAGTAACATAGGCTATATTTTATCCCTGTATTCCCACGGGGACGGGAACTACGCAGCTAGTTTGTTATAAAAGCTGTGTACGTTTGTAATCGGACCTTTTTCATGTACTTAATGTTTGTAATATTATATATGTATGCTATTGATGTAAAATAAATAAATTAGGTATCCTTACCATTTTCTGCTTATACTTGATGGCCAGTTTGAGTCGTCCGAGGGTCTGGCGCTCCCCCGGCTCCCAGCAGTCCACGTCCCACGGGTTGTAGTTGAGCATGATCTCCAGCTCTTTGGAGGTCCGCGTGTGGTCCAGCAAGGAGGTCGCGAACTCCTGGCATTGTTGACGAAGGGCCTGGTGGAGGATATTTTGATAAAGCTTCTTTTGTTTTTCTCTCACTTATGAGGTACTCATGAGGTGAGGATGGTGAATCGTTAAACCTGTATATTATTAGGAAGTTTATGTCCCTTTATTTTTCTCTATGTCGTAAGGTTGTTATGGAAGCTTATCACATCACGTTTATCTCAACAATATATTTATTTTTTCGCAATAAAAAAACTGTATCGGCTGCGTTCGTAGTATAAATATCTGTCGAAATAGATATGTTCAAGACAGAAAAAGTTTGATAAAATGGTCATATTCAATTTCAGTAACTAGGTTATAAGAGACACTTCATTTCAATTCTGTATTTTTAGTATTTCAACCTTCTGTTTCTCCAAATGAGGACAATAATGGGGTACCTTATATTCAACTCTGAACTCAGTTTCCATGCGACTCAGCCGTCCCAACTCCCATGATAGCTGGAAGGCAGTCAGCAGCGGATCGGCTGAGGACAGGGCGATCAGGGAGGGAGACGAGAGGGCCCGGTACGCGTTAATGCGCGCTTGGGAGTGACGGAGGGAGTCCTCTTGAGAGGACTTTACGCACTCGTCGCAACCGCATCTGTTGGTAAGATAGTGGTTTGAAATCACTCTCTTTTGGCTTAGTTATATTATAATATATGATTGAATGGGTCTTAAAACAGTCTTCTTACACTTTTATTTGAAGTCTATCTTATATTTAATCTATTATGTTTCAAATAATTCTAAAACTATACAAGAGCACTTAACTATTTTGGTTGTATTTTTACCTATGCAAGTTTATAAATAAATACATAAATAAATATCCTATGACATTTTTACACACGGCCAATCTGATTCCAAATTAAGCATCAAAGTGAGCTTGTGATATGGTAACCAGATACCTGATATACTACATTTACTACTTTTAAATACATACTTATATAGATATTTACATCCAGACACAGGACAAACAGACATATTTATGCATATAAATGTTTGTCCTGGGTGGGATTCGAACCCACGACCCGCGGCTTGAAAGTCAACGGGGTTTAACACAATTAAAAACACATAAAAATTAAGATCACAAAGTTATTATCAAAACACATACATAAATCTTTGAACACGGGTGAATTGGAATGATAGGCCTTAACAGACACCTATGACTTATGGGTAGATGGAGTCGGCAGTGGATGATGATGTGTGGTTGTGTATGTAGTATTGGAGTTCAAGTCCGGGTAAATAAATAAAGTCAATACACTTTTCACTATAAGTTTATATTGATATTAACACACATAATAGTTCCACACATATAACACTACAACTGTACTACTCATAGAAAACGAAGGAGTAAGAAGTGGCAAAGATAGATAGCAATAGATAAGTAAACAAAGAACAGACGAGATCGACGCGGTACGTAGGTACGTAGGTAAGCGTTTGGTTAGCCGGGCGACACAAGCTTCACGTGAATAGGGTGCGGCGCGACTGGCGGCGAGGCGCGGAGCGCTCGCGCACATCGTATGATCAAAACCGGTTCGAGACGATGGGCTAGTGCGCTTCTCCAATGCGCAACGTGTCGGATGTAAATATATTTTGTTATATTTAATTTGTCATTTAAATTTGTTTTGATTAATGTATATAAATAGATAATATGATTTTATGTAATGTTTAAATAAATATATATTAATATAATATTGGAATTGTAAATAGTAAATTATATATAGATAGTGTATGTGTGTATGTGAGTAGCCTACATCACTCCCCTCCAGAGACCGTCACTACGGGCGATAAAAATCAGGAAAATGAACTGTGCGGCCTGAACGCGTCCTTCTGACGTCATCCTGTGTTGGGGTATTTTGCCCAACAGGAACAGGATTTGGTAAGGAACTAGGATTGGGGTTAGGAGAAAGAGTGAGAGGGTTGGGAGCTGGGTCAATCAGTATGTAGGCCGGCTTAAGGCGGTCTATAGAAACTGTAACGCTTTTTCCCTTAATTAAAATTTTAAAAGTTTTATCAGTACGTTCTAGTACTTCGTAGGGGCCGGAGTAAGGTGGTTGTAGAGAACCACGTAAGGCATCGTCCCTTAAAAATACGTGACTAGACGAGGTAAGTTCTTTGTAAACAAAGATTTTTCCTTTAGTGTGACGTGAGGCCGGCGACGGTTGTAGCTTTGATGCAAATTGGCGCAGCCGAGTGGTGAAATCCGATATATCGGTGGAGTGGGGAACCGTAGCTTGGAAGAATTCGCCAGGCAAACGTAACGGCTCACCGTAAACTAATTCAGCAGATGAAGTTTTTAGGTCATCCTTAAATGAACTTCTAATGCCCAATAGCACCAAAGGCAAAGTGTCAACCCAATTGCAATCAGCGTGGCACATTATGGCAGCCTTTAACTGTCGGTGGAATCGTTCCACGAGCCCGTTACAAGCTGGGTGGTACGCGGTTGTTCTGCGATGTTTAAATCCAATCACTTTTGCAAGATATTGAAAAAGTGAAGATTCAAACTGTCGACCGCGATCGGTGACAATATCAGTTGGACATCCAAATCTGGATATCCATGATATTAATGCCTTCCCAACTGTTTCGGCTGTCATGTCTACCATTGGTACGACCTCTGGCCAGCGTGTAAAACGGTCCACAGAAGTGAGACAGTAGCGGTATCCCTGTGAAATGGGGAGGGGGCCAATAATGTCCACGTGAATAAAAGCGAACCGAGTGCGAGGAAGATCAAACGTGCCAAGTGGAGAAGACACGTGACGATGGACTTTGGCGCGTTGGCAAGACAGACATTGTCGAGACCACTCGCGACAGTCTTTACGCACTCCAGGCCAAACAAATCGGTCAGCAACCAGTTTAGCGGTGGCGTTGGCGCCAGGGTGGCTAAGACTGTGGAGGCTGTCAAATATTTGTTTCCTCAAGGGCTTGGTAACAAAGGGTCTGGGTGTGGCGGTGTTGATGTCACAATACAGTTCTGCGTGTGAGTTAGGAATTTTCAACTTTGTCAGCCGGAGTGAAGATTCTCCTCGCAAAAGTTGAGTCAGCTCTTGATCCGATGCTTGGGATGAGGCTAGCACGTCAAAATCGATTGGCATCTGCAGTTCCTCGATACGTGACAGTGGGTCAGCGACAACATTGTCTTTTCCCGAAATGTGCCTGATATCGGTCGTGAACTGCGAGATGTAATCTAGATGACGGTACTGCCGAGGCGAACAATCGGTTTTCCGTTCGCTGAAAGCATAACTGAGCGGTTTGTGGTCAGTGAACACCACGAAATGTCTTGCCTCTAGCATATGACGAAAGTATTTAATACTTTCGTATATGGCTAAGAGCTCGCGGTCGTAGGGTGAATACTTTTGTTGAGAGGGACTCAATTTCCGCGAGAAGAATGCTAGAGGTTGCCAACCATCGTCTTTGAACTGCTGCAAAACTGCACCCATTGCCAAGTCAGACGCGTCTGTTACCAGCGCGAGTTCGGCCTGACAATCTGGGTGTACGAGTAATGCAGCATTGGCGAGACTATCTTTGCATTTGGTAAACGCTAATAGTGCATCGCCAGATAATTCGATAGGTTGAGATGCCTTTACACAGCCGGTAAGTAAGGCGTTTAAAGGAGCTTGAATAGAGGCGGAATGAGGTAAGAATCGCCTGTAAAAGTTAAGCATTCCTAAAAATCTCCTTAATTGTCTGACTGTCTTAGGGACGGGGAAGTCATTAATTGCCTGTACCTTGGAGTCGAGAGGTTTGGTGCCGGATGCCGAAATTCGGTACCCTAGAAATGTAACCTCGGCTGCTCCAAAGGTACATTTTGAGGTGTTGACGAGGACGCCATATGCCTTCATGCGGCTGAAGAGTTGGTGAAGGTGATCTTCGTGCACGGCCTCGTCCTTGGAGTATACCAGAAAATCATCCAAGTAACAATAGCAAAAGTCGAGGCCTCTCGTCATTTCATCGACAAATCTTTGGAATGTTTGACCGGCGTTCCTTAGACCGAATGTCATATAGGGGAATTCGTACAGTCCAAAGGGTGTGGTGATGGCTGTTTTCTGAATATCAGCCTCAAAAACCGGAATCTGATTATAAGCCTTCATTAAATCGATTGTCGAAAAGACAGTGCAACCAGCGATGGAGTGGGCAAAATCATGGATATGCCTAATAGGATAACGGTCTGGTACAGTCCGTGCATTAAGCATGCGGTAATCGCCACAAGGGCGCCAGCCATTATCTTTCTTAGGTGTGAGGTGTAAGGGTGAAGCCCAGGGACTTTCAGAAGGACGAGCCGTGCCGTTGCTCAGCATAAGTTCAAATTCCTGCCTTGCAATTTTAAGTTTATCGGGTGCTAGTCTACGGGGGGTACATGAGATAGGAGGTCCTGGTGTAGTCCTAATGTGATGTTCCGTGTTGTGCTTTGGAGAGACTGGTGTGCCTGAAGGGCGTGTAATCTCCGGAAACTTACTCAACACGTTGTGAAATCGAGTGTCGCCTGTCGAAACCTTAACAGAAAATACATCAGCATTAGCAATAGAAGCACTTGATGATAAAGTTGTGGTATTGTCAATTAGGCGTTGATTGCGGCAATCTACAATTAAATTATAAAAGCTGAGAAAGTCAACGCCTATTATAGGTTTAGTTACATTTGCCACTATAAATCGCCAAGCAAAATTACGCCTTAAGCCTAGATTTAAATTAAGCTGTATAAAGCCGAAAGTGTCGATGATACTTCCGTTGGCTGCGCTAAGCTGAAAGTCAGTCATGGCTCGACGCTCTCGAAGCGCAGAACGAGGGTAGACGCAGAGGTCACTGCCGGTGTCTACTAGGAACTGGACGTTCGAACTGCGGTCGGTAACGAAGAGGCGACCTGAAGGAGACGGGCAATCGTCTGTCGCCATTAGCGACCGCCCGTGGCGTTTCCCGATTTGGCATAATCACAGGGCTTGATGCAGTTGTGAGCCCTTTCCCCAAACTTAGCGTGGTACCAGCATACCGGATACTTTTTGTAGCTGGAATTGGACCGGCTTCTCTGACACGAAGATGAACGCTGTCGTTCTCGCGGCCTAGACCGGCCTGAGGTAGAACAGCACGAAGCTCGGGTGTGCTCTTCCAGCTTGAGAGTGAGATGCTGCACCATCCTCTTCAATTCCGCGATCTCGTCAGATGAATGGGGCGCAGATTCAGCACGCGATGCCGCAGCGGCGACGTTACATGGTGTCGTCAACTCTTGTATGCGGTCAGCTAGGTCTGCAAGCTGCTCCAGGGAGTGAGTCGGTTGGGATGCCAACACAGTCTGGATGTTATTTGGCAGACGGTTGCTCCAAATGGTCCTGACGAAATCTTCAGGAACGGATGGACCGGCCAAGCCTTGGAGATGCCTTAAAAACTGTGATGGCTTCCTGTCTCCAAGTTCCTCATGAGTCAGCAATTGCTTCACCTTCTTCTCATGTGAAGCAGAAAGACGTTTAATCAGCTCGAATTTTATCTTGTCGTACCTATTCTTGGCTGGAGGGTTGACGATGATATCCTTCACAGCCTTTGCGTACTGGATGTCCAAATTGTTGGTCACGTGCGTAAATTTCATTGCATCATCAGTGACGTCATGAGTTTCAAACTGACCTTCAATGAGTGCAAACCAAAGTTCGGGATCCTCAGGTGAGAATGGTGGAACTTTAATTTTAAATTTCCGGATATGTTCGGGTACAGTGGAAACACGCACTTTTTTTGTTCGACGCACGGTGACGTTGGTTTGCGATCCGGCCGTTTCTTCGGAGTCGCTACTATCAGCCATTTTTATTTTCGTGCACTTATCGGGGTCACCAGTTATGGGTAGATGGAGTCGGCAGTGGATGATGATGTGTGGTTGTGTATGTAGTATTGGAGTTCAAGTCCGGGTAAATAAATAAAGTCAATACACTTTTCACTATAAGTTTATATTGATATTAACACACATAATAGTTCCACACATATAACACTACAACTGTACTACTCATAGAAAACGAAGGAGTAAGAAGTGGCAAAGATAGATAGCAATAGATAAGTAAACAAAGAACAGACGAGATCGACGCGGTACGTAGGTACGTAGGTAAGCGTTTGGTTAGCCGGGCGACACAAGCTTCACGTGAATAGGGTGCGGCGCGACTGGCGGCGAGGCGCGGAGCGCTCGCGCACATCGTATGATCAAAACCGGTTCGAGACGATGGGCTAGTGCGCTTCTCCAATGCGCAACGTGTCGGATGTAAATATATTTTGTTATATTTAATTTGTCATTTAAATTTGTTTTGATTAATGTATATAAATAGATAATATGATTTTATGTAATGTTTAAATAAATATATATTAATATAATATTGGAATTGTAAATAGTAAATTATATATAGATAGTGTATGTGTGTATGTGAGTAGCCTACAACTTGTCAGACCTTTAGTATGATGATATATATGATGATGAGTGATGAAAAGACCTGTACCTACTTGACGTCGTGGGGCACTGGTAGCGTGGCTCCTCGATCCAGGAGGATCTTCAGGATCTCGTAGTGGTTCCTGTGCGCTGCCAGGGTGAGGGGCGTGATGTCCGGCGTGAAGGTCGCTGCTGCTGGGTCTACGGACTCCCAGCTCTGGGAAAGATGAGTTCATTTAAACTGATTTTTAAGTGGAAGGCTCGTCGGATTGGTTGTAGGCTAGAAACTGCATGGTTTAATGTAATTTCATAAAATATATTTGTTTATAGGAAACAAGATTTTTTTGGTTTAATTAAAAGTGTAGCCGCAAATGGCTTTTACTACTGAAAACGAAAATGCTTTTGGTTGTTAAATAAATCGAGTTATACTGAAATAAGTAATTGACATTTAAGACAGTCATGTATTTTAAACTTTTATATTTAACTTTAGCTAACCTATTATTACCTAAGCTAGACAAATTGTTACAAATATAGAAGTATCATTCACATTGTAAATATCATAAATAATAGTTGACAATATCATTAATTCAGTTAATGACGTATATAAATCATTTTCACATAATTACTCAACTATAACTATTAGTTTACTCATTCAGGGGTGAAGTATGTTAATAGAAATGTGCTTAAATCGATACTCGATTAAATTGTCCATGGATAATCAACATAAGGACAGTTGGCAACTTAAATGGACATAATATACAAGATTGTTGCTTCCTGCCGTTTGTACGCTTACATCATTTAAAATACGTAACGGATTTTAATGCGGTTATCAATAACTAGCTGCCTCCCCGCGGTTTTACCCGCATAGTTCCCGTTCCCGTGGGAATACAGGGATAAAATATAGCCTATGTTACTCGGGGATAATGTAGCTTTCCAAAGGTGAAAGAATTAACAAACAAATCTTTCCTCTTTATAATATTAGTATAGATAAGTTAGACTGATTCAATAGGAAGGTTTAAATGTGTAGTTTTGTGTTAAATATGATAATTATACTCTGCTAAACGAAGCGAGGCGAATATAAAATTCTTTATAAAGAATCTTTTTCATCATGTAGGTACTGTAGGTACTCGTATATGTCATGGATGTATCTCTGTACCTATATAATAAGACAAAATTATATTTTCAATATTTGTATTTAAACCGGATAATGTAAGTAGGTATGACCAAAAATACTGGGTCTATGCACCCCATACTACACAGGTCTTTCAAAGACAAATGTTTATATTTAACTAAAACTTATTTTTTAATTACTTACATATGGTTCTCCGAACACATGATTCTCTTCTTCCCAATGCAGCAACAGTTCGACTGCTTCCACGTACTCTTCTTTTATGGCATGCAGCAGAGCATCCTGGGAAAAACAAAATAATTAATGCAATTTGTGCTTTTGCACAGTTCAGACCTTTGTCTCATATGGGTTATTTAAATATGATGTTTTGTCACCATCTCTCGCGTGTGAACTAATCAAAATAAATAGAACACATATTTCTAATTGTTAACTATTATTAATAATTTTTATCACTACAAATTATAAAACAAAGTCGCTTTCCGCTGTCTGTCCCTATGTCTTCTTAAATCTTTAAATTACGCAACGGATTTTGATACGTTTTTTTTTTAGATAGGGTGATTCATACATAACACATATTTTACAACTGGTTTGTATTTCAAAGGTGTTTGAAATAAGCATAAATAATGCTCATGAAATGATGCTACAAAAAGAAACATAACATAAATCGTATTGTTTACATAAACTCGTGTTCTGAAAAGAAGCAATATCCTTTCAATTTAACCTCAAAGGGGGTAATTTACCATCATAAAGTCATGATAGGCGGTTCACTGTGGGTTATCCCCGAAAAATGTTTGTGAAGACTTTGGGAATTACCAATTTCCATAACGATTTCAAGGCCTTTTTTATAGTTATATTTTATTCAGACAGTAGCTTCCCCCCGCGGTTTTACCCGCGTTATCGGGGGACTTAACTTTTCCGGGCTAGAAGGACCAATTGACGCATACGCCAATAGGCCGAACCTTCAAAAATATATTCACTCCCATGTATTAAATATACCTACATATTAAATGTGATTGAAGAAAATGGTAGTTTTAATTTAATATTATACAACATTATTATATTTAATATATGTATATAATTTAAGTTACAACGCAGAACTTAATCATTACCGATGTTATATTTTTATGGGTTTTTATTTCGGTCATTTGTGTTATGTATTTAAATGAACACTTAAGAAAAAACTAGAGAAAACTTGTCATCAATACAAGCGCTTTATAATAGCTTTATACCGGTAGTGGAGCATTTTATAGCGTCGCTAGGAAACTAATCGAGTTTGAGATCGCTGCTCGGTCGGTGCTCTGCTTTTAATTTTATTTCAACTACCAACCACGTGTGTCGTGTTTAAAGGTAAGTGAACATGTGCTGGATAACTTATTTTTACTTATTTACTAACTTAATTTATTTTTATAATACGTTATGTTTACTATTTTATTAATTTAAGGTACGATGCTATAATATGTGATAGGTACTTATGTGGATTTGACAACGGAAAAGTATCTATAACCTACATTGGTTATAGATAAATATGTTACGAAAGTAAGGAATATACATACCTATAAAAATTATGTATTTTATTAGTTAGATAGTAAATTAGATTTGGGTGCTTGCATTCAGAATAAACACACAAAGGTCATGCTAACGTGTTGACATTTGATAAATTGTGGTGCAGTTTTGACGCGACTGTCTATCCAAACGCTTTAACAAAGGACTTTACTCAGTATTTTCCACTGAAATATGATTTATTAAAAGTTTTGCATGACTTATATACCTATATTTATATGTAACAAAATATTTTTTCTCATATACTTTCCATATACAGACATCGAACCGTTACATTTTTATTACCTATTTATATTGATAAATCTATATATATAAAATCAGTAGGTCACATGTTGGTACTGTCAAAAATCAGCACAACATGAACAGAAGCGATATCAACACGCGTTTATTGCTAACCACCGGCGCCTGCGCAGCATAACACACACATTGCAATATATAAATCATTCTCGCGTCATCGTTCGCACGGAACGGACGAAAACATAAACATTGTGGCAAACTGAAGAGATTAATGATATTACAATTTTATTTCGTTTCATAATCTGGAAACAGAATTTTCAATTGAATTTTTTTATACATAGTTATAATTTTGAGAATCTGCTTACGCATTAGTGAAATTTCATGTGAAATGTCACACTCCGTTATGTCTTTTTTACACCCTCTATGTACGCAATGTAAATGTATCAGTTAAATATCTTAATTGGTAATTAAATAGATTTAATGGGATGGGACAGAAAAGCTGTATTTAGGATAGGTATTTTTATGTTAGTTACAACAACGTTAACAGAAATTAAGGTTTTACGGACATACAGCGGTGTAAAAGCCATCTGAGGCCAACACCTTCTAGTCAATTAAAAAAATGGGTTTAACTGTCTTAAGTGAAATCGCAAAGAAAATTGTCATTAATTTTGATTTTAATCGCAAAGTCGTATTCATATAATGTTGCTCCAAATTCCAAATAGGACTCTAAAACGATTTCTAAGACACAAATTGAAAATAATACCACATTATTGTATAACGTATAAACTTACACAGTCAATTCAATTGATATTTAGAGATGTGGGAGACAGTAAGTTATGAAAATATACGGCAGATGTGATCATGCAAACTATCGGAGGGGTGATTTCCCGCGGGAAAGGCGACACTCCCTAGCAATGTAAGTACATTTCAACAAGAAACCCGTGATATTTTTCCATTCAACCGATGTTCTTTTTATTTACAGGTAAGGTATGGTATTTGTTATCATTTGTAAACCGCACGAATGATTTATAAGTAGAGCTTTGTTATTATAATGGTTGTTTTAAATTCGGGTATATTAAATAGAAATGGTGGTTTTAATACTTTTTAAGCATATTTTTCTATAAAACTTTATTTTTTCTTTCTATATACCTACTTGGCACAAAATGTGTTTTTCATCCATTCTTCCCAATCAAAATCAATCAAAAATATTTTTATTCAAATAGGCCAATATGCAAAGCACTTATGAATAGTCAGACTCTAACGCTCGGTTCGGAAGGTTGGTTTTGCTGAGAAGAGCCGGCAATAAACTCAGCAATTACTCTTTTTAAAATAAACTTAGATTAAAATACATTTCAATGAAGTAGTCTCACTGACAATATCTGTGTGGCATAAAAGAAAAAAAAAAAAACATAAAATAAAGTGAATATTCATAAAAACAAAAACAAACTTGAGCAGACCAGTCCCCACAAGCAGCACCTGTTCACAAGCATGACGCATGTGGCAGCCATCGCCCTCTTCGCCATATTTTAGGGAAGTGAGCCGTCACACGACGCCGCCGCAAGCAAAGACTTTTAAGTGAGCATGACTAACCCAAGCCTGCTACAGAACATAATTATCAATTAATAAACGAAACACACACACCCAATGTTATCAGCGAGACTATTAACATACTTATATTAGGTAATTTACAGTATGAGTATAAGCATAAATGTATACAAGTTAAATAAATCTACAACCAAGCATTATTATCATTTAAATATTCATTTATATTATAGTAAGCCCTTTTTATTAATACGGCTTTGATATGGTCCTTAAATTTTTGCGATGTTTCCCTGTCAGTCATCACTACTATTTTTTCTTTGAAACTATGTATACTTATCATTACTTTTAATGACAACAATATATAGTAGGTACTAAACATTGCGACATTTAAAAGTACTTAATTCTAGATCAAATTATATTGAAAACCAACATTAAACCGACACTTTATCAATAATGAAGTCGGTTAAAAAGGGAACAAATCAATGTTTAATTAGTATCAACCTAGGTACCTAATGATTTGATTGACTGCGTCAGGTATTTACGGTCATGTTTGGTTAGCTATTTCTGTCGAACAAACAAAATGTCGTCATTTCCAGAAACATTACAAACAAACTTCCTTCTACCATAAATTGGTATATATGACTATGCAGCTGCTATGATTTGGCAATCTCACTGTATTATATGTCAGAAATTGTACAATTTGTTACATTTAGTGTTCTCGGTTTTACTATGAACTGTTTATTGATAGTTGTTGAAAGGTAGACGTTAGATAGATTGTATATTGGAAACAAAGTCACTGTTTGATATCATGTTAGTGGTTTCTATCACCATGTTTCACTGTATATCATCCAAAGAAAATCTACACTAATATTATAAATGAGAAAGTAACTCTGTCTGTCTGTCTAGCTTTCACGCTAAAACTACTGAACCGATTTAAATGAAATTTGGTACACAGACAGTGTAGAGCCTGAGAAGAGATATAGGCTCCTTTTTATCCCGGGAAAATGGAAAATCTCCCGGGTATGCGGATAAAACCGCGGGAAACCACTATACCATATATCGAAAGTATTTACATTACATGCAGTCACATAACAAACAGACATAATCATGCATACAATTGTCCTGGCTGGGATTCGATCCCACGACCGGCTGCTTGAATGTCAGGGTCGCTTTCAAGAAAGCCAACCGGCCTGTCATAAAGGTAATGGATTACAAGTATTATTTGAAGCTCAAAATTATATACTCGATAATTACCTTGACTTTGATTCCAGAACCAAGGAGTAACTTGATCAGCTCGATGTTCTCATTCTCTATGGCCGCGATGAGGGCTGACCGGTTGAGAGGATCCACGCAGTTGATGTCCAGGACCTCAGGGTTTGATGAGAACTGTTCTATGATCCTGTGGGAAATTATTACTGTTAATAAAGCTGGTATTTCGGATTGGTGTGACATATAAAGTTTATAAGATCAGAAATAAATGATGTCTTGAACCAAATGGTCGCATTAACTATTACATTTATAATATAGTAGTTAGTTCGTTGGTTGTGAGTCTAGGTGCAAAAATAGAATATGCTTTATTTATGCACCACAAGAAAATAAACAAATTAGAAATACAAGATGGATCTATCATGATCGTCATCATGTCTACAACATATCTATACTAATATTATAAAGGAGTAGAGTTTGTTTGTTTGTTTGTTTGTTTGCTTGAACGCGCTAATCTCAGAAAGTACTGGTCCGATTTGAAAAATTCTTTCGCCATTAGATAGTCCATTTATCGAGGAAGGCTATATATCATCACGCTACAACCAATAGGAGCGGAGTACCAATGAAGAATGTTTCAAAATCGGGAGATTCTATTTCCTTTTGAGAGCTTCCGCTGCGTACGCTGCGTAAACGGTTAAAGTTTCCCTAAAATAATATATGACAGAATTGTTCCTCTTTAAAAGTTCTAAAAAAAAGTCCGCGACAGCATATGTCTATCTGTTAAGGTTGGCTCACTATAACCATTTTTATACTAATCAAATTTGTTCTAAAATAAAGCATTATTTGTGAAGGTGTTTTTATAAAGATGATATTAATCCTTATCCAAATACATACGTTATTCATAACAAGTATTTAATTTTAAACAATATTGCCATTTACATCATAACTATTCCACGCACAAAGTAACTATTCCACGCGGACGGAGTCGCGGGCAGAAGCTAGTACTAGATATAACGATTTCGTACAGATAATACACCTATAGCTAGGTAAGTAATATAATTTTAATGGAACTCTCATCACTCTTCGCATTATATTTTTAAAACGATTTGTTATTCTTTTTTAAAGATGGAAGATTATAAAAATTAAGATTCCGCGTTGACGGCACTTTTCACCAAACACCCTCAATATATGAAATAAGCTTATGAATTTTATGTAGCACATGATATAAAATCTATATGTAGACTATAAGCGTACTAAGATCAAACGCCGATGTAAATTCGGCCGTGTGAATAATAACAAATACACTGTACTATGTTGTAATAATAAAGATTAAGAGGGGATTATCACTCTTATGAACTCAAAATAAAGATACAACCATTTATATTACGTTTTTAAATGTTAAAGATAGGTTTATGAGAATAGAATTTAGGGTATGGTAATGTTAAATAGCTATGTATGTCATTAAAGACCATTACTATCAAAATTAATTGGAAATACAAAAAAAATGAAGAACATGTTGGGCATTGTTGGGTCTTCTATTAACGAATAGCATAGTCCAAAAAGCCGTGGTGGCTCAGTGGCAAACGCACCGCCTCACGATTATGAGTGCGCAGATTCAGACCCTTACTGTTACTGTAATGACCTTAAAGCTTAAAAACTTACGTATGGAGTCACACATGGAGTTTTAGTCCAATTATTTGATTAACACTAAAAATAAACAAATGCGCGGAATCTAGAATAAAAAATAGAGCTGCTAGAATAAAAAAGAAGTTTAGATTTCCTCTAAATTTATAAATGATAAACAAGTTACAAGAAATTAATGTACCTTTTATAACCAAAATAGCCTCAGATCATTTGAATTCAATCTAAAGCCGTTTATGATCTACAATGTCATGCAAATTCAATATACATACTTTGCGTGCATATAAAAGATTCTTCAGACGCATGAGTGTGCGAATTAGATTATTCGATTTGATCTGATGTGGTATTCACAATTGAGATTTCGGTCTTTAGATGACAAGGTATTTTTATTTGCACAGACTCTACAATAAATAGCATTGTATTGTATGTATGTGGGAGGAATGGTCTACTTTATGGTAAACTAATGGCTGGCCGCGGTTTCACCAGCGTGCTTGAGAGATCTTCCATTTTCCCGGGATAAAAAGTAGCCTATATCCTTTTTCAGGCTCTAGACTATCTGTGTACCAGTCGTTTTTATCGGTTCAGTAGTTTTAGCGTGAGCGAGACAGGCAGACAGACAGACCGGCAGACAGAGTTACTTTCGCATTTATAATATTAGCATAGATGTCCCAGGATGCCTTGTTAAACGCATCCATAGCTGTGACAATAAATATCTTATTTTATGTTTTCTTTATGCTTTCACGCTAAAACTACTGAACCGATTTAATTGAAAGTTGGTACACAGATAGTCTAAAGCCTGAGAATGGACATAGGCTACTTTTTATCCAGGGAAAATGGAAGATCGCCCGGGAGCGAGGCTGAAACCGCAGAGAGCCACTAGTTCATTATATACGGAAAATGTAATTCCTACATAAGCAACATTTCCCATGTGGTGACCAAATAGCTTATAAGTATATTATTTATACTACTTTTAAATATAGGTATGCCTACTTAGTTATTCAGGTAACATAGAGAGAGATGTGTTTATAAATCCACTGAGAGACATACATCTGCAAATTGAAGGGTAATCTAAGACCTCGTGAAGTTTCCTGCAATAAACTAGGAAATACTTTTGAATTTAATTTCATATAAATCTTAGACTTTTAACCTTTCATAATCTCTATGAACATAATACGTAGTTTTAGTATTTGCAGTACTAGATTCCGCGGATATAGGTTCGCTTTTTCCCGGGATATAGTAGCCTATATCCTTTCCTACTGGTTCGATTAGAAAAGTTCTTTCAGTGTTAGATTGCCCATTTGTCGAGGAAGGTTATAGGCTATATATCATAACGCTTTAACGAAAAGGAGCGGAGGATCAATAAAAGATGTTGCGAAAACGGGCAAGTGACGCTAACACAGTTGCGTGGATCAATTAGTATATATATCAACACGAAATCGAATAGTTTTTACTCGTATTTGGGACACATACACGTGTCGATCTAATAAATAGGATTAGAACAGCTCTGCTCTTGTAGTGATTCCGCTGATCGCCGATACTTAGCGACAAATGTTCGAATGCCAGCGAATTTCCACACTTTTGCTATCATTAATAGCGTTAGTTTTGATAGAATCTGGGTTTTCCTTCATTTCAAAGCATAGAAAGAATCGACTATCGAATCGAATTTACAGTTTGCCCGAAATTATCAATCCCTACTTTCCTTACTAATATTTATAAATGCGAATGTAACTCTGTCTGATAGGTACGCTTTATGAAATTTAGAACAGATATAGAATAGGGGTTTGGATTGGATAGGCTTGTACCTAGGAAAGTAGTAGATAGAGACAGAGACAGAAGTACCTTTTGTGTTTTTCTACAACATTTCTAACTCTATCCTAAATTGCATCTAGATCCCTTCAAGCATTCTGGCTACTACTTTCATACCAGGAAAATTAAATACCTGAGAGTGCGCGTAAAACTGAGGGGCGGATGCTAGTTTATAATAATAGTATGATTTGTTGCGATCAAAATTATTACAGTAAGATCGATCTCACCTCTTAACAGTGACATAATCCCCTCGATCAGCGTTCAAGAGGAAGGTCTTCTCTTCCCTCGTGAGCGGCCTCTCGTAGACCTGGCGCAGGTCATGCTGGCTGTTCCGCAGGGCTTCCTGGGAGCTGCCCAGGAGCTCCTCCCGAGAGCCGCGGTTCATCCCGGTCTGGAAATATAGCTTTATATAATAGATCCAGCATATATATATTAGCTAATAATATATATAGCTTAATAGAGCTTTATATATATATGCTTATATTAAGTTGTCTGGACTACGTTGACATTTCATAAGTGCCTGTGAAGGCCTATTTGAATGAATGAATATATTTTGTTTAATTTTATAAGGTAGGTATGTAATTTAGTGTTTTGTTATGTTTGGCATTGTAAGACCTAAAATAATTGTATTTGTTGTGTTTTGGTCATATAAGTTCCATGTGGTTTAGAAAATAAACATAAGATAATTATTTATGAATTTTGTTGATAAGTGTATTATTAAAACATGGTATTAAAAATTAAACTCGTAAGCACTGACTTTATTATTCCTTTACTGGATACATTTCAGGAAACGCATCACTAGCTATTAAAATGTCACTTGATTACAACTAGAATCAAAACTACTGAACCATTTTGGAAGTCAGTCTTAAACGGAGAATAAACATATCTTTTATTTCTGACTTAGTATAATATAATATCAACATCATTGAAGTTCGTACGAAGTCATAGCAAGAGCCGTTACAAGCCATGGACACTATGGCTAGCATATTAATACTTGTAAAGTAAAAATAAACTACATAAGCCAGTCAAGTAGTTATTCGAATAGGCCTCGTATAGGGTCCCATACTAAGTGCACACCTACTTAACTACTTACCTATACGAGTAACTCTTGACCTACGCTAAACCAACCAAAAAGGGTCTACTATCTACTAGTACCTACTACTACTCAGAAGGCTGACATTTGAACTTGTAACTCTAGTTACTTTGACCTTTATTTGGCATAAACTGAAAAGCTTTGAAGTTTTGATTTACTATTTCCAGAAATGTAGGAGTTTAGTTTTAAAGTAGTATAAGATTAAATAATTATATTGGTACAATACAACTTATAATTATCTAACATTAAAAAATAATTTAATGTAATCGGCATTAAATTATTTTTTAATGTTAGATAATGTGTTTTAAAACTCGAGAGTGGGTGGACCGATTTTGTTATTAGACTTTATCTATACCTACTAATACTATCATACGTAGTAGTTACGTTATTTGTGAATGTTAAAGGCTATATTTTATCCCTATCCGAACGGGAACTACGCGGCTAAAACCGCGGAGAGGATGTTAGTATTTTATATTTGCCTAACGTTGATTAAACAAACAGTACAGTAGCTTAAGTTCATTATAAATCTAATACTAATGATCAAAAACCTGTTTCAAAATAAGTTATTAATCACTTCGGATCGGTCGCGAAAAAACAACATGTCTGCACTCGTACATTTCACCCTGACCCAGATTATAAATGACCTGTTTTTAATAGTGAATAATGTTTGTGGCTTCCGAAACCCTCATTTTGATTTAGAACCAATATTTCAACTATTGCATCATCGTACTCTTAGGTAATTAGGTACCTAAATAAATGCTAAGATACGTATAAAAGAGATTTTTGACTTTAAGTAAATACAAATTCTAGAAAAACTGCTGTTACGGGACTCATCAGAAACTCTATTAAAAACTAACTTCTTCTTTGCGTTTTCATCCGCGTGGTTTTCGTTCTCGCAAGAATACAGGGATAAAATATAGCCCATAACACTCACAAATAACGTAGCTTTCTATTAGTGAAAGAATCGTTCAGATCAGTCCAGTAGTTTTGAAGCCTATTCATATCAAGCAAACAAATAAAAAATCTAATATTTCCTGTGTATAAAATTAATTGTATCTATAGATAAATAAGACCTCAACAGTTTCATAAGTCTCCAAAATCTTCGACGTTTGCAGAACAACTTTATACTGCTATAATTTTGAAATTGTCACAAAACTTTTTAAATACACTAACTGTAGCCTTTCTTCCATAAAAGGTGAAACAAAACTAAATGTCGAAAATAACTGTCCAACCAAAATGATGTATCTATAGGAATGAACAAACACACGAAATGATATGTAAATATAAGGGTATCTAACGTGGATATGTTTATATTAGACCGGTGGCTCCCCGCGGTTTTACCCGCGTTCCTGGGAGGTTATAAATTTTCCCCGGGTAAAATGTAGCCTATGTGATAATACAGGATGTCGGCTAAATCTATATAAAATTTTATTAAAATCGCTCCAACCGTTTAGACGTGAAGAAGTAACAAACATACACACTCTTTCGCCTTTATAATATTAGTGTGATTGTAGGATAGATTCTTATATTAGAAGTATATGTTGGTAATATCTAACTACTATTATAAATAAAAAGGTTTGGATAGATGGACGGATATTTGTTACACAGTCATGCCAGAACGGCCAATTAGATTTGGATGATATCTACAAAGGTATAGGTAGAGGGACAAACAGACAGACACATCAACCGAGAGTAGCTTTCGGTTTTCCCCGTGTTCCTGGATGATCTTAAAATTTACCGTATTAAATATAGCTTACAATAGGTATGTTTATTTCATAACTTTCATTTTCTGTCAAATTTCACCCAGATCCCTTCAGGCGTTCTGGCGTGAAAGAGTAAGTGGAAAATTCGTTCTTCACTAACATACCTATATACTAATATTATAATGGAAAAAATATTTTTTTGTATGTTTGTAATTAACAAACTCTAAAACTAATGTCCCGATTTCGAAAATTCTTTCACCATTAGAAAGCCTGAGTAACATGTAACATTGGCAACATAGGTAACATAATTATTTTATTCCCGTATTCTTACGGGAACGGGAACTAGGCGGTGAAACCCCGCGGACGTTGCTAGTTGTTAATATAAGTAAACTGACATACTTAAAAGTAGTTTTTGGTACAGAATGATAATAATTTCATCATGTTACCCACTTCACATAACCTAAACCATAACTTTTTGATAATGATGACAAAAGATGACCTTCCGCAATAGTATCTAAACAAAACTTATATTCGCTTTCTGGTGAAAAAAGCCTTATTGTAATCGCCTTAAAACTCCATGTGTAAATTTACTCCATGTCCTATGTAATGTGGAATTACTTTTAATACTTCTTGCTATGTACCTATAGTGTATATTAACACTAGAGATGGGCGGTGGGAATAAACCCGAAAGGAATTAACCCGGGTTTATTCCCAAATGGGAAAGAACCGGGTGTTTACGTGGGAAGAAACCCAATGGACGGGTTTTTTCAATTGAAATGGTTTATACGATATATCTCTTAAACTATTCATTTGATTTAAAAAAATTGGTAACAATTTTTGTTGCAAATTAAATTCTCTACAACTTTGGTTCAGTAACTTTTTGTCGTAGAACTAGAAATGAAAAAGTTATAAGTGAAAATGTTCAGAAACTCGAGCAAACCGTTTCTTTTTGTGGAGCGATGTGTGGATGTCGAAAAGCAGTGCTGTAATGTTCTGCAGTGTGCTTTTATTGTTCTGGAGAGACTAAAAGCAACGTAATGGGGCTCTCAGAATGAATAAATAAAAATGACTTTGACGATGAATCGCCGACATTAACACCCCTTCCTTCTCCAGTTCTCACACTGATGTTCAATTCAGAAAGCTGATCAGATGCTGAGCCGCAGCTTGGTCCATCGAAAAAACTGAGGACGGAGTTCAGAAACGAACTGTGGCAAATAAATGCTAGCATACCGTTCTGCATTTACCGTTCTTTGTCCCTCGAGGAATAGTCGCAACATGGCCAGTTTTGGAGACAAACGTACCCACCATTTTTTTGCAACACTCCGTGAACGAACAATTTTTGTTGGCTTTACTCATTTTCGAACACTCAAACTCGAGACTGGTTTTTGTTTCGGGTTCGTACGCGTATATCCAGGATTCGTCACCTGATGCGATGTTTTATATAGCATTTGAGGATCCTGCGTGTCTTTCGAAAGTTCTGACGCACCAAGTAACACGAGCCGCTTTTTGCTCTTTATAGAGCGAATGCGGTATCCATCGGGAAAACAAATATTTTACACCTAATTGTTCATGCAAGATTATTTGTATTTGACTCATTTCAATGTCTAGAGTTGCCTGAATTTCGTAGTATATCAAATGTCGATCTTCTTCAATCAGCTTACGCTCAGCGTTATATATCAACGTTTTCTTGGGTGACTGCAGTTTTTGGACGACCTTGACGAGGATCATCACTGAACTTGATACGTCCACGTTGAAATTCAGCAAACCAGCGATGAATTGTGGTTTTGGATGGGGCTTCATCACCAAATGCAGAAATCATCCGGTCAACACACTGTTTTTGTGTTAAACCACTTCGAAAGTCATAATAAATCATCGTTCTTGAATTTTCTCGAGTCCATTTTCTCCATTTTCTCAACGACTAAACAAGTTTGACAAAACCTTGTGACAAGACCGAGAATCGTTTTTTAAATAAATAAATGGTATTCGATTTGTAAAACCAAAGACTTTTCAATTTAAAAGATTTTAATATGACAGGAATGGTGAAAATATTCCAATCTCATACTTTTAGTGCAGCCCTCGTAGATATTGGCTCGTCATCATCGTCATTGTCATGATCTTTGTGTTTATGAAACAGGTTCCAATTGTATGAAATAAAAGGTATTTTTGCTGCCCTGTCTGTAGTCAATCTGTTTTTTTTTGCGACTATGTATATGGACGTGCGTGCTAAACAATCGTTCTGTGGCTGCTGAAGTACAGGGAGCAGTTAGAATCCGTACTGCAACCCTACTCAACAATTTGGAACTGCAGAGTCCTCTCGACCAAACTACTGGGTCCATTTCGGTGACATCCTTCCATATAGTCCTTCCGTCTAGTCTATAAACCCTATTTAGCTCTATAATTAGATAAATAAACACCAACGACAATATTGTGCGATTGGTTAACGTCGTGTATACACTCCATCCACTTCGTGTTCTTCTTCTAATTCAATGCCTTGCTGTCTTGGATCCAATAAATATGCAGCATAATAAATGGGTGTCAAACATTTATTTGTTCAGCTAATTACAGCATTTTTAATATCTTGTTCGTGATGCTCATTTAGAATGGATATGTCCGGAAATGCAAAATTAAATGTGGACTTAATATCTTTGAAGGCCATATAAACTTTATTTATAAGTATTCCACTGCCTTCGAGTTTGAAAATAGTATCTGTTATAGGTTCCAGTAGTTTAATACAATTTTCTACTATTAACAGTAGATCTGTTAACAGTAGATCTGTTAATAGTAGAAAATTGTATTCTCCGAAATATTAGTTAAATGTAGTCGTTTAATGAGGTATATCGTTATTAGCAATGTCGTAAATATTTTTGATAAGGCGGTCATATAGCATTCAACCGGGACCTTTGTTCTAGGTTGATATAACCGGTATGATGTTCTAAGCGATGTCGCAGTAAACGATTTTGACGTATTTATTGATTTTTTTAAAGTAAACAAAGTTAGATTAGCTCTAACTAGTAGTAATAGTACTTAAATAGTACGTACTATTTGATATATACTACACATAACATATTTGTAACATCGCTAAATATGAAAAAACCCGAATACTTTCCCATTTGGGAATTTTCCTCGGGTTCTTCTCTCAATATTCCTATTTTGGGTTCTTTCCCGGGTAAAATCCCATCACTACTTGTCGCTCAAAGCGGATGAACACACAGAAACAGACAGATATGAAGAAGCGGGTTTTGACTTTACTGCATGCACGTGTTTTGTTTCTAAGAATTAAAAAATACCCAACTAAATTAGCTCAAACTAGTAGTAATAGTACTTAGATAGTACGTACTTTTTGATATATAAATGTATCTACACATTACCTATTTGTTACATTGCTAAAAATGAAAAAACCCGAATACTTTCCCATTTGGGAATCTTCCTCGGGTTCTTTCCCTCAATCTTCCCATTTTGGGTTCTTTCCCGGGAAGAATCCCATCACTAATTAACACAGCAATATTTTTTTAAGTGACATTTGACAGAAAACAATTCAGTTTATATAAAATTCAATTTAGATACCCTTATTTCAGGCCAAGTCTTTAAATTAAATAAGTAACTTATTTTAGAAATGTCAAATGCGTATGTCCAAAGTTAATCAAGTGTCAAATCATTTTTTTTCTCTCATTTTCAAATTGCGAACCAATACAAAAGTAAGAAACTAAAAAATAAGTAAGTAGTCACTTGATTGACTTTGGACATATACAAACAATTTTCAAATATAGAACTATCTTACACCATTTTATGTATGATTTATGTTACAACTAGTTATTAACTTACCTTTGTGATTGAGGAAATAAATTTATTAATTAAATTATTATTATTATTTTGAAAGTAAATACAAAAAATTCGAAATGCTTCCTATTCCGTATAACCTCGTCAAATACGGTAGTACGGCGATACCAAGGCATCATAAACAAACGGTAATCCTACGTGATTTATATGTATTCCCACACAGACAAGCACGTTGGACTCCATGATATGACGTGATCGGAATGTTAAGGCAAGTTAGGTTTTTATACTATTTTTCAGTCTGTTAAGGAAAAGCCAACAATAGAATTGTAGCTTAACTTTTATTCTTTACTATTGGTTACCCGCGGTTTCACCCGAAATCTTCAATTTTCCCGGGATAGTACCCTATGCCCGTTTCCTGGTTCTTAGCTACCTCCCTACCAATTTTCAGTCAAATCGTTTCAGCCGTTCTTGAGTTATAAATAGTGTAACTAACACGACTTTCTTTTATATATTAAATATAGATATAGATTTAAAAACGTTTAAAATACGGTAGGTACAAAAAATTGGGTTCTGAATTCTCTTCTGATCTTTTCGATCTGTGTAAAATTAATTTTTGCCCAAAGTGTTCTCCTATCATACCTAATTACACCGCCTTTATTTTATTTATTCTTTAAATAACCATCCTACTAAATTATAAATGCGAAAGTAGCTCTGTTTTTTACGCTATCACGTCTTAACCACGGAACCGGTTTTAATGAAATTTGGTACTGATGAAGGCTAGAGCTTGGGAAAGGACTTAATATTAAAAAAAAATGGATTGCTTTTTGTTTATTTCTCGCCTACTAGCCTCATTTTTCTACCGCATTCCATGACATATTACAGTTTCTGATCCATTTTTCATGCAAACTTATATTTCAGTTTAATACTAAGCATGAATTATGATCTAATACTATGTTTACACAGATTAGTTATTTTCAGAAATATCAGTAATTTTCCCATTTTTATTATAAACAGTATTTGGTTGGATAAACCGCTAGTGAACATGTGCTAGTAAATCACTACATAGTATAAAACAAAGTCGCTATCCGCCGTCTGTCTGTCCCTATGTATGCTTAGATCTTTAAAACTACGCAACGGATTTTGATGCGGTTTTTTTAATAGATAGAGTGATTCTTATGGAAGGTTTTTATGTATTAATCATTACGCTATGACGAATAGGAGCGGAGCAGGACAAAAAATCGTGTGACTGATTACGATAGTACAAGCTCTATTTAGTTTGGATTGCTTGGCCGTATCTAAGTATATAAAAATGTCCCAAAATATATATATTAATTTGGAAAACCGTATTTATATATAGTATGTAGTACTTACAGTTCTTTGTTACTTATTTACTCTTTATTTTGTTTGTCTGTTATATTAGTTATGTTAATGTTTTAATCCTAAGTAAATTAAAAATGTGAATCTGAGTTTGTTTATTACACTTTTACACCTAAACCACTGAACCGATTTTAATAATGCTATCACCAATGGAAGGCGAAATTATTAGCAAATAATCCAAACAAATTTTATTCCCGAATACTTACGGGAACGGGAAATACCCGGGTGAAACCGCGGGGCGGAAACCGGTATCCATTACTTCCTGTTTATGACAGCAATTTTGACAGATGCGTAAATCTGACAATGACTAATGCTGACATCTGTCAGCTGTCATGAAAAATATATATACCAAATCAACAGTAACAAGGTAGCATGTTAATTCGATGATGATTCAGTCAATAATCATACTGTTTAAATATTTTAGAGAGTAATAAAATAAATATCATGTAAGACTTAGATGTTTGAGATTATCTATCTATTCAATTGCTAGTTCTATGCCATTGCTAAGTCTCACGAACTACCTATTGTGTCAACTGCAAAAGTATTTGAGTGTTAGATAGCTCATTTATCGAGAAAGCTATAGGTAATATAACATCACGCTGCAACAAATCGGAGCGGAGCATCAATGAAAAATGTTGCCGATTAATTACAATACTAAAATATTTTTTAAATAAGGTAAATTGAATTATTTCTCATTCTTTACTAACTTAACCTCTCTCTCAACAATATTTAAAAGTAAAACTACCATTAGAGTATTAAAGTCGAATATCAGTATTCAGTAAAAAACATTTTAACGTTAATGTATGCAAAGTTTACATATTGTTTTTCACGGTACAATCAGTTTAACTCACAGATCATATAAACAGGGAGGTGGGATAGGTATTTTGTAAGTGGCCACTGATGTATTTATAGTAAACATTTGGAGATATGCCTTTCTGCGGCAATAGACACGCTATAAACTATGGACGGATCTATAAACTGTTGAATTGGAACGGATTGTATGACGAAATGTACATTATTTGGATATAAATACATTTCTCGTATCGAGTAAACGGTGATTGTGATCCCTTTTATGTATGTGTGTGTATTGTGTATGTATATAACACTCAGTTTCGTAAAGGCTGAACGATTTTTGCATGCTTCAGGTTACTTACTAATTTAAAGAAAAAAAAATGTATGAAATGCTCTTTGTCTCTACGTCAGACTTTTATTATGGTTTTAAGAATTAAGGATGATACACATACAGAAATCTTTGACAATGCTATTTATTGACAGAATTTACCGAGACAAAACGGTGAAAAGGGACTTTTTACGAAGACGGTTTCGGAGGAGTTTAATCACAAACACCGCGACACGAGAATTTTATATATTAGATTATCCCACCATATAAAAAAAACTTAAAACAAAGCGGTAGGTAATATGTATGTCTTAAAAAAATATTCGAAGTATCAGCATTGATATAATTTTCTACCAATAAAAAATCTACCTTTTTTGTTTACTTTAATCACGGTATCCTACCTAATGGTAAGTAAACACCCTAAAAAATCTTTCCCCACTCAGAAAATTTAAATAAATAAGAAACATTGTTAAAGTTTCGTTTCCCGAATAACTTACCACATTGGAAATATTGAAGCGTACTCGGACCTTACTTTCTTTTTTGCGCCTCTTCATTTTTATTATTAAAATCCACAATCACAAAAACCACATTACTCACACGTTCGCACAATCATTTTTTAACACATAAATATCGATTATTTTTCACATTTCGATCACATTTAATCGATAAAGAACGAGAATCGATTAAGAAAACACAGTAGCGACTAAAATTAAGTCATATGTTTCAATGAATTGAGTTAAATAGACATTTTCTAGCACTTTTAACGGCGTGAAACTGTTTTTACAGTTCGGTTAGTGTAAACAGATATGTTAAGTATCCTTTTTTATGCCTTTAAACGCTTTTGACTCGTTAGTAGCGTCTACACTGAACTGATTTAGAACGCATTCTCAAACACTCGACTGAAAGCACTGCCGTCTATTTTTAAAGACAGTAATTTTCTCAATGAATCCTGCGTTTTTTTTATTTGGTATGATAAATAAAAAATGATTTTAATAGATAAAGGAAAGTTTATGAGGTAATCATGTTCTCTATCACATAGTTAATTTAATTTGATTCGTAGCTATGTACCTATGTATCAAAAAGTTTTTCAGTCAATGTGAAATATTCTCTAAGAAAGAAAATATTTATTGATAGCACACATTAACATTACGGATTACACAAGAACAAATTACATACAAATAAACATAGAACAAATCAATAACAAAAAAGCGGTAGGAGTGCTGTCAAAGGAGGACCAGCTCAGCAATATGTGCTGTTGAAGACAACAGCGCTGATTTTCAGTGAGTACGGATGAACGTAAATTCATTCCCTATTTGATATCACTTCGTTTAGGCTACGGTCTTCAATAAGTAGCGAATAATACAGTCTTCTCAGAACTGTACTTTCTATATGTTATACATTTTCAACAGATGCGTCAATCAGATAGATACCTACCGTATAATGAGGCTAGAAAATAAAATAAAAATCCTTATTATTCTTGTTACAGTGATATTTGTCATAAGTTATTTATTTGGCAATCGAAATGATCACTTACTTCATAATTAATTGAATCGGTTTGAAAGCAAAGTAAAACAGTAACTTATAAATTATAAATACCTGCAATAAAGGTGGTCACTTTTCTCTAACAATTTAAAAATAATATTTTTCATTCATTTAATGAATCAAATCGGTTCAAAGCATTTTTCGAATATGATACTGTCTTAAATTATTTAATACTCTGGCTTAAAGCCAATAATGTAAAATTCTTAGAAAACTGGTTGAAATGTAACTACTTCTTACGACGAATTCTTAGTAATACAGGAAATGATGATTTAATTGTTACGTTTCCTTATTATTTCTTCAAATAGAGTAGGTAGGTAAAAAAATCTATTTTCAATGTTAAAATGCCCGTCTAAAATAATTTTAAGAGCAAATCACTCGTAAAAATATTTCCAATGTAAGTATGGACTATAAATAATAATATTACTTTCATCACCAAAGTGTAAAAGTCTCGTGAATCTAAGGATCACTAAAGAGAAGACGAAAGCACGAGTTTTATTGCCTTACGGAGAGTTCCGTAGCATATTAACAAATTTAAACATAGGGTTTTAAATTCTCTATCGATCTGTCAATAAAACTCATTTTCGACCTACTTAAGTGGCGTTTATTTTTTACCATCGATATTTATAGAATTCAGTCAAAAACTAAATATCATACAATCCAATTATAAATAATGACAATCTACTCTTCTACTTTTAATAACTAAATTTCATGTACATTATCGTATCATGTATAGAAGCGATTAAACAAAACTGTAGCAATTTACAAGTCAAAAGCGATAACATACATACGGGCGCCATTTTGTCACGGAACTCCAAAAACTAATGATAACAAACACTATTTATACTTATATTTAAATCATTCTAAAACATCTCAATCACAGGCTAAGTGAACATAAAATATGTTTCTAGAAAATGTCTATAAATTAGTAGTTTGTAGGCCATTCCTCAGCCGAGGGTGGGCAGACGTTTCCATTGTGTAAACAAATATACAGCAACTTTTGGATCAAAGACGACTAAATTGCTATGAGCGATCGAGTGTTCAGGATGTTAGTAGTTCTAGATGTGGCTGAGCGTACTATCGTTTTATGGCTAAGCTGTGTTTTTACCACACGGAAATACCCTACTGCGAAAGTTTGTATAGATGTGTATCACCCATTCACGTAATAGCAGGCTGAAGAGAATGATTTCAATTAAGCAGGAAAGATAATAGTCTAGAATAGCATATAAGTTGATGATCTGAGATCGAAGTTGAAACCATGAGGCGAAGGCTTGTATATTATTGCACTCCTCGTAATATCAGCAAATCGGTCCACTCGTTTAGAAATGAAGCCCAGTAGACAGACAGATAAAGAAAAATGCATAAGTAGGTACCCAACCTACTAAAAAAATTATTAACTGTCATGTTACCAGCCGTTGATAGTATTTTTTTTAATAATATAGTTTAGAATAATTTAAAGGTATCTCTTCTAGTAACTTTATAGGAATCGATTTATTTCACCTTTGCCTAACAGTTGTAGTTATTTTTCTTAAAACCCCTCACATCATTTCCTTTACAAAGGAGAACAAAGGTACCTATAATATGTTGTGATAATATTTATGATATTCCATTTTTAAAAGAAATACCCTTTATTGTTGCGTGAACCGTGTCCCGCTTACGGTGAGGGTGTAGGTTCGACCCCGGGTTATACACGAGTGATTTAATCGGGATAGGCGTAAAAAATAACTTGAACCAGACACTTCTTTACGTATGAGATGATTCCCAAAGGTCAGAAAAGTCTACAAATCCGGTTTGCTTTCACTTGATAAACTATATTCTTTGAGTTGTATAAAGTAAGTCATATACTTCCTTTTATCCTGGTTTTGTATGTTCTAAAGATTTTCATTACTACAATGTAGATCTAGACTAGACTTTTTAGACCTGATAGCTATTCATTTATTTTAGCGTCTACACAATGTATTGAAACCGCGGGGATCCCCAAGTATATATTTTGACTAGTGGCTCCCAGCTATTTCACCCGCGTTCTTCGACCTTAAATTTTCCCGGATTTAAAAGTAGCTGTGTTAATCCAGAGTACCTATAAAATATCTGTGTTCCAAATTTCATCCAAATCCGTTCAATAGTTTTTGCGTGAACGAGTAACAAGCATCTATCCATGTATTGTCACAAACTTTCGCATTTATAATATCTATAGATAGGTATATATAAAACAAAGTCCCCGTCGCCTCTGTCTGTCTGTCTGAACGCGATGAACATAAAAACTACTGAACAGTTTCATGCGGTTTTCACCAAATTACGGAATATTTCATGGGGAAGGTTTTTATGTATAATACATCAATTTGGACCCGGTAGGTGGCGCTGGTGGGCAGAACGAAGTCTGCCAGGTCCGCTAGTTAAAGATAATTAGCACGCGCGAATCGTCCCGTCATATAACCATATCAATCAAACATAATACAAATAATAACGTGGAAAGCCAGTAAAATATTCGGTAGTATAAAATGTAGTTCTACAGTTTGTTATATATACAAACTATGGATATAGTACATGATAGGACAATATTTCGTCCCAAAACTTCGAGAACAACGAAACAGTCCAGAATGCGAGAATTCACGTTTGTAATTGTACCAATATTTTGAGCTAGTGCATGGTTCCATTGAAAAATGTATCTTATTGCATACTATATGATCTCATTTTTGCATGTGACATGTAAGTTGGCCTGTGAATAATTGTAGCTACATTTGAGCGTTGCTTATTTTTAAGGAAAGAGTTAAAGTTAGTCAAAGCATATTTCCATTAATAAAGGTTATTTTATAAATTGAGTATTAAAACATTTTGTAGAGTAGAATCAATTTTCTTTTAAAATATAGCTTAGAATACTCTCAATTATCCTACTAACATTATAAATGCGAAAGTTTGTAAGAATGTATAGAATGTGTGGAAATGTTCGTAACCTACTCTTTCACGCACGAACGTCTGAAGGGACCTCGATGAAATTTGGCACAAAGTAAGAACATGTTCTGAAATAATACATACGCTATTTATTGTCCCGGGAAAATTTAAAATCCTTTGGGAACGTGAGTAAAACCACGTGGAGCTACAAGTATTAACAAACTTATTAGAATAAAATTCGCAGCGTGAATTTTACCTCGATATATTACTATAAAATAATATGTCATACGTGTGTGTGAGTTACCAAATTTATTCTAAAATAAAATATATTGAACGGAAACTAACAGAGCATTTAGTATAAATTAGTATTTAGTTTAGTTTATTTATATTTATATTTAGCTATGTTTTCCGTTCCCCATATTTCACAGCGTCAATGACTTAGATTTAACGTATATTAAGTATTGAACAGTTTATAAGATCTCTATCAGATTGCGTCATGCCTGACGGTAATCGTATCTGTACTTACTAATATATAAAGCTGAAATGTTCCTTTGTTTGGGTGTACGCGGTTATCTCAGGAACTACTGGTCTGATTTCAAAAATTCTTTCAGTATTTTATAGCCCATTTATCGAGGAAGGCTATAGGTTATATATCATCACGCTACGATTAATAAGAGCGGAGCTACGAGGAAAAATATTGCAGAAACGGGGAGGTGAGGTTAATGAAGTTGCGCGCGTCAGCTAGTCTAAATATAATTTCGTGTCATCGTACGGTCCTAGTTACCGTGCTCAGAATAACACCAGCTTGTGGTAGGTTATACCGAAGGGATATATCTGTAAATAAGTTATCATAAATACCTAATAAAGATGATCTTAAAAGTGATTTGAAGATAAAAAAACAATACCTTCAGACATTTTTCACACACGGTCAATCTGATTCCTAACAAAGCAGAGTTTGTGTTATGGTAGCTAAATAGCTGATATACTTCTTTTTAAATACATACTCATTTGGATATTTACATCCACAAATAGGCCAAACAGACATGCCTATTGTCCTGAGTGGAATTCGAACCCACGACCGGTGGTTCAAAAGTCAGGGTCACTAATCACAGAGCCAAACGGCTATAAAAATATGAAATAATACAAATCCATATAATAAAAAAATTAAGATAAACAAAAAAAAAACATTTTAATCTACCTGCTTAAAAGATTTAACGTAGTACGAAGTAAAAACAAGTGTCTAAATACGCCACAAATCTAGTTACAAGTTAATTACACCCCATACCCCTATATGTACGTGATTAATATATTTTCGTCGAATAAGTTAGGTGGACAAAGTTTTTTCGTCTGCGCAATCTAAGCTTTTACCGAAACTTTGTTATTTATCGAAGGTACAGGTAATTATCTTTTAAGATAGATGAACGGGATATTTTTAATAAGTTGTCAACTATGAAGCGTGAAGATTTCTTCTAAAAATAACCTTTGTCAATTTTCATACATGCGCAAGCTAATTTAGACTTATTTCTATTACTAGCTGCTTCCACACGGTTCCACCTGCGTAGTTCCCGTTCCCATGGGAACACGGGGATAAAATATAGCCTATGACACTCCATATTAACGTAGCTTTCTATTGGTGTAATAATTTTGAAAATCAGTGTAGTTTACAACGTCACAAACTCACAAACAGGTAACTTTATAATATTAGTATAGATTATTTAAGTCTTATTTTACCTTTTTGAATTAAACCCCTGTCCCCAGACTACAGTTCTACTATCAAATAGTTGACTCAAACATATTATACTACATACAGACAAAGTATATAAAGAGGTATTTTATATATACGACTAGACTGTCTAATGTCCATAATTTGTTATGAATGTACATTGTACAATGTCTCAAGGGAGCAACATTGTTAGCTTGCATTTTATATATGATATTGCTATTAGCTAATACGGTAGCTTTTGCATACTTTTTAGGGATCAGTATCCGAACATATAACGTGACCCTATTAATAAGGTTTCGCTGTCCGTCTGTCTGTCTGTCACGGGTCTGTACCGAATACGTAGACAATTGAAATTTTCACAGAATGTCTATTTCTTTCGTTTGTCGCTATAATTCTACTGATTTTATAATTGCAAAAATTTGTATGTGGATTTGAATATGGATGTATGAATGTTTATTCCTCTTTCACTCAAAATATACCAATAGGATTTGACTGAAATTTGAAACACAGGAAGGTTATAATCTGGATTAACAGATACGCTTCTTTTTTTCCCGAAACAATTGAAGATCTCCTGGGAATGCGGGTAAAACCGGAGGGGTCTACTAGTAATACAAACAAATTAAAGAGGACTACCCTACAAAAGTTCAAAGTACTGAGACTTGTACGATGCTGCGGAACCCTTGCGTAAGTTTGACTCGCACTTGGCCAGTTTTTATTAGATAATGCAGCCTTTTGGGAGTTTAATAATTTTATAACTTAATGGGTAAACGAACTGTTGTTTGTTTATATTATGTAAGTTATGAACTGTCTGTCGCCTTTGTGTCTTTAGAGACTTGTTGCTAGGTTCAATTCCCCAGTTGGACAAGGTAGAAATTATGCTTGTATATCGAAAAAATATACAAACATTGTTTACAAATATTTCCAGATGCCCAGTTTAGGAAAAAAATTAATTTTAAAAGGGTAACTCAGAAAAGACTAAAGACTTCTCCGAAAAGGTATGATATTTTTCCATGTATTTATTTTATGTAGTGTTTAGTAAATATTCAAAAAATTTTTTTTTCAAATAATTTTAAACATCCAAATTATTATAGTTAGGTATATTGATTGGGTAGACAACGTTACCTACGGTAATTAAGTATATTTTTATCATTATAACAGTCTCGTTAAAATTTTACCTACCGGTTCCACAAGGATATACCTAATTAATTACTTGTAATGATGCCGTGAACAAACAGATTAGCGTAAGTAGGTTATTTATATGTATATGTTATGTATTGATTAGAAAAAAATGGTTTATGCTTGGAAAGTGATAATTTGGCCGGTGGTAGGTAAGCAAACAGTTTTTGTACCTATATCTTAAGACATTTTTTTTACAGAAACATAGCAGTAGAAATTTGATGAGAAACATGCTTTATGGATACTTAAAAAATAACAAAATTGTCTTATTAATTCATTAACAATATTCACCTATAGGTAGGTACCTATTTAGGTACCTGACCAGACCCGACCTTGATATTTTATCCACCGATTGATATCTGTCCTAGTCAAATCCTGTACTACAGAAAACCAGGTCCTACCGGGTAGGACCAATGTTGCCATGGTCAAGTTCAAAGAAGATTAAAGAACTTACCTTTTTGCTTCTTTCACACGTGCATATTCACAAATATCCAGCAGGTTCGACCATAAACTGTGTACTGTTGGTACGCTCCTACGGGACACTGGACAGACAATATGGTAAGTGAACACCGCGTTAATCGAATTTGAAAGAGTGCCGCCAATTAGCGGCGGCTTTGATGTCGATGAAACTGTGATTAGGATGTGAATTTGGGAAGTAGGAATGGAATTTCTTATTTGTTTGTAAATAAATTAATTTCCATGGATATTTTTCACAGACGCAATCTGATTCCAATCCAAGCAGAGTTTGAAATATAGGGTTATAAATATATTCCAAATTCTGTCTTTCCAAGCTAAATAGTATAGAAGAATTAAATTGAAATTCTTCTAGCTATTTAATAATCTTTTTTTTCTTCAGTCGAAATACTGGTATGGTAATTATTTTCGTATACATATTTAATACACTAAAACAATATTATTCTATAATACCTGAATGTTTGCTTCTGATCGAAATGTTGATTGTTTACGGGAGAACATAACATAATACTTTCTGGTTATAAATAACTCAGGAGTCACTTATGTATAGTGATATTTATAAAAATAAAATACCAATATTTTATCGATATTCCAAATAAATAAGATCCCATCACTAGTTTACGATCCACGTTAATGTCATTAATGTAAGTCCACCGCTCGCCAATACGTCGATATGTTTAAATTGTACGATTCGCCATTACTTGCGGAGTAGGTATTATTAAATTAATTTATCGATAAACATCGAATCACAGTCTTTGATAGAACAGAAACAAGAGTTTATAAACTTTACCTGATACGCAAACTAAAACGAAATTTCGTTACCAAATATAACCTTGACGTGACCTATTTTCTATTGTGGTGGTACAACAGTATTATATTTCAGATTATGTTCTATCATTAAATGTTTTCAAACATTACAGTAATAATTGCCAAAATAATCAAAGTTGGGAAAAACTACGTTCTTGTTAGTACGTTGTAATTTTTAGTTGACCTTTGAAACTACAATTCTTGACCCTAAAACAAAATGGCGTTGAATTAAAACTAGAATGTCATATTTAGTTGATGTTCATCAGAATTTATATAAGTACTGATCACTCCCCTTCATTAGTAACATATCATCTATACGTATCAATAAGGTTATGTATTGTAGAAGGTCTCACAGACATGGTCGTGGCAAGCTCTACGAGTTTTTCGTAGCTCCGTTGTATGTTTTTTATACTAATTGTTTATTAAATAGCAACAAAGATAACTATAATATACACACACTTCTATACAGAATTATCAATTTACCTTTAAGAGCATGTGTTATTTAATATGCTTTTAATATAGCTGTATAAACTAGCTACCTCATACGAATTATATAAACCTTTATATTAACATAATTACAAGATTACATCTACCTATATATATTAAACAAACCCTCCCCGCCGCCTCTGTCTGAACGCGATGAACACAAAAACTACGGAACAGATTTTCATGCGGTTTCACCAAATTACGAAGTATTTCATGGGGAAGGTTTTTTATGTATAATACATCAATTTGGACCCGGTAGATGGTTGGCAGAACGAAGTCTGCCGGGTCCGCTAGTTAAAATAAATATCATACTTCAAACCGTATTTTTTATTTCTACTCTCTTTGTAACCAAGTTCTATGAAGTCTGTAGCTGACATATTAATTTATTTAATACAAACATTGCAATCAGCTATGTTGCTTCAGTTACAGCTATAGTGTGGGCAAGTGTGTTGTACAAGGCAAAGGCTATTTGAGGCCAGATACATACACTTTCCTGTCTGCTGACATTGTACTATGTTTCTCAAATGTTTTATGGGAAAACTAAATGTCAATCGGTTCTTAGACAATATATTTTTATTAGCTACTTGCCTTGTTTTAACTAAGTTTATGAATGTCTGTGTATGAATCTTTAAGTTCGGTTTTAAACTTTTTAAAGAAAACTTATATCTGATGAAGTGATGACATAACTATTATTTGATCTCGCTTACAATATTCGTGTTTTGGGTTAGTGAAAGAGCTTCAAGACTTGGTTTATCTATGTGTCATGTATACTTGTTAAACACAAACAATGTGTTAATATTAAAATAATTATTGTTTTACGTGGTAATGTACCATAAAGCTTCTCATTTAATTTAATAACTTATATGCATATTATACATCTACGGTTTATCTTAGTCTATATTTGAATACTACTCGTATATAAATTATGATTAAAATGACATAATGAACAGTTAAGTGTTATGAATAAACGATAAAATGCTAAAAATATCCATCGCCCGTTTTAAAATTGAGTTCAAAATATAGCACTTAAAGCTTAAAATACTCATAGGAATAATATTTCTCCACTCGAAGAAATATCGGCCGTCATAACAAATCTCCAAAAATATTGGGAAAATACCCATTAATCTGTCACGTTTGTTTACACATTAAACATATAGATAATAGGATCAGTGGATATTCGATGATTATCGTGGTCCATTCCATAATCATGATTAATATTAGCGTAGGATTATTTTATTTGCTATAGGATTTTGTGATAGGTTCAAATAATAGTATTAATTAATATGGCCACAAGATAGACTTCAAGTATTGGTACTATATTAAGTTATACCTAGGTATTTAGCCTTGATATTTTATATGAAATATATATTTTTTGTCAGTAGGTTGACAAGCAGGCAGTCTTGTCATCTGATGGTAAGTGGTCTCCGTCGCCTATGGACACTCGCAATACCACGGGGTTACTCCTCCGATACGGCTTTACCGATTCTCATGAAATATTGTGTGCATATTCAGTAGGTCTGAGAATCGGATAACATCTATTTTTTATCACCCTATGTAAACACGGGAACGGGAACTACGCGAGTGAAACCGGGGGCGGCAGCCATAATAACGTCTTGAAAAATTCATAACTCATACAGTTTGTGAGCCACTGTCCGATAATGAGCTTAGGCTGAAACACCGGACATGCGGCGGTCTTGTACAAACCCTCGTCTGCACTTAGCTATGCTATTACCAAACGAAAACACGACCAACTTGAATAGCGGACCTTTCATTCATCGTCGTGTTTATGAGTGAGACAGACAATAATGACAAAGAGTTTTCTTTGAGATCGTTAAAGAATAGGTAAGCTGCATTCAATCTAGTTACAACCACTCCGCCCTTCGGTTAGATTGTTTTGTTTACAACTTACATTGGAAGGTTCAATTTTTTTACTGGTTAATGATAATAATTTGTTGGTGTCCTAGTATTTATTGTTTTAAAATGACAATTTAATAAGATAAAATTTATGACTTCTATAATAGTGTTTGTTATTTATACTAACATAGCTTCTACCAATTCAAAACAAACGCATCTGCCCCGCGGTTTCACTTGAGTTCCTGGGGGTTTTTAATATATTCCTGGGATAAAAACTAGCTTATGTGTTAATCCAGGGTGTCAGCTAACTCTAAATTTTATTTACAACACAACTCAATTTACAACACAATTTAACAAATTTGATTAAAATCGCTCAAGCAGTTAAGACGTGAAGAAGTAACTAACGTACACACTCACAAACATTCGCCTTTATAATATTAGTGTGATTAGTACCTATATATATATCAGGAAACAGTTACCACAGCTCTGTTTAATTTCAAATCAGATTGGCCATGTGTATAGAATATCCAATGATAAATTTAATCTTGATGTTACTTAATATAGAACTATTCTAAATACACATTGACAGACCGGTTGGCTTTGTGGTTAGTGACCCTGACTCTCAAGCCGCCGGTCGTGGGTTCGAATCACACCCAAACATATTTATGCATTAATATGTCTATTTGTACTGTGTCTGGATGTAAATATCTATAAAAGTTTGTATTTAAAAAACGTAGTATATGTAGTATATGTAGTATATCAGCTATCTGGTTACCATAACACAAGCTCACTTTGAAACTTACTTTGGAATCCAATTGGCCGTGTCAAATGTCCCAGCATTTTTATATATATTTGTTTAAAGCTTGCAGTTGTAACTCTTACATAGACAATTAGTAGAAGGAGGAACTTGCCTGTCACGGGCATGACTACGTTCATTATTGTTAACAATATCCGGTCGTTTTAATCCCAAAATATTCACTTTGTTTCCAGATCAAAAGGTTTTAGTCAAGTCATTTGTCATTTAGGCAGGTGGGGGGAGACGGGCTAACAGCCTGCCCGTCACAATTTGTCAAAGGGTTAAGGGCGGTTGAGATAAAAGATTGATACTAACCTATTGATCTGAAATCGGTAGTTAATGTTCGCGTTTTATTATGCCTTGATTGCGATGAATCGGAATGACCTCTCGTGTGATTTTTTTTTATACCACCAGGGTGGCAAACAGGCATACGGTCCCACCCGATGGGAACCGGTTACCGTAGCCTATTAGGGTCGGCTGTGCAGTCTCTAGATGCTGGTGGACTGCATTGATGTAAGCGTGAAGGCCCCTTATGTTGCAAAAGTCCACTGAATGTGTGGACGACGGGGTGGCCGCTGGGTATCGATGTCCTTTTTTTCTCCTGGCCATGGTTATTGGAGAGTTGGGAGATTAAAAGAGGAGCAACTGTATAGGCAGTAAAGGGGACAAAGCGTAACGGATTTTCGTCGAAGGGCTAGACAGGTGGGCAGTTTGCCGAGGCGGCGGCTGGAAGGGCCCCCAGTCCCCCCGTGGCATAATCGGTCGGGTCCACTCCGGTCTCCTCCTCCGGCACGACCGACTGCGCCACGGATTATGCGCGAGGCGGCGGGTCAGCCTCCCTGGGCGGAGATTAAGTAGTCCCAGGGGTCGGGACCCCTACAACCTGCGGGCGGCCAGCGGACAGCCGTTTCACTGGGTCTCCCTAACCGCCGCACCCACACGCTACTCCTGCACAGCCCTACGACGCTACTCCATCACTGGTCCCCCCTACTGCCTCTACAGCGTCTCCTCATGGAGCTCTGGCTACCTTACTCACCGCAGGAACACAACACTACAAGGTAGTGTTATTTGGCTGCGGTCTTCTGTAAGGTGGAGGTACTACCCTAGTCGGGCTGCTCCAAATTCGGAATGGACGAGTCCGTTGCGCCCTACCTTTCTTAAAACTGACATTTGAAAACCCTTTTTTTCTCACCCTAAAAGCAAGTCCACTTTTTTTATTATCATAAAGTTAAAGTCGTGTTTATTTAACATGTAAAATATTCCGAATCGACTGCTGCGGGTAAAACCAATTCATAAGAACCTTTCCCATGTATACCCTCTGATTGATACTGAAATATGATAATTCAATATGAAACTCTTAAAATATACTTCGTCTAAAATCAAGCGTGTACCCTCACAGCCACTTGAGACCCTTCTCAACTCGTCCTTTACAAACATACTCGTAGTTCATGTTATTCTAATTTTTCATAGTTTCTTTTACAATATTTTGATTCTATAGAGAAAGCACACCTTGTTATAAAATGCTTTTTCGAGTCGAATGTTTTTATAACTTAAAGACGGTGGGTTTTAGCTTTTAACCTTTAAGGATTGATTGCGTATTTCATAGAAACTATAATTGTGGTAGCACCATTCTTTTTTATTTTACACTAGCTGGTTCCACGCGGTAGTTCCCGTTTCCGTGGGAATACAGGGACAAAACATCTTATGTTACTCTTTGATAATGTAACTTCCTAATAATGGAAGAATTTTCGAAATCGGTACAGTTATTTTTGAGTTTATTTATTACAAACATACACATAAAAATAAAAAAAATATAAAATTTTCCTTTTTCAAATGTTTGTGTAGATGTAGACTACTAAGGTTTCAGTTTCAGAAGTCCGTCTGTACCTACCCCGCTACAGTACTACGAAAGGAAACTACTCTTTAAACATTAATATTGTTAACTAATGTAATAAAATAATAAATATCCTGGGACATTTTTCACACACGGCCAATCGGATTCCAAACTAAGCTCCCTTTGAAGCTTAGTTTGGAATCCGATTGGCCGTGTGTGGTTATGGTGTGTTATGGTAACCAGATAGCTGATATACTACATATACTACGTTTTAAATACATACTTATATAGATAATTACATCTAAATAAATAAACATTAATACTAAGTAAAGTCTAAAGAATAATACGTCGTTAAGTATGTATTAACAGTATGTACAGCGCGGTCATCAATCCGATGTCCAGCCGCGCTATAGAGACGCTTAACCAGCTGTAATGCTTTGTATGGGATCTGTGATTGGTGTAAGAAAACGTTCCCTTATTCTGTTTGGCATTATTAAGGAGGTAGGGCGCAACGGATTCGTTCGTTCGAAATTGGAGCAGCCCGACTGGGTAGTGGGTAGTACCTCCACCTTACAGAAGACCGCAGCCAAATAACACTACATGTAGTGTTGTGTTCCCGCGGTGAGTAAGGTAGCCGGAGCTCCATGAGGAGACCCTGTAGCGGCAGTGAGGGGACCAGGGACGGAGTAGCGTCGTAGGGGTGTGAAGGAGTGATGCTTGATTGGCCCTTCAACGAGAAGTGCATTGCGCTTTGTCCCTTTCACTGCCTACACAGTAGCTCCCTTTTTTATAGGGTCGGCAACGCGTGAGTGTCGCTTCTGGTGTTGCAAGCGTCCATAGGCTACGGTAACCGCTTCCCATCAGGTGGGACCGTATGTCTGTTTGCCACCCTTGTGGTATAAAAAAAAATAAAAAAAAAAATTGGAAACTAAAAACACTTTTGGGAAATAAAAATGTTTATCATTAAATAAATGGTATATGCAATCATTTAATTTTATGTAATGTAGATCTACTATTTAGTAATATGTGTGGTGTCGGTTCGGTTCAAAATTAGACAAAAATATTTATGTGCATGAACATGTCTGTTTGTTCTGTGTCTAGGTGTAAATATTTTAATAACTAGCTTCTGTCCCGTGATCCTGGGAATCTTCAATTTCCCTGGGATAAAGAGTAGCCTTTATGGTAATTCAGAGTGTCAGCTAATTCCATACCAAATTTATTAAAATCATTCCAGCCGTTTAGACGTGAAGAAGTAACATACATGTAATACATACTTACTAACTTTCACCTTTATAACATTTAGTAGGATAGTTTAGTTTAGGTAACCATAGTTCATGCTTACTTTGGAATCAGATTGACTACGTGTGAAAAATGTCCCAGGATATTTATTTATTTATTGCTCTGATGAGTCCCTCCTGATAATTTACGATACTTGCACAGGATCCCTTCGTTCCATTGATCTATTGGAATAAACACTGTAGTGCAAAATGCGTACCTTACCTTAATAGTGTTGCTGCATATTACCGACATAATCGATAAAATATATCGATTAAACATCGATAATAGGTTTAGTCACCAACTGTGGGATCTATTTATGGGAAGTTGTAAACACATGTTTAATATTTACTCGTTTTATTATATACTTAAATGGCAGTAAATTAATTACTTTTATACTACAAAGGTGGCATATAGACATGCGGTCCCATCTGATGGGAAGCGGTTACTGTAGCCTATGGGCGCTTGCAACACCAGGGGCGTCACTTACGTGTTGCCAATAATGTCTTAGTATTTATCATATAGGAACTTTAATTAATGTTGCTTATCTTTTATAGTGACGGTACTAAATATAATTGAAAATAGAGTTTCCAGTAAAATCCGCATTTTTCATGTATACTATTTGGTTCTGTTTGTCATATCAAATATAATAATCATAAAATCCACCCCACAAAATACATTTGAAATTAGGTAACAAAATATTCACAAAGGCAACAAAGTTCGCTCAAATAATTGATAATATTCGGACAGTACCTACTCACGATTAGACAAGCCTTGTATAACATGATATTTTGGTGAAATTAATGTGAGCTTACCGTGAGCTTTTAGAGCTTTTATATCTACCGGCTTTGGTTGTAGCTTTGAACTAGTACGCCTTATGAATAAGAGACATTATACTTATAAATAAAACCGAGGAATAAGTATTTTGGGTTAATATATTGTTTAATTTTATTGATTTAAGTTATCAATATAGAAGAAGAAGGCGAGAATTTTTTTTTCATTTGTGCACGTAAGATCACAAAACTGAACAAAAAGTAATAGGGGTAGCAATTCAAAAACATGTATTCAGAAAAACATAATTTAAAATAACTATAAAACACTAAGGAATCAGATTGGCCATGAGCAAAAAAAAATCTATGACCATGTTATCGATATTTGTATGTAGGTACTAAGTACAACACTACCATGTATAAGGTAGCAGATATAAATCTCGGCGCACCAGCGTCATTTAACTACGGCGAGCCTTACTTTATTATAATTTATTGTTGTCATTACCTTAGATACAACACCTATGTTGTGGACAGAAACCAGAGGAACTATGGTTATGAGAATATTATTTATAATTATATTTTCGTAGAGCCACTCTCTACGAAAATATAATTATAAATAATCCTACTTTTATTATAAATACGAAATCTAAAATAATATTAATTAAAAAAATGGCACAACTACTCGACCGATCTTAATAATTATTTGACCTGTGGAAAGCTAGGTAGGTACGCTATACGAAAGTAACATAGGCTATATTTTATCTTAAGGAACGGGAACTACGCGGCGGCGTCTAATATTTTTATCATTTCAATTAGTTATAATCATAGGTATTTATATGCGATTATAAGCCTTTTGAAGTATTTGACTGTTTAGACTTTTTCTATGAACACTTACAAACTTTATCCATTTTTTATAGCAATTCAAAAGGTGACATTGTGATCAAAGGAAGTAATTAGCTATTCAGTATTCATTAGGGATTGGAATCGTACATCATGCAATAATGAACGAGTAGCCACAGCCCGGTGATTATTCTGCGATGCATTGTCAGAAAGTTTGTCCGTTGGTATGGCTGAAATCATAGTATAAGCTTAGCTGGAGCGACAGTACTCCAACTGTTGTGGCTCGAGATTATATTAATTTTTATTCGAGCTTAAGGTAAAGTAAGTCAATTTTAAACCAACAAAAGGATATAAGTACCATCTATAAATATTTACTTTATTAATCTATAGCTTTGAAGTAGCTAGTTGTTTGTCAAAAAAATAACTTAAATAACTGATTCCAGCGTTTATAAATATATATAAACATATAAACCCGGACAAATTTATATTTCCGTAGATATTTATTTTTAGTGTATTTTCCTAGTACATATATGTTCGTTTTTCGCTACTCAGTCCCCAGCTTTAAGCTATTGACTGGAACAGAAATGCTTTTGTCGATCACTTATAAATCATATTGACTACATGATACCGTTGTGTTTATTTTTAATTGAATAAATATAATCTATGTAGGCGCAGTTTTTGGCACTTTTAAGGTAATTTTGAAACCTTATTATAATCAGTAAATATTAGGGCTATACATTATTATTTTTTCATAATTTCGTTGGAATTTATTGTTGTAATAAAATATACTATCGTCTTATGTATATTTTAATAATTATAATCTAGTTTAAAGTTCTTTAACAATCGTTTTATGTGTCCTCCATTACTATAGTACATTAAATACCTGTTGAAATTTTTTATTAACTTTAAGCTCAGTGGGCGTGAACCGGTCAACAAATATGGTGCCGCTTTTGTTATAAAAAATATCGGAAACGGCCCCTTCGATGCAAATTGAGTTCAAGATATACTAAATACCTACTAATATTATAAAAAGGTAAAGTTCGTGAGTTTGTGAGTTGTAGGGGGTCATCTATGGATCTACTGAACTGAATTAGAAAATTCTTTTACCAAAAGAAAGTCATTTCATTTGAGTGTCATTATAATTGGCTATATTTTTCCTCCGTATTTCTACAGAAACGGGAAGTAAGTGGGTGAAAACGCAAGCTAGCAAACGGAAGTTAGTATATTATATAATGAAAGTTATTTAAGAAAAGTGTATATGTGGAATTTAGGTAACTACTAAACTCAGTAAAAGGATTTTAATCAAGGTTAGGTTACCTGGAAGCAACTAAATAAATATAAATTCATTTCAATTTTATATCTAAAAATAATATTTACCTCTCTTTTATACATATGCTAATGACAAGGAAGGAAACAATTCTTTGTAAACATTTTATTCTGACACGAAGACATGACATCCCTTTCTATTTCCCCGAACAATATCCGGTGTTCTTACTTGTGATATTGTTGTAAAATAAATAAGATATCAACAAGACTAATACGTTGTTCATATCCGGAAATAGAATGTCTTATTGAAATATGTATATATTAATATTATCTTTAGTTAAATGTTAAGGTCTAATTGTATTTTCTGATCTTACAACTTCTTAGCTACCTACTAGTCTAAGTCCAATTATATTTACTATATTTATAAGACAATTATTATAGTCTAGGCGTAAATATCATTATAATAACTATGTATATAAAAACTGTATATTAGCTTTTCAGATACAAGCTTTGCTCAGAAGACCGAACGCAAGCTGCAACCCCCTCAAACGCCGTAAAAGAAGAAATACCCTAGGGTGTCCTAGTAGCCTAAGAAACACCCTAGTCAATAAGAGTCAAACACAATTAATACTTTCTGATGTAAACATTTCAATCCCCCAATCAGCACTAGCACCACGTAGTGGACTATGGTCTGAACCCCCTCGTTGTTAGGGGAGGCTCGACCTCCTTGGTGGGGACTTACTTAGATGAGCTGAATCTTATATATAAAATTCTCGTGTCGCGGTGTTTGTGATTAAACTCCTCCGAAACGGCTTGACCTATTTTTATGAAATTTTATAAGCGTATTCAGTAGGTCTGAGAATCGGCTAACATCTATTTTTCATACCCCTCAGCGATCACGAGAACGGGAACTACGCGGGAGAAACCGCGGGGCGGCAGCTAGTATTATGTAAAATTGTCCTTAGGCAAAAAAGATAGACTACGGTACAGACGGTTGTAAATATGATATCAAAAGACAAAGCATTCCAAAATTAACTATCCAAGGTGTTATATCATACAGGAACTTGATCCTCGCCTAGAATTGACCAATAAAACCCGATAAGGGGCTATATATACGAGTAACTAGGTTCAGGGGTCCATTTAAACTGTTGTTATACGAATCTGAGCCATATTAACGGGCTTTATGGGTTGTATCCTTTAGTTTAAGACATTCTAAAGTGTAAAATTTCAAATAACTAAAGAGTTATGATCGGATTAGTTACTGTGTTCCCGTGACGTTAGTGAGACCATGCGGTTTTACTTGAATTTCGAAAATAAATGTTCACTGTGTAGCTGACACGTTCTCATGTAAAAATTGATAGAATTATGTGGAAATATTTCTATTAGGATCATTTTCTCTAAATTTAAAATTTCATATTGATAACAAGTATCGAGCATCGGTAAATAATTTTAGTAAAATTTCCATATTTATTGGTATTTTTATCAATAATGTTGAGGGAGTATTTTATGTATGTAATATGTATTTTTGTAATTTAGCTACCTTTTCTAATAGACGAGAGAAATTGCTCATAACTAAATTAGAAAACGTACTGAAATAGATTTTATTTTGTCTATACTAATATTATAAAGAGGAAAGATTTGTTTGTTTGTTTGTTTGTAATGAATAGGCTCCGAAACTACTGGACCGATTTCAAAAATTCTTTCACCTTTGGAAAGCTACATTATCCCCGAGTAACATAGGCTATATTCTATTCCTGTATTCCCACGGGAACGGGAACTACGCGGGTAAAACCGCGGGGAGGCAGCTAGTCTTTTATAATGTTATTTTATAAATGCGATGTAAACTGAGTTTGTGTTATTTTTTCCACACATTTCTACGGAGTTTTTTAGAATCGTTTGTTTTAAAATACCAGTGAACCCGAGGGATGGATGCTAGTAACATTGAGAGATACAAAGTAATCTATTTAAGCGTCAGTCAAAGTTGATTTCTAAAGCGTTTAGTAAATAAGTTAAACTTCTCATAATTCAAGCAATTACCCATCTCCAAAATTCTGAGAGAATGTTATTATAAAGGTAATGAATAAATCAAAGCTACTAAATAAATTTGGTTTTATTTTTTCATAATTAAAATACGTTTTACGAAATAAACATTGTACACAATAAATGCCATTTATTTATGTATTGCAACAATTGTTAACGTCCACTTATATAACAAACTATTATTTATATTATATATGTAATTACACTTTTTTACTATATTATTGTGTAAACATCTAAAACTTGAGAACACCCAGCCTTTTAATGGTTTTAGATGCAAACACATATTCGTTTTCAATAAGTTTAAAATAACCTTTAAAACAGCATAGGAACAGTTAAATTATTTTAAAGTACAGTCAGTTCTTTAGATATTATATAAAACAATTTAACATCAATGAAGATTCTATTTATGAGTGATTAATACATATATTTATTTAATTATTTCATCTGTAAGTTAGTAATAAATATTATTGTGGTAACTTTTTTGTTATATAATGAAGACAATTTCATAACTATTTTATCTAAAAATACTTTAAAATACTGACAGTTTAAAATACAGACCAAACTATAAGCGTATTTTGCTTTCGGTTTAAAATTTACAATAAATAAAATTAGGAACAATCCAACTACAATTCGTCTATTTTTGAAATACTAATATATAAGTACACAATGTAATTAATGTTAGATAAATATCCATTTTATACGTATTATATTTAAAAAGTTAAAACATCAAATGCACCACATGCTTAGCCTTAAATATTTCGGTAGCCGTGTCATAGGTAGGTGAATATTGCGAAGACAAGAACAGATATAGCATGAGATCTCTTTCGCACTCGAGAAACAAATCCCATGGGGTCTTCAAACGGCGTTGAAATTATATGAACGATGGAAATGATTAGCAATCATGGCAGGAGTCGACAGACCTCTTCCGTCTCTCTTCACCCTCAAGTTCGTTTTCGTTGATCTCTTCGCTGTCTCTTCCGAGCCTTATAAAATGGTCTCGAGCCCTGCTCTTCCTCTGGGGATATCCACTGACAACTAATTCAGTGTTCTGCTCAGCATTTCTATCCTCGTCAGCTGATCGACCGAATCTGATGAAGCTGGGATCCCGACCGAATCTTACGAAGCTTGCGGACTTTTTGGAGACAGGGCTGTCGTAGTCTTCTTCGTATGTTTTGAGGAGGGAGACCAGGTCGTCGGCAGTGAGGGTCAGGGGTTGTGATCGTCCGAAGCGGAGGAAGCTGTTGCCTCTTCGTGTTGGACGCTGGAAAGCTTCGCGGAGGTCGGCTGCTGATGGTTCTGGAGGGTAAGATCTTCCGAATCTGTGGAGAATATGTTTTTATAGGTTATTGAACTTAACAGGTTTTTTAAAGTTTATTCTGTCTGCATATTTACCAAGGAACTGATTTATTTCTAGCGTTTGTCTGTATCTAATATATTTTAATTGCTATTATTTTTTATTTAATGCTACAAAGTTCTAACCTGATCATACTACGGTCGATGGCACTTCGTCGTCTCGCTTCAAGGTCAGGTGACCTCCTGACCGGAGAAGCTGCAGCACTGACCACCAGGAGCGCTGCCAGCACAGCCATGCCTCGGGAACAACTCATGGCTGCTGAGTCTGGAATAAAAACACTGATTTAGTCTATGGCAAAGAGCTGGCTTTTGGAGCATTCTTTTCGATTAGGTACCTATACTTCTTTTACTAATATATAAAGCTGAAAAGTTTGTTTGAACTCGCTAATCTCAGGAACAACCGTCCGATTCAATAATTTAAATTTAAAAACAAATTTAAATTTTAAATTTTAAAACGATGAAAAAAAAATATTTTATTGTTACAAAGCCCATTTATCGAGGAAGGGTGTAAGCTATATATATATATATATATATATATCATCACGCTACGATGAATAGGAGCGGAACAGATGACGCTAACGCTGCGCGAGTTAACTAGTAGGTATGTATAATATATATTCGTTAACTAATCAAAGATTCAATCTCATAACATTATTTGTCATAATTTCATTTTCCGATACCATACTAAGCATATAAATGCCTACACAAAAAATATTGAGATTTTAGATCTACATTGACATATATCAAAGATTTATATGTGTATAGTCCAGATTATAATAAATCTGTGTTTTTCTAGTTCACAAACATTCTATCTTTCAGATTTACTTAGGAATCTGTGACATTTCCGTCAGGGTTGACAACCCCATAACACTCTCGATAATAAGTAGATACTAAGATGAAAATTTGTGGTAAAAGTTGGGTTTATTATCACACTTTTGTGAATCCTGAGTGATTAGTTCGTAAGTTGTGAATATAGTGTAAGAAGTACCTACCTATACATTTTATATTTACCTAACTAATGATACGTATGAACGTATGACGTATGAACAATAAGTTGGTTTTATATAAATTTACAAAAATATTATTATGTATATAACCTTACGACAACATCGTTAGTGCTTGTGAATAGAATCATTTTTTTTTCCATTTTTTTTACTTTCATCTTTGAAGCAACAATTATTTTATAGTCTTATTACAACAACTGAGCACGATATCATTTACTAAAACCTTGTAATATAAAGATCACAAAGTTACCAACGACGACTCCGATAGGCCATGTATATTTGAATGACAACCTCTAGGCTTTACTATCTCGTAGCTAAGTCATGCAACTTTAGTAACAGTCTATCAAGAATGGTCACAAAGAAACAAATAAAACAAACATCAGGATCACAGCACAGACAGAATAGTCTCGTGCGTGTAGAGTTATAGGGTTTCGTAATACAAATCCAACGTTTGGTAGACGCGTAAGCATCTAATATGGCAGACAGACTCTCCCAACGGACAGACAAACAGTAATTTTGCGGTCACTATACGTAGGTAAGTAGGTATATACGGTTTTGTCACGATTGTCTTTACATATGTAGGTGGAATATTTTCTTAGGATGTTCCCTCTAGAGTATCCTAAGTAAGTAGTTTTAATGTCTAGGAACAAATACTGCATTTTTTCCGTCGTTTAGTATGAAAGGAACCGCTGTACTTAAACCTTATTACTAGCTAAATAAAGGAGTTTTCTTGACTATGAAAACTACATCACAGTTAAACTAGTTATTTAACCTATTAACTTAGGGTCAGGTTTTTGTCTATTCCTATAAAATACTAGCCGCTCCCCGCGGTCTCAACCGCGTTCCCCAGGGACCTTCAATTTCCCCGGGAAGTAAGTATCCCATGCGTTATTTCAGAATATATTCTAACTCTGTGCCATCCATCCGGATTTAGGTATGTTTGAACTTTGGATCTGCTTGAAATTCCATCCATACTCCATCCATCTATACTCACAATCTTTCGCATTAATTAATATTAGTAGAATCATTACCTATATTTACTTGGTAACATTTTTGTCATTGCAGACATTTGGCAAGGTGAATTCGTAATCAGTGTCGTTCTGAGTAAGCCGGGGTAAGTCGGGCGTTATAGTCCAATATATTATAAAGAGATTACTTACCTACCTGCGAGTGCGGGCAAAGCTGCGAGTGTCCTTTGCGTTCGGACTGCGTATTTACTTTGTATTTAGATATACTTTGCTTTTATCTTAAAAGCATTTTTTTCGCAACATTATTATGAGATGAACGGTGAAGATGGAATAGCTACTTTTATAATATATATACGTCTATCTCATGAATATTTAGAGCCTAGGGTATTAAGAATTAATAGGAAGGGCCTAGATTCTAGTATTCACTGTTTGTCAAATAGCATTTAACTCCGGTCATGCGTTGTTGAGTCCCAAGCATCTAACTTTGCATTTCATTATAGTAAAATCAGTTAGAATTAAACTTTTATGTTGCAGCTTTTTAATCATGCATTCTTAGGATAAAATAGCTATTATTTGGACATAATTTAATTAATGATTTACCTACTATCATAAAATATTTCCTACTCTCAGTAAAACTATGGATTAAATCATTGACGCAGAAAAAGACTATAATGTGGGTTTTAGATAAAAAATATATAAATTTACGACAAAAGCCGTTAATGTTCAGTATATAATAAACTTAGATATACGTCGAGTCATAATAAATCCACTACGATGAAGGTCACGGTGACAGACGAGGTGGCGCCGATGGTGAAATAGCATTCCGTGCGAAATACAATGACAAATTGCAAAGTAATTGAGATATGTTGACTGAAACTTATTATATAAATGGTGCACTTATTTCTAATATTCTCTTGAATTAATGTATATTGGTTTTGTTATCTATCGGAGAAACTACTCTTATAAATACAGGTTGTTGTAAACAAAGAGTTTTCATTTATTAGTAGAATATACGACTTAAATAGCATTGATAAAATGGTGTTGCATATTATGTTTTTAAATATTTACGAACTAAATTAATGATTTATACATTTTGATTCTTTTAGATTTATAATAAATAAATAAATAAAATATCCTGGGACATTTTTCACACACGGCCAATCTGATTCCAAAGTAAGCTACAGATGAAGCTTGTATTATGGTAATCAGATAGCTGATATACTACATATAATACTTTTAAATACATACATATTATAGATATTTACATCCAGACACAGGACAAACAGACATATTCATGCATACAAATGTTTGTCCTGGGTGGGATTCGAACCCACGACCCGCGGCTTGAGAGTCAGGGTCACTAAACACAAAGCCAACCGGGCTGTAATAAAAAAGATATATAAATAATATACAGTAGATATATAATTATCCTGAGACATTTTACACGCACGGATAACTTGATTTCAAACTAAGCAGAGCTTGTGCAATAGTAAACAGATTTTTAGAGGTATATAAAGAGGCTATGTCTAACAAAAATTGCTACATAACTAAGTTTCTAAACTGAAACAGTATTGTTTATACACTTTTCCAATCGCGTTGACCATCTTGACACATTGTTACCCCAGTTTTTCATAGATTGTTGTTTTTTTGCCAAGTTACTAAGTTACCAGAAAACAAAATAAAAAATTGGATTAATTTAAAAATAGTAATAGTAGGTAGTTCAATTTTAAAATATCAATGATAATATATTATGATCTATTAAATAAAATAATTAGAGATAAATCATTGTTATAATTGAAAATTATAGGAAGTAAAATTATGATCATTTGTTAATTTAGACATAGGATACATAAATAAATATTCTGGGACATGTTTTACACATGGATAATCTGATTCCAAATAAGCCAGGGTATCTAACCATGTCAACTAGCTAGTCAGGATAAATGAGTTTATAAAATACATCCAAACAGCGAATAGATTTTAATATTTTATCATAAGTGCAGTAATATTTTGCCAAAATTAAATATATGATATAAAGTCACCATGACAAGAAATATTATTTATAGAGAGCAATGTAATATCACCTGTCACGCAAAATAATAATCAAGGTAATGCACTGAGGGCAGGGGAGTTTGTAGGAACGCATAAAAGTGTCTAGGATTTTAAATAATTTTGTATCAATGACATTGATATAGCTGATACCTTTTGTAGGAGAGTCATGGAAGGAGAGGATAAAAATATAGTTATATGGAGAAAACACACGGTAAATTATTGCTATAGTACGGTCTAAACATAAGTGACACAATGTTCAATCAATCCAAATAGGTAAACAAGTTTTACTTTTAAATTCAAATTTACTCAAATTCTTACAAATATGTTTATATAATAAACACCTTTATGTACCTTTTGCTATATAAAATTTAAATTCAAATTCAAATGCCAATTCTTCACAGCAAAACTAACCATCCGAACAGGGGATTAGAGTCTGACTGTCTATAAATTTTTTCTGAATTATTCGAATAAATGTTTTTTTTTCTAGACCAATAGGCTGACGACCTCTCAGCCAGTCATTATTCCTACTGGACATATGCAGTACAAGGAGCATGGTTAATGTGTTGAGTAACTTGTCACATCTCGTATTCACGTAATGTATCTTACCCTGCCATAATCTATATACTACTAGCTAACGGAAAACGTTGTACTAGCTTAAAAGAAATATCTACTAAAATTTCGTAAGAAACTCAGATAAATAAGTAGGATCATTAATTTAATAAATTTTTCTAAGTAAACAATTGACTAGAAACGAAATAAAGAACGATTTTAAATACAATGCAACGCCATCTCTGATAATATTAAAAACTAAGTGGTTTTTTTAAAGGAAAAGGTACACTTATACCTACATCCTGACTTAGTAGTGAAATTAATTATCTCCCGGGTCGTGGGTGAAACTGCGGGACTGAAGCTAACTTTATAATAATAACTGGGTCATAATAGTCATAAATACCATATGCATATTATTATTTTTACCAAAATGAATATACACTAGACACAAAAAGTTAGGGATATCAAAAAAATATTGAAATTTTTGGGTGATTTTCAACGAGTTGTAACTTCGCGAAAAATAATCGTACAGCAAAAAAAAGAAAACCAAATTGTAGCTACAAGTGTCTAGTTTTAAGATATGACCATGAATTTTTTGTATTATGTTTGAATCTGGAGAAATACAAAGAAAAGTACCGAGGAAAAAAAATTACAAATTTTCTGTCGTCTAAAAAAAGGCCTATGGGCTTCAAAAATGACTTTTTTATTGTTTTTGTTAAATGTTCTGTCAGAAAATTTAATGCCCTTTATTTTGTTGTAGTTAAGAACCCTGTACAATGATTTATCACGAAATTATTGTCAATCAACCGAAAAAAGAACTTTTTAACTTTGTCAATCAATAACTCTGAAAATAATGATCGTAAAGAAAATCTAAGAAAGGTTTTGAAAAGTACACAATATTTTCTATAAGAAAACGTGAACGGCTTTTGTCGAAAACATTTTCATTCACTCAAAAACTTTGACTGAAAAAAAGGCGAAATTTTGCATAATTAAGGATATTTAGATAACTTGCTATAACTTGGGATAAAATGGATTAATGAAGGATATCGTCGGTAATTTTTTAACCTTAAAGTATCCCGGAAAATCCCTGAAAAATTCAAAGCGCTGCAATTCTTCTTTCTTAGTGACCCGAGGCTTTAAATTTATTGTTTTTGCTAAAATCACGATTATAAATGATGGTTGCATTTTAATCATTTTTTCAAAGAAAACATTATTTTTTTCTCAACAACCTTTATTGCTTTGATGTAAAAGATCGGTTTAATTCAAAAATTTTGGATAGAAAAAAAAACTTTTTTTTTTATTTTCTTGACTTTGTGTGTGTGTGTATGTTTGTCTGTCCGTCTGTCTGTGTGTCTATCTGTAGCTATTGAAGGGTCTGCACGTATACAGGTCACAATTCAGTACCGCGTATTGCCTCTGTTTTGGGTCACTGCTCCTAAGCGCTCTCGCATGATGACAGATCATCGAATGTTTTTTTTTTCTATTCGACATTTTGAAAAAAAGTCGATCATTTTCATCAAAGCAATAAAGATTATTGAGAAAAAAAAATGTTTTCATTGAAAAAATGATTGAAATCGAACCATCGTTCATAATGGTGTTTTTAGCGAAAACAATAAATTTAGAGCCTCGGGACACTAAGTAAGAAGCATTGCAGCGCTTTGAGTTTTTCAGGGATTTTTCGGGACACTTTAAGGTTAAAAAATTACCGACGAAATCCTTCATTAATCCATTTTATCCCAAGTTATAGCAAGTTATCTAAATATCCTTAATTATGCAAAATTTCGCCTTTTTTTCAGTCAAAGTTTTTGAGTGAATGAAAATGTTTTCGACAAAAGCCGTTCACGTTTTCTTATAGAGAATATTGTGTACTTTTCAAAACCTTTCTTAGATTTTCTTTACGATCAATATCCTCAGAGTTATTGATAGTCAAAGTTAAAAACTTCTTTTTGACGTGACAACGTCTTATAAATTGGTTTGCCGGGTGACACTTCAAGAAACTGCGTTACGCTCCGCTCACGTAACGTGATGTTATGTTTTAAATTGTTACTATTATTTCAATCTTCTTCCTACTATACGAATGAATATTCACATTAAAATTATTTTGACGTAACAACGTCTTATAAATTGGTTTGCCGGGTGACACTTCAAGAAACTGCGTTACGCTCCGCTCACGTAACGTGACGTTATGTTTTAAATTGTTACTATTGACGTGACAACGTCTTATAAATTGGTTTGCCGGGTGACACTTCAAGAAACTGCGTTACGCTCCGCTCACGTAACGTGACGTTATGTTTTAAATTGTTACTATTGACGTGACAACGTCTTATAAATTGGTTTGCCGGGTGACACTTCAAGAAACTGCGTTACGCTCCGCTCACGTAACGTGACGTTATGCTTTAAATTGTTACTTTTATTTCATCCTTCTTCCTACTATACGAATGAATATTCACATTAAAATTATTTTACCACTCAAAGTCGTTGTCACGTAAAACTTTCGCCCGTATACCGACTTTACAGGCAACCAATTTTTTTCGGTTGATTGACAATAACTCCTTGGTAAATCATTTTCAGGCTTCTTAATTACAACAGATTAAAGGGCATTAAATACCCTAAAAGAAGATGTGACAAAAACCATAAAAAAATCATTTTTAAAGCCCATAGGCCCGTTTTTAAACGACAGAAAATTTGTATTTTTTTTTCCTCGGTACTTTTCTTTGTATTTCTCCAGATCCTAACATAATACAAAAAATTCATGGTCATATCTTAAAACTAGACACTTGTAGCTACAATTTGGTTTTCTTTTTTTTGCTGTACGATTATTTTTCGCGAAGTTACAACTCGTTGAAAATCACCCAAAAATTTCAATATTTTTTTGATATCCCTAACTTTTTGTGTCTAGTGTATAAAAAAGTCTATGTTTTCGAGTTCGAATTATTAATTGGATGAATTGAAACAATATGAGGGAGAATATAAAATAGGCAAATGGTTTTATTACATTTTTGTATGTCATTCATCTGTATTTTGAAATGATTTCCATATTATTTCCCATTTTGCATATTTGAGAATTCAGATTAGAAACCCTTATCCAATGTTATAAAGATGAAAAATTAATATGTAACAAATAAACTTTACAAAATATTGGACCGATCTAAATAAATTATTTCTCCAAAGAAAAGCAACATTATCTTGAAGTAACATAGGCTATATTATCATCGTATTCCAACGGGAACAGGAACTACGTGGGTGAAGCCGCGCGGAGGGATCAGATTATAATAATGTGTATTACCACGATTTCACCCCATTTCTACTAATAAATGACTACTCTTACGTTTTTATAAAACAACAAAATTTTGGGTTTTTTATATTGCTTAACAAGTTGGCAAACCATTTCTGGTAAGTCACCCACGCTTGCAGTCACCTCATTTAAACTACACTTTATTTTACCACCAAAGCATATAAGCATCTACTATCATATTCAGGTATACCGTATCACCGAAATTGTCATGTTATACGCTACTTAACCCGACGTCTCGTTAAGAAAACGACAAGCTTAAAAATATATGTATAAAATCTTTTTTTCTGTCACAAAAACGCCTCACGCGTCCCAACGAACGACGCCGGAGCGTCTCGTGCGTATAAACTGTCGACATGACAATTTCAGCCTCTCGTATAAGTAATGGTATGTCATAATCTGTCGTGAATGTTTTTACAGGTAATTACGACGATGAAACACATGTATTGTACCTATTTTGCTTACGAGTGTGGGAATAAAGCAAATAGGTAGGTACCTATATTTTATCCTTGTAATTTTTCAGCCTGAACTTTTTTTTTTTTATACCACAAGGGTGGCAAACAGGCATACGGTCCCACCTGATGGGAAGCGGTTACCGTAGCCTATGGACGCTTGCAACACCAGAGGCGTCACTCACGCGTTGCCGACCCTATGAAAAAGGGGAGCAACTGTATAGGCAGTGAAAGGGACAAAGCGCAATGCATTTCTCGTCGAAGGGCCAAACAGGCATAAGAACTAAGTAGAGGAATAATAGAAAGCAGTAATAGGATAGCTGAGACATACTCATCTAGTATTTACATATAAAGTACAGAGTTAGCTGCCATGTTTATGTGTTGAATTGTTAGGTAGGAAATTATTATGCCAACCGGTCAGACAAATATTCGACGAATTTGAATTTGACATTATAAATCAATTGATAATTACTTTGACAGTGTCCATTGCATTTTGGAGAAACTAAAAACTCAATATTTTCATATAATTTTTTGCCATAAAGCAATTTTTGCGTACCACCCAAAGTAGCAGTGTAGCGTTCAGAAAAAAGTCATTTAACGTAGCATTCGCTTGTTTAATCAGACTGTTTTTTTGAGTTTGAAATATTAGGAGGTCACATTGTTAACGGCATTCAAAGACAAAAGACAAAGTCCCTTTCAACAATAGCTTCCTTGTAAAATCCCTGTGACACACGGATGGACGGACATGACAAATTTATAGGGTTCCGCCTTCGTGGAATTCCATTCGGCTACGGATTTCTACGAAAAATACACCTACATGGGTAGCCATCTTGTTTTTTCACAACAATATATGTTACAAGTACATACATACCTCCTGTCAGTTAAATATGAACTTTAAAACAAGCGATCGAAAGTTCAAATTCCGTTAGGTCTGGTTTTATAATAAAAATCAAATTATATGAAAGTTAAAATGTTATTATCATTAATGTAACCCTTATCAAGTGATAAGTGTTTGTAACATTAGAATATCCTCTTATAAAGGTGACAAAAATATGTTTTTAGCTGACTACGCCAGATGTCAGGGTCGGTCGCATAAGTGACGCCCCTGGTGTTGCAAGCGTCCATAGGCTACGGTAACCACTTCCCATCAGGTGGGACCGTATGCCTGTTTGCCACCTTAGTGGTATATAAATAATGATTTTTATGTGTAGCTATTTCATTTAATTTATTATTAATAGCTGCCTCTGCGCTGTAGTTCCCGTTCCCGTGGGAATACAGGGATAAAATATAGCCTATGTTACTTAGTGATAATGTAGCTCTCTAATGAAAAAATGACTATTAAAAGGTCCAGTACTTTTTGAGTTTATTCGTTACATACAAAAATACAAATTTCCTCTTTATAATATTATTAGTATAGACTAATTGACTCAAACGTGGTTATTATTTCATACCCTGTAAAAGAGAGCGGAGTAATAACTGTTTTACTTTAATTAGGTACACTTTAACAGGGAAAAGTGAAAGATAATTTTTACTGGAACTGTCCGTTTGAATAAATACACTTTACAGAAATTAATTTATGTATTCTTGTTTTAAGGCGAGTTTTTAGCATTTATTCTTGACTTGTGGCTTCCCGTGGTTTCACCCGCGCTCCCGGGGGATCTTCAATAGTCACGGAATATAAAGTAGCCTATATGTTAATCTAGATTATAAGCTAACTCCATACGATAAATAATTAAGTGGAAGATACCTATTTAAATATGTGACTTTTATGCATTACCATTAGATTTTTGAAAAAAGGAATGAACTGCTTTATAGTATCCATACATAGAATCTATACTAATATTATAAATGCAAAAGTAACTCTGTATGTCTGTCTCCCTATCACGCTAAAACTACCGAACCGATTTAAATGAAATTTGGTACACATAAAGTCCAGAGCCTGAGAAAGGACAAAGGCTACTTTTTATCCCGGGGTAGTGGAAGATCTCCCGGGTACGCGGATGAAACCGCGGGGAACCACTAGATTACTATATTAGAATGAATTATATTATTTAGGACTGTGTTTGAACCGGTAACTCTTTCGAGTAGCCCGAAGCGATTTGATAGCATAACTATTTCAATATCCCGACTAGGGTCAGTTATTTTAAGAATCTACCATTATAACAAGGCATGTTATTTTAAGAATAAGTTCTCCAATTGGACCACTAAATGTTATAATTTTATACATACTACAATTTTATTATTATGAGGAAATAACAATCCTAAACAAATATATAAGGTAGTTAGTTAGTTTTTTTTTCACATGACGGATTTTGATACAGTTTTCATTGATGAATACTCGTCGAATCAGCGTTAAACTAGGATCTTTATTTTCATTTTTAAACTTTTATTTAACATGTTTTGTTATAATTTGTATGTTTGTTCTCGTCAAATTAGCTATCTAAGTAACTGAATTTACAATTACTTATCCTCAATTGCTTGTATTAAAATTATTGCATATACGTTTAGTTTAGATAAATAAATAAAATTATAAAAGCCTGATATCCAATATTTTTAAGTAACAATTTAAGCAAATTGTTCCTATTATAGCTATGAATAAAAGCTAGTTATGTTAAAGTAACATTCCTATACAAGAAACGATAGATTCCATTCAAAAAGACATAACATAACCACACGTCATATCATATTGGAAACATAAAATAATATAATACAAGTATTTCCAACGGAATCCATCGGATATTCATATTGAAATGCAAACAAAAGATGTTCAGGGAACATTTATAATGTATAATATAAATGCACTGTCTTTCCAAGTTGGATGGACTTACAATAGCCTCGGGGGAAGTGGAAGTGTTTCTATGACACGGACCTACTGTTTGATACCAGCTACTCTTTTGTGATCTTTTGTACAGTGGTTATAAACTGTTATAGATTTTGTATCTTCTTTAATCTAATATATAAAATTCTCGTGTCGCGGTGTTTGTGATTAAACTCCTCCGATACGACTTTACCGATTCTCATGAAATTTTGTGTGCATATTCGGTAGGTCTGAGAATCGGGCAACATCTATTTTTCATCCCCCTGTGATCACGGGAAAGGGAACTACGCGGGTGAAACCGCGGGGCGGCAGCTAGTTATCTATATATTTTGAAAAGAATAATTACTGAGTTTATTGCCGGCTCTTCTCAGTAAAAAACAACTATCAGAACCGAGCATTAAGTAATACTGACTTAAGTAAGTGCTTTATTGAGGCCTATTTGAATAAAAAAGATTTAGATTTTTGATTTTTTGTAAATATGTAAACTACGTATTAAAAGTAGTGTATGTATATCAGCTATTTGGTTACCATATCACAAGCTCTGCTTAGTTTGTAATCAGATTGGCCGTGTAAATAATGTTCTTTAAAATGAACTGTGATTTTATCAGAGTGGTTTAGTAATAGTTTGAAGCTTACTTTGGAATCAGATTGGCCGTGTGTGAAAAATGTACCTGGATATTTATTTATAGTTAATGGTAACGTGTGATGAAATAAAACATAAAATAAATAATGAAAATTACACTGGTCAATAGTAGCTTTGTTGCCATTGATTAATTTTGGATATGAAATAAAGTGTTATTATAAAGATTTTATACGATAGCAAATCTAAGTGAACTATTAGTATATATGACTTAGTAAATCACCGGTGTATATTATTCAGAAAGTATTAATTTTTTTTAAACGGTTTCATAACAATATAGTCGTAAAAATAACAGGTTGTAAAAGACAATATCTATAAATAAGGCTATTTTCAATATCGTTCAAATTGGTACTTATATATGAACATGCTCGTATTTGCGTTTATGTTAGAGACGTGCTACGATTTAGTTGTAGACCTCGCTACGTCGTAGCATGTCTACGAGAACATGAAATGTAAATAAAAGTCTTTGAATGCTACTTAAGGTTGCTTCGTTGGAAAGAATCTAAAAAGCTTAATCACCTGTTTTTAATATCTCAGTACATATATACCGTTTTATATAGATTTTTATGGGATTAAAAGGTTTCATTAATACAAGGTTTATATGATTTATTACGTATCAATCTAAGAATATAACTTTTTTATTAAATTGAAATATATTCTTTAAAAACCAGATAACTGTAAACTTTTTTTTATTCTTATGAATTTCAAGGCTGATTTTTTTGGAGGTATTCCGGGAAATTACCTCACTTTTATTGTTTCCAAAGAATCTACTCACATTGTTATTAAATTAAATCGTATCCTAATAAAAATAAAATCAAATTGTACCTAAAAATATCAAGTAACATTGTATGAAAAGTAAAAGAGAAAAATGTAAGGTAACGAAGACAGAAATGATATTGATATACGTTTGAGCAACCCCCGGGCGATGTCGCTGCTACTTTGGAATAAAGCCAATTTGTATAAAATATTGGTAGATATTTCAACAATTTTAGTATAGTAAAATAAATAATAATATATTTTAAAAGTACTTTAAAGAATCGTTAGTTGACAATGAAATTATAGTGTTAAGAAATCACATAACCTTTTGAACATGTCCAAAACATCGATGAAAAAGGTCTGTTTAAAGTAAGGATGTTAAGAAAACATTTAATTATACATATAGGTATTACTACATATTATTATGAAACATAGTCGCTTTCCGCTGTCTGTCCTTATGTCTTCTTAAATTTATAAAACAACGCAATGGATTTTGATGCGGATTTTTTTAAATAGATAGAGTGATTCCAAAGGAAGGTTTTTATATACAATACATGCATAATATGTTAGAGAAACACTGTCAATTTTGGAGGTTTCTTATGTGATGTATAAGCATTGCACCCGTGCGAAGCTGGGGCGGGTCGCTAGTATCATATATACACCATATTATATTTTATTGGAACTCAAAAAAACTCAAGTTTAAGTTCGTGTTTTGATTGTTAAATTAAGTTTTATTAACTCATATCCCTTACGGCAATAAATTCCTTTCATTAAGAGATTACAACTAAATGACAGCAATGATGTTAATGACCTATAAAGTATGAGTACAGAAGACTATGTATCGAAGGTTTGTTTTCTTAAGAAAATACATAATTTTAAGATATGTAGGTAGGTATTTGTTTGTAGTGAACACAATTTACGTAGCAAATTCGCAATAGCAAGTAAATTTATTTAGTTTTTTATCATTACCGTCATAAAGAATCGTCACTAATGTTAAAAATATTTCAATTTCAATGTACTTAATATTAAGATAATATAAATATGTATAATATTTTCTAAAATAGCACACGGAATACTTTTAAAATCGGGGTTTTAGGAAATTGTGGTCCTAATGTATGTATTAAATGGTGTAAAAAATTACTTCAACTATGTTTCCATTTCGTAAAATTTATTCTGTATTAATTAGGAATCAAAACATCTCATATTTATGTAAGATAAAAATAACTAAAATATTTTTTCATTGTAGTAGTTAATTAAACATTCAAAATGTCGGCTGTTGGAGGCCGGATTTCCATCTCATGACAAAGTTTATATCAGAGGACACAAAAGCTGATCTTCCATTACCTAAACTACCTTCAAAACTTCAAAGCAGATCAAAGTTAGCACTTAAGAAGGTTAAAGTCACCAAATTAATAACTCTACTATAATATTTGTCAAGTTAAAAGCAATATTATTATGTAGTTACAAAACCATTAAATACTTAATGAATAAATTAATATTCAAGGCAATCTTTACCCTCAGCCAAATATGTTCTATAATATTCACATAGCTAGCACTTCCACATTATTTTAAGCAATGTTCACCACAAATTGTCAGAATTGAATCTACGACCAGAAATCTCTTCAGTTAAACATCAAGTCAACCAGCTTTTCCAATTAACTCAACATTATCATCATCAGCTCATACAGGTACGTCTCCACCGAGGAGCTCGAGCCTCCCCTAACGAGGGGACTCGGGCCATAGTCCACCACGCGGATTGGAAAATTGCACGTGCCTTTAATTGTGACATCTCGGGCATGCAGGTTTCCTCACGATGTTTTCCTTCACCGAAAGCCCGTAGTATTTCCATTATCTCATATTTGTCGATTGTATTATACCAACTACAAACGTTTTTGAGGTAAGCCAGAAAAGTTATTTTTACCCACTTAGTTCCCGTTACAGTAGAAATATGGAAATAAAACATAGCCTATATTACTCTCTGATAACTTTCAACTGGTAAAATAATATTTAATATATTTACGTGAAAAGCGTAACAAAAGAAGCAAACTTGTTCGCATTCATTATATTAGTAAGAATATTTTTTCTATGATATTTCTTGCATGTAGCATATATTACAAGTATATCCTAATCACATCTGCTTACCCTTTACATGCTCAGAAGTTTTGATGGATAGCCTCTATAAGTTCAGAGATATATCTTACTTAAAGTAACTTTATTGTCACTTAAAGTTATAAGAATAATGTGTCTTACAACAAAATATTTCGTTTTACTTTATTTCCTGGATAGAGAAGAAACATCAACACTTTTCTATTTTTGATTCTGTAAATAAGATGTTAATTTCGATTGAAATTTACTAGGTAACCTACCTATTGCATAAAATAGACAATTTATTGTTGTTATAGATAAGCCTTAATAATATAGTGTTTTATATAATCATTATAATTTTGATATAGGCATCATATTTGAGGCGCGCTTGAACCCAAGTTTATAACATTCTCAGAACTTTATTTGAGTTATTGAAAAATACAAACAAAATTACGAAATATATTTATAATTAATTGCTTGGTATATAATATTCATTCATAAGTAGGTAAATAAAGTACAAAGACGGAATTCTAAAAACCTCTAAGAACTTACCAGATTAAGTCATCCCCCGCATTCTTAAAATGATGTTTTTATGATTATTTTCATACTTTAACCAGATTGCGTATTCATATAATAATATTTTATATCTTGCCCTCAAACCTAGACGGTAATATATTCCATAACCGTGGGTAGTAAGTTCGAATACCATGGTAAGTAATTTCGTTCTCGGTTGTAATGTTAGGCGATAAAGACAATCAAGTTATTTTATGTCTTAGCCAGAGATAGTTGTCTATTAGCCTATTTTTCTTATGAGGAAAAACTCGGGGAGGCTAGTTTGCTTCAGCATAAGTAATTTTCAGAAGGTTTTATTTAGTCAGCGATAATGTAGAGTAGCTTAGATTAGAGTGAGCTTGAGATAAAAACTAACATCATTCAATCCTTAATTGACTCTCGGCTTAGCGATAGACAGCAAATTAAATGTAAGTACATTTGGTAAGACCCTACGTATGAACCTTCCTCTTCATCATCATCAGCTCATATACGTCTCCCCTAACATCGAGGGGGTGTAGGCTATAATCCACCACGCGGGCCTAGTGCGGATTGGCGGACTTCACATGCCTTTAATTGTAACATCTCGGGCATGCAGGTTTCCTCACGATGTTTTCTTCCACCGAAAGCCAGTGGTGTGAATCCGTACGTAAGTTTTTTATAAACTCAGAGGTACGGGCCAGAGAGAGAAATTAAAATATCGTTACGGACATTATACTAATAATATAAAGGTCGAAGCTTTATATTAGTTGAGAACATATTTTTTAAAGTTTGAAAATCAAACCCAAATAAATCCACGGTGATATTTTATGGTTCTACTTTATGGCACAGTCTATGACAAATAACAATCGAACTACCCACAAATTGAATGACTCATATCCGCAATGCGGTCTGGATTTGATACAGGATATCGAGTTTTTTGAATGTCATCTAGTTTTTAGGAGTCTATAGCCAAAAAGCTGACAAATTTCTGTCGACGTGTTAGACATTTTTTTGACAATATTGGCACTATGAAGACGAAATAATAGAATGAGTTTCCTCGCTGTTTTTTATTTCGAATCAGCTGTAGATATGTGTGTTATGTATCTTATAGTTTATGTATTATATTTAAATATTAAATCTTCAATCATAAATTACTGAGAAAGTTTTAACCTAGCTTCCGTTTATTGAATTTATTCAGTGATTATATTAGTATATAAAATATAAACTCATATAAAACCAACACAAAAAACTAACCCACAACATTTAAGTAAATATAAAACGTTAATAGTGTGTAAACATATTTCCAAGACTTTTAAAGTTAACAAGAATAAAACTTGCAAACAAAGTAGATTAACGAACATTATCCGGTCTGAAAAACTGCCCCAGTATTATAATAACACTTTCCGTGCAACATTGAACCTTGTGCGGTCGTAATAAGGCTATACGTTGTCTTAACTGATATTTATAGTGCAGATCTTCTAAGGTTGCGTATTTAATTAAAGAAAAGGATATGCCACAAATCGTTGGGATTTTCTCGGTGAAGCCTTTATTCTTAATAATGTTGGTAGGAATTTATTAACTTAGTCAATTTCCACTTTGGGTTTTTTGGTAAATTTATATGAATAGTTGTTTATTAGTTCGTGGTTTTATTGACTATGCTAGAGAGCATCAAGTTCTATTATATAAATTTAGGTTATGTGTTTTAACTTCTATCTAAATTTTAACAGAATTATCATTCCAGCCATTTAAGCGAGATTAAGTCATACATAATATATTGTCCATATAAATCAGATAATCTTCTTATATTCTTCTTTATTATTATTCTCCCTAATCGACATATATTTTTCCTTTCCTCCCATCTCAGTCAGTCAGTCATCACTTCCTTCTAACACATAGCAACTGTGATAATCCATCCATACTATTTTAGTGAGTAGAGCCATAGCTCTAGCTTCTAGTATGGAAATAAAGTATTAAGTAAGAAATCCCTTCTGCAAATACGACACACAAATATAATAATAAAGATTTATTTTATGTAAACATTGATATTGGTATTCATAACCTAAAAAGCGTAGGTTTACTAGTGACATTCAAGAAAACCTATTACCTGTAGGTACACATAGAAATGATATCGTAGGAAATTACTTTGCAGTAAATTGATAGAACATCCTTTGTGTATTTGTAACTATATAAATACCGTATTTATTGGCAAACCGGCTTTGTTCATGAGAAAAATATATATGGTGGAGGAAAATGAGCTTACAAATATTACTTTGTCGTCTCAACTTGTTCAGTCGCTTTGCTGTAATCGACTAGCTACCGTGCCACGGTAACACTTGTATTCCCAAGGCAATTTTTCGAATACAAACACATAGTAAAAACGTTTTAGGAATTAACTATAAGTAACATTCGAAGTAACAACATTTAATAATATTAGAATAAATATCGTATTTTACGTATCAGAAAAATTAAAAAAACAAGTATTAATTATGATTTCTGCCACGTTTTTGTCATTAGCATGGAAACATTACACATAGATGATATTTTAATGTTTCTCTTACAAGTAAAATGCAAAAATGTATGCTAATGACAGAAATTTAAAGAAGATGGAAAAAATACTGGCTACTTCAATAGCAGAGGGTTAATCAATCAAACGACTGTCACATTCAGAGATTCTTTTGTTTTTTCAATCTACACTAATATTATAAAGAGGAAAACTTTGTTTGTTTGGTTGTAATGAATAGGCGCAAAGACTACTGGAACGTGTTTAAAAATTCTTTCACCATTCGAAAGCTACATTATCCATGAGTAACATAAGCAAGATTCTATCCCTGTATTCCCACGGGAACGGGAACTACTCGGGTAAAACCGCGCGGAGGCAGCTAGTTAATATTATAAAGATGAAAGATTTCTTTGCTTGTAACGAATGGGCACCGAAACTACAAGACCGATCTGCACCATTCTTTCATTAATAGAAAGCTACGTTATTCATAAATAACATAGGCTATATTTCATCCCCGTATTCCTACGGGAACCGGAACTAGGCGGGTAAGACCGCGAGGAGGCAGCTAGTAATAGATAAAAGAAAATTTTTCGCTTAGTAGATGTAGGTACTATTGTGGTAACTGTCAAATCATTTTGTATTCATTTTGCGATGATTTGTAATCTGGATAGCTTCCGTCCCGCAGTATCGGGAAATCTTAAATTCTTTCGGGACAAAAAGTATCCTATGTTAATCTAGAACATACTACTTAGTTTTTGAAACCCGTCAATTATTACAAACAAAAATCCTACTAATATTTACAAATGCCAAAGTTAGTAAGGATGTTTGTTACTGTTTCAAGCCTTAATGGTTGAAGGGATCTAGATACAAATTTGGACTAAGTTAGAATATGTTCTGCAATAAATCATAAGCTATTTTTATACCGGTAAAATTGAAGATACCCCGGGAACATAGATAAAACCGCTGTTAGCTACTTATATTAATTTCTTTTTTAGTATTTTGATATCTCTTTTAATTTATTATTTACGATTAATTTTCTATGTATTTATTTAAAAGTAACCTATAACAAACTTTATCATATTTTACATAACGAATAAGAAATGTATTAATATATAAGGGGTATAAATATGTACAAAACTTATATGTAAAATATATACATACTAAATTAAAATTTTGATATCTTATCTCCACAAGATATACGATACGCCCCTTTTGACAAAAAAAAACTAAGTATTAAGCACCTAACGTCAATCAAAGGGACATTCAAGGGTCAGTTTAACAAAGGGTCTAATAACCCTTTGGCTTAGCCCTGTGTTAACCCTGAGTAAGTTTTGTTATGGTTATCCATTGTTAAGCCGATGTTGTAGAACAATAGATTATAAGATATCCAAGTATTTCCAAGATAACAGGGTATTTATGATCTTCATTAAACTTATAATATAATGGTAAAGTACTGGAGATTAGCTAAGGGTTAGTCCATGTACGGGTGTATATATTGTAGTGTTAAATTTTAAAATCATGATAAATATTTTTTATTAAAATCCGTTAGGGTTTTATAACGTTAATATTAAAATATACAGATAATTCGTATTGATGTGATATTTTGTACCGGGATGAATAAGGAGCATTGCCTTGAATAGAGGCTAGTTTTTATTAAACACTCTTCATAAAAAGTTCGGTGCATAAAAAATACTTAGCAAATATAGTTTTCTTGTCTTACTTATTATATCGACTATCGACCCTGTACAGATCAAAATGATACGACAAATTGTGACAAAAAGGACTCTGTCTCTCATTGTAACATTGTGTAGATTCCATTTTGCGTAAGTACGACCAATTATTCTCGACCAAAACTGCTTGTCTTTTGTCTATATTATATATCTATACTAATATTATAAAGAGGAAAGATTTGTTTGTTTGTAACGAATAGGCTCCGAAACTACTGGACCGATTTCAAAAATTCTTTCACCTTTGGAAAGCTACATTATCCCCGAGTAACATGGGCTATATTTTATCCCTGTATTCCCACGGAAACGGGAACTACGCGGGTAAAACCGCGGGGAGGCAGCTAGTAGTATTATATAGAAGATCCCGGAGTAAATAGGCTATTTGATGTGACAGGTCATCGACCAGCACTATCCATACTCCCACCATTTCTTATCAGATTTATTGAGGGGTAATATAGACCTTTATTACTGCTTTGGGTAATAGGACTCGGGCTTAAGAAAATGTTTGTAATTATCTTGATTTACTGGATAGTTTAGGTACATTATTTTTTACTCGTTAGATGTGTAATAGATGCCTTAATAAATATACTAAGATTGCTTTTCTATGACAAAAAAGTGAGTATATTTTTTAAATCGTATCATGAAAATAAGCTAACCCTAAAGCGATTTACTTTAAACAGTATCCAAATAATAATTGTATAAAATATAAAAGGGAATTTAGACACATTTAAAACTGTACCACGTTGTAAATTCTAAATGACTATGATTTAAATAAGGATTGTGTTTAAAAAAGATTATTAAGTTTTTCTAAGTTTAATATAATGTTTTTAAATCACTGTGGTTTTATATATAAATTGATACTTAGTTCAAAATATATTTTATTCATTAGTACAGGTAAAGTCAAACATGGCATTTAGATATTTGGTTAAACATTCAATTGTTCCTTGTAACTTTTCTTCTACTTTATTTTTGACCTTTGCCAAAATAGTTTGATTTTCTTCATTAATGATTAAGTTTTCTTGAAAAGCTTTCTAACAAATATATTATAATTTTTACTTTTAAACAATTAAACTGATAATATAGAACAAAGACACTACAGAGAGGTATAAACGTAATCTGGTCTTAGAAACATCTCGCACAGTCTAGTCTAGTGGCTGCCAACAAAGTAGCATAATATGTTATTCATTGAAATAGACAAATCCGATATATCACGAAATGGAATCTCTCATAGATACTGACGAATGTATTCTAAGGAAACTTTCCTTACAATATTATATGGAGTAAGAAAACGTGTATTTGCTGTAAGTGGTTTCCTTTTTTCACATAAATCCAATTTATTTATTGTTCGGAAAACTAAGAGCTATTTAAATTTTTATTATTGTTACTTAATCTCAAGTATTCACCAATGGTTTAGTTTAATCATTTATTTGGATTATAGTCGCTTTTGTGGTTTCTCCCGCGTTCCCTAGGGAATTTAATATTTCCCGGGATAAAATGTATCTCATATGATATTCTGGAACAAATTCTAACTCAGTGGCGTGAAAGAGCTTACAAACTTTTGTACGCGGAAAAAATAAGTGTATCAATTAAGTTAGCAATTTATGTTCAAATTTCGGGGTTTTTAATCAACATATAAAGGGGCATGTTCTATATTATATATCTAATAACTTTATCTGTTGGAGAAATATTATATTATAATAATGTAAAGTGGATAAAAATAGTAAATCTGTTGTATAGTTTTAATATATTGCTTTAATTGTTAATACCTAATATTATCTGCAAGCACGTTCGTTAAACTTGTATCACTATCATTCATGATAAGCTATATTCTATTAACATATATCTATACTAATATTATAAAGAGGAAAGATTTGTTTGTTTGTTTGTAATGAATAGGCTCCGAAACTACTGGACCGATTTCAAAAATTCTTTCACCTTTGGAAAGCTACATTATCCCCAAGTGACATAGGCTATATTTTATCCCTGTATTCCCACGGGAACGGGAACTACGCGGGTAAAACCGCGGGGAGGCAGCTAGTAGCTTATAAAACTTGTGTATTAAGAATAAGCTTGTCATTTATATTCGCAACAATATTTTATCACTACATAGTATAAAACAAAGTCGCTATCCGCCGTCTGTCTGTCCCTACGTATGCTTACTACGCAACGGATTTTGATGCCATTTTTTTAATAGATAGAGTAATTTTTAAGGAAGGTTTTTATGTATAAATCATTACGCTATGACGAATAGGAGCGGAGCATCAATCGAAACTGTTGCAAAAACGGGCAAGTGACGCTAACGAAGTTGCGCGGGTCAACTAGTAACACATAAAACGTTATACATTACAACAATAAGGTTATAATAAGAATTATTTGGAAATGCTCCAAAAATTCATCGTTTTACTTTCTGTCTCTTAATGCATACTGTCCTTGTTTCCTTTTTGGCACTGTTCTGTATTCATTATTCTTTTAAAAATGGTGTGATCGTAATAGAAAAACATGAATTTATATTGCATAATCGTTGTGTTAAGAATATTTAATTATTATTATTATTAGTATTCTACGGACAATTTATTTAAGAGATTTTTAAAAATTTAATGAAGTTTTAAGTTATATAGTGGCATACTATTTTCTTTTAAATTATTTATTATAAGTATATAATTTTTGGAGACGCAACCTTAACTACGTTATTGTAATATTTATTAACTTATAAATATATTTGCTATAATTTAATTACGCGCTTACTTACCGGTCAAAGGCAAAGGCAAAACTAATTTAAATTAATCTATAAGTATATTTTTATTTAGGATTTTATTTATTTCTTTGCATATTAGGTTCATTATTAATAAATTAATTATGAAGCCTAAATTTTGTAGACAAAATTCAATCTGGCCCTACATCAGACTTTTTCAATAATTTTAGTCAATCAAAAATTCTCACCAGAAGTAATTCTATTAATTTTATATTTATAATTTTAAAGTAAAACCAAAAAAACCTAATTCCATACAAACCTTAACACTACACTATAAAACTTAAAAACTAAACAACGTACCCAAAACACTTCAGTTTAAAAGTTCGTACAAAGTTACACTGGTCGTGTCGTAGCGTCTACGCCGTAGCGGTCGCTCTACGGGTTTGGTGCTCGTAGCGGCGGCTCGTAGCGTTTTATGTGATCCCGTGACGTCACTTGGCTACGGATCAAACGCCATGGGGACGTGGGACGGGACAAGTACAGTTACAAGCATTAGTATTATTTATTGTATAAGTAATTGTTTAATGTACTGATGTACACGTAATATTTTTATAACTTTGATTTTAAATATAAAATATTTTAAGTTATCGAGGTTTAAGTTATTAAGGGTCTATGTTAGGGGATCTGATGGGAAGGGGACATATTATTTTTTGATATACAGAGGTTTTTAAGTTAATGAAGTTTGAGTTATTGAGGTTCTACTGTATATATAGTTGATGATAAAAGTATAATCGAAGTGGTAGAAATAATGTATATATAATCATTCAATGTATAATACTGTATAATACTGAGGTCACAAGAATTTGTCTACCACTTGTTTCAAAAAGCTTTTTTTATTTTATTTAAAACAGTATAGTTTAAGAAACGTTTAACAATCGAGAATAGAATAATAATGATTTTTAAAATGTGTTTTAGAGACATAAAATACCACTATTCCTAGTTTAGTACTTTTATAAAGAATAGCCATTTCACAGTGACCTCTTTTCTTTAATAATTAAAATATATGTTTTCCTTTATCTAAGCGTTGTGTAAATGATTGTACGAGTGTGTGAGTATACTTATTATACTTTTGACCTTGTATTAGGCTGACGGCGGGCGCCTTACAAAAGACTTCAACGAACTTCTCATGTTATTGAGTCACGAAAATTGGGCAGTTTTAGAAATCTTAACAAAAATAGTGATAAATTTATGATATAATATAATAATATATCCTGGGACATTTTTCACACACGGCCAATCTGATTCCAAACTAAGCAGTGCTTGTGATATGGTAACCAGATAGCTGATTTACTACATATACTACTTTTAAATACATACTTATATAGACATTTACATCCAGACACAGAACAAACAAATATATTCATGCATACAAATGTTTGTCCTGGGTGGGATTCGAACCCACGACCCGCGGCTTGAGAGTCAGGGTCACTAACCACAAAGCCAACCGGGCTGTCAAATATTTTACATGTATAGCATTGATATCTTAGTTTTGTGGACTAAGAAAGTAATTCTGTGAATAACCTACAATATTAATAAAATCATGATTTCTGTTCAAATTCTTTGTTTAATATACTACTTAGCTTTGTTTATATAACAGTTATATTACAAATAAAATCAAGTTAAACATGGCAAAGGTAGAATTGTTACAAAGGACTGACATAATACTAAAAGAATTGTTCTACAATATCCTGTTGTTGTAAGTTCCGCCCCCAGGTTTCACCCACGTTCCTGGGGATCTGTAATATTCCCTGTATAAATCCTATGTACTGTTTCAGAATATATTAAGAGATAGATCTCTTTGCCAATTTTCATTTAGATCTTTTCAGCAATTCTAGCGTGATTACCTATCGAAACTTTTACTAATAGTTTTAAGAATATATACCTTTTATTGTTGCATAGAAGTATAATTAAAAAACGCACTTTTTTGACACTGAAATTCATGTTGTACATACCTAATAGGTTTATTTATTGAATACCTAATAGGTATCTATATCACAAAATAAAATACAATCATAACTTAAATCTGACTTAAATAGACATTCCATTCTATCCTTGGGAGACACCTCTGCAGACATGAGTCAGCTGACTATTCTCTAATACAACCTTCTTGGCAAACGCATATAGCATCGGACCTCTCACCTAACGCCCTTGTAAATGAAAGAGACAAAACATACAGGCTGCGCTGAAATGTCAAGTCCTTTTCCCTTACAGAATTAGACCTCTGTGAAGGTTGGTCATACCTTTAACTCCCACTCATTTGTGACCAAACTGTGTTAGGTTGAGCCATTAGAATAGAGAAAGAAAATGTTTAAGAAGTAAATGTAAAAAGTGGAGAATGAGTTTTTTGTTTTAACTCAAAGGCCGAAGGGTTTGAACCTGCACCCTCATGATTGACGGCTACATACTATTATTATTATTAATTTTTTTTTTGGAAATCTAATGTTATATAGAAATAATACTGCCCTATAAGAGACTCGGTAGCTCAGTGGCAATTGCAACGAATGACGATCATGAGAGTGTAGGTTCAAGTTCCTGGCCCGTACCTCAGAAATTTTCAAATATTTATAATTTTTGAAACTTAATCTAACAAACATTTAAAATCTATAGTACAGTTTTTGTCAAAAGTTTAAAATACACCAAAGTATAAAGTTAATTAAAATTAACGCAGTTTTCAGGGCCTCTCCATTTAAAACAATAATATTAAATAACACAGCTTATGCTCTTATAAGCTGTGTTATTTAATATTATTGTTTCATGGATATCAGAGGTCAAGCTATAGAAATTCTTATGCAATATTCCAACTTAATTTCTTCAAGACTTTATCTTGGTTATCATTATTTATTGAATATATGTAGTAGGTACGTAAGTTTAATATTAAGGAAATATTTTAATTAAATATCCTGTGACATTGGACCTAAGACCTGGGAATATATGTCGATAGCTGAAAGTGATTGAAAAAGTAGAAGTTAGTTAGTACAAGAAAGTAGAAAGTAGTAAATCAGGAAGTGACAGCTTACAATTCATTTTGCTTAGTATACTTAGGTAATTGAAACAGTGATTAGACCCATATAGGGGTAAAAACAGAATATTTTTCTAACCTTATATACTTTTATTTCTTTCTTTTTACTGGAATCTAAATCTATACAAAGCTTAAAACATTGCCTTTTTGTTACAATCTACGGATAATTTAGAGTTGTATAACATTTTTTCTTTCTGCCTTTCTTTTATTAGACCAATCAATATTATAATAAACTATATTTATAGCTCAAAGACAATATACACAACAGTGGGCATAAGGTCATTCACAGAAAAACCGACTTGAATAAACGAGTCATAAGTCACGTCCCTAAATAGAAGGATATCTATTAATCTCTTAAGTAGAATCTTAACAACTGGTATACTAATAAATATAGTGTACACAATTATTATATACTAGCTGCCTCCGCGCGGTTTTACCCGCGTAGTTCCCGTTCCCGTGGGAATACAGAGATAAAATATAGCCTATGTTACTCAGTGATAATGTAGCTTTCTAATGAAAAAAGAATTATTAAAATCGGTCTAGTACTTTTTGAGTTTATTAGTTACATACAAAAATACAAATCTTTCCTCTTTATAATATTAGTGTAGATATTGGCATGAGTCCAAATCTTGTCTATGAATGACACCCACATAACGTCGCCATTTTTATTCCTACGTCATTTAATTCTTTTGGCGTAAACTAAACGTAAAATAGAAACACCTACGATATTTATGAATGGATGTAGGTACAAATTTTAAGTTTGACCATTTATGTACTTATATATTGAAACGTTAGTAAAATTTTTCTGTTAAAAAAAATTTTTGTCCATAGGAAGTTAATTTTTTCCACCCTAAAAAGTATCAATTTCTCGATATCGCGGCGTAAGTATGAAATATTTTCAGTTTTGTCAACGAATAAAAATTATATCCACTGTTTTGGAATTTATATATTTGTAGTATCCATTATTGTATCTAAAGTAAATATAAAATGAACAAACTCTAAATATGAGAGCGTTAAAAAGTTTGTACAGACATCATACAAGTTAGTTTTACATTTATTTGCTTTCAGTATTATTTAGTTAATTAAAAAATATAACTATTGCAATACTCTTCACTCCCTTCTTGAAGAACCCCATGCTGTACCGCATTGAATTTAACATTCCTCATACGTATTTGCGTCCATATTATACAAAAAATATATATATTAAATTACTATACAGCTATTTACCTGCTGAACCAAGCGCTAGATTTTGACTAAGTATTCATAGATGCTTGCCTATTTGAATAAAAATATTTTAATTCAATTATTTTTGGTGTCTTATTGCCGTCTGTACACGTACATCAACATTATATCACAATAATGCATGTCGAAGCTAACTCCAGTATTTCACTGTTTGCGAGTTTTTACGTATAAAAAGTTGGAATGGAAAAGTTTTAGCATAGTTTTGAATGGACGCAGTATTTATTTGATATGCTAGACTAGAGATAGACTAGATATAATGGATTACGACAAACTTTACATGAGAAAAGGATGTGATAATATCTGATTAAAATATTTTTTTTTGAATTATTTATAAATGTGTAAACAACGTCCCATGATATATATATATAGATTTTAATTCACTTTTCTTAAAATGATGATTGGAAGTATTCGTTGAAATAATCATCGCGATCATGAACAAGTCATATATATCAGAAGCGTTAACATTTAATAACTTCTACAGTCTTATTTTTTCAGGACGAATAAAATTACTGGTACAATAAATAAGTACTTTTTCTTTAAAATAATTGAGTACCTAACTGGTGATCATAAAAGTAAATTACCTACAATATTTAAACTAAATTTAATACCACTAAAATCACTATCCACAAATCAATTTCATATGAGTCAAACCTTCTCAAATTGCAAATAATATAGACGGTAACTTTCCATGAGTTTCATAGTGAATTGCTTAGTATATTAGCAATAACTTATCCAAGCAAGGCTGGGCATAAACACGACAATGGCCGTTAGTTAGTGGTATACCTAATGAGTGTTGTTAACGTAGATATTTGACACCGGTGTCTTGTGTCGACTGGATGGCGTCGCGCACTATTACTTATAATAATTGCCCTCCCATCATGTTTAACTACAACTAAATTATATGGTAGTATCACCAACATCTAAGAATATTTGTAACTAGGTATATTACTGACCAGGCTTTGTGGTTAGTGACCCTAACTTTGAAGCAGCTGGTCTTGGTTTCGAATCCCACCCAGGACAAACATTTATGAGTGAGTAATTGAGTATGCATAAAATATGTCTGTTTGTTCTATGTCTGGATGTAAATGTAATGAGTGTGTATTTAAGTATTTTAATAAGTAGTATATCAGCTATCTAGATACTATAGCACAGGCTCTGCTAAGTTTGGAATCATATTAGCCGTGCGTGTGTGATAAATGTCCCAGGGTATTTTTTTATATTAATTTGCTTGCAAACAGAAATCATAGCTTTTTCTATCGTGAAATACTTAAAACTCTTTGTTTAACAAAAAATTAATAATAAAATTCGAGCACGATCGGTTGATAGGAAATTATGAAAAACCTTTAGATCAGATACGTTTTAAATAGCAAAATTTATTTCCTATAAAAAAGTCTTGTAGAGCATTCTAAATGGGTAAATATACGGCAGTCAAACAACTTTCTACTTACAGCTTGACTCGCGTAAAATTCAATTTGTCTTGTACACGTAACTTTAAATAAAACTCCTTTCGAACTTACCTAAGATTGGATGTAACTTGAAGTAGATAAGTAAGCTAATAGGTGCGCTTGGAACTTACGAGTAACTCTGCCAAACGAGCTTTGTACTTTCATGTTTAACTTATATGCAAACACGTTTATATAATACTAACCTTGTCCCGTGGCTTTATGTGCATTTGCAGAAGAATATTTTTTTTTTCCGTAAAGGAGTTAATCAGTATAATAAAATTATTAGGCACCTATAGATATCGGTGAGCAAAGATTCACAGAATATTATTCAGTAAATTAAATTGAATTTTGATATAGCCGCCAGGCGAACCGTAGGCCTACTATGTTTAAGTTAAAGTACCACAATATTTAAGAGACTTAACGCTTCTTAGTAATTGATGTTTTTTTTTTACTATAACAAACCTAGCTAAAATTATTTTCATGATTATTTTTTGGTTTTAATACACGTGTGAGCGGGAAAAATTCATAGATAATAAATGGCGCGATCGATCAGTTTTCATCGAGGATGGAGGTCACACTTATACCTATATTACATAAGCTTTAAGAAAATAATTGCGTAGAAAATTAAGAATAAAGCTTACTACTTTTATAACAATACTGCTTTAATTTAACTATCATTATAATGTAACATTAGGTACATCAATCAATCAAAGGAACCAACCTTAAGTGGTTTCTCGAAAAAGTACGATGAGAAAACAAGATAAGTATCTAGTAAACGTTAGAAACGGAAACAAGAAAAACGATTTCGGCGTAGATCGGGAAAAAGGTTTCCGGAGCCACTACTATTTGTAACCGAAAACTTAAGATAGAAATACCACATTTTCTCACATTTTCTCGTCAGAAACTGTAATTTTATACCTATGCAAAGCGGACCTCTCACCCGATTGTGGAAGTTACAAGGGAGATGGTAAATGACCGATTAGCATTTATTTTATGATGATTATCTTGAACGTTACATACTTAAGTACATCTGTGTCAATGACTGAAACATATTAATAAAAACAGCTTAGTGTTACTTGTTTTACTGATTAATTTCGGGGGAAATAGGGTACCTACTTATTATCTATTTTATCTAATTAAAAGAAACATTAGTATCGAATAATATTATTATAATCGTTTTTCTCGAAGCTGTTTCGTTTTGAAGTCCAGTCCAATAGTAGGGGTCGTATGTCGTAGACAGCAAAAAATGAAAAATCACCATCCGTGAACCGTTCCGACAGAGTGATATGGCTCATGAGAGGAAAACATTCCTTTGTTCTAAATGTACGCTAATTTAGGTATTTTTTAATGTTTCCCCTTCTATGTAGATTATTAAATAAGAAATGATTGCATTCCTACCTACTGTACCTATTTTTTTCGGTTGAATTTGAAAAATTGTTAAATTACTATAATGAGTCGTCAATTAAGTTGAGTGACTAAAATGTAAGTAATTTAATATCAGTCGTAAGTATAATTATGATTGTGCCTACATAAAACCTTAAATTTTTTCTTTCTGCCAGTCTATCTTTCTAATCCTAACTAATAAGTAGGTTCTATTTATTTATTTTGTATCTAAGTTTAATAAATTATGACAATCTAATATTATGACAGCATGATACCTAAATGTTTAAATATACCTATAATCAGATTATTCATTGTAGGCAGAGAAATGACATTTCCAGTGTTGCAGGTTTTTAGTCCCAAATAAATAGTGTTGTGGTAGATTCGAATTTTTACAACTAAAAGTCGGCTAAGGACAAAGGCAACTCGACTAGAGGTTCCTTTTTTTTTATTCAATGTCAGAATGCCTTTATATAAATAAAAATATTTAATTTATGGTAATAAAACAAAAGACATACACGGTAGGTAATTAAATATTACATAAAATACTCTTATGTATATTATTTGTTTTTGGCTATTGGAAGAACTATAGTCATCACTTGTCACGCTATGGACCCCATTTTGTTTTGGAAGTGACTATTTGTTGTAATTAAACATGAATTGGATGATTAGCCTATGTTAGGTTAATTAAATTAATAACATTTATTCGATTTTATTTATTTAATTTTGGTTTCAATTAAATTCAAATTTAGTTTAAAAAAAATGAAATTTTGGGATTTTCGACTAGATTTATGTATCGGATACTGAAAGAACTAAACTGCCGAACATCACTATTGTAGCGGGTCACCCTTTTTTGAATCAGTGACAGTTGCACTTGTCATTTTTGTGACTCGAATTATTAATCCGACTATATACTCAGATTATTCATTGTAGGCAGAGAAATGAAGTTTCCAGTGTTGCAGTTTTTTAGTCCCAAATAAATAGTGTTGTGGTAGATTCGAATTTTTACAACTAAAAGTCGGCTAAGGACAAAAGAAACTCGACTAGAGTTTCCTTTTTTTTTTATTTAATGTCAGAATGCCTTTATATAAATAAAAATATGTAATTTATGGTAATAAAACAGAAGACATACACGGTAGGTAATTAAATATTACATAAAATACTCTTATGTATATTATTTGTTTTTGGCTATTGGAAGAACTATAGTCATCACTTGTCACGCTATGACCCCATTTTGTTTTGGAAGTGACTATTTGTACGGGTACTGGACAAATAAATTATATTTATTCGTACATTTATTCATTTTTTTTAATTAAACATGAATTGGATGATTAGCCTATGTTAGGTTAATTACATTAATAACATTTATTCGATTTTATTTATTTAATTTTGGTTTCAATTAAATTCAAATTTAGTTTTAAAAAAATGAAATTTTGGGATTTTCGACTAGATATATGTATCGGATACTGAAAGAACAAAACTGCCGAACATCACTAGTGTAGCGGGTCACCCTTTTTTGTATCAGTGACAGTTGCACTTGTCATTTTTGTGACTCGAATTATTAATCCGACTATACCTACTAATCATACTCTTACTTCTTTTATGCGTTTTTATATTTTATAGTTGCATCCGCCATATTTTTTAATAATTGTAATGTAAGGTGTTATGACACCATAATCAAATAAATACCTACATTTTAAAATTTAGGTGGATAATATTAACGGATCAACGCACAATGAAATAATATCTCGTAACTTAGTAGGTACCTATGTGTAAAGTTTATTGGAACCATATCTACCTGACCGTCATAATATGTAACTATATACCTACCAAAGTAGACACAAATGTAAAAGATTAACCCAAAACTTAAACTTGAGCCGAGTTCGTCAATTTATCATAATTTCTTAGACGTGTGTGGGCTCACCATACAGGTTGTGTCCAGTGTTAGAGTTACCATATTTTAGTTAGGACCTTAGATAGTAACCTACACGAACTTATTGAGGTCTTAAATAATAAAATTAATCCATTCATTTATTGATGATATTTGCACACGTGCAATAGATGTGACTTACACCGAATTTAATAAAGAATAAAATTGTTTTATTAAATTGATGTTTTCTCTCTCTCATTTAATTTATATTTATCATAACATTTCACAAATAGTAGGTACCTACCTACAAGGTACTTACAGTATACCTAACAAGTAAATATTTTAGTGTTTCTGGTAGGATTGTCTCAACAGAGCTAAGAGCTATGGCCACAGTAATCTATTAAATTAGGATTCGCTACACGCAACACGTATGTTCTGTGGTCTGGACACTGTGTACACGTGCCCCATGGACCATTTCTCAGGATGTGGGACACCGCACAATGTAGCCGTGTTGCCGTAACAATGGCTGTCCGCTCACGTCTAGCTTTAGCTCACCGCTTTATCTGCCCTGCCACCGTCATTGAGTTTCAGATGTCAGAGATAGATGTTTGTGTCTTAGATGCTTATTTATAGAGATGTGTGCTTTTCGTAAAATAGGTAAGTAGATAAATCAAAAATTGTTTAGATTTTTTTTTCATGTTAGGTAAGTAGGTACCTAGTGTTTTTGATGATATTAAATGCTATTTTTTATACGGCCATCACATAACTTTATGAAACCTCTAATGAAAAAATTACAATCATAATAAACTAAGTATCTTAACCTAAATTATAAGTACCAAATTATGTGAAATGTCGTAGTCACCTTATATTTAAAAAATAATTCAGAATCATTCTCAATTTTATTATTTCATTCAGAAACAAAACAAACGCCTATAGAATATTGTTTTTCGTATTTTGAATTTATTTTATGGTATTCGTACCTAAAAATAAATCTAAGTTTTTAATATTTATTTTCCTTTCACCTTAAAAAGTTACAATACATAGACAAGTCTTGTTCCATGTACCTTGAGTAAAACTTGCTATTCTCAGCATTGTACGTAATATCTATCTCGGTCATACTTATATGCTTCACAGCTATCTCTTTCCCTCTACCTACTTCATGCTAGGAAAATGATACAAAGTAACTCTGGAGCTCAAATTTGACAGTGACTGCCAAACAGGATTTTTGCTTTGTTTGTCTTAAGTGTTGCCAGAAGGTTACTTTAGTAATCTCACAGGTGATTTTTGACTTCGTTAGGTTACTTGGAGGTTACACCACAGAAAAGGTTACAAAAGGTTACTTTTAGGTGATTCAATGTTTGACGTCTACAATGGCACCAAATTGAGAGACACGCCTAAAAAAAAAAAAAAAAAACGACGTCAATATTTTGGAGATGTGTACAAGAGACCACGACGTCAATATTTTGGAGACGTGTAGAAGAGACCAAATATTTTTCCTATACAAAAGGTTACTAAAGGTTTCTTTTTTAGACAGTTCAGGTCACTTTTGAAATACCTCGCTGGCAGCACTTTGTCTATGTTTTGTTTGACATTTTCATAGTCATCATCGTATCGTTCATCATTCGGTGTTTTACTGAATTAAATAAAGTAAAACATTTAATATATAGTATCTAAATAAAGGCATTAATATGGTAAGTAAATTTAATATTCTTCCTAATTGAATTTGTCAATAACTTGATTCGTTTGTAACAATTATTTGCAGTTGAAAATTGCTATGTCATGACCGGAACACAAACTTTTAAAATACACTATTAATTCTTTTAGCACTTTATTATAAACACTACGGTGATTATAATGTGATAAAAATGGTTTTTCCGCTACATATAACTGCTTAGAACTATTCATGTACCCATAACAATTGATAACCTAAAAATTGTTTATCCTTAGACAGTCAAACTCGTACCCTAATTACAGTGCTAGATGTAAAATATCGGCTGAAGTAGATTATTCTCATAAGCTTCAAAAAACTTTACCATATTGGAGAACTGCTGTGGTTAGGTAATAGTCTGTCTTCTAATAGTATTTTTCGTTTTCATTTAATTTTTTCATAATCTTTCCAGTTCAGAAACCAGTACGACAGCGACGTTACAGTATGGAGCCCCCAAGGTCGTCTCCACCAAGTGGAGTACGCCATGGAAGCTGTCAAGCTCGGGTCAGCTACCGTTGGCTTGAAGAACAAACAGTTTGCCGTCTTAATAGCGCTCAAGAGGGCAGTGAGCGAACTCTCCGCTTACCAGAAGAAGGTTATACCTATTGACGAGCATATTGGCATTTCTATCTCCGGGTTGACTGCTGATGCTCGTATGCTGAGGTATGTCACATTCTTACATCTATTTTAACCTCACAGTTTTTGTACATAGTTTGGTAAAAACAATTTAGTAAATTGCATAAATGTCCTCTACTAAAGTGATTTATTGTGAAGATTGATAAAGAGTTTTTCCAGCTTTTCTCTTATACTTACACTTTTTGCTGTATTGTAAATAGCATGTATTTAGTACAACAAACATGATAAAAATACAATATATTCTTATTTTTACATAGATAGGCTCACAATATAGCCATCATTCCCTTGATGCAACCCTATTTATTAAAACCAACTCTTAACTCTGACTTTAAAGATGATTCAGGTACCTATGTCCTCAAGATGTCATGGTTTGATTTAAAATTATCCATTTTGTCATAGGGTCATAAGTAATTACTAGTAGCTTCAGTAATAAATATTTAATTGGAAGAAATTTACACTTAAAACTACCGATAATATGTTTGTCATATATTTTCAGCCGCTTCATGCGCACTGAATGTCTCAACCACCGCTATGCTCATGATTCTCCCATGCCAGTGGGCAGACTCATCGGTTTGGTTGGAAACAAGATGCAGATTTGCACGCAGAGATATGACAAGAGACCTTTAGGTGTTGGATTGCTTGTTGCTGGTTATGATGTAAGTTTTTCTCTATCATTATTGTTAAAGGCATTTATATTAAACTAGCTTCTATCCATTTTATTATATACTATTGGCTTCCTATGGTTTTACCCGCGTTCCTCAGTTTTCCTGGGACTAATAGTAGTCTGTCTTATTCCAGAACATATTCTAACTCTATGTCAAATTTCATCCCGATGTCTTCAACTGTTCTGATGTGAAAGAGTAATAAACATACACATATCTATGTGTATACTGAATTACCTAGTAATTCAGTTTTTTTATGCCCAATATTGAGACCCAAATGGTTACAAAAAATATGTATATTTTCTCAGGATCAAGGCCCCCACATCTACCAGACATGTCCATCTGCAAACTTCTTCGACTGCCGAGCCATGGCCATCGGTGCTCGCTCACAATCAGCCAGGACTTACTTGGAGAAGCATCTGGCTACATTCATGGATTGTGACCTTCAAGATTTAGTTGCTCATGGCTTGCGGGCGTTGAGGGATACCTTACCTAATGAAGTGGATCTTAATACTAAGGTAATTTGTTACATAGAATTAGTTCTAAAGTAATTAAGTAAGCTTAGTCTTGAGTAAATTTCACTGAAATTTTCTTGAGTTGACAAAAAAAGACTTAATTACTTTAGGTACTTTTGACAGGCTGTTGTGGGTTCGAATGGCGTATGTATGTTGTAAGCATGAATATGTCTGTTAGTTCTGTGTCTGGATTTAATTAATACATAATTAAGTTAATTAATTATGTGTCATGTGTGAAGGAATGTCTCTGGATATTTATTATGTTATCTTATATTGGTCATAACCGAAACTAGGTTTTTGTTAAAAAACTACAATTGCTTTTAATTGACAGGTGTAATAATACTAAAACTATAACTTAATTATTTATATGTAGTTAATCAGCTATCTGGTTACCATAGCACAAACATAATTTTGAATCATTCACGAGTAATAACTAACAAATTTAGTAATCTTTTCAGAATGTATCAATAGCGATAGTGGGTCCAAAGACTCCACTGCGTATAAGTGATGCTGAGGAACTATCCCGGTACTTGGCGCTGGTGGAGGGCGAGGAGAGGCGCGGAGGGACTGGTACTGCCACCGGGGACGCCGCCCCTGAGAGGGACGCGGGGGACGAGAGAGATTCCCAGCCAGCGGTATGTACCAACAATAAATTTAGTTAAAATTATATTATTATTATTTAATTAAAATTTTGTTTGTATTTTTAATATTATGATTTGTAAATATTTGTCGCGTTAGTTTTAGTATTTATTCTAAATTATATTTTTTGTATACATATGTTTTAAGTTGCAATTCAGATCTTTATGTGTTATTTTCTATTATTTTCTGTTTTTAATTAGTTGTAATTTGTTGTATGTATCTAAATAAATAAATAACAATACCAGGCTGATGGTAAGGTAAGGATAGTAGCCAAAGGTGTTACTCCCGCGTTGCCATGGGACATGTTGTGAGACGAACTTCTTAGCATTCCATGGATTCACCGTGCGGGTGCCGGGTCCATCGTGTGACAGAGAGAGAAAGAAGAGCAGATCCCGAGACTTGTGACACGGGTGTAGGTTTAAGGGGTCCCTTTCCGACCAGTTTCATGGATTTAGTTTGCGAAACAAAAAAAAAAATATTTTCATCGTATACTAGTGGCCATTCGATTTAGGTCTCAAAAGAGACATATGATGTTGGAACTTCCATTGGAAAATAAACTGAGAAGAACCAGCAAAGAAGAATTTGATTGAAAATGAAAATACAGAAATGGTGGTTTGCTGAACACAGGAACATTATCTTACATAGTCAAAAACAGGCAATTATGATCGAATAGTCAAATAAGTTGGACCTTATCTAAAAAACAAATATTTCTTTAAAGCATCAGATACCTACATAATAATTAACACAAAATATACGTAAACCGTAATTCTGATTGAGATTCGGTAAATGTATGAAAAATATACAAGAGCATTTTTAATAGAAATAACATTACATAAAACAGATTCGTTTTTATATACATCGAGGCATAGTTAAACAAAATAATTCATTGTTATTGTTTACATTTCATTGTAGGTATTTACACTCATAATTTATGATCTCAAGCATCAATAGCAGCTCATGATATCTTAAGTGCCGGCATTGTGTATCTTGTTAGGGATCATAGTTCACTTGCTATCTGAGAGTTTTAAAGACGGTCCATTCATATCGAATCGGGCGGCGGTCGGCCCCACTCGCATTATGTCCCGGTACATATTCATACTTTTATTCTTCACTTTAACCCACGCGATAAATCTCGACTATCTAGACCCGACTAAATTACAAACTATAACATCACCTATAGTACAAAAAAATGCAGCGCTACAAATCATCGGAAGATATTCCAGTCAAGTGAATGTGGAAGTCAATCCACTTATGTTTACCGGTAATAAGGATACGTTCTCGCTGCGTCTCACCAATGGACAATTGAATATCAGAGCCAGTACCGGAGTCGCTGCTGTTTGGGGCTTCAATTACTACCTAAAGAAGTATTGCAAGAGCCACATTGGTTGGCAAGTACAACGCGTCGTTCTACCAGATCCTTTACCCTTCTGTGACGAAGTTGTAGTCGCTAACGATAGATTCCGTTACTACGAGAATGTGTGCACGGTGTCATATAGTTTTGTGTGGTGGAAATCTGATCCGGATTGGACAAAGCATGTGGAATGGATGGCGCTGAATGGTATCAACTTGGCACTCGCTCCCGTCGCTCAGGAGGCCGCTTGGGCTCGCGTGTACCGCTATTTGGGGATGACCAACGACGAAATAGATGAACACTTCACCGGACCAGCATTCCTCTCATGGTTGAGGATGGGTAACGTACGCGGTTGGGGAGGACCCTTGTTGAGATCATGGCACGAGGAGCAGCAAAATATTCAAGACCATATAGTCGATTATATGAACCAGTTAGGTATCATTCCTGTTCTCCCCGCCTTCAACGGTAACGTGCCCAAAGCTTTTGCACGTATTTTTCCCAACATCAAGTTTTACTCAGTTGAACCATGGCAAAAATTCAGCGGAAATTACTGCTGTGGCCTTTATTTACCACCGAGTGACCCCTTATTCAAAACTGTTGGTAAATTATTTTTGACTGAAATAACTGCTGCTGCATTAGGAAGTCATATATACTCGGTTGATCCATTTAATGAACTGAAGATAGAGAATTGGTCTACGGCCTTCGTCCAAGAAGTAGCCCGTACTGTTCATACAATGTTAACAGAATATGACAATAAAGCAGTTTGGTTACTTCAAAACTGGATGTTTATACATGATCCTTTGTTGTGGCCTAAAGATAGAGTGAAAGCTTTCATAACAGCTGTGCCCAACGGTAGAATGTTGATACTGGATCTGCAATCCGAACAGTGGCCACACTACGATTTATATGAAATGTATTTTGGACTGCCTTTCATTTGGTGCATGTTGCACAATTTCGGAGGCACGTTAGGAATGTTTGGTAACACGATTGCGATCAGCAAAGACGTATACACCGTCAGATCTAGAGCAAACAGCACTATGCTAGGAGTGGGCCTGACCCCCGAAGGTATCAATCAGAACTATGTGTTATATGAACTGATGTTGGAGTCTGCATGGCGTAAAGAACCCTTGAAAGATTTGGACGCATGGGCGGGAGACTATGCCGAGAGACGATACGGATGTAACGCAACAACAGACGCATGGAAGTACCTTCTCAAAAGCGTGTACAGCTTCGACGGCCTCAATAGAATGCGAGGAAAATATGTTACAACCCGTAGACCCAGCTTCAGAATACAACCGTGGGCGTGGTATAGCAGCTACGATCTATTTCAAGCCTTCAAAAAATTCGCTCTCGTGTCAGATGAGAATTGCAATACAGACGGGTTCAAACACGATCTAGTCGACGTCACCAGACAAGCGTTACAGTACAGAGCGGAACAGCTATATGTTAACCTATTGGATAACCGTTATTCTAATATATGGGTGTATAATGCTTCGATCAATCAATTCATTGACTGTTTGTACGATATCCAATCAATATTGGGCACTAACGCCGACTTCACCATCACAGATTGGCTCGCAAAAGCGAGATCTTTTGGGAAAGACACGAGTGAAAGTTTGCAATATGAAATAAATGCACGGAATCAAATAACTCTGTGGGGTCCTAATGGCGAAATAACGGATTACGCTTGCAAGCAATGGGCTGAGATGTTCCAGTACTATTACACACCGCGATGGTCCATGTTCTTATCAGCAGCTCTGGAAGCGAAAGTCAGGAATGAGTTCTTTGATGAGAAGAGTACACAAGCAATTATAAGGGCAACGGTGGAGGAACCATTTCTGGCTGTTCAAATAAATTCACTTAATTACAATGATCCAAAGAGTCAGGCGTTATCGTTGTATCTGAAATGGGCGTTTGTGCCGGATTTAAAGGATTTGCCGATGAAAATTATAAAGTCAGTTTCGGAACAAGATACCGTAGTAGATTATACTGACGAAGATGTCTTTGCTAGTCCCTCGGTTTCCATGCAACATTCCACAACACCTCTATGAATAACTCGATTCTAAGGTACATATATGAGTAAACCTTTATCTATCTATGCATTTAAAATAAATATATTGTGATTTTAATCAGATAAAATAGTTTACGTCCCAGTAATTGTTCTTATATTTAACTGCTGTATCTATGGGTCCGACTATGGTGTTTTGTTTAATTCAGCTCAAATAAGTTTCCAAATAAAATACGATCACGACGACTCCATTTTATGCCATTCTGGAAAGGACTGAATAAAAAGAAATGATGATAATTGCCTTATGTCACTTTGACGTTTATATTTTTTAATTTCCAGGTGGCGATGGACACAGAATAAACGCTGACCGTCTCCCATCGGCCGAGGACGTTGAAGAAACCGTGCATTATAATGTAACTTTATGTACTAGTTTCATTAATTCGGATGTCTTATGGCCCCTACCTTTCTTTTATCAATACCTTAAAGGATTGCCTTGGCCAGTATTTAGGATAATTTGTTGATGTGACTTCTAATATACATTAATATATCTAACTTGATAATATTTCGCGTTTTCAGCAGTATATTCTATGAAATTTGGGAATACTGTAGTTAAAAGTGACAGAAAAACTGCGCTGTTATACATGTTTTGCTTTAAAATCACTCATCAGCTCATATACGTCTCCACCGAGGAGCTCGAGCCTCCCCTACTTCGAGGGGCTTAAATCACACATTGAACTGCAATTACATATTATTTACTCCTTGTAACACTGTGTAAGGGTTCTCAAACATGTATTTATTTGTATGTAAGCTAACCATTTTGTCTTAAATTCAAACAATAGCTACTAAATGAGTACTTAAATCTTGATTTTGTTACAATTTGAATAAAATTTTATTAATGGAAGGAAATATGCAACTATATCCAGATGAAGTAACCCGTTATTGGTCGTTTTAACTAAATATATCGTAACTCATAATCCTACTATGTTAGATACTCACTAAATAACATCCTAAATACTGGCCAAGGCAAACAAATATTGAACTTATCTGCATTTTAATATAACTTTTTCTGTTTCAATTGAATAAAACACGTGCTTTATAAATCGTTGTATATTTTTTATTATTTACATGTATATAGAATAAACATTTTAACATAATATATGAGATAAGGTAAAGGTTAGGTTTTAACATTTATTATTGCATTTAATTTTGTTACAGTCTAAGTCTAGATTTTACAATATTTGATGGAATCAGATTTTTTTTCCAAACATTTATTTTTCACATTGATACTAGACTGACGACTGTAGAAGCTAAGTATACTTAATAGTTACTAAAATAATTTTAACAAACTCAATTGCAACATGCACCTGGCAGTAATTTACTGAACTAAATTAAATCTAAGACTTGTTGCAGTAATACATCGAATTATAATAATCGTTATTCAGAACAATTGATGGGACTTATCGAGTGATATCGAGTTATTGACTAGGCCTAACTAATTATATAACATACTGCAATTGGTGGTTTTGTCATACATTTTTGGTATTTGATTCGAATATTTTTTACATTTTAACACTATTATATAATTTTGGTAGACATAGTTTAGAGAGACTATGTTTTACCTTAGATGCTGTGACAAATAGAGATTTGGGATGCATGATCAAATTATGGGATTTACCATTACAATCCTTGGTCGGTATTTAGTATTTCCGAGCTGATTTATGATGTTAGCTAGTGTACTGATATTAACAGCCTCATTTTGAATAGAAATAAGTAAAATGCATTATGTTGTAAGTAAGAAAATTGTAGGCTGTTTATGAGACGTCTGTTCGTAATAGGAATTTAAATTATCTGTTAACATATTATATTTGAAGAATGTAAAAATGTACTCTTGAATCGTTAATCCTAAGGCAGGCAAAATTAAACATAGAGGCCATACCAACCCAAAACGCTGTCTGTCTGCAGCATAAATTCTTAGCACCACTTGAACATTGTCAGTAAAAAATAACATACACTTAATAACTATAATATCCATAATTTGGGGTGATTACATTCATTTTGGATTCAATCACTCAGTCAAATTGAAGGTATATATTGCTAAAATGGTAATTTTATTGTTCTTTGGGACTTATCTGCCAAATTTACACCTGTGTCATACTAGCGTGTCTAAAACATAACTTGTGCCGTATGGATAAATCTGATTAACATTATCTTGCTCTAAAACAGGTACATAATTCTCTTTTAAAAGTATCGGCTGTCTACTCGATGTTTCATTGAGTTGTCTCTCAAGTACAGCGTTCTGTAACTCCTCTTCTTCCAACTCCAGTGTCAATTCGTCCAACAGCTTCATTCTATGCTCTATCTCCCTATCCGTTCTCGCCAACTCCATAGCGTTATCTTGCATCTCTTTCTCACTTCTTCCCAACTCTTCGTCTATCTTGTCTAATAGCATTGTAACTTGTGACACATTTTCGCAGCTATTGGCTTTGTTCTCGTCCATGTATCGTTTGACTTTCGCAGTTAAACGGACGACCAGTTCTTCCTCGCGATGCATTCTCTTGTTTATAATGGCCAGTTTCTCGAGCAGTTCGATTTCCTCTCGTATCCTGGTTAGTTCATCGGCTGATACGTCGGAATCTGTGTCTGTTTGTGTCGCCATTAGCCTTTCGGAGTTAACTTGGCAAATGTCTGTGAGTTCTTTTGTGAAGTAGTGTTCTCGCATTAAGTGTCGTTCTCTTCTGGATTTGTGTTTGGTGTGTCTTCTTGGCGGGGTTCCGCTACCGACGCCGACCCCGCTGTCGCTGTTCCCAGCTTGGCTGTCGTTCACCTCGCTGCTCCTGCCGAGGTCGCGTAGGTACGACTCCAGGAGATAATTGGTGCCGTGCTTCTCCATTCGACTCTTGTGGGTTTGGTCTTCTAGTTGGTCGATCACCTTTTCTTGTTCCCTGTAAAGTAATTATGGAAATCTTATGAATCAGGAAATAAAGTACTGCCACCCTTGTGTGGTATAAAAAAAAAGAGTATTCCATTAATGTAATGTAATACATATTCTGAAAGTGAAGTCTGACAGTGATGTCCGACTGATTATTTAACGGCTTATATGTCTGATGTCTATTAGAAATACCTACATATGTTATTGGGTATAATGGAAATTGGAATTAGTCCTTTCTGCACTCACAAATTCTTTTGCATTTTTACCTTAACTTATCAAGCTGCTGATGTATAGTTCTGCTCTGATGCTGTATGACTGATACGAGCTTAGCTGCGGGGTCTTCGGTCTTGGTCTTAGGTGGGGGGGTCGCAGCCCTAGGGCCTTTCCGGCGTCTTCTCCGAGCACCCGTCCGGCTTCCTCCATCGCTATCACGACCAGAGTCATCTTCTCCACCACTGGATAATCGGCGAAGTGATAAGCGAACCTGGGGAAGATTGATAGACTTTTTGAACTCTGAATTTTTATACATATAGGTATGCACCGCACTGCACCGCACTGCACCGCACCGCACCTGCGGGATTATCCATCTGGTCTATTTGAATGGATAGATCTAAATATGTATAAATATGTATTTCAAAATATGATCGAGATTTCTGCGAACTCTTTTAGTATTTATTGTTTAGTGGATACGTATGCGACAGATATGTGAGATATGTAGATTTATTTGGCACATCAGATAACCATACGCTGATGTTTTTTACAGCACTGAAACAGATAAACAATTTTTATTTAAAGCACAGACAGTATTGTATTCAGAACAAAAAACAATACGCTTAATCCAGTGGAGTCAATATTTATAAAACAGATGCAATCGAAAGCCTTTCTAGGGTCGGCAACTGTCCATAGGCGGCAATCACTTAGCATCAGGTAAACCGTCTTCCTATTTATCAACCTAATGACATAAATAAATTCATGAAGCAAACAAACCTCGTGTCTGGCATCACCCCAAGCAGCGAGGACGTGAAGGACAGGCACATCTGGAGGTAAGGGCCGCTCCACACCGCGCCATCTCTCCGCTAGCACCCACTCGCTCAAATCACTTACGCCGCCTGCACCTGCAATGAGAGCGATCTGATAATGACGTGGTATTTATTTTGATTTGATTTTGAAAATTTGTAATACACTTAGGTACATATGATATTAATGTACCTACCATAATGTAGAATTTTTTTTATTTTTGTGTGTGTATATCTATAATGAATAAACTCAAAAACTATGCCGATATCAAAAATAATTTTACCAATGGAAAGCTACATTATCAGGGAGTAACATAGGCTATATTTTATTCCTGTATTATAACGGAAACTACGTGAGGACATACATTTGTATGCATGAATATCTCTGTTCTCTTTGTCTGGATGTAAATATCTACATAAGTATATATTTAAAGGTAGGGTTATGTAGTATATCAGCTATCTGGTTACCATATCAAACCCTGCTTAGTTTGGAATCAGATTGGCCGTGTGTGACAAAAATGTCTTAGGATATTTATTTATTTATCTGTGATTTCCAGCAAGCAGGCCTAAGTAATCCTTAGGGTCCATAAGGTCAGGTACCTACACACCTTCAGGTGCGTCCTGCAGCGCCCGCACGATGTCGGCGCAGGTGGTGTGCGCGCGAACTCCTCGGACCCACAGTTTTTGACCTCGGGCCACCACACCGACCTCCTCGTCGCTGTAGTCTGATGAGGACGGCTCCATTTTTGTCACCTGCCGAAGAACATGTCATTTGAATTGGTATTTCGAAGTAGTTCTTATTTATTTGTCATTGGTATAAATATAAGCTTATTGGTTAGCTTAGTTAGCTACTTGACTTTCAAGGCGCAGGCAGTGGGTTCATAAACATGTCATTATATTCTGTGTCTATCTAACTACAGGTAGGTACCTAGGTATTGATTTCTTTTTTTCATCAGATTAGCTGTGTTAAAAGAAAGCCTGAATTCTTGGAAATTTGGTAGATATATAAGTCGTCTTAAGTCATATAGTTTTGACTTCTATCTTCACGTTTAAAAATACTATGGTAGCTCCATGCCTTGAGAGGTGCCAGATTTGTATAGGGGGGTAGCCTAGGTAGTAGGGCATACCTATTTACAAAAGAATTTATAAGGCTTCACGCGATGCTTTTTGCCTATTATCTGTTAATCTAACTCTTCTTCTACTTATTAATAAATATACCTACCTCTATATTCGCTAAAATAAGTAGGTACCATCCATCACCGAAAAGAAAAACTTCTACTTTTATCAAAGTAGCGACACTCGTATGCAAGCCGAATATACCGATAAAACAATGCGGCTTGTTACTTAAAGTGTGTAACTAAGTAAGTACCTACCTATCTAAAAAGATAGAAACGTCGCTATAACTTGGCAAAGTTCTGAAACTGAAAACACGTAAAGTTGTTGCATAAGTCTGCAATGTTCGGGGCCGGCCGCGCCTGGCACGTCTCGGGGGGTAGATCGGGCGGTTACAGCCGCGTAGCCGGCTATTACCGCTTTACACCGGTTCATTCCGGAAATACCCGCCCGTAACTGAATTGGTAATGGCGGATGCAAACTGCAGTTTGCAGCGTAAGTTTAGGTAATTTTGATAGAGTTTCGCGCATGTTAGGGTTAGGTAATGGAATTTAATTGGAATTTGCAAAGTTATTGGTGTTTTAAATGAATTCACTAATATATATATGATTTTTTTTTATTTAAACACAGTTAAAAGAATAATAAGGAAAGAACTGAAGTAGGTATTTCAAAGTTCGTACGCCTTCAAGGGCTGTGTTATTTAAAAACGTTCATAAGAAAATGATAACTTTAGTAGGCACTCTCCTCGAAAGGGGTGAAATCACGACTGTCAGACGTTTTTTAATAAGTCTGTTTAAACAAGTGTCCCTACCTACATACGGAACATCACAATGAGTTATTAAAGGAGACATCGTTACTGCCACACTAACAAGCTGCCAGTACGCGTGTACTTTAACAATAAAATCCCTACAAAGCTCAATTAAAACAACATTTATTTTCACTCAACACGACATTATAAAATGACGTGAACACAGCGATTTAAATCTATATAGTGTAGTCAGGTCTACGTGAAAATAATAATGGCTGGCGTAGGTATAATAAAATGATAAAATCCATAATAAACTTTGCTTGTTTCTCGAACAGGCGTTGGTAATTTGAGTGAAGTTCGTGACTGGGGGCCATTAGGCGTTTCCGTCGCCCCCGCGCCCTATTTCGGCCCCTTTTGCCCCACCCCAACTTTACACCCCTATTTCGCAACCCCATTTGGGGCACGTCTCGCCTGACTTAATATGCCATAGTTATTTCAAAAGGTAGTGTGTGTTATGTAAATATTTTCATATGCCATTCTTGTTTTAGTTTTTGTTTGTTATTTATTGAGCGTTTGGATAGCTTGCGAAGCCTTTTTAATTGACGAGGTGTAGTACTAAGTATACGGTAATATAAACCACCTTCAATGAATATCAACTCGCTGAAGATTTAAGAATAGTGTGAGACGGAATTATTGTAACTTAATTAGTTAGACATTACGACTTGGTGCATTATTAAATAACCATAGATTTATTGTGGCTCCAAGCCAACCCTAGATCATGGTCAGACCATTTGACATGAAGTGCACGTAGTCATCAGAATATTTTTTACTTGCAAATACTATATTATATTATAAACTAGTTGACCCGCGCGACTTCGTTAGCGTCATTTTCCCGGTTTCGCAACATTTTTTATTGATGCTCCGCTCCTAGCTCCTATTCGTTGTAGAGTGATGATATATATAGCCTTTAGCCTTCCTCAATAAGTGGGCTATCTAACACCGAAATATTTTTTCAAGTAGTTCCAAAAATATTAGTATCTATAGATTTGATGTTAATGTTACGAGTAAATTGCTTTACAAAAAAAAACAAAATGGCCGCATCCTGCACATGCGTTCACTCACGTTAATGATCTCTTAGCGAAATTATACATATTTAACTAAGTATTCTATACACGTTTGTTGAAGGTACCTGGTTTTGCGTTATTAGTATGCATTATCTAGTCAGAACGCTTTACTCAAGGTGATAATGAAAATTTACCTTATTTTATTTAGCATAGAACTGGGAGTACAGGGCTACTTCAGATTCAGTAATTAGGTACCTAAATAAATATCCTGGGACATTTTTCACATACGGCCAACCTGATTCCAAATTAAGCTGAGTTTAAGTTATGGTAACCAGATATACCTATACTACTTTAAATATATACGTATATAGCTATGTAGATCCAGACACAGAACAAAGAGGCAAGATACATATTCATGCATACAAATGTTTGACCTGGGTGGGATTCGATCCCACCACCGGTGGCTTAAAAGACACTAAACCCTAATCACAAAGCCAACTGGGCTGTCAAAACAATATTATATCCTACGTACGTAAGGTACGTAGAAGAAGTTCAGATACTACCCTCAGTAAGTTCATTATGTATCTAATTAAAAGAGGTTTAATATATAGACAGAAAAAACAGAAGCGACCCGCCCTGGCTTTGTATTGGTTAAATAATTTTCTAACATCTTAAGCAATGATTGTCATAACAACAAATGTAACCAAAACAAAATTAAAACCTTCCACCTGAATCCAAAAACCACATTAAAATAATATTGTAAATGTAATTAATATGACTACATTAAAACAGACGGTGGAACGCGATGTTATTTTTTACATGTAAATTTAATGTATGCACAAGATTGCTTAGATATTTTTTTCATATCAATTTAATATTAAATTAGTAGCCGTCTATTTGCCGATCATAAGAAGTCACAAAAGCAATCATAGCTTATCACTTTATCAGATTTATTGTTGACTTAATTTAATCGTAAGCTAAACTTGAAAGCTCTAATCGACTTAAGCCAGTTTTTGTGGGCGCGATTATGTGAGATATTGTCTGAGTGGGCCGGTATTAATAACTAAGTTTGATAGAAGTTATATCTTGACACTGTAGATATGAGATGTTTAATAGGAATTTAATTAATAGCATTATCTATATAAAATATAAATTAATAGCTACTTATATGATATATGTATTACGAAGCGCAAAACACAAGTACGGCTCGACCGATTTGGTTATTTTTGGCTTTATTCAAATGAGGTTTTTATGAAAAAAAAAATAAACCGCTGTGAGGAAGCTAATAGATAACAATAATTCGTTAATTTATCTAATAGTTTTATACATCACTAGCGAACCCGGCAGACTTCGTTCTGCCCACCAGCGCCACCTACCGGGGCCAAATTGATGTACAAATTTGGTGAAAACCGCATGATAATCTGGTCAGTAGTTTTTGTGTTCATCGCGTTCAGACAGACAGACAGTGGCAGCGGGGACTTTGTTCTATATATTATATAGATGTATATAAGCAAATGTCTCATTTACATATGAATTATGAATGAAGCAACTTACTTACCTATTCATTTTAGTCGCATAAAGACAATTTAAAAGGCCGGAAGGTTCGGTTTTTACATTCAAATAAACCTTAGTATTTACACTAATTAGCGTCAAAGTAAAACAAATTAGAATCAAGTACGCAGATAATTGTGGGCCAACTGAATTGCGGTATTACGGCAAAATAATATACGCGACTGCCGATTACTGCTTGCACGGTAGCCGGTTTAGTGATGGGCGTATACGATGAAAGACTTATCGATAATTAAAAAAAAACCGGTTCAGTGATTTTGATCTTTAATTTGTAACGGTTATTGGTAGCATTATTTTTGAGCCAAGGGCCAAACACGGATTATGTTGTTACGTTCTTAAATACAATAATTAATAAAGATTCATTTAAATTCAAAATCCAAATCCTAACTGGAGTAATAAGCTGTCAATTACAGTAGGTAACACATCAGCTCTACCTAGACATTCGGCCACAAATCTTCTCATACAAAGCTTCTGAATCCATAAGCAGCGATTCAGAAACCGTATTTATTTCGATCGATATCGACACCCATCACTAGAAGTGTTACAAGCAAATTATCGGTAGTCCTTGCCCGTTGCCGCGTAATGACAGGAGCGGCGCCGTCAGCCGCCAGCCCCGAGCGGCGAGCACGCAACGCGCAAGGACCTACTGAATTAACTTGGACACACTGAGTTTATGTTTGGTGAACTGTAATATAGAAAAAATGAAATAAATTTATTTTGGGTTCACACAACATCAACAGAAGAATAACTTCAACAATATGAAGCCTTCGTTCTCATTGCTACCTGGAATAACGCAGGAACATCAACATAGCTCTAGATTTAAATTTAGCTAGGTACTTTTATTATACTGTAGATTGTTATTGCTTAAGACTCCCGTCAAAAGATATGAATTGTGCTGAGAGTCGACATGTGACAGAAAATGTATGAAATACCTAATTTTGAAATACGTATGTACTTTATAACATGATAAATAAATACAAAATATGTTGTCGTTAAAAAAAAATCTATAAGGCAAAATAATCCAAAAGTGAATTTTCGAAACATATGTCATAAGAAATAAAACAGAAAGCATAGTTAAGCCGTTCGCCAAACATGTTGTTGTTATGTCGCTTCAAAACGAAAAGCAAGAGCAAGTCTTGTAAACAAAGAAATATATGTTTATAATCCTCATGAATAAACCGCACGGTTGAAACAGGTAGCAGATGCATCCGCCATACATCCTATGTTGCCATAACAAAAAAAAAGCAAAATAAACAATATGTTATCTCACAAAATTGAGTTTGATGAAGTAGGGTTTTTATCTATCTACCTGTATTTTTACCTATATCTTTGAGATGTAATAAGAATTAAAAACCATGTAACTAGCTTTTTTTGGGATTTCATTATTAAAGTCAGATGACCCAGCAATAAATAAAACCTTCACATTATATTCAAGAATAGATTTGTTACGTAATAATATCAGGAGAAGCAACTATTCTCAGTAATTACCTAAGTAATATAATAGTTCACCAAACTATGCAAGTTTAATTTAATTGGTACCGTCTCGTCGCTAGAATCGATTTTCACACTGTCACAAGACTAACATTAAAAATTAACAAAGGAAAAGAGACTTCTGCAAAAACAATAAACGTCTAAAATTCTAAGAAATAGCCTTAAACTGAACAAAATTACATATTTCGTTGCCACGCGCCAAATTACCTCTATTATTATGATTCTTCCAAGAAACTGGATCGATTTAGATGCTAACGACTTTACCAATTATTGTTTAGTTATTTTGCTTTTTTTAACAATGTATTTTGCACTGCAATTATTGATCGGCAACCACTTTAAACTCGAGATGTTGTTTTCCTTTTATTTGTTTCAAATAACCAATCTTTATGTCTTTTTGTTGTTACTACTACTTTGTATTGGCATAACTATGTTATACTACTTAATTACTTTACTTACTTAATTATTACAGGTAATAAAAACCTGAAAGACAATCATGAAACAAATCTCTATCGATTTAAGTATTTATTTGTTTTCAAGTGAACAGTCGTAGTATAGAAATGATACAGCAGGAATATGAACACATTTATGATATAAACTACTAATATAAAATAAAATGAAATACATATATTTTTATAACTATCCCGTATGGATCAGTAGCCATACGTTAGGCCATTTGATAAATTATTACCCGTTAAAAAACTTTCATCAAGTATTTCATTCATACAAGTCCTTCAACTCTTTATATTACACTATAAAAAAAGGTAATCTTATAAGTCACCTGACTGCATAAAATAAGACACCTGAAGATTTGTGAACCGTATCAAAACAATTAATAAATTTTAGCACGAAGTAAATGCCACCATTTGCTCTAATTGGCGTCAAAGATTTACAGATTAACAACAAAAATAACTTCTCAAGTGTCAAATTAAGCGTTTGTTTACAGCTAAAGTGAAAAGGTAACGAGATAATAAAAGAATAATTTAGTGACGGAAAATTTAAGCTACCTATAATAAAAATTACAGTAAAAATGGCGTTATTTTACTGTATGTAAATATATTTGAAGACTGGTATAGGTACCTATTACTATTGCTATAGGAGATGACTCATGTCATGTGGCATCAAATATAAACATTTATATAAAGAGTTTGTTTGCTTGCACGCGGTAATCTCAGGAACTAAAAGTCAAATTCTTTCAGTGTTAGATAGCCCATTTATCGATGAAGGATATATATTATTACGCTACAGATAAAAGGAGCGGAGCATCAATTTAAATATGGTGCAAAAACGGGCAAGTGACGCCAACGAACTTGCGCGGGTCAATTAGTGTATAATATAAAGTCTGCTTAATAGATAAATCTAATTCTAAATGAAGTTGACTCATCTAACCATCTGCACTCGAACCAACCCCAATTTATCGACATTAAACGAAACATTAAGACCCTTATCATCCCTATTAAGCAACTGTTGTTAACAACACGCCAAGATATAAAGATATGATATGAGGAAGTCCCAGCATTGTCTACAATACGCACTCCCATCCGTCTAGCGACCAAACGCAAAAACTTGTTAAACACCGGTTAATGACACCGGTTTTTCGTTGACATCGTGAGCATCGATATGTCATTTCACTTCCCTATATTGTTACTGGGATGTCGTTAGGGTTGTCAAAGATAGTAAGTGGAAAATATTTTTCCTGTTAACAATGTATGATATTAACGAACTATGTAAACTGGCAAATTTTCCTCTTTATAAATAAGGCTCAATAATAGTGTGTAGCTATTTTGAGAGGAGTCTCCTATCATTGTTGTCTAAAAATCCAGTTAGTCGTACGGATTCTATGTAAACCATATTATAATACATATAAGGTGTTTACTAACAATAATTGAGTCAATTGATACTTTAAATAAATGAATTATTATTATTATTAACTACATAAAAAACTGCCGTAAAATACTATCATGATAATACTACATACATATTTTTAGTTCATACGCGAACAAAAATGGTCAAACATCGTATCTTATATTAATTAAATTATCAAAATGATTATTAACTGACATCCCTATAATATTTCATGTTAGGTGAAAATAAAAGGTCATAAAAAAGTGAGCGTGAAGCTGTCACTAAACGTACGTGATTGATAACACTACAATAGCATTCGTATTTCCTCATTTAGCTTATGTTTTGCAATGATTTTAATTGATTATCGTGTGTAGTCATTTACGATCTAGGTACCTGTTCACCCAATTATTTGATATTGGTGTAATGTTACTACTAGTTATTAAATAGGGATTTTAAGAAAACATCGATTACTATAATATATGGGACTCTTTAGTCGCGTTTACTAGAATAAAATTGGAGATTATATTTGCCACACGACTTTTATAAGAAACTATACAACACTTTACACACGTTGTTAATAGAGAGACAAGCTTCCGCTCGCTGTTTCCCTTGCAGCTTGAATAAGTAGATAATTCGGAATAAATAGCGACTCTTAACTATAGCTGTGGGTAAAATATGGCAAACAAATTCACTTCTTCTTTTCTTCTTCTTCTTTGATTAAATTAATAAGAATAAAATAAACAAAGCTTTTAGGACTTAGTACATAACCTAAAACCAAACAAAAATATCACCCATTAATCCAGTTTAGGCCCTAGTGAAGGTCATAGCTGAACCCACTACTAGTTCGGAAGTAGCAAGAAACTCCACAAGGTTGCATTTCTTATTTTCTAACTAATGTTAGTTTATCTACATTTCAACGTCACAAACAAAATCGTAATCCTTAGCAAAATTATCAAAGAAGTTCAAAGTCAAGTTTTGTATCTCATCCGTCCGATAGAAGACAAGCAACTTCCTCCATCATAAAGAACAATGTAACAGTTATTCCTACATATTACATCGACGATGCATATGGATTAGCCAGTAACCGATGATTATTATCAACAGTAAATCAGGGTACAATAACATCGAAGAATGAGTAACTGTATCATCTTTTAAGTTATAACCTTAAGCAGTTTTTATATGCTCTACAGTTGAATAAAGTTATATACAGAAGCGCTAATGACACTTTTTTAAAATTTTAGTTTAAATAATTATAATTATTAATAACACAAGAAGTCAAAGACAGAAACGTATAATCGTCAGTACCATACAAAATATACAAAAATATTGTAACAACCGGTCTGCATAGATGTCGATGGGGGAGCCCTATATTCAGCAGTGGACGTCCTACGGCTGATATGACAATGATGATGATAATTGTATGAAGATTGAAATTTGATATCTCTTATTTAAATATCTATAAAAGTAAAAAAAAATATGTTAAAATGCTTTAGATATTGTTATATAATTATGTGCTACATAAATCGCTCGTATCTTAAAAGTTAAACCGCTCCAAAGTACAATAATCCAGTTTTTATTGGAACATAATAAGACGGAAAGCTTTTACAAACATAGCGAGCTTAAAACATTACACACAGTTCCTTGGTCAATGAAACTTGTTAATAAAATAGTAGCTTAATTTTTGTTTTTCCGTAAACAATTATTATCTCCAGAATATAAAGTTTGTAATAGTAATAAATAAATTTTCATCCCACCATCTCAGAAAGAGTATTTTTAATCTTCAATATCTGAGTGGAAAAGCCGTTTTTATTCTCTAGAGGATAAAGTAAATTGAATTTGGAACATCGTGTGCACTAAGTTTGTGAATTAGAAAAAAACATTAAACCTATTTACTGCTACCTCTATGGTGCCGAATATATCATACAACTTTTTTTTAATTTGTTAAACGTTTTTTTTTGCATTTAGTCATTTCCTCGCTGAGGTGGAATGAAAAGTTACGTGTTGCACTCGAGTGCAAAGATTTTTCACCTCGTGCTCTTTTGATTCCCTCGCTAACGCTCAGGATTCTAATTTTGAATCACTCGCTGCGCTCGTGATTCAATTTTAGAATCCTTCGCTTGCTCGGTCATCAAAATTGAACACGCGGTTAAAAAGCAACTTTGCACTCTTGTATAACAAATAACTATTATTGCCAATTAATAAAAAACAAAGACAAATACATAATCAAGCATATTAAAAAGTTTATACTTTTTGATGAACTCAGTTTTTACGTAAAAAATATTTATTAATTTATTCTTTATTGTACACCACAAGTTACATAAAAATATGCCAAAATATAATAATAATAAGTATTCACGTGCATAGTACAATGGGCGGTCTTATCGCTAAAAGCGATCTTTTCCAGACAACCTTTAGATGGACTAAACGATCGGAAATACGGTAGCTGTCGTTGGTGCACTCAATATTATATAACTACAAATAATAATATTAATAATATACAAAAGTTAGTAAAATAAATAAATCAATAAATAAATCTATAAATAAAAATGGATAAATGTTCATTAATCATGACGACACTGTGTCTCAGTGAGAGTAATCTAAGTTGACATCGGATTGTTAGCTATGTTCATGGTGTACATTGTTATTTTTAATTAATTTATAATTACTACATGACACGTAATGTGAACATTTTCATACCACAGATACGCTGAGAAATAGTTATTATAGTAACCATAGCTTTTTAATAACAATTTAATTTATTTCAGATCTAAAACAACGTTCATCAATCAACGTTCAACAATCTTCATGTAACGTCAAGTTACATGAAGTTACTTATAAACTAAGGATGTTAGAGAGCAAAAAAATAATCGATATCTATACTAATATTATAAAAGCGAAAGTAACTTTGTCTGTCTCGCTTTCACGCTAAAAGTACTGAACCGATTTAAACGAATGTTGGTACACAGATAGTCTAGACCCTGAAAAAGGACATAGGCTACAATTTATCCCGGGAAAATTTAAGATTCTTCGGGAACACGGGTGAAACCGCTGGGAGCCACTAGGTTAAATATAAAACAACTACCTGATATCAATAAGTGCGATACTGAATTGATGCTCTTAAAAAACACACACTAATGAAGCTTTTACAAAAACGAAGTTACTCAACTATGACGGAAAGAGGGTTATGTTTTGTGCAAACTTACTTAGGTATATCAGTTATTCTCTAATTAGGTGATAGGTACCTACTACTCTTTAAACTATACGTCATTATACTTCTAGTAGTGGCGCGGGGATTCACCCACATTCCCGGGAGATCTTCCATTTTCCCTTGATAAAAAGTAGCCTAAATGTAGGTACTATTTGTGTTACTAATCATCCAAATCCGTTCAATGGTTTTTACGTAAATGATCAACCAACTTTAGCGCTAATAATAAAATTAAAGAGTAAAGAAGTAACCGTTTCAATTTTCATGTTGAAATTCTTCATTGCTTGTATATCTTCTTCATGTCGTGGTAACCACACTGAGCTGAGGCATCAGGAAATTCACGGGTATGCATATAAACTCCTGTGAATTCTCCCAGTGCCAAGGAGCAGTGTGGTCATCTTCTGTCAGCGTTTCATTTCTCCACTTGAAGACAAAGCTATATCACTAATATGTATAAATAACTCTGCTTTTAAATCTTCTTCATATATCAAACTAAGCGAACCACCATCTGATGTATTAAAAATATATATCTAAAAGTAGTATATTTATAGATTGTCTATATCTATACTATTTTTAAATACATACGTATTTTCTAGACATATAACAAACAGCTCTGGTGTCTCTCTAGCATGCGATGATCCTTGTTTGAGGGAACAAGACGAATGTAGTTTTAACACTGTTTCAGGAAGATTGAAGACTAAAAGAAGTGGCAAGGTTTGAGGGAGACCTATCTTGAGCTTCTGAACCGGTAGTTTAGCAGCTACGAGCCTTATAAGTGGCCTTTTAGGGCCTACACTGAATAAAATATGGGCTTAAATTTAGAATTTCGAAGAGAACAAAACTCAGGTTTAACCGCTTTTATGAAAAATCGTCTTCAGATGGACAATAAAAAAGCCTTTTATTTCTTCTAGAAAATGCTAGTTTACAAAGTTAATTAGTTTTATTATCTAGTATCGCAAAAATATATTTTTTAAATAATTAGTAGTTTTAGGTACCTACGTTAGTAATTAGTATGGTTGTGAAATTACTTTGTAAGAACCCCTCTACGAGTAAAGGCCTCCTCTAAATTTATTTATTTGTCTTAAGTTAAAATATCCTAACAAATTGAGCCAATTTTCTCCGGATTGCGCTATCTGTATCCAGTCTGGACCCGCTACGCCTTACGGACGGTAGCATAACCGACTTTAAAAAAGGTACAAATACATAATGGCCACGTACACTAACACTTTCGGCACTTAGTTACGGTTAGACAGACGGTGGTTAACCTCAAAATATCCGTATAATCCGTCGTTGCCGTTGACTAAGATAAGCTTTACAGTAAATATAACCGCAAAGTGTCATTCAGTCAAAACTGAGACGATTTTGTGACCACAGATTATGGCATAATTTTTTACTGTAGGTAAGTGAAAACGTAAAGTGACTTTTTCAGGGGGTTTTTAGGCATGTCGTTTTCTTTAGGATATATTTTAGGTACCTATATACATTGTCTTAAAGATTAAGTTTACTGAATAATTTAAAATAGATTTTTTCTTTTATCTGCACTGATATTTTGCGACTTAATTGTAACCAAATCTAAGTTTGTTTTGAAAAGAGCCATTGCTGAATTTATTTAAGGTACTGATATACATTATCTTAAAGATTAAGTATGCTGTATGACTTAAAATAGTTTTTTTTTTATTTTATTGACACAGGTATATCTACCGAGTTTAAATTGTACCCAAATCTAAGTTTGTTTTGAAAAGAGCCATTGCTGACTTTATAACCGGCTGTTCTCAGCAAAGGCAACCGTGATTTGAATACAATTATTTTAAAATTATCTCTATTTACTTATTACTTACTTGTTAACTAAGAAACAAAAATACTTTAAATCCTTACCTCATACGTAAGCTGCTGAATGAAAAAATCTGCAACAAAAAAATATACTATGAGAATAGAGCTTTTGGGATTATGTCGTAAAGTCATATTCAAATTAGGGATCCGCATCCAAATAGTCAATGAGACCTTATTACTGAACCTTCGTTGGTCCGTCCGTTTGTCCAACCTTAAATTCAATTGGCTGTTTCTTATGAACCCTAATATTTTTTATATCCCGAGATATTATTGTCATGGTGCATATTTTTTCAAATAATACAAAAATGTTTAGTAGTTTACACACACGAATTGTGCTTTTTATTTTAAATATCTACCTATTTAATTAATTCCCTCAATTATTAAAACGTCAATACCTAATACTAAAATTGTTAACATTATATTCAATCTGAAAGCGTATTTTTTATGATTACGATAACTAATTAACAAGTCTGGTTTGTTTGTTTAAACCATAATACATATAGGTATTTGGTTTTTAGGTTAATTAATATTCGGTTATTATATGCGGAACCTTTAATTCTGAAATCCGACTCGGATTAAACAGTTTTATGTCATAGTAATGTCACTGACCGTATGAAAGGTACACACATCCACAGACCATTAAGAGCTACGTCTTCATATTAGAATAATTTATGTAATTTCTCACATAAATATTAATGAGATAAAAGGATTTGCATAATGATGAATGCCAATTTAAATCACCGACCCGTTACTTAGGCTGTTATTACGGTTAAACAGTTCGCAAGGCAGTAAATATGTATTGAGATTAGAAAAGAATAAGTACTTTTTTTTGTTTATCTATGGTTGAGATTATGAAAAAAAAAATAAGAACAGAAAAGTCAAAAAGTTCGTTGAAAATTCCGTTAATAAAATTCAAGTTTAAATTCCGACGTTGTTCAGTAGGTAACATAAAAATACTATTACAAATTCATTTTAGGCAATAGGCTGTAGGTACTTGTACAGCGAAATAAAAACACTGTTGTTTATTCATTTTAATATGCAGAGATAAAATTGTTAACAACCATTTTCTAAATTAATCAAAATGTCCGGAAAAAATCAGTATTCTTCGTCAATGAAAAAGAAAAGTGTATATTACTGATAATATATTTTTTCAAAGTAAAAGTGAATGGAAAATTTCAAGTAACTTGAAAATACATCTAATATGATACCGAATTGATGTTTTTACGAAATATGGAATAAATAATCTTACATACTATCATTTGTCAAACATCACAAAGAAACAACTGTCAATAAAGCTAACGATATATTTTCGTAAAAATAGAAATAATAAATTAATCATTAGTGTGAAAGCATGGCGGTGTTTGTTTGTTCATTTCACTCTATGGGGTGGTAGTGGGTTCAGGGTTGAATTGTATATAGCTTTTAGTTAATGAAATTATAGGTATTTGGAATATTATTTTACTTGTTTCCTTCACCTTATTTTACACGCGTCATAATTTACTTAATCAAACTTTTTTATGATTTTTTCCTATTTCTATACCTATATACATATTTACATCATAGTTCAGATTTGATAATATTATATACTTTCATTTATATGAATATGTAAGTAAATAAATTAACATTTTGTTTTATTTGAAAACAGTCAAGTCGATCAATAAACTCAATTGTTATCATCATATAAAAAAGTACATTTTCTTATATTTATTTTCATCTATATTATCTTTTAGTATTAAGTGACATTTTAACGGTAGAATTTTGACAGCTCTATTCAATCATCAGGGATTTGCATTTCAATTGAGTCCAATCAATAAGTATAACCTACAAGAAATTCTGCAAAAACTTAACGCAATTTAAAATAAAAGAGGTAGCGAGAAAAGTTCCAGTATGAATCCCTACTAATATTATAAATGCGAATGTTACTCTGTCTGTTACGCTTTCGATAGACAACTGCTTGGGAAAAGGACTTAAACTTTTATTTCGGAAAAGTTGCAAGCCCCTCTGGAACACAGGTGAAAACACGTGGTAGATGCTAGTAAGTTATACTTTCAACGCTAAAAGAAGTTTGATATATCAACATTGAGATTAGATAACGTTCATTATAATAATATTATAATAATACTAGCTGCCGCCCGCGGTTTCACCCGCGTACTTCCCGTTCCCGTGATCACTTAAGGGGTATGAAAAATAGATAGTAGCCGATTCTCAGACCTACCCATATGCACACAAAATTTCATAAAATCGGTCAAGCCGTTTCGGAGGAGTTAATCACAAACACCGCGACACGAGAATTTTATATATAAGATTAATAAATATATTATTCTATTTTAAATCCTATACTTCCTTTAGGTGAATAACACAACACCTAATATTAAATTAAACTTTCACAGAAATAGGTATTTATAATTTGAATTCCATTTACCTAATCACCTTTCCATGCTATTTCTAGACTTCATAAATTATTCCAGCTCATTGTTATCATTCCAATGAAAAACTCGTTCATTAATATTTGGAATCGACCGAAAAGCGACCTTCGACGGTCAGTTTAAAGTTTATATTTCGATACAAGTCCGGTTTGTTGTTAGTTTCGTAACCATGGCGACGAGTAGCCGGCGTTTAAAAAAACACAAAGTGATGGTTTATACATATATCAAGTGAATCGTGCTTACTTCGGATTTCACCGTTTAAGTAGAGGTTTTGTTTTATCAGGGCTGCAGCTTTTGTTGTGTAATAAATTATGTATTTTTATAGCAAGAATATGTCGCTGTGGAAACCCTAAGTTTTGTGCTAGAAAGTACGTGATTTTGACTGAAATATGTTAAAGATTTTGAGGGTTTTTGTTTACTCTTACAAGAATTTAAGATGAAAATTCTGCACGTATAAGTTTTTTAAATAACTCTTGTCATAATGTAAGTTATTTTATTACTGTAACGAGGAAACCTTAACGTTTTAATTCGATGAATGATTCCAGTTACTATACCTGTCTGAATGGTTAAAATCATTATACTTAGGTACACATTAAGGTTTAATTTCATTCAAAACAGAAGTAATTTATAACCAGCCACCAAGGTAGGTAAGTATAGCCGGGGAAAAAAGTCTACACGCTATTAAAATATTAAGGAAAAGGCACAAGCCACTCGACCTTTGATTCCATCATTAATCAAAGCAACCCCATCGAATTATTTTTTCAAACACATTGCGTGCAGTAAATCACTGTGGAAAATATATAAAGGTGACCACATAGCTACCCCATTGTGGATTGAAGATAACGAGCGGGCCGGTTCATGTGTTCAGGCTAAACTAGGTCATTTGACCCCCAAAATGTCGCTGTAACATTATGAAAGGATTTGTTGTGACCCCAAGACGGCCTGATTTGCTTTCATTACAATGTTTGTGTTGTCACTAAAATGTTAGTTCAGGTGTATTTTGTAGAGCCTTATATATGTTGTATAGTGTTTTTTATACTTAACGCGATTCATAGATTGACAGGTGTCAAAAGATTTTGACATAACATTGACATGTAAAACTAATAGATGTCTGTGGTGAGGAATAATCATCATTAGCATATTGACATTAGCTTATTGCCCTTATAAAAGATAACAGATCGAAAATAAACAGTGGATTATGAAAAAACAAAATGAAAGTGAAACTTAGATGATATTTTACCCCGACTGTACATGTTGACCGTTATATATTCCCATGTTCACGGGCAATAAGCACAGTTACCACAGTTAATATAAATAACTACCACAATTAAAGTCGTGTTGATAACCTATCGTTAGATCGTTGCTGAGTGCGACAAAAAATACTTATTTCAAAAATACAATGCATAAATAATTATATGTACTTAGTACTTACGTTTTTGTTGCATGTAACCTTTTTTAATAAGGAACCAAAACCAGTGTTACCTTTACAAAAAAGCAGCAGCGTGAAATCCCATTTTCAAAAGGAAAAACCAAACTAAATCGATCCAACCAGCCAGCACGCGACGAAGCCCGTATTAGCGTAAAAAAGCAATACAAAAGCACGTAAAAATATTGTTTTTATTACTTTTATTTTTACGAATGGCCATATGTGCACGTCACGTGAAGTCACGTGATCACAAATAACTGCCACGATTTAAAAAATATAAATTACCTAACCTATCGTGTGATATTTTTTTTATTTTTAGTTTAAACTTTTCTAGGTAACACATTTTTTGGATTTTCAAATTATGTGTTTTATTTTGTCACTTCCACCAGTGGTTATTTACCTACCGGTTTCATAGAAGATTATAATAGGTAAGTATTAATCCAGAATATAATGAGCCAAGTTTTATCATGACTGTAATGTAGTTTTATTAAATCATATTGCTTACCTACATTATTATGCGTATTTTTTTTTCTAATATTTCACTAGGTTACTAAGTTTTACCGTATATGTATCATGTAAAATCAGTTTAAATTTAGATCTCATATGATGTTTAGTTTCTTGCAATCGCCGATAAAATCCGGCTGTCATAAAAGTATTGCAACTTTATAAAAAAATATTAAAGAATAATTATACCTAGAAACGCGTTATTTTTATTTTTTATTTTTTTCTCTGAATGTCAAGGATAATAATTATTGGCGTAAATTTGTGTCATAGTCGGAAATTATTGAATAAAATTACATTGCAATTACTTACGAAGTAAAGTAATAAATGGATACATATATAATTACCTGTATCAAGACTGAAAGCTATAATCTTGTGCAGTAGGACGTAACTTGTATGCTAAATGATTATTTTGCCAAGGAGTGCCTTGTCTATTTAGTTTAATCATGTGTGTATTTTAATACTCTTGGCTTTTCTTTATTAGAACGTAGTTCTTTATCTCTAGACGGAAAAAATTAAAACCAAAAAGATGAAAGAGTGTCCGGGCCGAACGGCGCGTGCCTAAGGCGCGGCCTACTAGTTCCGCACTATAGTACCTACTACTTGATGTGCGTGCAAACAATATTATTACAACTTAAAAAAATATATTGTTTTTCAATTCCTTTACTAATTAATCGAGGCACTTCGTTCCATCCGGGTGTCCCTTGACACCTCTCAAGTTTTTTTTAATGCACGGTAAAAGTAAAAATACTTTACGTGGGACCATTCCCCTGGTCATATTAACCATTTTTTTCTACGAGATTTTTCATTTACCTTTTTTTTTTTAAATGTTCTAGAAGGTGTCAGCCTCAGATGGCTTTTACACCGTTACGCGGACTCTTTCGGTGAGCGCAGAGAGCTCTCAACCGAATTTCATTTACCATCAAGACATCGCATTAAATAGGTACATTTTATTTAAGAACAGCTGTTTAAGTTTTTTGTAGAGACAAAGTATATGGGTCAAAGACATGTATCTCAAGAATTCTTCACATACCTACGATTCGAACAATAACATTATAATGAAACATGTTTGTGTCCAGACATCACCTGTCGATAATTAACATTTACTTCTCTCGTTTATGTTTTAGTACCGTTTATTATAAAAAGGTCATATTTTGATGCGTAAAAATGGCAGATGCTTTTTATTGTCAGCATGTACAGTACACACTATATAAAGTTTTGGTACATTATGTCTTAAATTCTAGGTAAATATAATAAATCAAAGTTTTTTTTTTATTACTGTTTAAAAAAACCGAGCATTAAAATCTGATTATTGTTCACAAGCTGCCTCCGCGTGGTTTTATCAGCGTAGTTCCCGTTCCCGTGGAAATACAGAAATAAAATATAGCCTATGTTACTTGTGGATAATGTAGCTTTCGAATGGTGAAAGAATTTTTTTGTTTTTACCAAACAAACAATGTTTTCCTCTTTATAATATTAGATTAGTGCTTGTGTTCCTATCGAAAATTATCGTATTTAAATGAAGATTTCTATAATTGTCTAAAATTAAGTCTGATAATGTATGGTAAATTCTATTGGAATTTTTGTATACAAATAATCAATTTTAAGGATCTAATAAATAATGTGGAAATAGGTAAGTAAATACAATTTCCTTTCAACGTGAACAAAATAAATTGTGTAGATACTTCAGTAAGGGAAGAGATTCCATACCTTCCTAGGCATTCCCTAATTGACAGTAAGCCATGTATCAAGCAGATACAACGGGTATCGTCTCTCAAGAACCTAAATGTTGTATAATTTTTCTATAAGAAGCTCATAGGTTATTGAATAAATACCTACTAAAATACCTATTAAAACTTAAGTATATATATTTTATTATTATTTCAGATAAATTTCAACATGAAAATGACTCTATTTCGAATAACATTCTTAGTGTACTTTTAAATACGTCTATTTATTAGGTTTCTACTTTTAAATATATATATACAGAAAAAGTATCGCTTATATAGTAGATGCCTTCAAACGTCTACCAATAATATAGACCAAATTGAGTCGATATGCCAAGTTTTGTCTAAATCCTTTAAGCTATTATTACGTGAAAAGGTAACAAAACTTCTAATAATCAATTATCTCCGCCTGTTATAATTTCATAGTCTGAATAACACTAAAAGAAACGAACAAACCGTACCACAAACTAGTATCAAAACAAAATTAAATGTTTATTTAATTCATACATCCTGCCGCAAAGTACCATTTCAATCAGATATTTAGCTACTGTATTAATTATGTGTAATGTCGGTCTGTTGGACCGTTAGCTCAGTAATTAGTGTTAGTTGAGATAGAAGGATGTAGTCATATCCTGCCCTTTGATTCTCTAACACAACCAACGTCCTCGAACGGGCTCAACATCGGACTTCTCATCTGGGTATGTACGAATAAAAGAGACAGCATAATAGCCACTGTGGAACATTGTCGTTTTGCTTTACAGAATTGAACTCCTGCGCATGCGAGTGGTACCTAGTTGTTCTGTTCCGTTGCCAGTTGAATAAACCTCGACTTTAATGTTTAAAACATAAAAAAATACAATTGATTACTGCTTGCGTAATGTTTTATTTCTAGTTTACTAAAAAAAAATTATATCAGTTAATAATTTTAGGTTCAATGGCAGAGTTTGACAGTAGGTACCTACTTAATTTTGGGCTATAAAGGTAACTGTCCATTTGAATACACTAAATAAGTACAAAAACCCTATAATAATATATTGTACTGCAGAACTATGCTTAAAAGTCGTTACACAAAAATTACAACACTAGAAAGTAAATTTCGTAAATTTATTGTTAGCAATATTTTACCGATTCGCTCAGACTTGCCTGTGGCAATTAAAAGATACATCTCTGTCAAATATTCTCAACCCAATAACTAACATAGTACAATAACTACATACTAGACGTAGGTAATAAATTGATAGTATTTATTTCATCAAAAAAACTCATGGTAGTCTAGGAGACCGCGTTTACATCACATGAGCCCGCGCACACTGTTATTTAAGGCGCAACTCTTCACAGACATCTGTATCCGAAGGATAATTTAGTGGCATGTCAATAATAATAAACCACTCTTAATAACGGCTCGATCCAATAGTGCTGTACCAATAATTTTGTGATCTAGTATTTATTAGTAACTGGTACTAGAGATGATGTTGGTACTACTATTTATAAATAGCGTCGGTCCCGCGTTTTCCCGGGGGACCTTCAAATTTCCGTGGATAAAAAGTAGTTTATGTGTTACTTAAGAACTTATTATGAAACTATACTGAATTTAATCGCATTTCCTTCAGCAGCTCTGGCGTGAATGTATAACAAACCTACATTCTCACAAACTTTCGCATTTATAATAGACTAGCTGCCCCCGCGCGGTTTTACCCGCGTAGTTCCCGTCCCCGTGGGAATACAGGGATAAAATATAGCCTATGTTACTCGGGGATAATGTAGCTTTCCAAAGGTGAAAGAATTTTTGAAATCGGTCCAGTAGTTTCGGAGCCTATTCATTACACACAAACAAACAAATCTTTCCTCTTTATAATATTAGTATAGATATTAGTTAGATGTTTTATGTGAGTTGGTACTTGCCAATTCCCAAGTGTTTTTCGGTAGATTTATCTTTAAAAACCTTTAGGGTTATCTTTAGGTAATAAAGGCTCTATAATCTTTATGTTTTTTTAGAAAGCAATTTTAAAACAGATTTACTTTAGTATCATATTTAATGATATATTTTTAAAGTTTATGAATCATTTATGAATACCGGATTTATTATTAAATGTAATAAAAAAGCTTTATTAGACTAAAATAGCGGCTCACTAAGAATGAGTAGTTTTTCCTAACTGTAATAATTTTATATACACTGGGAAATGTAATTAAAAATGTCCCCTAGGTTAATAGTAGCAATTTCTTAAAGTACAGTCGGTAACATACCTGGATGTGTAGATTATTATGAACTCAAGTAACTAAAATTTGTTTTTTTCTTACCTAAAACTTTTGTCGTAACATCGGATATTAGTATGATATCGATGGTTTTTGTTTGTTTGCTTTTTATTTTACTTCTAAACTACGCAACTAATAATAGAACACTAAGCGAGGAGGCACTGTATATAATTTTTAAAATATTTCTGACAGAATGGCTGACCTATGTTTTGTTTGACTTATTATAAATTATATGTATAGTTGTACCTGTAAGTAAATAGGTACTAATGTTGTACCTGTACTTACAACTTCAAATTATAGCAATAAATGTTTTACTCACAATAATTACGTGGTTTACTCAACTGGTGTCATAATAGCCTCCATTTCACACTAGTGTCTCGCACTAAACATTTCTCTTGCCTAATAACATGAACTGACCAATATAACCACATCAAATCATAGTTTTAATAATAATAATAATAATAATAATAAACTTTATTTGATCACATTACATACACTCTAAAATAAGATGAAGTCTCTGACCCCTAAGTTAGGCAAAGCCTGTGTGCTAAGGGTCAGCTCCTTCCCTAAATAAATTTGACAATGTTAATAGTGTTCAAAAGTTAACAAAAGCAAAGTATTAATAAGAATATTTAAAGTCATGCAACTAACATTATTTAGTATTAATGCAAAAAATATGTGTATAAAATAATATTTTACACAAAACCTTAAGAATCACACTAATATCATAAAGGCGAATGTTTGTGAGTGTCTTAGATGTTTGTTACTTCTTCATGCCTAAACGGCTCGAGCGATTTTAATAAAATTTGGTGTGGAGTTAGTTGATACCATCGCTATAACACATAGGTTACTTTTCCCGGGAAAATTTAAGATCCCTGGGAACGCGGGTGAAACCTTGGGGAGCCACAAGTAACAAATAATATTGGATAAAAATGCCATCATGGATTTGCAGAAACATCTCAAAAAGCATGCCGTTTCCATTCCGTTGTGAGTAAAAGAATTATGACAATAAATAATAATTTAACCTACCTTAATAATAAAAGCAGAAACTCAGACACCGACGTCATATTTTAATTTGAATACGAAATAGATTTTTTTTATGCATAAGTGACATTTCAAAACTAAAAAAATCAGTTAAAAAAACCTGTACCGTTGTGTCATCCAGCTGAGACACTATTATTATTTTAATGGTGACAAATAAAATAAAAATCGCACATCCAAATCATATATCTTTTGCACATCGTAAAATGATTTTAGTTTACACATACAATGTAAGAATGGTGTTAAATTAGCGATTTTATAGTGTGACACCTTTACGACATATAATTTTTATCGAATCGTAAATGTTTTTTATCGACTTGGCTTTAAAATTACATTTTTGAAATAGCTACCATTCATTGATGGCTGTTTGGACAAACTGTGATATATTTGACACTTTTAATTATCATATACTGTAAGTATAATTTTTAGTATTAGTATAATATCGGATTACAAAAATACTTTACATTAATGCGGTAGACGGCTGCACATCACTATTAAGGGGCATCATTCATGCTATAATGTAATCTACGTGTGTTGACTTAAAGTCTATATTACAATCTGGAGACATTGAATTGTAAATCCCGTTCAGGTTATTGATAAATGGCATTATTAGTGTCGGTTTGAGCTTACTTTTATGTTGATACACAAAAATCATGTCATCTCATTAAAATAAGTTCTTAGTGGCTACTATGGTCGATAAAAATAAGTCGATATAACTTTTATCGATATTTTGTTACAACATTTAGGAAATGTAATTTTTATAGATCTTTTATAGATCAAAGCAAAATAAATAATCGCTATGAGCGTCTGTCTGTTTTTCCACTTATAATATTATGATTTCTATCAATAAATATCATCCGTACTAAGTCAGTGGAGTCGCCATTTCATTATAATATGTCTCTAGGAAATATTGCTAAAAAAAGAGACTTTAAAGTGAACTAAAGTTTACTGTTCACCATCTACAAGTCCTTTATCATCCCACTATGGTATTCAATTCCAACGTTAACCACAAAATGGCCGCTACGTATAATTAACCACTAATTGGTGTTGAATTACAGACAATTATCTATTTAATTGCCTATTTTCATTGATTCATACCTTTGCAAATTGAAAGGTATTTAGTGTTAGAATCTTTTAGATTTAAATGGTGGTCGAGTATCTTATAATAGTAGGTTTATTTTCTAGGTTAATATGTAGCATTTTAATTCTTAGATTGACTTACTTTTGAATGCTGTACTTGCTAATAAAATATAGGCATAAAAATGTAGATTGTAAGTCCTATAATAAAAAAACAAGAACATTTATGTACCTGCAGCTAATCTTTTAAGCATACCGAAAATTTAATAATTTTACATTTGTTTATTGAAAACTCTTATTGAAATTATTCCACTCAGGCACGTAAAACAGTCATGTTTGTGCTTAAAATAGTTCTTCCAAGACGGATCGAAGACACAACCTACCTTCTAGTTCTATTAGAATTGTTTTTGAGATTTTTATTAAGTACACGTTGAATAATATAAATTTGACGTCTATAGACAAGGTACAACGATCATCTACTCACAAAAGGGTAATATTAATGACTCCCTTCGCACAAAAAGAGCAAGTCCTACAATAAAGGCTGTATAATTTGCAACCTGCGCCTACCGCAGACTATTTCGCGAGACGTGACGACCTCTCAATCAACTTGCTATACAGAATGTTACTAAAATGTTTTATTTGGGATGTTTTTTTCGTAGATTTTATATGATTCATGTACATAATATTGTTGCTGATCTGTTTATACCTTAGAGGTTGTATTAAGAGCTAAAGTAAATAGTAGGTATACAATTAAAAAAAATTGTTAGCTACCTCATTTTGTGCCATTTACAACTTTAGGTAGCTTTAAAAATTTTGTTTTAATTCAACTCCGAATTTAATGGATATATGTAAAGGATTTGTGTCAAAATAAGTCAGAAAATTGACATGTAACAAACTGTGGTTAAATAACACAATGTAATGTTATAACAAACTTTTCAAAACATCTATATGAACCGACAAATGTCTTCTCACTCCAAGTCACATTATCTTCCAGACATGTTTTAAATAAACACGCTGTATGTAAGTGACGGAGTAGTCAGGCAAGTTTTTGTGTGGCCCCTGCCCCGCCCTGCCCCAAGCCCGAGCGTGTTGCCCCGGCCCTGACCATCGACAATTTATATAAATAAACCTTTTTTTATCAAACCATATGCTGACACTCGCAGTATCTATCGATAAATGTAACTTTAAAGGTCAGCGGGTATACTGGCTCTAGGACTAGGATAGCTCTTAGAGCTCTAAAATGCTAAATCTACGTAAATATATATGTGTTTAAAGGAATTATTTAGTTGTGGCAGCTATTAAATTAAAAATAATTGAATTTAATTATCAAAAATGCTTGGCCAAATCAATATTTAATAAGGAAAATACCATTTACTATTTCATAAGCCGGCTATTAGTCCATCTCGTATTTACTTAATATCAAAAACGTTAGGATATTTATGGGTGTTGCCAACTTTTATCAAGTATAAATTTATACTGGATAAAAGTTGGCAACACCCATAATTTACATGATATCGGTAGACATAATTCAAAAACATACCTTAAATAAGTTATCGACGATACGATTTAATTTAATTCCTCTGGTAGACATTTTTTCTAAAATTTATGTAGTGAATAACAAAAAATAAGCATTATGTGTATCTCGTTCATCCAAAACGGATACCAGAACCTGTAAATGTATAAAAAAATAGTACCAACCTTGCCTCCGTGATGCTGAACTATGGCAGCATTTTCAATTGCTCTCTCAAGAGTGATCTGTGAACAAAAATAACATGTATTAATAAAATTTATAAGTATATCCTAAATAATAATCCCTGGACTTATTTTAATATTATAAACAAAAAATTAAAAAACAGACCTTGAATAAACATAAAAGTAATACGCGTAATTTTTTTTATGTCACCTGTTCGTTACCTACTTGTACCTATTTACTAGTAATCTATCTATATGTAACAAAGTCCCCGCCGCCTCTGTCTGTCTATCTGAACGCGGTGAACACAAAACTACTGAACAGATTTTTACCAAATTACGTATCATTCATGGGGAAGGTTTTTATGTATAATACATCAATTTGGACCCGGTAGGTGGCGCTGGTGCGCAGAACGAAGTCTGCCGGGTCCGCTAGTAATAGTTAAAGGAAACAACGATTCTCATTGATTCCGATTAGATCTAAACGACTAGTCATTGACATTAAATACAACTTGCCCTCGCTATCCTGTTGTAGCAAATCTAGGTCATATAGATTTATTTGTCGGACACTGTTGCAAAATATATATAAATAATGTAACAACTTATTTTAAAAGATCAAAAGATCATTCCTATTTTAACAAAGGGCTTTTGTAGTACCAATAAAGTGAATTATAAGAATGTTATAGTTGCATATAATTTTCTCCGCTTATATAGTATTTTAATACATTTTATTTACTAAATTTACTTAATTCAATACTAGGTCATTTTCTAAAAGAAACAAAACATTCATTTGTATACTGGTTTTTGAAACGATGTTATTTGAAAAAAATATTCAGTGTGGCCGACACTATATCAACATAATATTTAAATAATATATTTAAATAATTAGAGTAAGTAGTTTAGTTATAAATATCGAACAATAAATTAAATTTATACTTTTTTATTTTAAAATATTTTTTTTTTGTTAATAGAGACAAGTTTTTTTGGCAATTTAAAACTTTCACAATTCTAAGCTTTAACATTTTTTAATCTAAACTTTGCAAAAGCTATTTATCTATGGATGTATACCAAACTAGATGCTTCATTACGTAATATTATGGCATGCTAGTTTAGCCTCGTTGAAAGGCCTAAATACGAAATGTATTAATGGGTAGGCCCCAAGGCCTAGGGCCCACCCATGTTCGTGGCTTACAAAAGGTACCTAATTACAGTCATATTAGAGCATTTGCATTATTATTTTCATCTTTTAGGTGCAAAAGTAGGTATATGATAAATACTTTATTTATTTTTAATTTAGAATACAAAAAAGAAACAAATGTCATTCGTATTCCAAACACGTTTTATATCTTATCTTAAAGCACCGGAAACATTATTTATAAATTAAATAAAATGCACGAACAATTATTATTGCTTAATATAAAAGTGTTATAAAACTAAAAAAAACACGCATCGAGACTTAATTTGGTGGGAAAATTATTCTCGTTTTTTTTTCCAACTAATTGATTAGCTATTATTTATTGGTTTGGATTATATCATTCTACTTCCCAAGTCATATTATAAATGTGAAAGTGAGTTTGTTTGTCCAATATTTACGTCGTTATTAATCATTGGATAAACATTAATTTTTTGGCTAAAGATAGTTGGGACTATGGAGAAGGGACCAAAAAAGCAGGTTATAAATGTTTTAATAAAATAGATCTACCTAGCTACATACCAAGTAAGCAATTAATAAATTTTGACTAAGCAAAACAGGCAACCTACAACCGGTCTGCATGGAAGTCGATGGGGGAGGCCTATGTTCAGCAGTGGACGTCCCATGGCTGATATGATGATGATGAAGCAAAACAGAGTTGGTGCCAGCCGTCTGCACCTTAATTATTTAAAACTACGCAACAGATTTTAAAGGGCCTTCATATAACCAATAGAATGATTCAAGACGATAGTTTAAACAAATGTTTTAATATTGATTTGTATTAAAATCAATGTTCTCCTAATCGTGTGAAGCCAGGGTTGGTAAGTACTTTATAAAGTTTAGTTCTATACTAATTTATATATATCTAAGTTATATTTTTAACCAGATTACTTTAACATACCCATATTAAGTTATAAGTTAATATATTCTGATTTTAACTGCCGATTGTACCGCAGCAGGGAAATAAATCGGAAAGCACATATGTTTAGTGAAAAAGTGACCTATAAAGTTGTCATTTTGATTTCGCAGAGCAATATCCGTCAAAGCATCGACGGCCCTCTATGTTAGGAATAACCTAAATACTAAGATATAATCACACGTAGTACTGGTAGTAGAAAAATTGCTACTGACTGGAAAAAAAATTAAGATAGGATATGGCAGCTTAGATAAATATTGAATGTAATGTAGAAGTGTATAATCCAAAAACATACTTTTCGACATCTTTCGAGGTTGTCATCAATACATAAAAAATTAATTTCGTATTCTAATAAATAAAAGTAATATAGTTAATATCAATTTATTTTTTAAAGTCAAAATTTTATACGAAAGTGGTATTAACAAAAAATTGTTAATAATAAGGTTTACCGATATTACATTAAGATAATGGTTGAATTTTATAAAACTTCACCAGACATATTAAGTAAAACTAATTTCAATTATTATCTTAGAACTATGCTACCACTACTTGGCCGGCGTAATTGATGAAATGTACCGTCTTGCAATCGAGAAATACCACAAACTGACTTCATACCGATTTTTTCCGCTCGTAAACTAATTAATATCGATTACGAAATGACGCTAAATAGGTCCTCTATCGGCGACACGCTTAACTCGATTTTGTATCGATTATGTACCGATATAGAATCGAGTTGAGATCGATTGGGAAATAAGTGGAGGTAATAAGCATGATTTGCACGCTACGCAGTGAATGTGTTCCATGTCTTCGAGGAAGGCAAATTAATTCATAGGAAATTAGTATAAAGAGACCTTTAAAGGTTATATATTAGAATACATGTCTTATTGGTCGGGTTAAATGAAAAGAGGTTTATTGAGAAGGTTTTAGGGCGGACCCTTAAATACTAGGGCTGAACTATTAAAAAAAGAAATGATATATTTTCTTAATAATTGTAAAGTCTTTTAAACTTATAACTCCTATGTATATCTACAACCATTAAATTAATATTAATACCTCTGAAGTAAAATGTAGTGTTATTTTCATGATTACAAAAAGAAACAATCTTATTTCAATTAAAATATTTGTAAAGTACCTAAGATATAAACTCTCCAGTTTGGCGTAGGTACCTACTTCCTATCTTGAAAACCACTTTTGTTTCATAAAACGTTCAATTTATAAATCTTAACACGTGTCTCAAAACAAAGCAAATAAAAAACAATTGCCTATCCATTGTGACGAAAGCCTTGATCACTTGCGAAATAAGATTTTCTAATAAATTACTATGGTGTGTAATTATTTCATCTAAGTCAAGGATTTTTTAATCACTATTTATCTCACGCGATCTGACTCGCGATTTAAACGTTTAATCTCAGTAATTATAAACACAGTAACTTATGCGACAGCCATTTTATCTTTACTGCTAATCTGACCAGTATAAACTGAGCTATCATCCTATCATAATCCTTCAGAAAACACTTCCAAATTCAATGAAATGGAGAGAGGTTGTAGCTCAACAGTAACTGGACATAGTATGTAGTTGACGGATTTAGGGCAAAGATTAAAGATTGTAGAATGTTGAACAATATAATGTGACAAAACAAGCGACTGTATTCTGTTATACACATACCGTCCAGTCTTCATAAGCCGACCTTTCACGCGATTACATTGGAAATAAAAGAGATAGCGAATAGAAACATCGTCAGGTTTTGTCATTAATGTTACGGAATCAAAAGTTGATTTATGATTGTGATAAAATTATTTGTAGGCTCGCTACCAGTGATTCTAACATAGCTTTCTGTAATCTTAATTAATAACATTTTAGTTTATAATACGTGGGTGTCATTATTATGTCCATTTACATAACAATATGTTCTAACCATATATGTACTGGCCTTAATTTGTTTCTTTTATGGTAGGTAATCTTTTGTTGAGGCTCTAAAAACCGTGGTACAAATTAGGCGCTATTTATGACGGATAACGTAATTTGGGGATTTATTCAATGATATATTATGGTATTTTATGAGTAATATGACTATATTTATTAGGTTTTCTTAGTAAATAAATGTAAGATAATTTTACTCACTGAACAAAGCGTTAGAGTCAACAATTGTCAGACAAAAAGTCAGCGTGAATGCCTATTTAAATGAATAGTATATTATATTTGATTTTACAATATTTATAAAAAATATTAGTTGAAAATTTAATCTTCTAAATCGACGGGCGATTTGGTTTGACTAAACATTGAGACACCCATAGAGTTAACTGAATATTAAGTTTTTCCTACAACCTAGAATCATTAAAGACCTACCTATATATTTTATCATTTTCTGTCCTATACAAAAACCTTTCCAACTATAATTAGTGGGGTTTTCCATTATTACAACTTCGTATCTAAAAATAGAGCGCTCAAATAAGGGTGAGCTCAAAGTAAACTTAGGGGGCGTGATTAAATTGCGATTAAAAGTCGCACGACATTGCGATTTGTCGCATAAACGAAACCACAGGTTAATGGTGCAATACGGAATAGGTGAGGCATCAGACAAATAGCGTGTATGTGTTTGTAAAAAGCATGTTTATTCAAGTTTTATGTACAAATGTGTGCGTTCGTATTACAAACTAAAAAAAAGGTTTAAATATTTACAATTTCAAAATAAATACTTCAGTTTAAATTGGCCAACAAATGCATTCTTAATTGAGATGATTGATTTACAATAGAATCTCAGAATTTTATTAGCACTGCATATTCTCTTCGTTTTTTTTAACAGACATATCAATGCAAAAAAATAAAACATTCCAAATTGGAATGTCAGACAAATTTAAATTCAAACAAGTGTTTAAAAATAAAAAAAAGCTTTGCTAAACCTGGTGAATATCCCAATGCGAATTTGCGATTAACTCAAACTTTTCAAATGTCATTTATTCATTTTGATGCAATAAAAAAGGGGACAATATTGCACAATCACTATGAAAAGGACCCTTTTTATTATATAGGGGGTGCAGGGGCTCAGCAAAGGGGTGACGAAAGGTCATTTGCTTTTACAAGGTATTATTACAACCTTTAATGTTATGTCGTAAAGTCGTGTCGCAAATACGCATCATTGGAAATGCACCCTAACACAAGTCTTACCCATTTTCCATCTTATCAGGTTCAGTAAGGTTCTGTGAAAATATTTAACTAGCATTAGTTTTAAGTTTCAATAAAATCAATATAAATAGTCATACAATATTATTATGTAAGAATTTGGTGACATTATATAACGAATGTTTAATCGATCGCGGAAAATAACAAAATGGCGCCGATCGAATTACAGAAAACTATTGAAATTCACATTTACATATGACTTGCGGTTACTATATTTAGTATATCTATCCAGATTTTAAATAGAAACCGGTAAAACTAAAATCCGTACCCAGATTTTACTAAAAGCACCGTTCCACTTATCACATGGACGATTAACCCTTATACCGATGACGTCACCTTACTTAACCCTTCAACGATAATATGAAGATGAAGATACTTACATGATGCTTACAGCCCATAGTCCAAAATCTTCAGGCTTGAACATGGCGTACTCTAGTGGGTGTTTCCCGACTGGCTCTCCACACAAGAATGGACTATGGTTTGCTGTCATGGGTTTCACCATCCCAATGGGGCATACCACCACCACCAGGTGGGTACCACCACGCATGCGTACTCAGGGGTGGGGCAGCAGAAATATTGATTATTTCGCGTACCCCTATTTTCTATGATGGTATGATAAGGACTCTATTCATGGTACAGACAAATTGCTATGGGGTGGCGTGGTGGTGATTCCAACAGCTAAAGGCGAAGTATTAATTATGTAGCGAACAGAATGATCGATTGGTATTGCCTTGATCGAACCATTGTACGCTTTTAGAATGACTTTTGGTAGTCATCGTTGGAATAATAAGGCTTTTTTTGCTGACTCAAATGTTTTGGTATGTTATTTTATGTACTGAATATATATAGGTAGGTACTAGCTTTGATACAATTATCAGCAGCAATTGCTGGGTGAAAATAATCAATAATATAGTAGCATGATGTTCGAAAACTTGCATTTAAGGGTTTTGATTAAAAGGCATTAGAGTTAAATTATTAACATATTTGTAAAATTTACTTTCGTGACCGTCTGTACCTACGTTACATTGTAGCTTCAAATCGACGGATGTTTTATGGTCAACGATAATCTAGATTTTTATGTAGATACCTACTTTCCTTATTTAAATCACTGTTATACTAAACGTTTTTACATTTCATTGGGTAACCTACTAGTAGCTTATAATATGATTAAAACACAGTAGCTTGGACAGGCGGCCACGGGTTCTCAGTTCGGTTCTCACCACGAATATTTTATTAGGGCTAACGTATTTTTTTTGTTAGTGATGGGCTCGTATTTGGTCTCTGAGCGTCTATACAGGACGTTACCGAGACCTAAGATGGAGCATGCTTGCCCAGAAGAAACCATGTTTACTATTTAATGGTATTTAAATGAGTTTCATTATAAATGATTTTGTGAATTATTTGGATGTAATACATAAGTACATAAATATGCCTCTGTACTACCATTTTTAGTAGGTAGGTACCTCATTGTGAAAAGTTATCTCTGAAACTACTCACCAGAATTCAAACTCAAATAACAGTCTATGTTTCAATCCCTATATATAATAAATCCTACGAGAACGCGAGGGAAACCGCAGAACAGTGGATTGTATATCATACTTGTGATATTAGTGACTACTACTTTTGTTAAACTTTTCGCACGTTAGGTTTTTGCGGAAAAAAACTGAATTTACGACGTGGGTAGTTTGAATAATGTGTTTAAGCTTCGTTTTCCCGTGAGGGAATATTACTCTATTAATATATTATTATGTAAGGAAGGCTTTTCGCATTTTCTTTGGAGCATTCTTCAAGGCATTATCTTAAGAAAGAAAACGGTTATCTAATGCCTTGTTGTGCAGAGCTTGTACTACGGTAGTCAAATAAACGAAAGACTACATGGTTATGCTATATCACATATTAAAAGACAAGATTAATTTTAGATAAAAAAATCATGACGTACCTATAGCTACATTAGCTAGTATTACCTATGTAAGGATATTTATTTGCATATCCTTGGAGTTTTCATTTACGCGTATATTTGATTTTAAAAACAGAGTTTGTACTGTGGCAGTCAGATAAATGAACTAAAATACTACATTTAGTGATAAATCTTATAACAATTTATAGTAACGATTTATTTTTAGACAGAATAAAATAGCCATAACAATTTTATTAACACAATAGTTCGATAAAGACAAGAATTAAAGCCTTGACCGCCTACAAAACACAGTAACGCTTCAAAATTATAATATTTCTATCGCTCTAAAGAAAATAATATTATATCTGAAAGCTATAGTTACGTAAGCTCAGTATTGAACTTAGGTTACGTTAGCTAAATATAACCAGACTCTATAAAATGACAAGCGCCCTTTCCACCCGACTGCAAACAAAGAGGGTTATGTTTTTCACGTTATCTATGTACCTTTGTATCTATACATTTGATAAGTCTTTGACTAATAGCTTTTTGGGTATTTTTGAATATATCTAAATACCATTAAATAGATGTAACAGATGGTAAATTTTTATGAAATTAAGAGTATTCATTTCTCTGTTCCATAACATATAGGTACCTACCTAATTAGTATTAATAAATAATTTTACTTAATCATGTAGATACGCAAAAAAGTTCTACAGTATTCCAAGTATTTCATTATTTCTTGATATTCTGATAGTTTAAAGAAGAAGTCCCTAATATTTATAAATGTTCTCTCCAGAAACACACTGATACGAACACGAGAGTTTTCTTGCGTGACATATCTAACCCAGGGAAACATTTCAAGCGAAACCGCGGCCTAAACACGTATCTATAAAACCATCGACAAAAACATGGCGGCGATTCCACATGACTACATTTTAAATACAGGTCACACATTCGTGATCGACATTACAGACGGAATAGCAATAATTGTTACATTGTACCTACAAATCGCGTTAAAAAAGCGCATTGCGGCATAATCGGGGTCACAGGAGTACTAACGTTTATTATTTGCCGGTTCATAACCCCCCCATCCCCCCTCCGTTATGATTATGAATGCATTACCGTTATGGTTATGTAAAAATTGAGTTGTAAAACCAAATCTGAACTTTTGTACATTGTTTTTGAGGGTTGGTTCGGAGAATGTCCAATCGTAAAAATACGAATAAATCACGTAAAATTATCATGTATGTAACCGTATGTATGTATGTATATAAAAGCTGCCGCCGTACGGTTTCACCCGTGTACATGTTCTCATAGGAATCCGGGGGTAAATATAGCCTATGTTAGCCCAGATAATGTAACTTACTTAGGACAGAAGAATTTTTGAAATCAGTGCAGTACTTTTTATGTTTGTTCGTTACATACAAAAATACAAATCTTCCTTTATAGCATTAGTATAGACTATTATTTCTTTAGGTTCAGTGATTGATGTTTCGATGAAGGAAACTTACATTAGCATATACGTTAGGATAAATTGTAGTCGCCTGTCTGGCTACCACCCTCACAAAATAATTACAATACTAGCAACCGTCTCGGGGTTCACTCGTTTTACCAACCGTTGTGTTTTCTATACATACTTTGTCGGTCAGCAAGTGCGATGCCGATCGGAACAGCGGATTTCTCTCTCGATAGCGAAGTAAATGAGCGGGACATAGAGGTGTCGAGCTACTGGCATTTTACCATACTGAATTGAACCCTTGAGTAGTATCTAGTTCCCGTGGTTTCACCCGCGTAGTTCCCGAATACGAGAATAATATATAGCCTGATAATGTAGCCTTTTGGAAAATAATTATTCAGATCGGTCTAGTTGTTTCGAATAACTACGTACAAACAAAAAAAATATTACTGAAGATATACTGTAGAATATATACTAGAGGTAAAACAAAAAAAAAAGAAAATTCTTGTAAATATAAATTAACTATAGAACGCAGTATTGTCGGCTAAGATAAAAGCTTATAGTAAAAAATTGCTACAAGCAACGATTTCAGAAACAAGCCAGTAACACGTGCCTTATTAATTTTGAACCCATTAAGTTAATTTAACCACAGAGTTTAAGAGTTTTTACATCTCCATCGATCCTTTAAGTTTAAACCAATAAATGCCGACATAATGACAAAAAATTACATTTAAATGTCGGCATCTCTTTGATCTTTAAACTTATGGGCATTATGCCCTCGTACAGTTGCAATCGACATTTTATTGTTTATTTATTTAATCAAGTTTTATCAACTACTTAACTGTTACTTGCATAGAAAAAAAAAATATTTTTAATTCGAAGCTTTATTTATTTATTTTATTAAAGTACAATACGTAATGATTTTAAAATATGTGTTCTTAGATTGAAGGTATATAATTTGATGGGCCTATTTGCCTAAAATAATATTGTTATTATTATCAATATAATTATATTACAAATAAAAGTAAATTACTAAACCACAAACGCAATATTATTATTAACTTCACTTTATTTCCAAAACAACTGACAATTTTTTTTTGTATCTTAGTACAGTTAGCCCCAAATTTCACGTAAACTAAGTATAAACCACAAATATTATACTCAACTGTATACACAGGGTGACGATTAAATAAAGTGGCCTATAAATATATACCTACCCACATAAATACAAGTCATACAACCTACCATACAAGTACAGTACACCTGATCACAATTCAACATTTTTTAATACATTTAATTGCAACTAATTTAAATAATTATCCATCATATATTGCATTAACGATTTACATTCAGTAACTCATTTTTTGGTCTTTTTTTTTTACTATTTTATATTAAAAAGTCTCGCTAATGAATGTAATTAAGGCGAGCTTCGTGAAGGCGATTTAAAGCTGCGATAAAAGCTTCAGTGGGTATACTACTTGTGTAAAGCTTAGGGGATTTTTGAGTTAATAATATCTTTATATAAATATAACCTAAACTATGAACATAACTCTATCATTATTCACACATGGCAACCAAAATTATATACTACTTTTAAATAAATACCTGCCAATAAAGATATTTTAATTAAGCACAACAAACAAATATGTTCATGCATATGGATTTACCAAATAAGCATTTGTCCTAAGTGGAAATCGAACCAGCAAGCAGTGGTTTCGTACAGCGATAGTATACATTTTAGGCAAACATCTCTTTCCCGAGTATAATTATCAATTAGGTACCTTAAGTTTACAAAAATGTTAATACAGATATCATATAGAATATAGAGCGTTCAAATCGCAGCAGTTAAACAGTACAGTGCGTATCCGTCCTTATTTTTAGTATGTAAATTCTTACAGCTATAAAAGGGGTTGCTTGTTTCCCATAAAAATTTGGAGGCAACATTTTTAATTGTACCTTTATGATACGTTGGTTATATTAATACGAAGGTTGGTCTGCGTTTAACCTTTTTTTTAAGCTTCTGCTACTAGATAAGAAAGTATGAGGCTGTCATACTACTGGTTTTATTTATAACTAGCCGCCGTCGCGTGGTTTATACCCGCATTGTTCCCGTTCCCGTAGGAATACGGGGATGTAATATAGCCTATGTTATTTATGAATAACGTAGCTTTCTATTAGTGAAGGAATTGTGCAAATCGGTTCGGTAATTTCGGAGCCTATTCGTTACAAACAAACAAATCTTTCCTCTCTATAATATTTGTATAGACTTTAAAAACGGATTTCAATATAAATAATATTTATTACTAGCTGCCGCCCCGCGGTTCCGTCAGCTGAGACAAAGTGTGTGGCACAGAGTTACAGTAAGAGTAGTGGCTGAAGGCAGCCGTTCTGGCGTATAGATTCATTATTTTATTACCACTTTAATACTTACTGACCCAGTGTGTGTACTTTTTTAATTATACATATTCTAGTTAAGTTGGTACTCACTACTTATAAATTCTATGTAATTGCATAAGTGCCACTATAAAACTTGATCCGAATTTACCTAATTAAATTAAATTTTAATAACATAAAAAATGATACCCATTCTGATAAGATGCATACCTAATTTAAAGACACATCATAAACCCTTCTCAAATATCATTTTAATATGAAACGCATTACGAAAGGTTCCTAAGGCTTCTGATACACTAAAATAATAATAAAAAAACAGTTTATTTCTTAATAAGAGTTAGATGCCTTACACGAGTAAGAAAGAGTAGAAGTTATTCTATAGTAGGTACCTATATTTTTACGGTGTTCCAAAATCACATACTAAATTACCATATCATTCTATTAGCAATGTCAAAATTACCAAAAAATATAAACGAACCTCTCGACTGTCATTTTCAAAGCATAATATCAATTTAAAAGCCATTAAAAGTGAAAAAAACCTTGTAAAACTCTACTTTGTGAGACGTCATTGGTATGCCAAAAAAAAGTTTATTCAAAAATGAAATCACACTTGTTTCTGGAAATATGCAGCCAGTCTTCGAAAATCATAACGAGGCGCCTTAACAACCATAAAATAAACATAACACCCGCTTAATGAAACCAAATTGCTTAATCGCCGCCATGTTTTGGTATTTTAATGTATTTCTGATGGTGCACTGAGTGTCGTATCACTTCGGTTGTTTATATGTCCCTCAGACACATTAACTTTGTAATAATTCGATACTAATATGGAAATGGATTTAAATATGTGAGAGCTTTTTTTACTGTCTGTTTCTTCTGACATATTTTGAACACTGACCCTGTGAGTCACAAATATTGTAATATTTTATGCCACTCTCACACACATGGGAATGGGTCCGAAAGAGAGGCTATGGTGGAGCGTACAAATATCTCACTTCAGGCAGTCTCCAGGTGGGGCGAAGCCAATTTGGTGGGATTCAACGCCGCCAAAACGCAAGCGTGTCTGTTCACCGCTAAAAGGAGCCCGTTCACCTTGGCTCCTGCTTTCCGGAATGTATCCCTTGAGTGCACCGACCGCCTTCAGCTCTTGGGAGTTGAAATTTCCTCAGACCTTAACTTTGGGCGGTTCATTGAGTCCAAAGCCAACGTGGCTGCTAGGAAACTCGGCGTTCTTGCAAAGGTCCGGCGGTACTTCACGCCGGGACAGCTTCTAATGTTATACAAAGCACAGGTCCGATCCTGCGTGGAGTACTGCAGTCACATATGGGCTGGAGCTGCAAAATGCCACCTGGCAGCTTTGGACTCAGTGGAAAGGCGTGCGGTGAGGCTAATTGGAGATCCAGATTTGGTTAAGTCCAATCTACAAAGCCTTGAGCACAGGCGTAAGGTAGCCAGCCTTTCGGTATTTTACAGGATGCATTTCGGAGAGTGTGCGCGGGAAGTGCATGATCTGATTCCGCCATCTCCTTTCTACCATCGGACATCCCGTCGTACGGCCAGTATCCACCCTTACGTGGTTGAAACATCTACGATCCGGACTAAGCGTTTTGCCTCGACTTTTATACCGCGTACATCGAAGGAGTGGAACAATTTGCCTGCTGCGGTCTTCCCGTCTCATTATAATTTAAGTGTCTTCAAGGCTAGAGTGAATAGGCTATTAAAAAACTAGTGCGCCTTACCACCAAAGATCGCATCACTGCTTTCCATCAGGTGGGATCGCGGTCAAGCTCTAGTTTTTAGCAGTTAAAAAAAAAAAAAAAACATGGGAATGCTTAAATCTATGCCTTATTATTCCGTTCACACTTTTAATCATTGAATTTATATTGACTTAACTACCCGACACAGGAACACTATATGTATCCAAACAAATTATTGTCACACATGATCATCTAACCCAGAAAACCCAATCAAGTATAAATAAAGAACACACGTTTTTAGACACTAAATTATATCCAGTAAAGACTCCTCCCAAAGCTTTAACTAATGTATTAATAATGAAAAGCCACAATAATCTCAAAACGAGTTTCCAACAAAATTTACTGTCCATAGTGTGCTTATTCGAAATTATTCCAAACCAGTAGTACCTAAATGATCTAATGAGATAATGCTAATCGAAACTAATGAATTTTAATGATTCCTATCGAATAAGCTCAAGTTGTCACTTAAAAGTGAGTTAGTTAAGTGTGGAGAGAAATATTGTTACAAATATGTCTCTTTTTGACAATGATTTCGATAAAATGAAGTTATTAGTTGGTGAGTTATGCTATATGGTGACAGTATAGTGTTACTAATTGGATTTTATTACCTATATGATGATAATAAATTTCTATATAGTGCTATGAAAAAACATAAATACCTCTATGTTAAAGACATTATTTAAACTTAACCAATAGTGCTTTAATATGTAATAGGAATAAAAGTGGTCCAAAGTTAACTCCCTGTAAAAAAAATGTTTAAAAGAGAATAAAAATACTTGTTCACTACAGGGTGAAGACTCTGTCAGAAAGAAACGATGTCTTTGCCAGTATTAGGTGATAACTCAAAAGATTAAGAACAAAAATGTGGTTCACCATTTGTTTAATAAAAATACATCTATCTTTCCATTGAGTAATTCGTTAAGTGATCATCTCAATCAAAGGCTAATAGAAAGTCAAACAAAAAAAAATAGGAAGTGTATTCCATGATTCTATATTTAAATTTTATCCGTCACAGTAACAAGTCAATAGATAAATGTGATATTACGATGCGGTGTATCGATTCTAAATATTCATGCAAGGTTCGGATGTCTATCAAAATTAATTGACAAGTCTGAATTAAAGCAACAAGCTGATAAAGTCCAGGCTTCCGTTTTATTATGCCCTCGTTTTGAATGTGGTCTTTTAGGGTACCGTAGAGTGGAGTCATATCCGTCCTTTGATTTATATTTAGTACCTAGGTATGTAGTATGTTGTTGTTTTTATTAAAAAATAATGAAATCCCACTAATTATATAAATGCATAAGTCTGTCAATATATAACGGCTGACAGCATGTGAATAAAATGTTGGACAGAGATAGATAATAGTCTAGAAAATATAGACACTGTAGAATCTAAGTAATATGTTTGACTTAGTAAAAAATATGCGTATTACATTTATGTTATAAAGATGTAGAGTTTTTACGTAAATCAATCTCCAAAAGTACTTTTGCGATTATAAAATTATCTCCATTATTCCCAAGCGCCATTGCCTATATTTCTATCTAAGGAAACTAGTTGTCTATAATTTCGTCAAAGTCCAGCATAGGCAAGAAAACCAATCAACATTTTTTTTAAATCACTAGCTTAATTTGCTTAAACGCTTTAAAGGTAAGGCGTGGTGTCAATTACATTTGATTATAAATCCCAAAACCTTTGAATGGTATAGACATTTATAGTCTGTTTCGCCACCTGCAAGCCCAACCTGAATTAATTACTGTACCAATGTTACTACAAATTCATTAACGTTTCGATCGAGTTCTAATGAATACATTTCAATATTTATTATTTCACAGTAACACATGAATTATGTGACTTCTATGTGAATTAATTTGATATTCGATACGTCCGTAACGATACATGAATTGTATTAGTAATTGGGATTTGATTTTTTATAATCTTTATGGAGTTATAACCACGGATTAAATATCTTATATATAGAATTCTCATGTCACAATGTTAGTTACCATACTCCTGCGCCTCCGAAACGGCTATTCAGTTGGTCTGAGAATCGGCTACTATAAATTTTTCATACCCCTAAGTGATTACGGGAACGGTAATAGACGACTTAAAAGTTAGGATCGCAAACCTTATGATCATGGATTAAAAATAAAGATACACCATAAATAGAGACTAGACAAGCATGAGCAAAGAATTAAGACGTGGCAATTAAAAAAAATATCAGAACCTCATTGCAAAGAACTACATTTGCGTCATTCCTTGAAGGCATTGTAAACGGATACATCAATAAGTATTTAAAGAGTAAAGACCACCTTGTATATGTTGGATTGCAATCTCGAGATCGTTGGTTCGAATTCCGTTGTTGAACTATTCACGTGAACCCATTAACGTGAAGCAGGAAAACTGGTAACTACAAATAACTGTTTACTTGTAATAGATATCCTATATAGAGTAATTAATGCGAAAGTTTTACCAATGGCTGAAGAAATCTGGATAAATTTTGACACATAATTTTGTTCCTGATAAACATATTAATACTTTTTATTCCGGGATAATATTTAGATGATGGCGGAATGGTGAGGAAAGATAGTGTATTAATATGACGTAAGTATCACTTATTTTATGTAGAGGAAATAAATGATGAAGTTGTTTAATGTTTCTTCTTTATCAATTGAAGTACTAATAATTATTTTTACACCATTAAAAAGCCCATCAATCCAATGTTTTTCGATAAGAATATACTTAATATTGTTTTTTGAAACTGTTCGTAATCTATATAATGTGTTATTTACTATCTTAACATTTCCGCTTCACATTATTTTGTATCATTAGCCAAAATATTTGGTGTGAATCTAACATTAAAATATACCTATTCTACTAGGATTTTAAAATTAAACTTCTATTCTCATATATTTAATACTAGAATCTGCCCCGCGGTTCTACCCGCGTCGTTCCCGTTCCCATAATATGAATACAGGGATAAAATTGCCTATGACACTCACAAATAACATCCAGGTCCAGTAGTTTCGGAGCCATCACAAAAAAACAAAAACTCAAATCTTTCCTCGATATCATATTAGTATAGATTAACAATTATTTTTTTACTATAACAAAGCGTTGTAATATACATACAAGTGTTTATCATAAGACCTTTACATGGTTTCATTCAAAAGCCAAGATCATCTGTTTTTGTTTGTTTTACCTATAAAAGAATTCAATGCGGAAATTTAAATAGTCAACACATTCCGACAGAAGAAAACTGAATGCGGATGATAGATGACCGTCCGTCTGTCCATATTACCTTCTGTCTAACTAAATGGCTGAATAACTCAGTTCTTGTGCCTCCAAAGCGGATGCATCAATGCAAAAAGTATCTTATGTCGCGTGCAAAAGAGTCATAAAGCAAATATTTTGCAAATTACTAAATTTCCTAGTTGGCACGCGACTATATTTCTGTTCTGAAAAATGCGGCGGTTCTATGAACGAACGAATTTACTAGGAAATAAATTTGTATAAATGTTAATAATTATTCGTTTTCGAAGCTAGCAACGAAGTTTACGAATTATTTTACTAGAGGATTGTCATTTTATTTATATTTGCTTATGATTTTTATTCAAAGGAAGAGTTAAAGTATGTATGTTTAATTATTTACAAATCTTCCTTATAGTTAATGTAAATTAAAATAAATGGCAAAATATGTTGCAAAGGTCAAACCTCGGGAACTATCCTACCCATTTGGCTACTTTTGGTCTAACATTGTACAGGACAAAAAATAGGTAGATTACCTACCCATGAACACAGCTGAAAAACTAGTTTATTATATAACTTTATGTTATTTGTTTAACAAACGGAAACGGGGTAACATATCACACCGTTCATCTCGCACGCAATAAAGCCTCATTTATACTGACTGACGATTACCAGCGACCCAAATACTTGGCGTTAAAATCGCCATTGTCGGAACACAGCTGCAAGCCCGGCATGTTGTGAAAACCGAATTGTAGTAAACACAATAGCATTGCGTTCTGTACGATTCAAAATGGAGAAATGACCGGATACATGCCTTTAGTATTGTGTGTAAGAGCGGTCAGGAAAGTGGAAAATGTTTTTTAAGTGACCTCGCAATTATACAATTGACTGGGTTTTAGTGAAACCATGTTGAATTGGTTTTAATTCGAATAAAACAAAGGGTTTTTGACCTCAATAACATCCATTTAATGGTAACTTTGTGATTGACGACTGGCAATACCAGGGACATCGCCAATGTAATGTCGACCCTGTTTTATAGCGTTTGAGTCCATATTTACTTAAAAATTAACCAGGATAAGTTTGGAAGATCAAACTACAAATGAATAAATTTAAATGAGACTGAATTTGAGTCAAAAAACATGACACAAATCTACAGCATATTTTCATAGTTTAATATATAAATTACAGTTTTCTTAACTGTAAATTTTCCAGTTTGGAATAACCTGCTTGCTAAGCAGGACTACTTACTTCAAGTGGTATTTCCTGGTAAAACCTTTAGAAACTAGAAACTGCAGAATTCCCGAATTAGTTACGGTACACGCACATAGCAATAGGGCTGGCATTTTTTGGAATTAAAATAATAAAATAATCTCTCATACCTACTGTTTTATGTCAAAATTAATAAGAAGCTAAGAAAAGCATGTGGTGTGAAGTAAATAATAGGAAGATAAGATTATGAATTAAAAATATAAATAATGAAATTTGGTACCTAACAATTAATTTATCTGTTTGCATCTATCAATGACTGATATAGTCGTTCAGAGGGCTTACTCCCGACGCTTTCGAGAAACGAGTTCTAATCGAATAAATGTCATTTCATACATTTTTGATAGTGATTCTAGCGCACGATCGTTGCGGTGACACTTTTTGGAACTAACTTCGATCAAGAATTTCGTTACAATCGAAACCGAATCGAAAAGTCCGTACTCCAGCCACTATATGACATTTGTGAATAAAATGGCGGGAACGACTTTAAACGTCAAAATACACGATCAGTAAAAAGGTACTTTTTCAGGATCGAGTCATCTCATCTAGGATAAATTTATCTAATCTAAAAAATTACATCTAATGTACGAGATTTCGTTTTAGAAAAAAATAAAGAATTGAATATTTATTTATTTCTGTAGAAACTAACCATACACACACAACTTTTTTTATAATTCTGAAACGTCAAACACCGTTACCGATCGAATACATGTCAATCTTAGCGGCCATCTTAATTTTTTATTCGTACTGGTTCGGGATTAACCAATAGGAGTTCAAATTGAAATTTTTTGGTTCGGGATTAACCAATAGGAGTTCAAATTGAAATCAAAACAAAATCAAATTCGAATCGTTTTCGGGAGTAAGCCCTCAGTTTATAATAGAAAGTGAAGATAATTCATACTTATTATAAAAAAGTTTACATAACATAAAATGTAAGTATCTACTTTTTTAACGGACTAAAAGGTGTTAGAGTTTTTTTAACGGACGTTAAACTTGCTCTCGTGCGAGTGGGGCCTTAGGCTCAAATGACTTTTTCACCCTTACGCGGGCTGAATGTAAGTACCTAAGTCAATCCACACGCTTTACCCTACGTCTGCAGCAGCTAAAGCTTACAGCATATAGCGTACAGCGAATAGCTTGTAGCGTATAGCCTAAACCTTGAAGCGTATAGCTTAATAGCTTGTAGCGTAAATCGTCTGGCGTATAGCTTGTAGCATGTAGCGTGCATAGTGTGGCCAACAATCGGCGGAAACGGCAATACCGTGTGCGATCCGCATGGCAACCCCGGCGTGACAGCTTTACGAAATGTACTAATAACTGACATATTGAATTGTTAAATGGCAAGCATTTTGTGGATTTTTAAATTTAAGGTAATTTTTTCATGTTAATAGCATTTAGAATTTTAGATCATAAGTAATGTTATAGGAAAATAGCCATGTTTATAGATGAGCATAAATATATTTCTGGATTTTTGAACGATGATATAATAGCCTACTATCACACTAATATTACAAAGGCGAATGTTTGTAAGTAAACGCCAAATAGGCTGAAGGGATCTGCTTGAAATTTGGCACAGAGTTAGAATATGTGTTTCGTTTATTAATTGATAATTATGTTTTGTAGCAGGCTTGGGTTAGTCATGCTCACTTAAAAGTCTTTGCTTGCGGCGGCGTCGTGTGACGGGTCGCTCACTTCCCTAAAATATGGCGAAGAGGGCGATGGCTGCCACATGCGTCATGCTTGTGAACAGGTGCTGCTTGTGGGGACTGGTCTGCTCAAGTTTGTTTTTGTTTTTATGAATATTCACTTTATTTTATGTGTTTTTTTTCTTTTATGTCATTCCCTACCACGCAGATATTGTCAGTGAGACTACTTCATTGAAATGTATTTTAATCTAAGTTTATTTTAAAAAGAGTAATTGCTGAGTTTATTGCCGGCTCTTCTCAGCAAAACCAACCTTCCGAACCGAGCGTTAGAGTCTGACTATTCATAAGTGCTTTGCATATTGGCCTATTTGAATAAAAAAAATTTTTTATTTTGATTTTGATTTGAATATAATCTGGAATTCCACATACGCTACTTTATATCCCTGTATACATCAAAATTTAAGGTCCCCGGAAACGCTAATGAAACAGGGAGCCACTAGTAATTCATATATGTCAAAAAGTTAGTTTGTAAGGAGTAAAAAGATCACCCTTATGTTAAACTTTACCATCCTGACAGACGCTAAACAAGATTTAATTTTCCACTTATATTTATTACATATACTTTACTGCTTATTAAAGCAAAATCACATACATCATGTTCAATGAAAAATTATCGTATTGTTATAAGCTCAGACACAGGAATCCCAGTACCGCCTAAGTGTTTAACAATTCATAATTCTGGGAAAACCGTGAGGTGCACGCCTAGTGCAGACAGACGCCGCGTCTGTGGGGAACGTAATGACATACTTCAAAGGATATAGGTAGACTTTGAAATTGCTACCTGAGGTTGGATTCTCAGGCTTTTGACATTAAAATCGATGGTTATTCTACAAATAATATGGTTTTATATAAAAATGACAATTGTTTTTTTATTTATAACGAGTGTAGCATTATTATAGTGTGAAAATCAAACATGTTACCGCTGTTTAAGTTTGGGTCAAAGTTAGCATTACGGTGATAGATAAAGCTAATAAAAAACTACACAAATTGTAACCTAATGAGAGCCTAGCTTTGTACGTAAAGACGTAAATATCCTTGGCTACACCAGCCAAGCTAAACAGAACTGTGACAGTAATAGTATGTACGACCTGCACATCAAGTTAGATCTTACTTAAAATACATATTTATTATTTATTTTAATATAGATATTTAAGTGTCTGTAAGCCAACTAACGATCAACGCCCTCGTAGTTAATTTTTTTGCTATATGTGTAGAAAATTAAATAAAATTATAGTTCGCCATCCGATCTAACAGTGTATCACTCATTACGAAAAAGCGGAGATGCGGTCGCGAGATGCGTACGCGCAACCATGCGTACAGCGCTGACGCAACGCCACGGTGCAATTTATAAAATTGTTCCCTATTATCATTGTTTCATCACACGTGCAATATTGCAAAATTTCAAAATTGTGTATCAAAATAATGTATTGTTATATATTAAATGCATTGGGCTAGATGTATATCTAGTCGAATGACCTATTATTACGATTTCAGATATATAACCGATTTAGATTCCGGATAATAGGGAATTTAATTGTTGATCGATGTTCAAGGTGTTTTGTTTGTATTTGTTTATATTGTTTCTACCTTTAAAACAATACCAAACTACAAAAATATAACATATCTTTTTTTTAAATAGTTGTGCTTATCATAGAATTGATTTAACTTATAGGTAAAATATGATACCTATCTATTTACTGTGTTGATTATAGAGAAGATATAGAGACAAAAAAAAGGGTTTAAAATAATTATTACGATAAGTTTTTAAAAAATTTGGTACTTCTTACAGTCAATAAACATATTTCAACCATGCTTTATAAGTAAGATCTTTTCCTATTTACAATTTATCGAATAACCGCAATATTACTACTAAAAACATAAGTATATTTCAAATAGAAACACATAACTCACTACGTTCAAATTGATTTTCAACCTAACAATTTTCACTGTTATGTAGGTACGATGTTGACATGTGAAAACTGCAATTCTGTCATTACCCATTGCAACTGCTCGTAAATTTTACTCGCTATGTGAAAACACAACTGTAATGCATATTTTCTCTTCGTTATATAACATTTACTTTGTTTAAGTAGAAAGTAGGAACACCCCCCATAAGCTTTGTATGATTATTTGCATTTCAATAGAAATTTCCAATATATATGATGCTAAAATTCTAGCAAAAGTTTGGCCAAGTATGTACCTATAGACAGATGAAATGTAGCAGCTTAAGTCTTCAGTCTAGGTTCTTGTTTAAAATACATAAAACTTGGCCGTTTTTTATTAAACTTTCAATCAATTTATTAACTGCTTCACTTTTCTAGTGTAAAATAGGATATACGGAAATTATTAATATCAACTTTGAATCAATAACATATCCATGTGAAATATCATGAAAAAGAATCAAATTTATAATACACACTATTATTTTCCATCATTACACTTTTCCTAACAACAAATCGTGTGAACAAAGTGTCAAAAATAAAGTAAAGAAACAAAAAAAGGAAATGGTATTTCACTCATTAGTCACCCACAAATTACCATAAAATATTATCAAACTTTCTATGGGAGTAAAAACAAAATGGCCGCTCACCGTCACCAATCAGTTTATGATTGGTCGTCAAATATTCAACACTGTTTATGTAAAGGTTACCGTGTACCCATCACTGGTATCGATTGATGGGTTGATGGCTCTTCGGTAAACATTAGCGATGTTTACTTAACCATAATTTTATGAGAATTGACCCAATTCAGTTGTTTTTATAAAGAACTAACTTCCACCCGTGTTCATAGGGCGACTTAAAGTCACCAGGGTTAAAAGACCCAAGGCCCATCAATCGAGGAAGACTATATAATATCACGCCATGATCAAGAGGAGCGGAGCATTGAAAACACGTGCGTCACAACGCAGAGGAAGGGGCGCGAATCAGCTTCCAACAGCAGGGTTTCCTACAACACAGGATGACCTAATGTGGGAGCCCAGACCAAATATAACTGTATAAAGATAACCATATTTAATACTGAATAAAAATATTTTTCATTTTAGCTAATCTATACTAATATTATAAAGGAGTAGAGTTTGTTTGTTTGTTTGTTTGTTTGTTTGTTTGTTTGTTTGTTTGTTTGTTTGTTTGTTTGGTTGAACGCGCTAATCTCAGGAACTACTGGTCCGATTGGAAAAATTCTTTCGCCATTAGATAGTCCATTTATCGAGGAAGGCTATAGGCTATATATCATCACGCTATGACCAATAGGAGCGGAGCACCAATGAAGAATGTTTCAAAATCGGGAGATTTCTTTTCCAGTGGAGAGCTTCCGCTGCGTACGCTGCGTAAACGGTTAAAGTTACGGTAAAATTATGTATCACAGAATTGTTCCCCTTCAAAAGTTCTAAAAAAAAGTCCGCGATAGCATATGTCTACCTATTAAGGTTGGCTCACTATAACCACTATTGTACTAACCAAATTTGTTGAAAAATTAAGCATTATTTGTTTATAAAGATGATATTAATCCTTATCCAAATAAATACGTTATTCATAGCAAGTATTTAATTTAAAACAAAATTGCCATTTACATCATTGAATTTCAATGAATATCTTAGGAGATATCGCAAATTTAAAATAACATCGCACCAAAATAATTATCAAGTACTGCGCGCGCCTTTATGTGCTGGGCCGGCCGCGGCGTGGAGTCATCAGTTGCCTCTGCGAGGCCATCCTTCTACGTAAACGAAGGGGGTTGAAAGTTAGTGTCAGCCCAAAGTAACTATTCCACGCGGACGGAGTCGCGGGCAGAAGCTAGTCCAAGATAAAATATCTTACTCAAGTTTTTTGTTTACAAAGTAAGCATTCCTTATGATAAAAACATAACAACAAATATGTGCTCACCGCTTATTCCAAGAGACAGATTTCCCAAAATCTCTCGTGACACCATGTTCTAAGAAATCTCCGCATTGGAATGAGCAAATCGGGGCATGGGAACGTTTACTTATTTAAATATTCATGCATTACGCTGAATATATGTTAGCCGATGAGATCGGTTTATCGGTTAATGTAGCCACGTTATGTAACAGTAGCTCTATTGTAAATTATTTCGAGAAAACAAAGGTAGGTTTATCTATACTAATATTATAAAGAGGAAAGATTTGTTTGTTTGTTTGTTTGTTTGTAATGAATAGGCTCCGAAACTTCTGGACCGATTTCAAAAATTCTTTCACCTTTGGAAAGCTACATTATCCCCGAGTAACATAGGCTATATTTTATCCCTGTATTCCCACGGGGACGGGAACTACGCGGGTAAAACCGCGCAGAGGCAGCTAGTTTTTTAATATATTTGTGAGAAGCCGAGAAGCTCATAGATGTGAAAATGAACTACATTCGTAGGTACGACCTTACCCTTTCTTCGTACCTACATGTGAAAGTTTAACCTTAGTTCTATCGACTAAATGAATACCTAATAACTTATCCTTCAATCATTTAGCGTTAGTAACATGGAAGTAAAGTTAAAGCTCGGACAGATAAAAATTACCAAACGATTTAGAATCTTATAATAATATACATTTATTTTAAGGTAGGTACCTAATTTACAAAGTAAGAATACTTTATTAAAAATATCTCATTCTAAAATATATCATGCTAAGTACCTACTGTCTCAATTACAAGGAGTTAATGTCAGATTTAACTAAAAATAGATAATCTGAACTAATTATAATAAATGCGAATGTGAATTTATTTGTATACCTATGCTTAAACTAAATTAACTTAAACCATTTACAAATACATTATTATCAGGAAGTAAAATGTTACTTTTTTGTCTATGTTTTATCTCCATATTTCTACGGAGACGGCAACTACCCCAATGCTAGTAATAGGTGCTATAAACATTAAAACATTAATAAAATGTATCATAGTTTTGGCTTATTTTTTGGCTAAGTAAGCAATATGCATAGGCCATGTAGTATAAAGATTGCCAACTCGTGACGCAAACGCGTTGAAGTGTGAATAGTTATACCTAATATAATACCTACTGAATATTGTTAAATTGTAATTGATGCACGCAAGCATTCAATTTACTCAGCAACCAAATCTAAGCGGGTGTGTGTTACACCGAAGCGAACCTAAAATTCGTAGCGGAGTGTTTTGTTTTGAGTTCGTTGGAGAAAAGCAACTACACTTCATAATTGCCTGGCAAAGAGGGACTTATAGTAATAATCCATTTATTTATTTTATTTTATATATGGATTAAATCAGCTCTACAGACAGTACCCACTTCTTGAAGACCCTAGAGGGTTAGAGAACATATCATAGAACTAGTTTAATAGTACTCTGAATAAAACTGATTTATAAAAAGAAAAACAATTAACGATTTGTTGCAAACAATATATCTACATTTACACTATAAAACACACGATTTATCGATTTATCTGTTTACTCTAATATATTATTAGCTTTAAACGTTATATTACGCCACAGTGTGACAAGCAGCTAAACTTAATTGCGAACTATGCACGCAAACAATACTAGCCAATGTAGTAACTCACTGCAACTCGTGATAGAGTAGAATGTTCGCTTCACTTATGATATAGAATCGCAACGGAAACGTTACGTTAACGTAACAATATCGATATCGTGATGGTATCGCTTGTACCTTGTTACCTTTCTAGTACATTAACTATCGAGTGAACGGATTTAGCCTTTTAGATTCCTTAAGTTATGTAAGAAAGAGAAAGTTAGCAGGTGCCTTTTTATGTTGTTGGCTGAGTCCTGATTGTGTGTTCGTATAGGTAATAAATAAATATCCTGGGACATTTTTCTAATCCCAAAGGCCAATCTAATTCCAAACTAAGCAGAACTTGTGATATGTACCTATGTGTAACCAGATAGCTGATATACTACTTTTATAGATAATAGCTTCTGCCCGCGACTCCGTCCGCGTGGAATAGTTACTTTGGGCTGACGCTAACTTTCAACCCCCTTCGTTTACGTAGAAGGATGGTCTCGCAGAGCTAACTGATGACTGCACGCGCCGGCCCGGCACATAAAGGCGCGCGCAGTACAGTACTTGATAATTATTTTGGTGCGATGTTATTTTAAATTTGCGATATCTCCTAAGATATTCATTGAAATTGAATGATGTAAATGGCAATTTTGTTTTAAATTTAATACTTGCGATGAATAACGTATTTATTTGGATAAGGATTAATATCATCTTTATAAAAACACCTTCACAAATAATGCTTAATTTTGGAACAAATTTGGTTAGTATAAAAGTGGTTATAGTGAGACAACCTTAACAGATAGACATATGCTATCGCGGACTTTTTTTTAGAACTTTTGAAGGACAACAATTATGTCATACATTATTTTAGCGTAACTTTAACCGTTTACGCAGCGTACGCAGCGGAAGCTCTCCACTGGAAAAGAAACTTCCCGATTTTGAAACATTCTTTATTGGTGCTCCGCTCCTATTGGTTATAGCGTGATGATATATAGCCTATAGCCTTCCTCGATAAATGGACTATCTAATGGCGAAAGAATTTTTCAAATCGGACCAGTACTTTCTGAGATTAGCGCGTTCAACCAAACAAACAAACAAACAAACAAACAAACAAACAAACAAACTCTACTCCTTTATAATATTAGTATAGATTACATCCAGAAGCAGAACAAACAGATAAATATATTCATGTATCCAAATGTTTGTCCTGGGCGCTTGAAAGACATGGTCAATAGCACAAATATGTCTCAGTATAAACTTATTTTCTTTCAATCTTTAGTAGCAAAGAAGCGATTTCGCAAAAGATATTTTATTTTTTTATACAATTGAATACCTCAATTTCGAAAAACATGATAAATTTAAAAAGCGTCTAAGACCTCAGCTCTCACTAACTCTGGTCTTCTATTCATGTGTCACTGAAATTAATACCTTGCTCTTAATTGTGTTAAGATTCAAAAGTGAAAACCCAACAATTGTCTTGAAATAATCTGGCGTTTACTAATTGAAGAAACCGTTCTTAAGCTGTTAATTAAACGGGAGTTCCTATAACGTACTTTATTCAAGTATTATTCATTAAATCATATTCTTACTCCATTTCAGTATATTAATAATGTTACGTTATTATAGTCGGATTAATAATTCGAGTCAGAAAAATGACAAGTGCAACTGTCACTGATACAAAAAAGGGTGACCCGCTACAATAGTGATGTTCGGCAGTTTTGTTCTTTCAGTATCCGATACATACATCTAGTCGAAAATCCCAAAATTTAATTTTTTTTAAACTAAAATTTGAATTTAATTGAAACCAAAATTAAATAAATAAAATCGAATAAATGTTATTAATTTAATTAACCTAACATAGGCTAATCATCCAATTCATGCTTAATTAAAAAAAATGTATAAATGTACGAATAAATATAATTTATTTGTCCAGTACCCGTACAAATAGTCACATCCAAAACAAAATGGGGTCCATAGCGTGACAAGTGATGACTATAAGATAAGATAAGATAAAGATAAGATAAAGATTACATATTTTTATTTATATAATGGCAATTTGACATTGAATAAAAAAAAGGAAACTTTAGTCGAGTTTCCTTTGTCCTTAGCCGACTTTTAGTTGTAAAAATTCGAATCTACCACAACACTATTTATTTGGAACTAAAAACCTGCAGCACTGGAAATGTCAATTCTCTGCCTACAATGAATAATCTGACTATATAATAAATCCAATTCTTTAGTGTTGGTTTTTATTTGACTCTCTAAAATAATCAGATAATAAAATTTTATGTTATCTAAATAAGAACCCTCACATTATAAACTACTCACCTACTTATCGATAATAATATAATTATATGATAGGTATGTAGAACTACTAACTAACCAACCCTATGTACCTACTAAGTAGGTATGTATCTTAATAGAAACATATAGTTGTATTTTATTAGAAACATATACATTTGTTTAAATTAATAGGTACCTATTATTGCAACCTGCTGAGTTTATGACAGGCTCTTCTCAGCAAAAGCAACCTGCTGAACCGAGCATTAGAGTCGACGTTTCATAAGTGCCTGTGAAGGCCTATTTTAATTAATAAATATTTTTCATTTCATTTCATTACCTATTTTATTTTTATTTAAAAAAAGGATATGTAATAAGTAACCACTTAACTTTAAAAACAAAAAAATATCCTATAGTCCCTCGTATCGCCCGTCAAGAGCCCAAAAGTGGTCTCCAGGGTTGACAATGGAATAACTCGCTTCAATCTCACATAGGTATGATTTAATCACAGCATTAGTACCTCACCATTGAATATTCATGCGGTTTGCCTCAATAGCCCATTGTATGGCGTATGACAAATGGTAGCCTTATTCCCATGGCTGGCTTGTGTGTCCGTCTGTCCGATTGTTAGAGTTGTGGTGCAATTTGTCCAATGTGAACTTTGTTAGTTGGTTAGTTGACAAGGTCATGGGGTCTGAATGAGGGTTATTCTTCGAGTTCTTCTACTCTTTCCTTTTTCGTCTGATTGTTATTAGCATACGTCACTACTGTAGATACATTGATAAGTATAGAACATACTGTTGTAATATAGGTCCGGAAGTCTTCAAGGCTATAGCAGGTCTTCTAAGCATGAGTTATGCCCTCAATTTATTAATGAATGTAAATTAAAGAGCCTGTTAATGGCACAGAAAAGAGCTGATGATACCTATACTTAAAAAGCTGAACAAAAATTCTTGACTATACTTATGATAAACTTTTTTTATTATTAAATAACCTTAAAATAAACCCACAACTAAATTAGTTAATCCAATATTCATGAAATTATTTAAGCAACATATTTTTAATATGATAACAAAAAAATGGTTTATTTAACTAAACTTTTGATGCTTCAGAATTGTCTATTACTATTCACCACAGAAGTAATATCCAATTTCAATTGAATTGAATGAACGATCCATTATGAAAATAAACGATTTCAAAAGTACAGTTATCGTGAAAAAAATCTATCGGACATTGGCACAGATGAAAAAAATTTAAATCGCTTAGTGACGTCACGTTTCCGTTGAAACATCAAATAGTCTTGCGGACTACTGACTATATTTTTTGTCACCGAATGTATTCACACGGCTACAGACAGTCGTTTGTTTGCGCTCACGTCCCCAACATAGCTTCACGTTGCTAAGCGTTTAGTGATGGGACAAATACGTTAAAGTGTCGCCCCCATTGTATCGAGTAATTGTATCGTGTAAAATTGCCGCTTGCTTTTTTTGATAAATGTATATAATGACCACTATTTAGTAATTAAAAAAGCAATATTATCATCATCATCATTATATAAATAGGCGAAGAAAAAATTGTTATGAAGTTTTATCTCCTCTGTTTTGTTTTTTGTAGCTATCGACTAGATGTTGTATGATATTTTTTAATAAGTAGTTCTTATTTTGAGCAATATACGACTACTAGTATAAATAAATATATTTATTACAAATCTTTAAAATATGACTTCAATTAAAATAATTATAAAAACACCAACTTACCTCTTCTCTCTATGCCTGACCTAACTCTTATCAGTTAGGCATTAGATTGATTGTAAAACATAATCCTTCCTTGAAAGTCGGGTAACAACACAAAAAACAGTATGTATTTCTTGGCATTATGTGTTTGACAGCAAGACATTTTGTCGATAAATAGTCGACAACATCAAATAGTTTCACAACACTATAAGTTATAATGAATTTACAATTATTTTGGATACTGACATTTAGAATACTTATTTTCTCACAGCTTTATGCGAGCTACATACAAATGAAAGTATTTAAATATTATTATTAGGGTTATTTATTACTTGCATTTTCTCCGTATGTGCTTACGACTTCAGAAAGTTGTTTTAAATTTAACCCTATTACTGAGTAATAAGATATAAAATCAATACTATAGGCGGGTCCAATAATAACATTAATGTTATATTCTACCGGTAGTCGGTATGTTCAAGTTTGCAATTTAATTTAGTATTTTATTATTTCATTTCCCCTTTGTCCGATGCAATTATTAAAATCAATCCCTTTCAACATCAAAAAGCTTATGTTGTCAGAAGCTTTGATCAATTTAATTAACTACAATTTACCACTTTGGCATGGCAAATTTTATTTATTTATTGATTTAGAAAACCTATAGCGTAGGTACCTATTATTATAGTAACTCTAGTGGCTCCCCACTGTTTCACCCGCATTCTCAGTGGATCTTATTTCCCGGGATAATATATAGCCTATGCGTTATTGTAAAACATATTCTTACTCTGTGCCAAATCTCATCGCGATTCCTTTGCCATTCTGGCCTGAAAGAGTAACAAACAGTTTTCCCCACGTTTCCGGGGGATCTTCTATTTTCCCAGGATAAAAAGTAGCCAATGTGTTAAAAAAGGCTGTGTTCCAAATTTCATGCACATCTGTTCAATAGTTTTTGCTTTAAAGAGTTCCAAACAAACGTCCATCCGTCCATACTTACAAACTTTCGCATTTAGAATATTTTTACGATTTACAGACAAAGATTATCACGAAAAACGGCCTACAACAATAAATGAGTATGTACTATTCTACCATGGTATAGGATCCCTGAAATAGCCATAGTATGTAAGAAACGTCTCTATAATTACTATTCATAGCTTCCGCCTTGTGGTATAATCCTCATATGTAGGTACCTACCTACTGTAAAAAGTAGCCTAAGTCCATTCTTGTATTCACAAGTATCCTTGTGCGAGAAAACAAGTTGATAACGGAACGATGTGATAAAAAATAAGAATTTATAATTTGTACAATAATCTATTCTAAGTCCATAGGAATAAAGTAGGAATTCCTTTCATTAATGTCTTTATTTTTTACGATAGATATATTTCATAAGTACCTACCTCGGAAGTTAGTGAGCTTATTTTGACGATAAATTTTTGGCTGAATTTATTTAACTGTCCAATAATAGAATAAGTAGGTTTATTAATTACATACTTAATGCAAACAGTTATTTTAAATGTAACTAAGAAAATACTTGATATTTATTCCCTTTATGTGCTTGCCATTTTAAGTCACATTATCAATATTAAAATAGTGGTCCAATATTAAGTTAATCCTATACAAAATACAAAACTTAAATGTTTATTTTATTACTATCTACGTAATACCAGGTAAGTGGTTAAAACCTTGAAATTAAATTCCACCACAATAAATAAAACCTGTGCAACAACTGCCACCTTATAAGTAATGACTTCATATTTATAATTCACTTAAACAATAATTTATTTTAACACCCCTTAACAACCATATCCGAGGATATAAACAATATTCACAGATTGTAAAAAAAACTTGCAATACATTTACGCTACGATATTAATAATAAAATGACCAAAAATGAACATACAACTTTACAAGCAAAAACTTTTACTCGACAACTTCAAGTTAATTACAATAAAGTAGCAATCCTGAATTGGAGTCCCGACACTAGTTCCCATCAAACAGGTGTCCGGGATAAAGATAATGACGGACAACAGTCGGCCACGACCATGATCTAAATAAAAAAAAATATCATACATAACGGGTTAGGCTTGTCTATTCAGCTGACAAGTGCACAAGGTCTCAGCTTAGTGGTGCGTCATAGAAATCATGTTGATCTGTTGATCGGTGGTAATGATCAATATTTTTTTATTTATGTATATCTATATGACTAGTTAGGTACCTGGTATGTGATAATTTGGTTTAAAAAAAATATTGGTGCATAAAAATGTTAGCAATAAAATGATGATTAAATTGTGGATATTTTAAAGTGATTTTACTTATAAAATATACAACAATAATCGCAATTATTCTAAGTACCTATATTTTTCTAGATTTATGTTTTTATACCATCGATTTTAAAAGCAATAAGATTAAAAACAAAAATTAAAAATGGCCGCCATAATTCAAAAATAACTGGCACATTTTATGACACTACAAAAACGTTGAAAGATTATGATCAACAATGAACGGTTCGCTCCATCTTTCGTTACATACAACTTATTCCGATAAAGATATAAATCAATACTTATACACATTGTAAATTTTAATAACAGCGATTAATGATAACAAGATTGAGATCATGGTTAAACTACTCTTTTATTTTTACATTGACAGTATGTGAACATAATACATTTATAATTAACTGGTCATACAATGTAGGTCGATATAAACAAATTTGAATTTAGAGAATGAAAAAAAAATTCTTTTTTATAAAACATCTTTTACTCAGTATAAAATGAGCTCGCATCCCGCCGTCTGTACGCATAGCTCCTTTAAAATACTCAACGGATTTTAATTGATAGAGTTTTATATGTATAGTTTCATATTACTTTGTGTACATTTTTTGAAACGTGACAATGACGCTCTTCTAACCGTAATAGTTTGGGTATGTCGCTAGTTAGGTATTAAAACAACGTAACATTGTCGATGGTTCTATTAAATATTTTAAAACAAATGTTAAAGTTATCGACATACTAATATACAAAGTATCGTCAAAATGACATCGTCCAAATAACAATAATGCTTATAAAATAAAAACTACTAAACCAAACTGAAAGAAATTTTTATGGGACCATCTGGCAGCTATTTCGCGTCGAACAAAAAAAGAATCACGCGAATCGGTCCATTAACCGCGAAGTAATCGATGAACATACCTCCTCCTTCTTTTTGGGAAGTCGGTTAAAAAATGTTATTTACTCAAGTAATAATATTCATGTTTTCTATAAAATTAAATAAACAAGTAGAAAACGTGAAATTATTTCAAATACCTACCATCATTTCCCATAAAACTTTAACTAGACGTAAAGAAAAGTATAACAAACAAAGTGCTCTAGATAAGCTTAAAACTTTTAAGCCATTTAAAATGGTCTCGTCTGATATAATCAGAGGTATGGGTGAAAGCTTTGTTATATGTAAAGCACTACTTATTCGTCATAACTTACAGGAAGGAATTAAGGACTTAATAAGGAATTTTGTTGTTGATAGTGTTTTTATTTTTGATAAGTTGGTTAACATTTGGTTCATTTATTTTATTTTTGTAGGATATATTAATAATGTATTTACTTACTTCCGTGGTTCGATTGCAAAATATACTCATGATTTCGCGTTTATAGGACTTCCTTAGGCGATAAAAATCTGCACTTACCTGAAAAGAGGAAATTATATAAATTATTTTATCATTATAAATACAAAAAGTATTACTTAAATACATACTACAAATATTTACTTCAAAAACATAATGTTAATTGATGTACACTCAAATAACTTTTACAAAGTACCTACATATTCGAAAACAATGTTAAAAACAAACAGACAGACATTGGAAACGCAATTAGTCACCATGTTAGTAACAGTCCGCAATATTGTGTGAAAATGTTAACAATAGGTATTTGGGTCTTGCTTGGGTACATCGCTGAGTGAACACTCATTGTGACAACTAAAACCTTTTTATTTTTCAGTACTCCTTAACTCAGTGCGTACACAATACCCACTTAGGTATATGTAAAATCGAGAACTAAAATAACCATAAATTATAAAACTGAAAACCTTCAAATTTACACTAATATTATAAAGAGGAAAGCAGTTCTCCATAACTAAATAAAATAAATAACTCTGTGCGTACACAATACCTACTTATATGTAAAATCAAAATAACTAAAGTAGGTACCTAACCATAAATTGAAAATTCGAAAACCGCCAAATCTGATTTTGTGCTTGATAAGAGAATAGGCTCCGAAACTATCTATTAGACCGATCTGAATAATACTGCCCATTAAAAAGCTACGTTATTTGGGAGTGTCATAGGCTATATTTTATGCCTGTATTTCAACGAGAATGGGATCTACGCGGATAAAACCGCTAGTCTGATTTAAAAGAGCTAATGAACATCAAATCGTTAAACCGAAAACACTTACACTTAACAGAGAAATCCTTGTCCAAATCTATTCATTCGTTTGAGAGCTACGATGTCATAGACATACCAAACTTATAACAGCATTAAAGATCACCCTCAACCCAAAAAAAATAGACCTATGTGGATTAAAAAACGAAAAATTTGAAAACCAAAACTACAAATAGGTAGGTAGGATAATACATGATTGGAGTGACTCTAAAACAGTATATAATAAAATGTAACTTTAAATTCCTCATATACCGTTGGAAAATCGATAAAATACTTTATCGATTGACGCTATATCGATACATCGCGTCATGACTACCAAAATCACGATGGAAACCTTCTAATGTAGGTAACGAATAAGTACATAATGGCCATTCATGAGTAGTTAGCCATAATAAGTACCACACCGAGGTGAATGACCTGTCGAATTGTATTCGTGCGCACGCGCATCGTCGTAATACACGCCATATTGTGAACATAACAATAGTTGCTACCAATTACAAATGAGCATTGAAATATGTACGTTACTGGTTAAAGTATCTACCTACATAAAAATATCCTTTATATAAAGTAGTATATTTTTGTGTTTATGTTTGAAATGAATAATCTCAAAAACTGCTGTGCCGATTTCAAAATTTCATTCACCAATGGAAAGCTGCATTATCAGGGAGTAACATAGGCTATATTTTATCCCTGTATTCCCACGGGAACGGGAACTACGCGGGTGAAACCGCGCGGAGGCAGAAGATCCTCCGCTGACGTAGGTCGGAAGCTAATAATATACCTAGACCCTTATGTAAAGCATCTTTACATTGTAAACAAAAATATTCCATAAATTTAAATCTTTGCGCACATATACCACAACAATATGCCTTGGGAAACCACGAATTCCCGGGGAACGCGTGTCAACCCGGAAGCTAGTAATTCAATAAAGCCTCAGATATCCCATCGCCACGGTTGGTGACCACGATGATTACACGAACATTATGGTTCGACCGCAACTGCCGTGAAGCTTTGGGAAGACACGGCTGCCATCTGCCGTTTCCGTTCTCGCTAAATATGGCTTCAGGCAGACATTTGGTTGCAGGATACGAATTATGTTTGTGTGAATTTGAGGAAAGGGTTTTTTTGGCTTATATTGATGGATGAGTATATAAGGTTGAATTCTCTATTTGTTTCTTCTGTTATGTTATGAAATGTAGAGGATAGAGAGTAAGAAGGACAGATACTTTCGTAATTTAATAAGTTGGCAGCCGGTCGGCTATGTGGTTAGTGACCCTGACTCTCAAACCGCGGGTCGTGGGTTCAAACCCCACCAAGGACAAACATTTCTATGAATAAATATATCTGTTCGTTCTGTGTCGGGTTGTAATTATCCACATAAGTATGTATTTAAAAGTAGTACATGTAGGTAGTATATCAGCTATATGTTCTGGTCATAACACAAGCGTTAGCACAACTGCTTAGTTTGGAATCAGATTGACCGTGTGTGATAAATGTCCCAGGATATTTAATAAGTGTTGGGAATATAAACTTGAACTTCAAAAGTAGACTATACAATTGTTAGTAATATAAGTACTAAGTAGTAACTGTAGCTTTTTAAGTTTTATAACTAGTTATATAGGTACCTATTTCTTTAAGATCAGATAGTTCTTCGATATTTGTTCATCAAACATGAAGCTTTTTGGTTTTTTTTTTTTACCCTGGATTTTTGTTTCTCTTTCACATTTTTCTATAGTCCATGACCAAAGACATTAACCACAACCATGCACCATGGTCGCGGTCCGCGGCCGGCCATTTGTCGGCTCGCTGGACTGAAAACTAATTTGAATAAGATTGTTATAGCATCTTCCCCGTTCTATTGTTGGTGACTATTGTACCACAAGCTGCTATTGTAATGCTTTTTAATTGCAATTAGAATAGCATTGTTGCGATTTAGAATTTCTGTATCCATAAACTCACTGTGGTAGAAGTAATTCTATTTTTCTTACTATAGTTATTTCAGATCTGACAGACAGGCATCTGTGCCCGAAGGTAGCAACATTGGGACCTTTCGCGCAATATCCATCAATTTAAAAGTGCCTGAGTGTTTCAGTGGATGATGTTTTTTAAGACCAAACATAAATCATGTAGGTATTTCATTCCTTTTCCTGGTCTTTATAAATAAAAATCATTAAGATCAGTGCATCTTCACGAGTCATTTACTGATTTACATTAAGAAAGAATTGGAAATAGTCAATATTGAATGAACAGTCTCTTGAAAATTGCAACAAATAATACAATAATAAAGCAATAATAATTCCATGACATCGCATATATTTGTATACTAGTAACCACCGCGGTATTACTCGTGCAGAGTAACTTAATATATGTCTGAGTTATCTAAATACTTATTTACGCTACCCACAGATAGATGGCGCTCAAATGGACATACAATTGGAACAGGAGAGTTATATCCAGACCTACATCGCGCAAGACTAGTTAAAACGCGTTTACCAAACACGCTGTCCGGCTCTAAGCTATACTAGTGGCTCCCCGTGGTTTCACCCCCGTACCCGGGAGATCTTCCATTTTCCCGGGATAAAAAGTAGCCTAGGTCCTTTCTCAGGCATTAGTCTATCTGTGTAACAAATTTCATTTGAATCGGTTCTGTAGTTTTAGCATGAAAGCGAGACAGACAAACAGACAGAATTACTTTCGCATTTATAATATTAGTATAGGAGTATAGATATAGATGGTGAGTCATCCTTTGACAATGGCGGATGCTTAACATCTCTCTTATCTACACTATACAACATTGTAATTTTACCACAATTAATAGGGATTTATATAATATACAATCTTATTTACGTAATGATAAATTAGATGATTTATTATATCATGATCATGTCACTCTCTATTTGGAAATGCTTCTTAAGCGTAACGAATTTTGTGAATAACGTGCTAATGTACAACATTGAGTAACACTTACATAGAATTATGAAATTAAATGTTAAAATATCGTGCCGTATCTACGGTATGAAGGTCAACGTATTACCTCATAGGTACATACATTATACAGAATAAGTAAGTATTTCATCTTGAATACAATTGTATGATTTTCATTATTATATGTAGGTAGTTTTGCAACTTAATATTATAATAGTGTGTAGTAGGTACATTTTTATAAGTCTCTCAAAAGGTTACTTTATATGTATGTATAGCAGAATTACACTACATATTCCTCGGTAGAGAACCCTCTGCTCTTACCGAAACAGTAGGTACGTGTAATGGTGTAAAAGGTACATGAGGGTTATAGTCCATTAAAAAAACACTACATATTTTTTCCTTTGTACAATCAAAAGAATTGTCTGTACCTGTACCTATTTAAATACTAAATCAATGAATCCCTTAAATAAAAAATTCAAACTTACAGGAGCATCATTCTCTGAGACAACAGTGATGACTCCTATCCCTTTCCATATTCACCCGATAGACAAAGACGCATATATTACTGAGTGTGCAAAAATCGCTTGTTATCACAGATAACAATCATCTCTTTATCATATTCCGACGTATATAATTACCTCGTCGATTGTTCGAAGTGCCGTGACAGAACGCATTGGGATAAAAGTCCCGGGGCGACTACGGGACTCGAGCGCGGAACTCAACAATTAGATCGCTCCGGGGTTTAGGTTGAGAGAAAGCGGGATAGGTAGAAAATTTCCTGTTATGGAATACCAAAATAATAAGAGTTTCACGCGAGTTGTATGAAGCTATTGTCCGTTGGTATTTTTGAATGGTGTGCGTAATTTTTTTTTTATGTTTTGTTCTGTTTGACAATATGCAGGTATATTTAAAAAAGGACAAACCAAATAGGTATTTCAAATATATAGAATGGATAAAAAAAAGGAAGGGATGTAACGCACAAAGCCTCACGTAACACAAATGTGTAACATACCTACATATTCATTGACACATAATTATGCTTATTTCATAAACAACGGTATTTTTTTCATTAACACTATTCTGTGTCCTATAATAATTCGATAAAACAACCCCATAAAATTTAGGTCACTGTATTATTCCACCCTAAAAACTTACTAATTACTAAAAACATCTGCCACCTAAAACCGTTACACAATGATAAATTGATAATAATATCGCCATGTTGGCAGTGGGGTTCACGGGCGAGCGCACGCGCATGTGACGTCATATCCCCCCCCCCCCCCCCCCCATCCGCTTCCGGGCCATAATGGCGAACCGTCATAGTTGTCTGTCGCTAGATTTACATTGTAATGATTGTAAGTTGAATACCATTGCCCATATTTGCACAAGAGCATTGTGATTAAGCTGAGTGCGATTTTTCCTTATCGACTTGAAAGTTGTAAAAAGTAATCGAATGCTATTTGAATTGTATTTTCTCCAGCATATTGGAGTGCTTCACTATTATTTAAATAAGTTTATTCGATAATGATAAATATGTATATAATTCCTTGTATTATCTAAAAAGAAAAGGTACAATCAGATATTTGTCTGCACCTGAACTGTTTACCTAAAAATATTTTTTATTCTTTGCCACTTAGGTTCATGCAACTATGTATTTTCCCTTTATCTGCAACTACAAAATAACCTTAATGTAAATTTTGTTCGAGAACAGATAACAAGCTATTTATTGGTTTTTACTCCTTACATAACTCTGTAAAAATATTATACAGTAGTTTTTTAAACATTTATATAAATCAGAAAAGTATCAAAGCAAAGGTTATGATGAAGTCACTATTATTAGTTAGCAAATTCTCGAATATCTTCAGTCCAGGGATTTTACTATCTGTATGTTACATATTAAATTAAATTATATAGGACACTCCCGGGTAACATACAGGATGGGTGCTAGCTAGTACATTAATCTAGAAAAAAATAATCATACAAGTAAATATTGTCTTTTTTGCCAATTCCACATCATTGCGTAGCGTTGCGTGAGATAGAACATGTAGTTCCGTTGGATCATCGACACCGCCGGCGTTTCTAAAAAGGAACGAATCGCTAATTCTGGACAATTACACCTTGTGTCTGACTGCGTGACCTATCAATTTCATATAAGATATATGGAAAAAATATGCATACTGATCATTGTTAGGTGATTCTTAGAATATCATGTGGCTTACAA